>CM040453.1:18989849-19605730 GCA_022749755.1 Azadirachta indica | reverse complement strand
TATTTATTTTTTGGAATTAAATCCACAGGAAAAAGTACCAAATTTGAAACGGTCACTGAACCCAATAAAATTCATTTGTTTAAAAATAAAAAAGCATTCTTGCACAATACTAATCTCTTCAACATCCATCACTATCGACAACTGAAAAGGGTCAAGAAGAAGTTTAAAACCCCCGTCTTGAATACTTTCTATGCATATCAACCGACTGAAATTTGAAAACACACTACATATTGAAGAAGAAAGAAAAAGTTCCCTAAAATCAAATGAAAGATACCCAAGAAAAGAGAAATAAGAAGTTAAAACCTTAGATTCGCGAAGATGAAGAAGAAGAAAAATAGATAGAGAGAAAATTTGAAGTTTGAAGAAACAAGCTTACTGGTGGGGTGGTGAAAGAACCTATGAGAAATAGACTCAAAGCTCTTTTGTATAGGGAGCACAAGATCAGGTGGAACAGGTAAACCTGCCACCATGTACTTAAAGATCAGAGCTTGCTGCTCCAGTTCTTGCCATTGTGATACCGTAAATGGTGATGCCCTCATTCCCATCATCCCCAACCCACCACCCCCACCGCCAGCGTTTCCGCCACCGCTGCCGCTTCCACCACCATTTCCACTATTCATCGCCACCCCCACCACCACCACTACTAATTCTAACGACTATTTTATAATACAACACAAACACAATCTTGTTCTAAACTAAAAACATGGTCTTTGACAGTATCAAACATTAACATGGGACATGGATAGATGGACAGATCAGCTTGTGTCTGGTGTCACAACTGAAACACAAATCTATCTTTTAGTTCTACTAAGTTTCAGTTTCAGCTGTGGAAAAGCAAGATAGGGGGGGGGCAAGAGTGTGTCTGAGAGAAGAGGAACAAAGCTAAGCAAACTCAGGAGCTGAAAAGGTTTCAGCTTTGGTCTGATCTTATTAAAGGGGTTTGGGATATCGTTGCAATTAATAAATAATAAGAGTTGGCTAATCTTGAAACTAATCAAACATCTGAGGATTACATTAAAAAGTGTACAGTAATAAAATCTCCGAGGATTTTTTGAATAATAATTAATAAAGACAGAATCACCAAGGCAAATCTAGCTGGGTGTCCGACATGAGATGTGTTTAGTTGTTAAGAAAGAGGTGATGTTGTTTTCATTGTGAAGTGATTGTGTTGTGTTTTGTCAGCCAGTCAAATTTCGCCATTGCTTCCTCAGTGGTTTACTTCTTTTCCTTCCATTAAAAATATTTATATATTCTTTTTATTACTAATATTATTGCCACAATTTATCAAAAATTTGGATTCATATCGTTGTCGTATAATTTAAAATTTTATATCCATACGACAGTTAATTTAACTTTTAAAATATTATTCCAATTTTTTTATATAATTCTACCGAAAAATTATTTTTATGTTCGCACTTTAAAAGAATTAAACTCCTAAGTTCATTTAAAAATATTAATTCTAGCCACTCATAGTAAAAGGTCAAAAGAATTATTGTAATGATTCAAGTTTTTGTTTATATAATTTCATTAAAGATGGGATCATTTTTATTTTTATTGTGCTTACTGTTAAAATTAGATTTGTCTGCATAAGACTCAATTTTGATACTAGCCTATAATGGTCAAAATCTAACTGTCGATTAATGAAGCAACAATTCATGTTAAGTTAAATAATTATTATTTTTTTATAGTAGAACATCTATTGAGAGTTGATAGCTGAAATAGGTGTAATTTTAGCATTTGTTGTGAAAGTTTGCATCAATTTGAGTAAAATTTGTCATTATTAAGATACAATTTATCTCAATATCATAGTTAGAACTCAAATCCCTTCTCTCTTGGTATGGATTTTAAAACACTCACGATGGAATATCTCTTAAGATGCAAAATCAAATTTTATATCTTAAATTATTAACAAAAATTTAAGTGGGACTCTGATTAATTTGATATTGGTGTAATTCTACTGTTTTTTCAAAATAAAATTAAAAATATTTTAGTTTAATAGACCAATTCACAAGGCCTTAATAAAAGTATAAGAACATGCTTTAAAATTACATTTTGTGTTTTAAATATTTTCTCTCTAATAACATTCACTAAATTTAATACATGTATAATAAATTATATAAAACATAATACGTGTATTTTTATTTTTAATTTTAATATTGTTTTTGTTATGGTTTTGATCAAAATTTTAATTATTAAATAAAATTTGTTGAAATCTAAATGGTTTTTATTTTTAAACTAAATGATAATTTAATTTTTTTCAAAGTACCGAATCATATTTATTTAATTTTACAGTCTTTGTGTTGAATTTCTCAAACACTCGTATAAATGAAGGACATCTTCACTAGTTAGTTGTACAGATCTTACTTGATGTATATCATCTTAATGATGGAGGTCCCACAACAACTATCAATACTTGGCATGGACAGAATAAATAAAAGGAAATACCCTTAATAAACAATTAAATTAAAAAAATATTTTTTTTACAGGAAATTTCTTGTAATTGTTAACTAAAATAGGCATTTAATAAAAAATTATAGTTTTTTAGTTAAAATTATGTAGAAGCATAATAATTTTAAATATAATTAAAATTTTAATAATTTAAAATAAATTTTATATCTTATTAGAGATGTAAAATATTTAATGAGGTTTTTGGTAAGCAACTTTGTCTTCAACTATTTCTTGTGAATCTAACAACTATAGATTTCATAATTATAACGATAGTACTATAATTAAACTATGAATGCCGTTAAATTAATAGAAATATACTAATTTCCATACCTCTAACACTAAATAACATGTAATTAATTTTATTAAACATATATCAAATTAGATAAATCATAAATTAAAGTCTTCACAATATGAAACTATAAATTAAATTGAAAATAAATAATTTATTGTCAAAATAACCAAAAAAATTATGGTATGAATATGTATTAATGATTTTTTTTATATCCCATATAGAATAACTGTAATAGTATCCTATTATTTTATACAAGAGATGTTGAATATGTAAATTACAATTAAAATTCTCTTAAACTAAATTTTTAATTTAATTGAGACACAATTTTTTAACTGTTAAATTTATAAGATATAATAATAATTAACATTATTAAGTTTATAATATATATTTTTTTGCTTTAAATTTAAAATACTAGATTTGTATAAATTTGGTGATGATACATTCGCATCTCAATTTAAGTCAAGAAAATCCAACCTATATACTGACTAATGTTATACTATTACTATGTCATAGTATTTTCATTTGTCGCATGTCTTTTATTTATTTATTTAAAATAATTGATAATATAATGTTAAACTAATATATGATTTGCAATGGGCATCGCAACTTGTACAAAGTGATACAGAGCACGTGGCAATCCCCACTAGCAGATAGAACCTGATTTCGGTACACCATTGATTGAGTTTAGCAGAACTCTTATGAAAAAGCAATGTTGATTTGTCCCCTCACCCGCCCACTGCCACCCATTTACCTGACAGCAACCATACGTGATGGGCTGGACTGATGGTGGGCCCGGGAGGCCCAATAACCCGTTATAGCCGGTAATCAAGTAGGAAAGCTACCGGTTGGTTGCCGGGAAGCAGGTGACATTCGATGTGGGGACCACAGAATGCAGAAAGGCGAAGAGAAAGGGTACGAGAGGGGAAAAATGGGGCCCATGGGGTTCGCTGCTTTTTGGGGTTCTGTAAACGTATCATTGTATTTGTGGGACTATTGGGCCTAGGGCTATTTATAACAGCGTGGACCACAAAAACGAAAAACAAAAACAAAACACCCTTCTCGAATCGAGCGCCGTTCATTTCTCTTTTGGATACTGCCTAAGATGCCTTCCCCGACTTTGGCAAAAATTATATATACATATATATATTTTAATAAATTGAGATAAAAATTTTATCAATTTTTTAGTATTATAATATTACAATTTACTAATATTTACAATCAGATATCTATCGAGACTTAGTGTTGTGACAACTGTAGAATAATTTAGATATTTGTGTATAATGTGTGCATTATCTTTAACCTTAAACTTAAGAATATGACAGTTGTGGGATAACTCATGACTGTTATAGGATAATTCAGAAATACGATAATTGTGAGACAATTTATATATTTACGCTAGATAATTTAGAAGTGTAATAGTTTTAACTTAGAGGTTAGACATTTGTGAAACAGATAAAATATCAGTGAGAACCTTCACAACACAAATGTCTGAAAGAGTATCGCTTATAATAAGACTTGAACACATTTTTTTCTTAAAAATGAAACTTATTTTTACCATTTGCACGAAGCTGGATGGTTAATTTTACCTGTTAAACTAATAGGTATCATAAAAAGTTTATATATAAATTAACAAGACATGTATACATCATAAAGGAAAATATATAAAATAGATTAAACGGTTTAAAATATTTTTGAGGGATAACATTAGGGTTGTATATAGGGAAAAAAAAAATAAAATAAAGGATAAATAATGGTTTGAAACATCTTTATTGGGAACATTAGAGTTTAAAGTTTAGAGTTAGAAGTTAAACGTTAATTCAAAAAGTGTGACTTTTTGAATTGTAGATCGAGTCCAAATGTGTAGTCTCTATCTTATTCTTGGGTTTTGCAACTCAAAGGGGATTATTTAGGTAGGAGAATTTAAAGTTTATGACGCCTTGTTTTCCATAGATATGTTAGAGGTAATTTTTAAAGTCAAAATTTATCATTTATGAATTACACGAGAGTCAATTCCCACGTAACTTTTATCATTCTAAAATTTGGTGCTCCCCTCACACGTTACTAGTTATATACACAAATATTCAATTGTAATGTTGTTTGAATACATAAACTATTATTTGTAAACCAAATTGTTTGTATCATTTTGAAAGACCTTACTAATTGACTAAAATAATACTTTTTTTTTTTATGTACATGTTTAATTGCACTACAACATGTTGCTAACTGTGCACAATAAGTCAACTGCATAATTAAATTTATTGTACTATTTTGAAAAATTTTATCAGTTTTAGAGATAATATGGTGAATAATCTTTATTGTAACCAATTTTAATTAGTGCAATAACAAATGAGTATCAACAAAATATCTATTTATTCGATATACATTTGTCTTTTTTTTTTATCAATATAGGTGTGATCTCCACTAAAATATGGAATTTATTATCCAATAAATGTAAGATTTGTCATATTATAATACAGATAAAATTTCCTTTCAACGAGAATAAAAATCACTCGTATTGAGTGTAAAAATTCAGACAGTATTATATGCGATTCAATTGAAACTCTGAATAAATTCTCAGTATAATATTATACATATAATATATAATACTTTAAAAAATATAAATATACATTTACGTTTGTAAATTATGCATTAATTAGACACCAAATTTTTACATAAAACAGTTTTAGAATTTTAGGTACAGTGCATTTGTACATAAAAACGTTTTTGGAAAATGTATTTCCAAATGCAATCATAAGTTTGGTGCAAGTTGTGCCGCCTTACTCTTACTTTTACTAGCGGCAAACAAAATGCTAAATTGAGATAAAGAGTTCGTGCTGCAACTAATGCAATGAATATGACCATTTTTCAATTTCAAGAATTCATTCTTTGGATTTACGTGTGATTTCTTTCATTAATTTGGCCTACTATCTGTGTTATAAATGCTATATAGAAATTAAGCTGAAAATAATATAAAGAACAATTTTCAATTTCAAGCATGAAGGTGTGAAGCCTGTTCTTGTCAAATTTCAATGCACCAATAAAGGAACTCTATTTTCGAAGAGAAAATGACATCAACTTTGAGCTCAATTCTTGTTTAAAGAAATTTAAATTGATTAGAATGGAACATCGAATTGACTCTTCACCAAACATATGCTTGTGTCGCTATCTCATACAACTTGAAAATAAATTTCATTTCATTTTAATTTTAATATAATAACTATTTAATTCTTAAAGTAATTATACATTTATAACCACGTTTTTATATATGTATTTTAAATTTGTTCGCTGTCTCATGCAGGTTGAATAAATGTTTGTGAATCTAACGACAAGGATTTTGTTACACGTGTGCACATACACGTATTTTTAAAGAAGAAATAAATAAAGAAAATTATACTATTAAAATTTCAAAATTTGTTTACATTAGAAATAACTCTGCATTTTTTGTACTTTATATTACAAAAAAAATTATTTCACATTGATTAGAGTCAAGGTTAGATTGTGATGTACATAAGGAGGGGTGAGCCTGTAAGAATCGCGAGGATTCTTTTAAGAACAAAATCTCGAAGCTTCAAGGCAAAAACAATTAATAGCTTGGGCTGCTCCTTGAGTAATAACAGTATCCCGAAAGTATAGTATACTTTTGACTAGAAGTATTATAAAGGATTTGCCTTTTTTATTGAAGGAATGAATAAAAAAATCTTTATTGATCTACTTTATAATTTTTATCAAGAGAATGAATTTTTTTTTATAGAAAGATAAAAAAAAAAAATGGGTCTGAATCTTTTGTGAGAATGATTTGAAAGATTTAAAACTAAAAACAGTGATACCTATGATATATACTAAATGTATTGAATATGTTCTTTTTAATAAATATATCTGATCGCAAATAATATATTATTATTATTTTATTTGAAATTCATTGGACTTTAGATGTATAAGAAATAGAAAATAAAACAAATTAATTTTCAGTCATTAATAAATCAATTGACATATCAAAAGAGACGCAATAATTTTATTTCACACCAAAAGGAAGAAAAAAGCAAAAAAAGGAAAGGACACTCGATTGAAAACAAGGCAAAGTAACCCGTCGTGAGCGAAGTTTAACCCATTCGAGTCGACCTGACGACGGAAACATGGACCGGAAGCCCAATGAGCGCTGGGCAATCATGCAGCGGGCTTTGACCTTTCCAAATGAACTGGATCCGGCCCGATCAGGCCTTACTCGCTTGTTTTACAAGACTACTACCAATTACAGCCAGCATTTTCCCGCCAAAATTGAGAGAGACGACTGAAGGAATTAGCAGCCTCATTCCTCAACCCTAAATCAAAAGAAAACCGTTTATTCTCTCCTTATCTCTCTCATGGCGCCATCTGCCGTAGTTGACGATTCTCCGCTTCCTTCAAGTCCTGAAACAACCGAGAACCGCCTACAGGTTCACTCTCATGTCTTCATTTACTCACGCTTAGCTTGTGCTTGCTTTATTTCATGTTTGTTTCCCAAGAAAACTCGCTGGAAAATCAAATGATTCAGAATGTTTATCTGACATATTATAACAGATATTTCATATCAATAATTTTTTGATTTTTTGTTGGAGGATGCATATTATATCTGTTTTCTTGTGTACAAAATTTAAAAGATTTCCGTTGTCAAATTAGCCCCAGTTGATCACGAGTTGCTAATTTCCATACGATAATTCGTCTTTCACTATGTACTATGATGTCTTTACTAATTGTATGAATTTTATTGTCTCAGTTTCTGAAAAGACGAAACATTGTAAACAAATGGACTTACTACTTAGTAGTCATCAAATAAAGGTTTCTTTCTTGTTTGTAATGGAAAAGTAGCAGATTAACAACCTAGGTGTGCTTGTTTACTCCATCACAGCCATTCTTTGTTCTTCACAAGGCTTCTTCTCGGAAGGCAGAGAAGGTATCAACGGGAACAGTAAAAACCAGGAGGAGGATTGATTTATGTCCATCACCACCTAAGAGTGCTGAGAAACCAGAAATTGAGAGTGTTACAGAGGATGATGAGATTGGCTATATGAACTTACGTACAGAAGCTTTTGAGTTTGTCTGGACAAAGATCGAGTCCACCATCAAAGTTTGTTTCCTTGGCCTATTTTAGTTTCGCTTTCTGTCCATGTTCTCTATAATTGGAGCTCTTATTCAAAAGTTCTAAAGAATTTAGAATTTTTGACAATTGCAGGATGTCTTGACGAATATAAATGCAAATGTCTTCAATGAAATTCACCGATGGGTCCGTGAGTCCTTCAGTACTATTAGATCATTTGGAAAGCTTACATTTCATGAAGCAACTCAGGCTTTTCCCATAGTGTCACACGCTTCTTCTAAACAACTGTTCACTGGGCTTGTTCTAACAAGTAAGTTTCCCTCCAATTGAAGATTTGGTTAAAGTTTGACTGAGTAAATGTAGCATGTGCCGACTGGATATATGTTGTAGGAGCCTCTACCAGGCTGATGCAATTAACTTGTCTGAATGACGAAAATCCCAACTCATTAAGCTCTGAGCATCATTCTGATGGTTAGGAGCAAACTATATAACCTTCCATATAATGAACTTTTTGAATGATATTGATGCTATAGTTTTTCTGGTAAGTGCTAGTATGGCTGGATCTTTTCAGTTGAAGGACAAACATCAAAAAGCTGTTTTGTCATTTATTAAGTAGAACATTCGATTTCAAATTACCCAACCAGTGCCATCTCACCGATGCAATCCTAGGACCCGCCATACTCGAGAGAAGAGAGTTTCTGATATTTTTATTATCCAAACTTAGTTTTCTTTTGTAAAATGTGATTGTTAACCTGGATATGGATGCTGGGGCTTGCACTGCACTTTGTTTTTTTTCCTGGCTGTTGTTTGTCAAGACTCTAGAACAATTTTTGTTGCTTGATATCTGTAGTTGCCTGATGTGGCTATTTTCATAAGTTCAGATAAATAGCTTTTCCTCTTTTCCTCCAAAAAGATTCTTGATTTAATAATGATTTGCAGAAAATATGGAGTTTGTTGATGATCTTTTGACATTCAAAGAGCTTGGTCGACATTTAAAATCTCAAGGATGCCATGTGGCTAACCTTTCTTCACTAGATTTTATGGCCAAGAGTGGCATTGGTGGTTGTCTAAGAAGTTTATTGAGACAATTTTTGACGGCTCCTCTGGATGTAAGTATTGAAACCTGAATACTCCTTTGAAGATTGAACTTGCTACCTTCTCAGATAATTTTGTAATTCCACTCGTTTCTTTTGCTGCTTTTGAGCAGGCTGCTGATGTATCCGTCTTGGCATCTTGGTACAGAGAAGAAGGAAATTGTGATAATCCTGTTGTTGTAATTGTCGATGATATTGAGCGATGTTGCGTTTCTGTATTGTCTGATTTCATTCTAATGTTCAGGTATCTAGATCTTCTCAACTTTATCCTTTCCATGTTTCATTTATTTATTTTGTTGTTTATTTCTGAAAAATTATGTCCATGTCTACTTACTGAAAACTTATACACCAATGTTGTATTGATTTCTTAAATTTTATAAATCTAGGTAATTATATGCTCCAGTTCTGTCCCCCAATCATCTAATTAATAGACGCTGGCTCTTTTAAGATGCTAGATGTGCCAGCCTTCTAAAATTATCTTCTTATGTTAATTCCTGAGCTTTTTACCAAACCTGGATTGTTATCATGATCTCTTTTGACGAGTGCATTTTGAGCCTGAACATTTGCTGCATTGCACCCAGGAAATTCATCATCAGATATGCCTGATCTCAAAAATATGATGATTTTATTTTTACAGTGTTTCCCATGGATATGCTCACTTATAACCAACATATAAAAATTTTGAAATTGCTGGATGTGAAAATACGCTTTTTGTGTTTGTGCTCGACATGTTTGAAAGCTGTCTCTTAGCAATTGGGCTTGACAGTAAGTTAAACAATTTCTGATTTGCAATATGTAAATCACTGAACAGAAAATTATACCTGTGAAGTATGACAAATTTTAATGAGGAATTAGAATCAAAATAACCCATAAGTGACCTACTTTTGTTTGTTTTTCTAATTTATTTCCATGAGTTTGGTTAGGCTTTGATGATATAGATTACTATTATACCCATGGCCTTCAAATGCTACAATATGATTTTGATCAGTATGCTCTGGTCTTTGTACCAGATGCAGTTCATGAGATGCACCACGATCTTTGTTGTAGACTCGTAGTCAGTAATTGTTGTTGTACTTGTTTTGGACATGCACATCAAATAACAAGGCATATTTGTTTACTGATATAAATCGGTTTGTCCTTTCCTAATGATATATTTGTTTGACTTGTTTATTGTCAGTAAATAAATGTATCACATATTCATAATGGTTTTCTTTGCTCTTAAGAGGTATGTTACCTATGTGACAAATCAAAGAACTTGAATGAGTTGATACTTTATGAAGCATTTCTACATCATTAACTAAAACTTCAGTGATCCATTTTCAAGCCTTATAAGAGTGCAGGATTTTCCCATTATCAGCACTGATAAATCCACATCTAATTTGTATCTTGTATCATTTCCATTAATGAAAATTGTTTTTATCTTTACACTTTTGGTTATTGTATAGTTATCTTGATCTCTGCTGGCTTTCCAAACCAGTCAAAGATAAATATTCATCCAATGAGCAGTCTTTATGATATTGGCCATATGCACACGTATCTCTTTTGCAATTTAAATTGGTGAATTATTGGCATGCTCAGTGATTTCCTCTTGTTATATGCCTTAGTCTTTTCATCAAGTTTTAGCTTGTAAGTGGCTGTCGTTGTTTCTATCAGTGAATGGTCACTGAAGGTTCCAGTCATTTTAATAATGGGAGTTACAACAACACTTGATGCCCCAAGAAACATATTGCCTTCAAATGTGCTTCAGTGCCTGCGCCCTTATAAATTTACTCTAGGAACCCCTACGGAGAGAATGGATGCTGTCATTGAGGCTGTTCTTGTGAAGCAATGTTCTGGGTTCAGTGTTAGTCACAAAGTGGCATTATTCATGAGAAACTACTTTGTAAGACAAGATGGAACTTTAACCTCTTTCATTAGGGCTCTGAAGGTTGGTAGCTCAAATTCATATGGATTTATAAGTATTTTCATCTCATTGTACTGTTGGCTTCTCTCAGCTTTCCAGTGGACATGATTATATTTGTGCTGGTATTAAGTTCAAAAATGTAATCTGCAGATAGCATGTGTTCAACATTTCTCCATGGAACCTCTAAGCTTTGTACTCAAAGGGCTTTTTCTTGAAGAAGATGGACAGGTTGGATATCCTTATTCCATGTTAAGAATTTTTGAGGGATTCTTTTCATAAGCTCATATTAGTCATATATATTTTTTTAAACATAAAGGTCAGGAATGCAATGTTCTTTCTTTTGCTTGTTCCCCATGTACACTGAACATTTATAATATGATGCATGATTATTGCAGTGGCATATGTCTTAATAACATTGCTTGGTCATTCATGCACTGAAAACATGTATTTCTCATGATTTCTACCTAGTGATTCACAAATATTTTGTTGTCGATTATTTTAAGAAGGAAGAGTTTGGTAATTGGTTCGTTTATCTGTGCTTATCATCTACAACGTCAGGAGTTATGGGCAAGAAGTTTAAGGTTTGGGTTTAATGGTGAATCAATATGGATTCAAAGTCAAGTTTACAAAAGGTCTTGTGTCTGAATACTCCCATTGTATGAATTAAATTACAACAAAGTAAGTTAAACCCATCTTCGCTTGTGAGGGAATGTGTTAGAGCTTAAATGCTATAGTTGTGCCATTATAAGTGAAGATTTTCGAATTAAATGCATTGACATTTTATAAGGTTCATAACTGGAAACTAAGAGTTCTTTTTCTTTATCCCATCTTAGATACTTCATTTTTATTCCCACTGTACTTGTTGTTCGGTTAACAAATTTTTCTAGGCCTTGCATGCTTAATCATATAATAAGCTTGACTTTCTCTTCCATTTTTTTTTTTTGGATTTATGTTCCACTTTTGCAGGGGTTACGAGAAGGATTGTTGCCACAAGCAATTTTCAAACATGCTTTTGATCTACCATCTTATGGAAGGTACTTTCAAGTACTTAATCTCACCATAGCTGTACTCATATACTCAAACATGCTGATGGAGGAAATATTTATGCTGATTTTGGCGGTGAAATGTGTTGACTAGGAACAAAATTGGGGAACAGAAGTTTGAAACTTTTGGTCATTCTTTGTCCGAACTGAAGAGGTTGCAGAGTCAGTGGAGCACTGTGGTCCTGGTGAGGCTTCAATCTTTTAATTTACTGTACATTCCTACCATGAGGGCTTCATTGCTCTAACTTGTGATTTCCCTCCTCACTTATGAGTTTAAATGATTTATTTATGATTCTTTTTCTTTGTGGTGTAATTGCTTGTCTCTACCACATAACTACTTTCAGTAGTGCTGTTTCAGGTAATTGAAAGCGATGTAGGTTGACCTTTCTATGTCAATCTAAAGGCCTTTAAGAGATTGCTTGGATTTTTTTAGTTCTCTCGATATTTGTTGTTGTGAATGTGGCCCTTGATTTTTTTCCCCTCTTCATTCGACCGTCTAACTATCTTGCACCCTAATATAATCCTTTCTGCATAGACACCTGTCTCCTAAAGGAAAACCTCCCAAATCCACCAATTTTAGTAGCTGGCATGACACTTATTCAAAATTGTTTGGTGTTTACTTTGATAGTTGTTTGATTCACGGGAACATGATGTATTTGTGATGAAGTTCAAGTCTTTCTTTAAGTCATCAGAAGCAAAGAAAATTTAATTCTTAATAGTTCAGAAAATATAGGATTTAGACTTGATTGGACTTGGAGTTATGTACCAATTAGAATGTGGTTGCAGTGGGTCATATATTTTGGTTTATCCAACCAAACTGTAGTTGATGTTACTTCGAATTTCTGACTGTATGCCTTATTTTCTTTTTCTTCTAACCAGAAAAGGGTGTCTTTATGCTAAATTCTTAATCTTAATATCAAATTTCAAACAGAATTTATTGCTTTAACTTTTGCATCACATCTCCCTTCATGTTTGAATGGCTAGCTTTATACAACTTTGATACTCATATTGCTGGACTAATCTTTCTGTTGTGGGCATGTATTGTTCTGCAGTGCCTCTACGAAGCTGGAAAAGGGGATGGAATTCGACTGTTGGACTTATTATGTGACGCACTTGATCCAGCAACATACAACTGCAGGATTTCTGATACACACACAAAAGTAGAGAAAGATCCCACTGGGTCTTCTAATGATAGCTGGCATCAACAGCATCCTTTATCAAGAAGGGGTCATTTTATTTGTCAGGCAATACGCAAAGTGAGGTATGTGATATGATTTCTTAATCCATAGTAGCTTAAATTTGAGTAAAACTAATTATACATTTTTCTAGTTCTTAGTCTATGCCGATGATCACTGTACAAACTTGAATTTTTCATTGTCTGAAATTATTTCCATGGTCTCCCAACATACCATAATTTACTCTGGGCTTTTGAAATTGTTTTCATGGTCTCCCAAAGTACCATAATTTGCTCATGGGCTTTTAACTCCATTATGTTTAAGTTTGTTACACTTTTTGTCCTGTAGTTTGCAAAGTCATTCACTTGAGTTTTTCTTCACTACAATATATTGTTGCAATAGTGAATGTGTCATGTTTGAGTGCTAAAAGCAGCTCTTTTGAGCTCAATTCTAGGAGATTCTGTGGACAAGCAAGATGATCTTGTAGATCAGAATAAGTATATTCCAGATTGAAATTTATTGCATTTTGATTTACATTATTGTAAGTTTTGGTGCTTTTGAAAGAAAAACTGTCAATTTTTGAAGGGAAAGATAACGGAGAGCAAGTTGCCACTTTGCAATCTGTATGGAGGCAAACTGAAAAATGATTCAATTGTAAGGGAGTGATGTATAATCTACGCTTTAGGTTGTTTATATTCTTCTAGGTATGCCGAAGAAGAGCCAGCAAGAACTGAGAGAGTATTTAAATATATCCTTAGCATTGATCCTCCTTTCTAGGGTTCTATACAGACCTTTTAAGTTTTAATTGTTGAACTCCCATGCTCAGTTTATTTGATAACTATCCTGAGGTTAACTGTGGAGTTAGTGATAGTAACATGCATTTAGGAGTTTTAAAGTTCACAATTACCTTCTTTCCCTACATGAAATTGCATGCTGTAACTGTTAGTTATTCTATTGCAACCTTGCCTGCACACATCATACCTATATTAAATTACTTGGACTCTATTTTTTGTCATGTCACTAGTATACTGAAGTTTGAAATTTGATCAGGGATCTTCCAGCAGCGCAGCTTTATAAGTTGCTTAAAGAATGGGAAGAGCTTACTGTGGATATCATTGAGGTATATATACAGTATGGACAAGGTTATCAATCCTCTTTTATAATAATTATATCAGAATAAGCTCTCATTTCACTATAAGAACCTCTTTTTTTTTTTCTTTGTTTTCTGTGTTTTAGCTCAGAAAAAGAAAAGTGAAAAGCTAAGCCAGACTTTTGAGTTTTGCAGTAATTATTGTCCTTTATGATGTTTCAAACTAATTTCAGCTCAAATCAAGCTCATTTAGCACTTTAGCTATGAAGCTGAAATTGGTTTGTGGAGAATTGTTATTTATGGGAAATTCATGCATAGACTTTCCAGCATACTCATAGCCAGCTTTTGTTCTGTGTTCACATCTCAAGCAACTGGTATTTTGGAACTTTGCTGTGATGCTCAATGATTTTTTTAGTACTGATTAAAAAGGCTTGAATATATGGTCGTTTGCACTGAATTTGCTGTGATTTCTTTATACAATGTGACAATGCTCCAGAAACGCTCTTCTTTGTAATCCTCTTATTTCTATAAGTTTATAACTGCATTTTGCATCGATTCAAAGGATCATAAGTAGGACGATGGTTTGCTGTAGATAAGCCAGGTTCCCATAATTATGTGACTTGGTGGGATTCTTATATTATCCTAAATTTTCTGGTTGCTTGCTTTAATATTGTTTTGTTCAGCATGGGAGTCAGGTTATCTTGTAGTTCACTATAATCAACATTGAGAATCAGGTTTCTTTTGTGCTTGACTGGTTGTTGTAAATACTGAACAACAACAGAATTTGTCATATTTAAAAAAAGGTCTTCACTGTCATAAATCCCTTAACATTCTGCTTTTTCGCCCTTTTGTCATTATCTTTCTTTGCTTGTGGAACCTGTGGCTTGATAATTACGTAGAGTACCATGGTTATCCAGACATGACTTAAAAATGTTTGTTATATATGAAATTGTATATGAAATTAATGATCACTGATTTATATTTTTGCCATAGATCCATGAAAAATTGAAGGAGTTGAAGTCTTTAGTACGAGTTGAGAATGGCAGAAGTTCAAAACAAGATATGGCTGATTCTTTCAAGTAAGTTCCTGGACATTTTCTTCAATCTTTTATTAGAGTCCAATACTGCTGACACAATCACTGTTCAGTCATGTATGTGATGGACGGAATAAGTTGATCCTCTTCTACTATTTCTTGATTTTGTGTATCAATGCCTTTTATGCTTTGACTTTCAATTTTGGTCTTTTATCATGGGATTTGATTGCAGTTTCTTAAAATTTCTGATGCATGCTCAAAAAATTGTCAATGAACTTTTCAAATTTAGTGCATATCTAATGATTTTAAAGTGTACCAAATTGTATTGTTATTAACTGAGAACTTATACATTTTCATGCAATATGGGGGAAGCATAGATGACCTTGATTTGACTTAATTGCTTATTGTGACAGGAGACATTCATCTCGGAGTCAGTTAAACATTGTGAAGGAATCTAAAGCATTAAATGAGAAAGCAGCTACAATAATAGAGAGCATGGTCAGGTATGTACATTCATTCTGTGTTTCTTAATTCTAGCTTTTATGGCTTCCATTTTCATGCTTCTATTGGTGTATACTCGGTGGCTTTAATTCTTATCTATACATATGCACAAATAAGTAAACAAGGATCTCATTGGTCATCCAAGATTCTGTTGTTTTATTGTTCACCTAGGAAAGCACGTAGAATCCTCTTTTCTTCTATTTTGTCTATAGAATACCTCAACAGTTACTGATGATTTTTCTGATTAATGATCCTGTATTTGTTAAACAGGGATTATATGCAACCGGTTGAGTGCTTACCTTTGCATGAAATTGTTTGCTTTCAGAATGCTGAAAAACTTCGATTGGTAAGCGTTCCAAGATGATTATTATCATGTATTTTATTACACGAGCTCTCCTGTTGTCTGCCTAGAAAAGTTTATTTCTGCAACTACTTTACATGGGATGCAATGGTGTTTCTTGAGGAGGCATTACTGAATTTGATCAGTCATTTTATCATCAGTTAAGTCATCATTATTGTAGCATGTTATGCCATGAAGCTGACAGAGATGTAAATGGTTCTGTATTTATGAAGATTTTTGCTCTCTGAATAAGGGTATTCTGATAGATATTCATTAAAATCTGAAAACCTAATGGAAATTTGACAGAAAATCCCCAAACTTGTAAACTTGTTCATTTGATTGATGCTGGATCTGTGGAAAACTATTGTGAACAGAAAGGTTCTGGACTTCTAAATTTGGTTCTGATTTGGGTTGTGTGTAAACTTAACCCTTTTTTTCCTCACTTGGATGGGTTGAAACAAGCAATCACTAGTCAATTAGCAACTTAACCAAGGTCTTGGTTCCAAATCAAAATGGTCTTTCGAACTTCCAGTCTAGTCTTCCAGCTATCAATAACAGATAATTGTCAGTCCTACCAAAGTTCTTTTTTCAACTTGTTTGTTTTGTGAAATTTCTAATATATATATTGTAAGTCAACTGGATGACACAATAATGGCCCTAATAACTTACAGGAATAAATGAATCAGAGGGGATTTGTTATGCTATAGCAAATCAATGTTGTTTCCTTGTTGTTGGGTTCTGTGTATATGTTGGTCATATTAGATATAGTGCAATTAAATACAGCCTCCTTTTACTATGTGGGTCTGCACCTTTTCTCTTGATTTCCACTGAATCAAGTTGGCATAACTAAACCTTTTCTGTGTCAAGGTTTCCAAGCTTTTGCAATTCATTCGCCATGGAATTCCTGCTGTCCTTTTTGAAGTTTTTTAGATTTAAAACTTCTCGATCCCTATAAATATCTTTGTTATTCAAGATTTCTCAACTATTTTAGGCTTTAATTGGAGACCCGAGAAGAAGGATTCAAGTTGATCTTTTGGAATCCTACAAAATCTTTCGATGTAGTTGCTGCAGCAGGAGTGGGCATTCCTTATTGCCATCAATGCATGACACATCAATTCTGTAAGTATTTCATAACTATTTTTGAATTAATAAAATCTTGTTGTGATTAAATTAAAGTGACAGATGATCATCAAGAATAATTAATAATAGCTGTGGTCTGTTTTATGCTTACAGTTTCATAAAATTTGTCCTTATTATTTCTACTCTCTCCTGCTCATGATTGGAAGAGTCCCTTCTTTCTCCTTTAGCTTCTTTCTTAAAATTGTTATTATCAGATGCCAGCATCTATCTAATATCTTAGTGTACCTTGTAATGAATCTAATTAGATAATCTCAAGGGAAACTTACATCCTTTTTGGATGAA
The DNA here is from genome assembly GCA_022749755.1 of Azadirachta indica. Classification (NCBI taxonomy): domain Eukaryota; kingdom Viridiplantae; phylum Streptophyta; class Magnoliopsida; order Sapindales; family Meliaceae; genus Azadirachta; species Azadirachta indica. Next base: position 19,588,314 of record CM040453.1, on the reverse strand, counting down.
GAGAATTGTTTATCACTATTTGAAACATGCTAACATTGGCCACGAGTTCAGTTCTATGGCCATTAAATTAATCATATTTTCATTCTTCCCTTACACATGGATTTTTCATAACTTTACGATATCTGGATAAAAGATAGAACTGTTGAGCTAAAAAAGTTTCCAAGATAAATGATGTGGCACTCTTTTCATTACACTGGAATATGTTATAAGCCTGTATTTCTGTTAGTTCTTTTCTACTGCTGTTGGTATGTGTTTTGTGGAATCATGCTGTAAAGTGTAAACATTGGTTACTGCTATCTGCCCATATTTCCAATTTTTCTGTGTTTTAGATGTCTAGGCAGTTTCTGAAAGTTAATAATTTATGTTCATCTGTGTTTTTCAGGTATAACCTAGCTCAAGAGCATGGTGATCATATCAACCTTCATGACTGGTATCAATCATTCAAATCAAAAGTTCTAAGCTCGAGAAGCAAAGGGAAACACAAATCAAAGTTGTCACCATTACCGAAGAAAAGAAAGGATACAAAAGAACCTGATAAGCCATGTGAAGCTTCAATACAGTATCCTATGGTTTCATTATTATTCTTCATATTTTCTGCTTTCATTTTTGAATTTAAGTGCATTTGGGCATACAACATATTGTATCCAAGAAATATCTGGGATCTCTGATTGAATATTCTGAAGGTATCCTGCCTACGGACTTCAACTGCCATTATTAGGCCTCTTGGATACCTTAGATCATAACGTATTTGCTATTTTTGGCCAGGAAGCTATTCTTACACGATCAAAATTCACACACCTATTTAAACTTCCATAGTGTGATCGTTTGGATTTTTCAATTACTGCTTTCTTAGGTTTGCTGCTAACCGTTTTCAATATTTATCTAGATACACTAGTTCTTGACTGCTCATCGTGTCAACACCCAAGCATTGCTGGTTGTGCAACCATTTAATAACCTCTAAAAAGTTTTTGATTGTCATGTATTCATCTCTCATGATTCCTAGTTGTCACTTTCTAAATTTGCATTAGCAAGCTCTTCAGTCTCTTTTATATTATTATTAGATGATTTCTTTACAATTACACCTTCTGAGGATGTTAGAATTCTCGTGTATCCACTCGGGACATTGGTGCACTTCAGTCTGAACAATCTGTCTCTAGCCCGCATTAAGCATTCCCTCTTCATCAAATTATCATCTCCGGAAAAATGAATTTGCTTGAGCTCCTTGACATTTTTCCCCTACAGAGCGCGATTTTGCAGGGCAGTTACGGAGCTCCAGATTACGGGGCTGATTCGGATGCCTACCAAGAGACGGCCGGATTATGTGCAGAGAGTGGCCTTTGGACTGTAATGTATTAAATCAATTGACTCTATCCTGGTTGCATTGTTTATCTTCTTGTATTTATTCCCCATCTATGCAAATGCAATTTTTTTTAATCGTTTCTGCAATTATGTAATTAATTTTCTAATATTAACCAGTAAAATAATAATCAATTCCACGTATTAACCAAGGCTTGACAAAATACTATATACCACTTTTGCGTTACTTCCTTCGCAAGCAACAAGATGATGCTTAATCAATAAAATTATAATAAAATAAATGCGTATTAATTTTATTGGTTATATATATATATATATATATATATATAAATAAATTTTGCAGCTATAAGGAAATGTATGTGTAATATAATAATTATCCTTCATTACTCATAATTGAGTAATGTTAGACTTTTCAAGATTATGTATTTTAAATAGTGTAATACTTATGCGTGATTTATAATATATGTTTATAATTTTTAAATTATTTATTACTTAATTTAGTTATTCACATAGATATTAAATAGTTTGAATGATATCTATGGAATGTTTTAAAGTAATTTTTACTCTTACGTTAATTTCTATCTTTTGTAAATTATAAGATTAATATATTAATTATATGTATTAAATTTGATATTAATATTTAAAATTATGTACAGTATAAGGTATAAAGTTAAAGATTATTCGTTTTTCTTCGCATTTATTTATTTGCATGAATTTATTATTGCTCTATTCATAAATAAACACATGAGATGAGATGATAGAATGAAAAAAAGGGAAAACAAAGTAAAAAGAGAGTTCTATTAAGCTTGTACTTCAGGAAAAAAAAAAAAAAGTGTCGGTGGCAATGGCTATGAAATATCTGCTGTAAAGTTAAGAAGAGCACCTCCAAGTCCAACACCTGTAGACACCAAAATACATGCTGTAAAGCATACGAAAGCCTTTTTCTTAAGAAAAAAGGAAAGCGTCAAGGTACATCAGAACATTCCGTGGAATACACAAATCAAAAATCTTGGCTTGGGGCATCTGAAAATTAGAATTACAGTGGGATTGTTATAAATTTTACATCTATAAGTAGTAAAAATTTTGTAAATAAAGATTTTAATGCTATAATAAATTTGTTAATCACTGTTTTATAATAGGATCAATATTTTTTTTCTTCTAAATAAAGAATAAGGGGGTTTAATTTCTGTTAATAAAAGTTAATTTTTGTCCCGAAAAGTGGAGATAAATTTCATTAGGTGTAAATTATTGTAGATAATGTTAAATTAAATTCAATAAAAACTCTTAATTATTGATAAATTTTTAATATAACGCTAGTTATATTAAATGTAATTTAGAATTACTTCAAAACTTTCGATAAATTTACAATACAATATCAGTTACGTCATACGTAATTCATAGTCAGATATCAACCACATGTTCCACATTGATATTTATTTGATATCTTTACGAATCCGAAGGCATTACCATAAAAACAAAACCCGAGGAGATAAAAAAGGAAGTAACAAGAAGCATGATCGACCAGTGTTGGGGACGGGTGTTGGCATCGGGACAGCGAGAGAGTACTGCTTTTTTCTGCATTCAGCATAGGGTATATTTGAAATTCTCCCCATGTTTTGTAATTTTGGAGAAACGAAGAGTTCTTTAACAAAATTTTAGAATACTAGCATACCAGTCCTTATAATTACCTTTTATCCTTAAAAAGGTTTTCTTGATATAGGAGAGGTGAGTCTTTCCTTTATATACCAAAGGTTAATTTTGGTTCTATATAATATCAGATAAATCCCTTTTCAACATAGTTCCCAATCGTAAATTATTATTTTATGGGGTATATTTTTTATGGTGTTGATATAGGATTCCCATAGATGGCTTACTTGTTGAAGTGGACTTATGGGGTTTGTTTTTCAGGGTATTAATATAGGATTGCCGAAAGGTATTGTCAGCTTTAGTTGGACGCGGTATTGTTAGCTTTAGTTGGATGCGGCCTCATGGTTGGTATTGTCTTTAAAAGGATTTTCTTGATATAGGAGAGGTGAATCCCTTCTTTATATACTAAAGGTTAATCTTGATTTTAACCAATATTTAATTAATCCCTTCTCAACATGACCCACAGTCGAGAGTGTTTTTCAGAGTGTAAGTATAGTCCACGCCAATTGTTGAAACAAGTTTTTGTATTGTGACCACTAAAAAGTATTGTCTGCTTTGGCATTAAACGTGACCTTACGATTTTATTCATAAAGAACTGACTTAATATAAAAAGAATGAACCTCTCCTTTATATGCCATATACTAATTTTAACTTTAACTGATATGGGATAAATCTCTCCCTAACTTTTACTAATGATTAGTTTAGTATTTTTATGTTATAAGAATTATAATTTTAAAATTATAACAATTTAGTTTTAAATATTAATATATTCTAAAACTGTAGGGGAATGTTATCATTTTAATTGCGAAGCAGTTAGGACCTATTTGATATAAATTAATAAATTATATCCTTCTTCTAAAACAATAAAAGCTCAGAGATCCGAATGTTATTACAACGGAAAGTAACTAAGATTCAACAGGTTCGTAGTCCGACAGCTCAGCAACGGCACGTGTAGGGGCTCATTACCAATTTACCCGCGAGTTATTCTACTAAACGACGACGTATCGTAATGAATTATCAACAAAACGACACATCGATCCGTACCCGTCATTTCCGTATAAATCTATGGAAACCACACACAGATTTTCACTCAAAAACTACGCGTCATCGGCACCGCTGAATCCCCGCTCACACACTGAATTCAAGTCTCAGAATTTTCCAAACCTAAGTCCAAACCCACAAAAAATTTCTTCTATTAAGCAATGCCCACATAGTTCTTTCTTCCCCCTCATCCTTCTTCTCATTGCTCTGCAATATCCACATTTCCCGTCTCTCAGGTACTCTCTCTCTCCAGTGTTTCTTTTTCTTCTTTTGATTTTTGTTTGTTCTGGTATTTTTTTGATTTTGGTTAAAGCAATGTGATGGTGTTGATCTGTTTAGTCTGTTACTCTGTTACAGGATTCTTTTTGAGTTTTTTTTTTCGTTAGATTTTGGCATTTGTATTTGTTTGCTTTGTTTATGGAACTTCGGTTTAATGCATTTGAATATTTGATCGTTTGTCTGTTGGTTGATTTAATGGTTGGATATGAATTTTTGAATGTGTTGTGTTGAGATAAATCAAAGAGAGAGTCATTTTGTTGGCATTGTTTGGCCGCCTGGATTTTGGTAGAACATAAGAGAAACCCGGAATCTGAGATCTAGTTCTTTTCACTTATTGGATCTCAAAGACTTTATAAGCTGATTTAATTTACGTACAAATTTTTGTTTCTCAAGGAACTAAACAGCGGAGTTAAAGTTATAGTTTTCTTTTATATCTTTGATTTCCTCCATTTTTCTCAACAACCAAACTGAGAGTTCTGTTTTATTCTTTTCTTTTTTGTTGAGTTTTGAATCTTAATAGTTTGCCAATAACTCTGCAGATCCTTTTAATTAACAGCTACAATGACTTTGAGTAATGGCAATGCGCAACCAGTGACTGCTAATGGAGAGGCAAATGCTGACAAACCCTTCAAGATCTTTGTGGGTTATGATCCGCGTGAAGATCTTGCTTACGAGGTATGTCGCCACTCAATCTTGAAGCGATCATCCATCCCTGTGGAGATCACACCCATTGTCCAATCAGATCTTCGGAAGAAAGGCCTCTATTGGCGCGAAAGAGGCCAAACTGAGAGCACTGAGTTTTCATTCTCTAGGTTTTTGACTCCTTACCTAGCTGGTTATGATGGCTGGGCAATGTTTGTTGATTGTGATTTTCTTTACTTGGCGGATATCAAGGAGTTGAGGGACTTGATTGATGACAAGTATGCTATTATGTGTGTCCATCATGATTATACACCTAAAGAGACCACAAAAATGGATGGGGCAGTGCAAACAGTATACCCTAGGAAGAATTGGTCATCGATGGTGTTGTACAACTGTGGTCATCCAAAAAACAAGGTGTTGACGCCTGAGGCTGTCAACAAGCAAACAGGTGCATTTCTTCACAGGTTTCAGTGGCTTGAGGATGACGAAATTGGGTCAATTCCGTTTGTCTGGAACTTTCTTGAGGGTCACAACACGGCTGTCGAGAATGATCCCACAACAATTCCAAAGGCGATACATTATACTCGTGGAGGACCGTGGTTTGAGGCTTGGAAGAATTGCGAGTTTGCAGATCTATGGTTGAAGGAAATGGAAGAGTGCATGAATGAGTCTAACAAGATAATTGAAAATTAGATAGGACCAGCTGGTTGCTAGTAATATTTCATTTCCAGTTTGATTAGTGAAGTTTACTATTTCACTTGCTCCATTCTTTATGTTGAATTCACTATTTGTATTCTAGATTTAATCATGCCTCGAGTAATCCTCTGCAGTAGTTATCAGATAGGCATTCTGGGTATATCTATGGCTTATATATATTTATGTTTCATTGTTTATTTGTCTACAAACCACTTGAGTATAAAGTCTCACTTTATAGCCTGTAATTCATATGAATTGCTAGTTTAGTAAAGCTATATATCTTCTCTTTCTCGTCTTTTATTATTATTGTTGGGTTGATGATACTGGATTTGAAGAGCACTACGGTGTTGAGCAATTCTGAACCGATGGATTGAGTCAGAACTTTCTGCTAGCTGTTTTAGGTAATATTTACGCTTAATGCTGCCGGAATCACTTTCTCATTGTTTACTCCCAGCTGAAAGCAAAAATGGAACAAACACATTAGTAGTAACATGCTGGGATAGGCAGGCTTATGTTCATTTAAAAGATTCACATGCATGCAATACTACATGTGATACCAGCTCTGCCACTGATTATTATTTATAGTTATTCATTTTGGGTAATTGTCTTCCTCTCAGCCAAATTCATTGAGTTGTAGGCTTTGTTCATTTGTTAGTCTGTGTCGTTTTAAAGAAATTGGGCAGACTAATGACACTAGTGTCAGCATCTGCAATCTTATGGAATAAAATAATAATAACAATAATCATTTGGCTTTAGGCCTGCCTTGTATTTACATTCTTTAAGATAAAGAAGTTTCCTTAGATGTTATTAGTTAGTGTGGAAGCAAAGAGATTTCATGTGGCCAAATTTTCTCTGGGATATTTTCCATTTTAATCACCTTTTTTCTCTCATTTTTAACCTTGATCACTTAGAAAATATGTTTTTAAATTTGACCATATACTCTTCATGTAGACACTTTTACCTCTATAAACACTTAACAAAACAAACACATAATCTAAACCGAAAAGTGTATTTTTGAGTTTTGTAAAAAGCCTGAAGTTGAAAGTAAAAAGTACAATTTTGAGTTCAATCAATTGACCTAATTTGAAAATACATTTTTTGAGTTTAATTGATTTGTTTGAATCGAAAGTGCTGTAAAAAACTTGAACTTGAATACTTTTGAGTTGAATCACTTGCCTTAACTCGTATTCAATCAATTGGCCTAACTCGGAGGTACATTTTCAAGTTCAATCAGTTAGCTTAAATTGTAAGTACACTTTTATGTTCAATTAATTTGTTTGAACTCAAAAGTATACTTTCAAATTTTGTAATCAATTAACCTAATTTAAAAGTACAGTTTGGAGTTTTTTAAAACCCTAAAAATTAAAAAGTACATTTTCAACTTTAATCAATTGACCTAACTCAAAAGCACACTTTCGAGTTTAATTAATTTACTTAAAATCAAAAGTACTGTAAAAGGCTTGAACTTGAAAGTGCATTGTCGAGTTCAATCAATTAGCCTAACTTACTTTATAATTAGTTACTTTCTAGTTTAATGTACTTAAACTCAAAAGTCACTACACATTATTTGCAATCTCTCGCAAATCTCATTTTTAAGCTCAAACATGGACTAAATACATTAAAACTTAAAAAACACTTGCCCATTTACCACCTTTTATCATTACATTGCCTAATACTAACAAATAAATAAAAAGTTATTTTTAATTAATTCTAGTTTAGAAAAGCAAGCTTTGAACAATCACTTGAAACAGTCGATGTGTGGGAGGAGATTTGCATTTTCTTCTTCCGAGTGGTCTTGGTGACAAAATTGTCCAAATAATTAGTGTTGGCCAAAACCAAAAAGACTTTTTTAAGATGGTCAAAGTTGAAAAAGGACAAAAAAAGGTGGTCAAAATGATAAAATTTTCATTTTGTCTCTTTTAATTTTATTGTATCTTTAAACTTATATCATTAAATTTGGCAGCGCTAAGCTCATGGAATACTCTTCACACTCTCTCAATTACATTGTTAATCTATAACTTTAAATTTTATTAAGACAAACATAAATATCTGCATGTTATAAATGTTAGATGTAACCCCTTTACATTTAATCTCACCCTTAAGTTATGGATGAGTATTTATTAACATTAGAGAGTTATATCTCTAATTTTATAGTATACATATATGCTAATATAGTGAAGAAATATAACCAATTGGATTGAATAATTAATTGAAGAAAGTTGCGCATTTAAGGTTGCATTATAGTCAAACATCATTTGCATCCTTATATCCCTTTTATTTATAATTTGAGCTAGAAATTATAATACGTTATTAGCAAGATTAGTTGATTCAACTTCACAAAGTATTTAATTTTTCTTATATTGCCTTGTTAATTAAATATTTTTTATGTTATATTATTTTTATTATAATTATTATTATATAATTGTTTTTATAAATATATTTTGTGCTTGCCACTACATTGAATCTTCCACAAAAGAAAATAAGGATAATATATTATATTTTAACTTGAAACTTATAAAATAAAGAGGTAATTAGAACCTGAAGTTCTAAAAGGTAACCTCATTAATTAGAATCCAAAGGTTATGAAATAAAATTACTTATTACAGTCCAAAGTTCTGAATTAAATTATTAATATTAGAATCTAAAGTTTTACATTTGTAAAATATTATTTATATGAACTTAAAGTTCCATAGTTCATTTGTATAGGCATGGAATTCCATATATCAACTATATGGATCAAACTAATTCCAGTTATTAAGGTCAGAACATGAAGTTTTGTACATTAATTTATAAATCAGAACATAATATTCTGAACATAAAATTCTAAATTAGAACCTAAAGTTTTGAACATAAATTGTGAAATTAGAACCTGAAGTTCTAAGTATATGCTTTCAATATTTTTCATGAATTACATTGAAATGCATTTTTATGCCATGGACCCAAAAGGTATCATTAAAAAAGAGAGAAAAATATCCTTAAAGGATAATTGAAAATTATGATTTTTGTTTACATCATTAAAGTAACTATTAGAGGAATATAGTTTCATAAAGTAAAGACATAAATACAAGACTACAAATTTATTACTGAATATAGTTAAGATTTATTTATGGTTACCTCATAGCTAAAATTGTAAGTATATATATTGAAATTTGCATTAATATTTTTTTATTTAACTAAAGTTATTATCATGTTTATTTATTTACTATTTCCCGAAATGAATATAATTGTATATATATATATATAATTGTATAAAATAATGAAAAAGATACAATGTTGTCCCTGCAGTGGCTATAAAACTTATAATTATAAATTAAATGTAATTATACTCAACAACTAGAAGTGGAATATCTATAAAAATGTGACAAATTTTGTCAGTTACATTGAATGTGTATCTATAATGTATTGAAATAAAGTTTTGTTAGGTCCATATGAAAATGAAGAGAATATTTGAGATTATTTTGTTTATTTTAATATTTATTTGTTAGCAATATTTATATCCTTTATGATTTAATTAATGTACTTTTTCATAATATATTTTATACTATGTACTTACTATTGTGATAATTCATGAGAATTATCTTATAAAATGACATGAGTATTAAAAATGAGATAATCCTTTTGAAAAAGAGAGTTAGAGATATATATGCCTAGGTGATAGTGTAATTATGCACATTATTCTTCGAGATAATAATTATTTATTAGAATTGAAAATGAGTAAGTTAAGTTGAAAACCATATTAGGTCTTGTAGGCTTGATCGAAGGCTCTAAAGGAGCTCTAATATTGTTAGCAAATAGAATTAGATTATGTATATAATGACTTATATTTTAGCAAATCTAACAAAAATATGCTTATCTTTAAAGATATTAATCGAAATAGATATCATGTTGAGACTTTAGATGAGAATAATGTAAAATAAGTATTACATCTAATGTTTTAGGTAAGGAATGCATACTAAAAAAGTTTACAGTATTGTCATATAAATTGTATTATATAATCATAAAAGCAATTGAAAGCTACACAGTAATGAACTAGAAGTTCATTGATCTAAAAATATTTATGTTTTGGTATGACCATCTAGATTGCATAAGATCTACAATGATGTGTAGAATAATTATCGAGAAATTTTATAGACACCCATTAAAGAACCAAAAGATTTTATTGACCAATGAAAATATATACATCGCTTGCTCACAAGAAAAATTAGTGGTTAAATCATTTCCCTTTAAAATTGGATTTGAGTCTTTATCGCTTTTATAAAGAATTCAAGGAGACATTGGTATGCCAACCAATTCACCCGCCTAATTGACCATTTTATTATTTGATGATCTTAATTGATACATCTACTTGATGGTCACAAGTGTGTTTATTATCTGCATGTATTGTTGCATTTGCTAGATTACTTACATAGATTATGAAGTTGAGGGCATATTTTTATCTATAAATATGCATATACACATGTAATGTGGATTGTAATGAAATAGTTGTCGACAATGTATTTTTATCTATAGTAGTTACTAAAATCATGAGAGATGATTACGACTCATAAACTATGAATGAATGTATACAGAGATATGATTGGCCTAAATGAAAAAAAAAATTCAAGCTAAATTAGCTTCTCTTGCCAAACATAGAGTATTTGGGCTTCTAATTCAAACACCTAAAAATATCAAACTTGTTGGATATAAATGGATATTTGTAAGAAAATGTAATGAGCATAATGAGATTATAAGAAATAAAGCATGCTACGTTGCTCAGGGTTTCTCAAGAGACTTGGTATTGACTTTGATAAAAAATATGCTTTTATAATGAATATAATTAAGTTTCATTTTTTTGATAAATTTGGTAATTGTAGAAAGATTTGATGTGTATCTTATGAATATAGTGACAGTTTACCTATATGGGTCACTTAACGTTGATATTTATATAAAAATCTTTAAAAGATTTAAAATGCTTGAAGTATATAAATCAACAAATTGTAGTTTGTATTTAATCAAGTTACAGAAACCTTTATATAGATTGAAGTAATCTGGGCGCATGTGGTATAATCGCTTGAGCGAATATTTGATAAGAGAAGGATATGTTAATAATCTTATATGTCCATTGTATTTATAAAGAAATCAAAATATGGATTTGCCATTATAGTAGTATATATCAATGACATAAATTTAATTAGAGCTTTTAAAGTTCTTAAAAGCTGCTAAATACTTGAACAAGCAATTTGAGATGAAAGATTTAATGAAAAATAAATATTGTCTTGACTTGTAGATTGAGCACAAATTTAATATAATTTTTATAGATCAGTCTACCTATATTGAAAAGATTCTTAAACAATTTAATATGGATAAATTACGCTCATCCATTAAGTACTCTTATGGTTGTCCGATCCCTTGATTCTAAAAAGGATTCTTTTCGAACTGAAAGAAGAAGAATAAGAGATATTTGGTCCAAAAGTGCCATATCTCAATGTTACTGGTACTTTATTATATTTAACACAGTATACCAGAGAGAAAATGCCTAATACCCCCTTATTGTTTGGTCTAATACCTTATTATTTTTTATTGTTTGTCCAATACCCAATACCCCCTGATGTTACCTTTGTTAATAACAATGGTTAATTTTTTAGGATACTTACTAATTTGCCTTTTTACCTATTTCAAAAGTCTGTATACGTGTCATCTTCCTATTGGCAATTTAAAGTTAGGTTAACCATTACCGTTAATCATCGTCGATCGTCGTTGACTGTCATTAACTGCCATCAAACATCCTCCATTTAGGTCACTATGGATATCAATGGTGCTATCATCATCATTGTTTGAACAACCTTTTGTTATAGATTTCATTGTAGATCTAAAGTTGAAGTTTCGGCACTCAAAAATCAACTTCAAATTTATGATGAATGGTTGTTCAAACGATGATAATAATGGTACTATTACGTAAAACATTCAATAAGAATTCTCATGATATTTATAATGACAATCATTGATAGTTAACGGTAGTCGATGCCGTTCGACGGTGATGGTTAACCTAACTTTAAGTTGCCTAATAGAAAGATGACATATGTGTAGATTTTTGACATAAGTAGGAAGGCAAATTAATAATTATTTCAAAAAAGTAATCGTTTTTATTAACGGAGGTAACATTAAGGGTTTACCAAGATATTTGATAAATAACAGGAGAGTAATGAGGTATTAGGTTTAGCAACAAGAAGGTATTAGACATTTTCTGTATACAAGATTAGGCATAACATTCTCTATAAATTTATTAGCTAGATTTAGTTATGAGCCTACTTGGTGTCATTGGACTTGCATTAAACATATCTTCTGTTACCTTCGTGGAATGATATATTTAAGGTTATTTTATTCCAATGAACTAACTTGAGACCCAAGATTTGTAGAGATTTTGAATATTTTTTGATCCTCATAAAGATTGTTCACAAATAGGATATAGTTTCATTTATAATAATACAACCATTTCGTGGTGGTTTATAAAACAAACTCTTATTGCCACCTATTTTAATCATTATGAGATTTTAGCTATGAATGAAACAAGTTGCCAATGTATGTGGTTGCAATCTTTTGTCCATCACATTTAGAGTACTTGCAACCTATCTTTTACAATAGATGTTCTAATTATAGTATACAAAGACAATGTTACTTGTATCGCTTTTGTATTGCTCAACTTAGGGGAGGATACATTAATGGCCAAAGAACAAAGCATATTTCATCAAAGTTCTTCTATACTCACGGGCTTCAATAAAACAACCAGGTTGATGTTAAATAGATACACTACTACAAATTTTGCTAATATCTTTATCAAATCATGTCCATATCAACTTTTAGGTAGTTAGTATATAATATTAGCATGCATTGGTTTCATAAATTGCCAAACTAATATATGTCATCTCGAGAGGAAGAATTTTTCAGGGGGAGCATATCTTTGAAGGATTATGGGAAATATACTAGCAGATGGTGTGTTGTACTCTTTCTTTTTTGTGACTAGACACTTTTTTCCATTAGATTTTACTAGGAAGGTTTTAATGAGGTAACACTTGACAAACTAAACATCATTTATCACAGTCAACAATTATATTTTCTTTATTGAAAATTTTAATAGAGTGAGATTATTAAAAGTGGTGTAATCTAAAGGGGGATTGTTATAAATATTAGATTTAGTCCCTTTACATTTAGTCCCTTTACATTTAGTCTCATCCTTGAGTTATTAGTGAGTATTAATCAACACTAGAGAATTATGTTGCTAATTATGTACTACATATACATGCTAATATAATGAAGAAATGTACACAGTTGAATTAAGCAATCAATTCAAGAAAATTATGTATTTAAGGTTTGCATTATAGTCAAATATCATTTGCACTCTTATATCCCTTTTATTTATAATTTGAGTTAAAAATTACAACATCTACTAATTTTTTGTTTTATTTCAACAGAAATGGTAAATCTATTTAGGTGGAGTAAAAAATAGATTTTTCAGCCCATTAAGACGTATAAGTAGGCATGACAATGGGGTGAGGAGGTTTTTTCCATTTTCTACTCCGTTTTAATTTTGATTCCTATTTTTCAATTTATTTTTTAATAAAATTTAATAGGGTGGGATAAAGAATCCGTATATGGGGAATGAATTTTTCGTCCCCATTTTTTTTAATTTTTGTATTTATTTATACTAAATATTAATTAAAAATATTATTAATATATTATAAATGTTATTTATATACAATAATTATATTAAAAATATAAACTTTATTATTTAATAGAATAAAAAAAAAATTATGAATTATAAATTTTTTAATTAAATATTATCTATACCTATTTTTATTTTAAAAATAATAGATTATATAGACACACATATAGGGAGTGGGGCAAAAATAAGATGAGAAATATTAAACCCTTTTTCGAAATTATTCTTTTCCCATTTTCTATCCCATTTTTCGTTATAACATTACATACAATTTTATCTCACGAAAACGGATACTTGTAAATTGTGGGCCTAAACCTGTGCGGATTTGGTATCCCTTCCCATACGAGAATAATAAAAGCAGCGCCCGGCCAACCACTATTCTGTCTGCATCACTTCAAAGATCTCTCTGCACAGAAACCCAGCGCCGGTTGACCAATCAGCGATGGCCACGTGTTTCCATCCATGCCTTTCTCAACCGCCTCTCCTCTCCGTCGACTCCCGCGCCTCCCTATCCTCCTCATCTTCTTCTTCTTCTTCTGCTCTTCCTTTTCCCTCTGCTCCCACTCGCCAAACTTCCCTGGTTCTTGGAGTGAGCTCGAGGAAGCTACTGATACGTACGGAAGCGATGACGACGACGACGACGACGACTTCTGACTCGCGTGAGCTGAAGGAGGGAATAGCCGGGTTGTACGACGAGTCCTCTGGTCTTTGGGAGAACATATGGGGCGACCATATGCATCACGGATTTTACGAACCGGATTCCTCCGTTTCGGTCTCTGATCATCGGGCCGCCCAGGTCCGCATGATCGAGGAGGCTCTCCGTTTCGCCGGCGTTTCCGGTCGGTGATACAGCTTCTTACTCAACTCTCTCTCCTTTTAGTTATTTTTTTTTCTATTATCTTTAAAGATTGAGATAATATACAATAAGATAGATAAAGAAAGAAGAAAAAAAATACTTTTCTTTTTTTTGTTTTTTTAATTTTTAATTTATGAAAAGAAGATAATCGTACATTAACACGATCGTTTAGGGTAATATTTAGGAATGATTTTGACATAATCAATGAAAAATTCTATATCTAGTTTGTAGTGTTTGTTCGAAAAGGACAGAAACTCTTACTTGTTGATTTCCCAAAATAATATTCCAAGGGCGGAAAAACGCTTTTTCTACAGAAGCATTTCCTAACATTCCTTCATGTGACTTCCGCAATTACAAGTAGACAAAGCTATCTGGGCCTTTGAAATATAAACAGAGGAGTTGTTTGTAATTGCTTGTTTTTGTTTAATTTTGGAAGCAGAGCAGCTAAAAATATTTGGATAACGCCTAATTTTATTTTGCAGCTAACATTTAGCAACTGCTAATACACTTGTACTTTAAAGCTAGTGATTCATTCCATAATTGTTGTGGATTAAAAGATAACAGCTCCTTAATCTCCAATGTTTACATCATTTATGATAAGAATTAATTAAGTTGACATATTATTAGAATTAATTAAGTTGATTAAAGTCAACTATTAGTTGATGTTAGTTTGCTTATACTGTATTGCTAGATTAGTGGCTAGAGTACAAACAATTTGAATGATTTTATATTAAAATAATTCAACTATTAAATTTACCCAAATGAGATTTAATCATTTTGTATGTGTAGTAATGAATTCGTACACTGATATGCAGTGTTGTTGTTGGGTTACGATACTATATTCAACTAGAAGCATTAACATATGACAGAAAACCTTATAATGCTGGTTAAACATATCAGACTGTTAAACCACTGTATTTGAGCAGTAAAATTCTATCTTTTCATGAATCTTTGGATGTGCTATTTCCCCCTTTTTTTTTTCTGAGTAAGTGAAGATAATCCTCTTAACAATGGAATTTTGTTTGCAAATTGGATTCAGAAAACCCAACAAAGAGGCCAAAGAGTATAGTTGATGTTGGCTGTGGGATAGGAGGCAGCTCTAGATACCTAGCTAGGAAATTTGGGGCTAAATGCCAAGGCATCACCCTGAGTCCTGTTCAAGCGCAGAGGGGAAATGCTCTTGCTGCTGCACAAGGGTTAGCTGATCAGGTATGTGCAATATTTTCTGTTTACTTTGTTATAAGCTTAACTCATACATTTTGGAAGAAAATACCTGTATCTGATACTATTTCCTTCTAAAAAGGCTAAGGAAACAATCTCTCCCTGGAGTGAGCTGGCGAGTTAGTGTATTTGATGAAATAATGGCATATACCTGACTTTTATGCTGAGTTATTACTCAAAATCTTGTCCTTATTTCTGATTGTAAAAAGAAAAAAAACACCCACTAATCTTTCTAGTAGATATCTTGGTGGAATGCACCTTGTAAAAGGAAAAAAACCCACTAGTCTTTCTGTTAGATGTCTTGGTGGAATGCATGTCCTAAATATTATGATTTATCATAAATGTGATGATTACCTATCTGCAGTGGAGGTATTTTTAATTGATGTTTTAAGTTATGTTGTTTAGTCGTTCTACAATTGTTTTTACTTGCAAGTCTTTTGATCTGTTGGTGAAAGTAGTTCATATTGCTTGTATGAGTATCTGTCTGTGACTAAACTAGAAGTGTTAGAGATAACAATGTGAACTATCAGCAGGTTTCCTTTCAAGTTGCAGATGCTTTGGAGCAACCATTTCCTGATGGGCAATTTGATCTAGTTTGGTCCATGGAGAGTGGAGAACACATGCCTGACAAATCAAAGGTTTTTCCTTTTTCTTTACATTAAATTGAGGTTCATTTCTTTTAATTTGCTTCTTCTGCTTTATTGGATGGTGGCATGTATTCCTGATTTTTCTCATCATTTCATTTATTAGCATGGTGTGTCTATCCCAATTAACTTCTTCAGATTGGCAGTTTGTTGGCGAGTTGGCTCGAGTAGCTGCTCCAGGCGGTACAATAATAATAGTAACATGGTGCCATAGGGATCTTGCTCCTTCTGAAGAGTCATTGCAGCCGTGGGAGCAAGAGCACTTGAACAAGATATGTAATGCTTATTATCTTCCAGCTTGGTGTTCTATGGCTGATTATGTCAAATTACTTCAGTCCCTTTCTTTAGAGGTAAATGCTTAATAAGAACATTCGTAAAGTAGAGTTGAACGTTTAATACTAATTTAGATTAATTTATTTATTCATTAACTGGAAATAAAAGGTTCTTGAAAATTGGTATTTCCATTTTTGCGATTGACTGATCAATGCCTGAAGTCAGGGTTTAGGTGCGACCTTGGTGTATCAACAATATGATTTTTGTACTTTTTAACTGATTGTTAAGTTTGCAAACTTCCTTGGCAGGATATAAAGGCAGAAGATTGGTCTCAGTATGTTGCGCCATTCTGGCCAGCAGTGATACGCTCAGCATTTACATGGAAGGCCTTCACATCACTGCTGCGTACTGGTAAGCTTAGCACTCCTTGCCAGAACCTATAATTCAATCCATTTCCTTTGTCTTCTCCTTCTAGTTTTCATTTGTTTCAATGGAAAATCATTTCTCATGAAAAACTTGAAATTCTTTTCTTACCTTTACAAAGAAGTTGAATGTCAGCATACTGGTAAGCAAATAAGAACTTTTTTTTTTTTTTAAAAACTAAATTTTGAATTTAATATGAATTTTGAATATGCCTGAATGTCTAAATCTAATTGTTTTTTTTTTTGGAAATATGATATTTATGGAAAGGTATATAATAAACTTGTTTCAATTTTTCGGATTCAGGTAAAAAGTAAAAAAAACTTGAGATTTTACTTATTAAAAAATTGTCTTAAAATTGTCACTAAGTTAAACAATAAATATATTTAATTATCTAAAATAAATAAATTTTGCCAATTAAGAATTAAGTCAAAAAACAAGCAACCCCTAGATCTTTGCACGAAAAAAGGTCTAATTATAATCATACAGAGAGGTTGATTTAATTTGTCTTAAAGTTTAAAAGCACATATGATGACTTGTTCTGTTTTATTTCTGGAGCTATTTTCATATGAGGATACTTACCGAAATAATTCTAGATTGATACCACTGTAAACTCAGCTTTTTCTTCGTTTCTGTTGATTTGAGTTGAATGCTGTTTATCAGGATTAAAAACTATAAAAGGAGCTTTGGCAATGCCGTTGATGATTGAAGGATACAAGAAGGATTTGATTAAATTTGCTATCATTACATGTAGAAAGCCTCAGTAAGCGATGGAGGCAGCAGCGATTGGCAGGATACAGGAGTATGATTGTTCTTCCCATTCAAATTTATCGTTTTTTCTTTTACTCTGTATATGCTTTCAAGAAAATTAAGGGAAGAGTAAAGAAACTGTAGCAAATGCAAAAACATTCATATTTAGATTTAGCCTGTTTAGGATTTTTTCATAAAGTCACACTGGCTGTTCCTTAACCATCACGATATTGCTGTTTCACACGCAGTGATAGTTAACTGTTACTTAATTGCTTCTGTTATTTAACTTATATTTGTTACTTTGGCGTGTTCTCCTTACTCCCCAGGGAATTATAAGAAGCACTTTCTTCACGAGTGCTTTTTCTACTAGTCTCTGTTAAGGATGTCTGAAAATGTAATATAAAAATTGATGTTTTATAAAAGCATTCATAACTGTTATTGATTTTGCCAACTCTATAATTGGTTCAACTGCTCAATGAAAAAGCTCAACCACCTCAATTATGAATTCCTCTTCCGCGTATCCATTTCGTTCTTCTAAAGAGAAAGGTATCGACATCCTTATACAGTTAATTAACTTATTATAATGTGGATTAGGATTATTTATCATATCGGTTAGAATATAAATTTTATTATTTTATTTAATTAATATACAAGCATAATACCCCATCATAAATCAATAGATTTTCATTTTATGTTTTAACTCGATTTACGACAAATTTAGCTTCTAATTTCTATATTTTTTTTTTATATAAAAATTTGATAAAGAATGACTAAACATACGATACTACAATCAAAAGATATTCGAAAAAAATACAAAAATAAACGTGACCATTGTTAATGACCAACCAAACGCGTCATACACATGCTTCGCACGTCGACAGCCAGCATTATTTGTGAGTAAACCGTACTCTTCTGGTTTTCTCCCATTTTAATTAAGCTAACCTTTTTCAAAAAGCTGCCAAATCTTACTGCTCTGTTTGGCTAACGCGTTTCTCTTTATTCAATTAATAAATGTTTAGAGGATAGAACAGTGAAAAGAAAAAGAAAAAGACAAATAAAAAGAAAAATCCTGTAAACGATACAATATACCAAACAATTTAATCTAGGGCATAGACTTAACACGTGTCTTACTGACGTGGCCACAATTTTTTTAATTAAAAAAATATATATATTGGCTGAAGGAAAAAACAATGTCTCAGCCAAGCCGAAAGCCGCCATTTCAAAACCCCTCTCTTCGTCTCTTAGCTTAGGTGCTATTTTTAACTCGTCGTTTATTTTTTAAAACTGACAAAAGCCAACGATGTGTGGGGAGAGAGAGTGAGACAGTTCAGTAGCAAACGACGTCGTGACTGTGCTTCTCATAGGGAAAGAAGAGAAAGGTAGAGTTAGGAAGGGGGAAGGGAGTCTTGGATGAGGTACGTTTCCCGTCTCAAATGTTTTCTTTGTTTTCATCGATATTAATTTGTTTGACCGAATTTTTGTTTTTGGATGCTATTGTGTTTTCCTTGTTTTGTATCGATCGTTTTGAGAGATTCGTTGCGCGGATTTTATGAGACTTGATTGTTGTGTTTATGTGAAATAAATTGGTAATTTGCGTGATAATGTTGTGAGTTTTTGATTAAAGTTAACCTTAATGATATGTTGATGTTTACAATAGAGTTTCTAATATAATTTTTTTCCTTATTTGTGCCTCGGTCTTTTGGATTTTATCTCATGTATGTACAAATGCGTGTCTGCGCCCAGGTTATTCATACAAAATAAATTTGTGTAATGTGGAATTGTAATTAACGATTTGGTGGAGGAAATAAGGGTTAGAGGCGAGGTAGACAAGATTGACAGTTTGGGATAAAATTTGTCAGGTTGAGGTTTTCCGTGAAATAGTAATGAATTGATTAAGCCAAGCACAAAAATGTGTTTGGATAATTGAGTTGGCAAGAGATGAGATATTTGCAAAATCCATTTAGCACAAAATGAGAGGAATAACTTCGGATATTCATCTACATGAGGTATATTAAATATTTTATGGTTTATAAAGAAGAATAGTTATTGGTATGTATGTGTATAGTATGCATGTTTTGATATGATTAATTATTCCCTTTTAAATAGTATCTTCAAGAAATTTTTAGTGAAAGGAAGACAAAAACGATTGCAAGTTGGATCCATTGAATGATATTTACATTTTATGGAATTCTAGCATGTAAAGAATCTAATTTCTTGGGATTTGCCAAAATTAGAATGTTGTTTCTACTTCAGTTCTGTTCTATTAAATTCAATTCGAGCTTTCACTTAGTGAAACAGTGAAGTGATACAATATTTGGTGAAGTTTGATGGTTGAATGTAGTTGTTGGTCTGCCCATTTGGATTCACTTTTATGATCAACATGCAAAAACAGAAATTTCTTTTTCCAAGGAGTTGTTCACAAGAATGGGTCTAGATAGGTGCTATTAACTTGCTGAAATTAAGGCCACTTGGGTCTTGTTACAGATGTCCTTATAAGATTGTTCTAGTTTCTCATATCTAGTCATAATATAATCATTATTTTGTAAGGAGAGTCCTTTTCTTTTTCTTTTTGGTTATTACAAAGCTTAACGAGGTTATTATTTTAAATGTGATGTACAAAGGTTTACTGTTGGAGGAAGTTTTGATATTTAGCATCCCTTGGGACTCTGTGGCCGTGAACACACTTACGGCATTGCAGATGGATTATAAATGCTACAAGAAGAATGTCCATAGTGAGATATATGTTTTGGATTGAGGAAGGATGTGATAAGATAAACAACTGCTATGTAACTTGTATCTATACGTGGATATTGAACTGCCTCAGATTTTATTTGTATATGTGAATTGTTCATCAAGCTGAAAAATATCATGGACATCATATGGGTCGTCTTAGGGCATGGGCTCAATCTCCTAGAATCTATTTATAATAGGTTCATTGGAGAGAGCTTCCACTATTCCCTCCTTTTTTGTTTTCAGAAAATGGCGTTCAATGGATGTTTAACTTTCCTGATGTATTTTTGTCTAATTTGTCTGTCATATAGATAGCAATGGAATTTTGGTGCATTGCCGATGTAGGTCATATTTGGATTATTCAGAAATTGTTCCTCCGACATTTTGCTTGAGCTTAAAATGAGACCAAGAACTGTTGGGGGATCTAGGGGTCAGAAGGCCAAGAATATTCAGGATGAGGGGCCAAATTGGATTCTAATTGCAGGCGGTGCCTTGTTAAGTACATTGTCAGTTCGCCTTGGTTACAAGCTGAAGCAGGCACTGGACTCAAAGCAGCAGGCTAATGCTAATAGTGCTCTGAAAGGTCTTGTTATATAATTGTGTTGCATGGCTGAGTTGTCTCTATTATGCATCCTTTTCTAACTTCACATTGTATGCAATTCAGGCAATGCAAAAATTTCTGACAGGAGGAGGTCACCAGGTCACCATTTGCATTCAAACATGTACTCCTTTACACAAGATGATGATGGTTGTTTCAACTGTATTCCAGGTGTGAAACTCCTTCTTTATTTTAACAATACATGGATTAAAGATAACAAATTTCAAGCTTTATGGCAAATGTCTGGTAAAGCCTCCTTAACAACTCTCTTCATGTTTATTAGCTCTTTTTATTTATTTATTTTCTGGTAGGTTCGGTTTTTTCTATTGGGAGACTACTGGCTGTTTAGAGAATATCCTTGTTTTGTGATTCTGATTGAGTGCATTCTCTGCAGCTTGTGGATATATCAGGGGAAGATACCTTTGTTCAAGAAGGAAATGAAAACTTTAAAATTTATGGTTTTATTCTCTGCACTCTTAGCGCATTGTGATGTGTGTGCAAGGTCCACCATTTGAGCTCGTTGCTTTTTCCAATACAGTTTTAGGAAAATTAAAACCTACATGTATGTACATCTGCACCTAATGTTTGCCATGCATGACAGCTAAGAAGTGACTTTCCATTTATACCAAGTATCTTCATAATAATGCTAGTTAGTATTCTGGTTTGCTTCTTTATGCTTGGTTATTTGGTGTTTCCGTGCTATATTTGACTTTCAAGGATCAAGATTGGCAAGGTAAAATTAGAGTTTTGATGGCTAGAGAAGATTAACTTCTGATGGTTGTTTTCTACGGCAGCAAACAGATTAAGTGAAAAATTCTAAAACATATACATATCGGTGTAAATTAAGGTTTGGAGATAGGCTTTTTAGGGTTTGGTATGTGTATAAAATATGGTTTGATTAGTGCAGTAATGAAGCCATAAGTAGATCTATGAATGAAATATTGAAGAAAGAATAGGATGGAGAAGGAGCAAGGCATAGGCAATAACACCTAGAAAGAAAGCGATGGTTGTCACGCCTTCCTGACTAGCTACGAAGCTGCTAGACGTTATAATTTCATATTGAGATGGAGGAGTAATTGACTATATCTATGTAGATTCAAATAAGTAGGACCCTTTTAAGTATAGGATTTAACTACACTTGGAACCTTAAATGCCCCAATGACAACACATGATGCAACATAAGATTCACAACAGTTCTAAGATTCTTCTCCCAGAAAAATGGAATCTTTAAAAATATCCTGACTCCTTAAATTAAGGAAATCAAAGTAAAACTTACAAAGCAACATCCCTACTTAGGAAACATCAAATTAAGTCTCAACCGACTTTAACTTCATTATTCTAGGTCCCACATCAACCCTAGATCTGCATGCAAATAACAAATTAAATCATGGGCATTAAAATCTGATTTTCCTAGGCTGTTGAACTTGTTGCTTCTTGTATATTTTTGTATTTATGGTTCCAGGATGAATGATGCTCCGGAAAATCTACATTTTGATTGATCTTCCTAGCAGTAATTTGTCTGATACCACTTTCTTCTCCTCCGATGAACTCTTATTAATTTGCTGAAAGTGGCTTTACTGATACTGTAAAAGACTAGTCATACGCTAGCATGCAGATTCTTCCATATACTCCTGATGCATTACTTTGCATGCTTCATTGGTTAAGATAATACCTTTATTGTATTATTTGGTTTCTTAAAAAGTTTTGTAAACAGGAAATGAAGGCATGGTGGAGATGAAGCACCCACCGAATGGCCAGAATTTGTCTGAAACTGATGTTCAACTCCCTCTGGTGACAGTTCCTGCCCCTGAATTCGGCAAAGAGAATGGGGTTATTTGGGCATCATCTCCTGATCGGCTTGAGTTGCCTCCAAAGCCATTCCACCATTCAAACTGCTCGGACTCGCCATGTGTCTCAGAATCTGGCTCTGATATCTTCAGCAAACGAGAAGTCATAAACAAGCTAAGGCAACAATTGAAGAGAAGAGATGATATGATACTTGAGATGCAAGATCAGATAGTGGAGTTGCAGAATTCACTAAATTCTCAACTAGAGCACTCTGCTCATTTGCAGTCACAGCTTGATTCTGCTAACAAAGACTTGTTTGATTCTGAGAGAGAAATCCAGAGGCTGAGAAAGGCAATTGCAGATCATTGTGTGCAACATGTGGCTACCAACGCCAAGCCCTCAACGCTCACAGGTTGGCCAGCTGAGGCAAGAAACGGCCATGCAAATGGTTACATTGATGGGGAGAGCAATTTTGAGTTTCTGGAAAAGGGAAGAGCAGAGGGTGATAAGATTGAGATGCTGAGGAAGGAAGTTGGAGAGTTGAAAGAAGTGATAGAAGGGAAAGACTACTTGTTGCAGAGCTACAAAGAACAGAAGACAGAGTTATCTATGAAGGTCAAGGAGCTGCAGCAGAGACTGGATTCTCAGCTCCCTAATATTTTGTAGGTACATTTAGGTTTTTGTGTATTCTTTGTTTTCTTTGTTTTCTTTTTCATCTTTCTTCAGTTCAATGTTCCTTAAAATTAGAAAAGGAAGAAAAGGAAGAAAACTGAAGTCTAGGAGAAGATTCTTTTTCTGCTTTCTTTATTTCTTCAATATCAATAGCTGAGATTGAGTTGAATGCTGTGTTTCTGTGATTCTGTCAGTGTTCATATGAGTTGAAAAGCAGTAGGGTGATTATATTGGGTTTTCGAGTGACTAATCTCATGGGGCAAATGCCTCCTGGCTTTCCTTGCGCAAATTTAATTGGCTTGTTGTTTTCTTTGTTTTTCAGCCTTTCATTCGTATAAATGACACAGCTTCATTGATCTTTCGTCTCGGCTATCATGTATAAATATAAACGTAGTCTTTGATAAATATATACATATGGCCAATTGAAGCATTAAGATAACGGGGAATCTCCCTGCAATATGAGCTCGAGAAAAAAATTAGTTATAAATATTTTAAATGAGCATTGTTACACTTTATTTTTATATAAATTTGTATCACAATATTTTTATAATTGATGCGGTATGATTGATGGATTGACAATAAAATAATGAAAAGAAAATTAATTTTTATCCAATTAACGTCATGTCTTCATATTCTAGTATTCATCTCAATAATTCTGAGTCTTATTAAATACTACAAATTATTCCTGTTAGCCCACGACTATTGTTTCACATTACCAATGTGTCCGATTCGATAAGCTCCTGAAGAACGAAACAAATCACCGCCTCTGCGTGTTTTGTCCTTTTCTTGCCCGGTATAAACGACATCGTTTTCTCAATATTAAGCTCCTGCACCAAACAAATTACTATTTTTTTTTGCTCTTTTGTCCTTTTCTTCTTTTGTCACAAGAAAAGAAGTGTGCTGGCGCCCCGCGTTAAATTGAAATCCCAAAGTCAGAATCGTTACCGTTGGGAATCATAACCCTAGATTTCAGAGATCAAGCAATCACAGAATCACATTGTGTGTAGCAATTTCTGAAGAGAAAACCGAGCATTGTTTCTTGTTATAGGGGTTTCATTAATTTCTAAAGAGAAAGAAATTCGATCGTTGTCTCGTGTTCCAGCAATTTCAGAAATTTCTGAGCAGTGAAAACAAAACGTAGCAGAGCGATGGTTGGACAAAGAAAGCGAAAGAGAGTGACGGAGGCAATCGAGGGCGATAACAGGTGTAATAAGAGACGTGAAGGTCTTTTTGAGGAAGCCCATCGGTTTCTCGCCGGTGCTTCGACTGTTGAGTCTTGTAGTCTTTGGCTCCAGCAATTGCTTGACGATTACGAGTCTTATGATTTTAGTAAGGAGGAGATGATCATGATGAATAAAGTGATTGAAATGGTCAAAACCAAAGTGATTTCTATGTTGGCTGCTCTTCCAGTTGAGAATCGTCGTGTTTGAAAGATTTTAAGGTATTTTACCCGTTTGATTTTCGAATTTGTTTTGTTCATGATGCGTGATCAGTTTGGTTGTGAGAAATGTATTATAAAGCAGCGAAATTTATGGGTGTATCACATTGTTCTGGAAAACGATTTAGGGTTTATATGAGAATCCTCTGTGTGTAATTAATTTTGTGAAAAAATTTGTTTTTATGAGAGAGAACATAAAAGCCATTTTTTTGAGAAGCTCTTGCGAGTAATTTTGAGAGTGGTGTGTCTTTTTGTCACCCAAAAAAGTTGTTGTTAAAAAGCACTTCTCGGGTACCTTAAAAGTAATCCGACTACTTTGTTTTATTGTGAAAAACATTTTTGTCTATTTTCCTTTAAAAGAAAGACACAAAATGCTTTAAGTTGTATGAAAGTGTTTTTAATGATAAAGAAAGAACCCCAAGCACATGATTGTTATATTCTTCTTATCTCAATATGAAAATATGATTAATATGATTTTTGAGATTATAACAAGAGATTCTTTATTGGGAAAAAAATTTAATGGATTCATCGAAATTTGCTTTTAGAGAAATTCTTAGAAGAAAATTCTAATAATTTTTTAATGTCTAATAAGTGGTGTATCTTTGTTTGGATCCAAGAGAATGAAAGGTTCCACTGAACTGAACCTCTATGCAGCTTTGCTTATGATACATTGCCTGATTTTATCCTTCTTTGCCTGTTGAAATCTTCAACACTTATTGTTCAATGGATCTATGGGCTGTTGTATCCTGTATGGGTTTAAAATGCAAGATGCCTGTGTTGATTTTCAAAAAGATAAAAATTTAAATTTTCTGAATTTTGATATGTTATCAAACTTAACTAATTATCTATAATGTCACTTGTATTTCTGAAGTTGGTGTTTGTTATCACTTCTGTAAATACTTAATTGGTGCATTTGAGATTCCGTCCTCTACTTGATGCTATAACTTTTTTATCATATTTTAACATTTGGTTCCATTAAAAACTGTAATAGCTTGTTAAATTGTAGAAAAAGATTATGTTGCTTTGCTATAATAAGAAAATTTCATTCTTCTTACAGGTCTCCTCTGGTGGCATGCTGGAGACTTCTGATTAGATTTAACCTATCCTTCTTTTTGAAGGATTATCAAGGCTTTAGGTAAAGGTGTCTTGCCTTGGTTGTGGACGTTAAGAGGTAATCAAACATAGGAGTAATAAGTGATATGGATCTTTTGTTGAAGAGTTTTAGAATTTGTTGGTAAGACCTTTACTACATTTTAAGATCACAGATCTTGTCAGTTGTGCAGTCACAATGCTACAATTGTCTCCTGTCACTCGATCATGGCTGATATTTCTGAGTTAAGACTAGCATGAGCAAATATTTCTCTAATAGTAGATTTTTGTGGCATGAAGTGGAGAAACAACTAGATATGGTGCAATTATTGGGATAGTTATCTCTAGCGTGGTCTTGCCAATCAAAAGCTCGATTTTCCAAGGTATTGCTAGAGGTTCCTTCTGATCTCTGTAGCTTTGCAGTGACGCATTGCTTTATCTGTGGTATGGATTTGAATACGAGATTTGCTAAGCCAGAGCTGTTGATTTTGTTGCTGTGCTGTAAAACAAGTCGTTCTGTTCTGTGCTCCAGGAAGTTATTAGGGTCTCGTGGTAGCTGCAGAAGCTTCTGATTGGCATTTCTTGTCTTCTACCACTCTGCTGGAATCTGGTGGATAAATAACTCCTATGCAAACCTGCATTGCACCTCTCATGAATTGTTGACTTCTATAAAATTGCAGATAGTCCTGTACTATTGTGAAGTTTTAAACCAACTAGAGATTCCTTTTAACTATCAGAAATCTTCTGGTTTTCATGGTTGATCTTGACAGCAGCATACTAGAGGAGGCTTTTCTTCTGGATGGATTTTATAGCTGTATATCTGGAAGCTCTTACCCTAACACATAGCAGTTCAGTAATGAAGCAAGAAGCAGTCAGCTAGTTCCACATCAAATGCTAAGATGTTTGAGGAAACGCAATTGTTTGCTGATTGGCTCTTAAGTTGTACAATGAGAATTGATTGTCAAAACTCAGAAGCCTGTCCTCCCTATGCATTTTCATGATTTGCATAGCTGCCACAGCTGCTGATATCCAAGGCTCCTTTTGATTCTTTAATTTCCATAATGGAAGGATCCGCAGGTTTTGAGGGCAGACTGCAGCCACGTTCAGTTTTTGCCGCGATGCTTACAACGTTGCTTTTAGTTTTTCTTTTTTCTTGTACAAAGTGAGATGAACTATACATTTCGGTTTGGAGCTCGGGCTTTTTAGTACAATTTTCATTGTTTAATCATTTTAACTCTTGTGGATGTCTCAACGTTTTCATAATACGAAGATTTTTTCAAAATTTGTGTTCGCCCTCTCGTCTGTAGGTTCAAGCCTTGTTCAGCTCCTTGTATTATTATGGTTCTGAAAATTTTTCCTTTGTAAGTTTCTGAAAAATATTATAAAGGGTTTCCATAGTAGAATGTATCCCAGAAAAAATAACAATGTACTTTTCTGCAAACATAGAATATAGACAAGAATAAAAAGAAAGGCAGACAGCCACAACTAAAGATAATATGCAATCTACTTGGATGAAAAACAACTTTACATAGCTTTTATATGTTTCTTTGTCTCGTAAAAATAGAGATAAAAATGGTAACAGTTAATGAACATAGAGCTCAGGCCATTAGGATTTTTCCTATCAAGGATAGAGTTATCATTCTCATGCAACCTCCTCACCTAGAGTTCAAATCAAATTCCCCGACTTCACGCCACTCCTCCTGCATGCCTGTATCTCCATTATCAGTTTCCTCATCATTCAAGAAGTCTTCAGATGGTTCCTTCTCTTCTCT
The DNA here is from genome assembly GCA_022749755.1 of Azadirachta indica. NCBI lineage: Eukaryota > Viridiplantae > Streptophyta > Magnoliopsida > Sapindales > Meliaceae > Azadirachta > Azadirachta indica. The sequence continues at coordinate 19,560,745 of CM040453.1, read as the reverse complement.
CTGTGAATTGTTTCCCCATCCGTTCATCATTTCATCTGGGTTAACACCCTGTTCCTGCTCTCCTATATCATGCCCAAGTGGAACAGCATTGCCTTGAGAACCTAGTGCGTTTGGCCTTATTGGGCCTCGAGCCAAAAATTCATCACGAACATGAGACTCGGCTCGTGCTTGCTCTGCCTGAACCATGGCTGCCATTCGCAACCTAGCTTCATGTGCCTCCCGACCGGCCTTTTCCCTTGACTCAATTTCAGCCCTTAATTCCAACATGGCTCGTTTCTCCTCTTGGAGGAGAGCCTGCTCGATCATCAATCTCTCCTCAGATCGGAATTCACCAATAGCTCGCTTGCGGGTTATTATGTTAAAAGCAAGGGCCTGTTTCTCAAATGTTCCTGTGAACTCTGCAACTTTGGCAGCAATGTTGTTATCCCACTGCTGGGAGCGCGAAGGCATCAGTCCAGTTGTGTCAGAATCAAGGATTCTATCATCTTCCTCAGCTTCATAGTCTGCTACCACATGATAAGGTAGTAACCTGCAAAAATAGAAATTGGAAAAACAAATGAGCAAAACATCTCCTAATATCAATGCGCAAATTATTGGAGTCAAATCTTACATTTGACTACTTCCATAACATTGAAGTAATTCGTAAAATAAGCAGGTACTATGCACCAAATGCACGTAGGACCTGGTAGCATCCCAGATTTCCCCTTTTTTATTCCCAATGAAATGGAAAATATTATTCTTGAACTTGCCAACCTTTCTTTCATCACATAAATATCATAATACACCTAAACACAGTCTTTGTTCACGCACATGAATCTTTATAGGTTGAAACTGTATGTCATCATTTTGGAAGCATATCCAATACTTGTCATGTAAGTAATGTACTGCATAATCAACCCGACCTTGGAAATTGAGAGAGATCAAATCTTAGTCTTACATAGGAAATACAGTTACAAGGAGTAAAGGAAAGGCTTTCTAACAGATGTTTTGAATATCCCAGGATGAATGATGTGTTCTTCTGTAAAAGCTGGGAATCTTGTATCATTATGTTACAATTATTAATTTTGTATGATACCAAGAAGATAATGAATGTTTGGCATTGTATCAATCAGTCCATGGTGATGACAAAGCTGAATCTCCAACAACAATACATGCTTCATAGTTGTATACAGGAGAAACTCAACAGCAGCCCTTTGCATGTACCCTGCTTCAAACTCCAATTCAAAATTTAGGATAAATGGTGGAATAACATGGTGCAGGTAGGGGATGGTTAATCCTACCAACACTTGTAGAATCCAACTCTTCTGTCAATATCACAAGCAAGTTACCATATCAACATTTGCATGATGTACTCCAGGAATATATATCTGCAAACTGTAATCCGAGCATACATTCCCCCAACCCCACACATCCATGAGCTTACAAGAATGTGCATCCTTAATATGTAGGTTACTTAATCCTTAGGGGTTAACCCCTAGTGATTCAATCTCAATAACCTCACCGGTGACATAACTTTTAGGGCTGTAGGGTTCCATTAGATGAATCAATTTGAAGAAAAATATTGCAGGCCCTAGTCTGGCAAGACTTTAAAATACTGTAGATCCAACAGGGCGACTCTTCCTTCCACAAGAAGGAGAGACAGTGCATAAAAAATGAACACTACTTTTCTCCTTCATTCTGCTATGCTTTCTTATCTTTAAGTGCACTCTCATTCCTATCATTACTGTTAAATAAATAGTTACCATTACTTATTCCATGTTTGACCTATCAACCATGTTCTGAAGCTTTTTTAACCCTGACACCTCATGTTCCTACAAATAACTCTTAAACTTGTAAAAGCATTAACAGCATATTACTTTATTCTAGCAATAAATCAAAACCTATCTTAGAGAGTGCAAATTTACAGAAAATTCAAACAATTATTAATTTCTCACAACTCCAATAGGCTCATGGAAATTTCAGAGTTCATGTCATAGAAAATTTACTAAAATGATAGGCACATAACTAGCTTTGTCAAGTTGAAAAAGTAAGTACCATGTAATTTCAAGTAGAATACCTTCCTAGAAACACAATTCAAACTAATTATATTCCTCCTTCCAAGTACACCTATTCCAAGCACTTCTTCAAACCGTGGAAAGTGTTTTGTGCTTCACAAACTAATAAAATAGATAAGACGACAGCGCTTCACAAACTAACATAAGTCCAAAACAAAAATCTTGTTACACAAAGTGTTTTGTGCCAAATGCTGCATGACTGCAAACCCCGAGATATCTAATTAGTTCATATCTGATTTCGTCTCTTATCTGTTCTAAGAACTAATTTCCCCAACTCTTTGCCTGCCAAATGTATCCATGCGAAACTATCAAATCCTTGCCTCTAACTGGTTTTCAACAAAATTGCAATTACCTTCACCCAGACTGACAAGTGTCAGAATACATCATTCCGTCTTCATGCATATTCATTCAAATTTGATCATAATCATATTACATGAATAATTCTTCTGCAAAAGTTGTGCTTCTCTTTCAAAAACTCAACTAAACGTTTCGTTTGGTTTCCAGGTATCAAAAGATTGCCAAATTAAATCATCCAATAATCATTCCCCCATCTATTGGAAACTTCCAAAGCTTATGAGCCAATTATTTCAAGTCACATTAAATGTAAACTGGAATCCAGTTCAATTCTTGCTAAGGAAGTACTTAGATATCCATCCAAATTTTCAAACTTTAAGGGATCAGAACAGAGTGAAAAGCAACACCCATTTATAATAGCCCATGATATCTCATTTTGTCATGTTTTCTCAGCATCCAAACAGTTAAGATAAACAAACCTCTCACAAGCATCTTCCAGCGAAGTGAAAGGTCGCTTGAAGTCCGGGTGGCAGACCCGCCAGGCGTCCTGGTAAGCCATCTGGAGCTCCACCTGATTCAAAGGCCGCATCCCCTTCTGCTGCTGCTGCTGTTGTTGCTGTTGTTGCTGCTGCTGAGACTGTTGTGGGTTTTGTTGATTTTGTTGTTGTTGTTGTTGTTGTTGTTGTTGTTGTTGTTGCAAATTAGCACTAGAGTTAGGGTTAGGGCTAGAATTAGAATTAGGGTTTTGTTGTTGTTGAAGAGAAAGAGGACGGTGTAGGCCGGGTGGGCGGAGGTGGGCGTCAATGTTGGAAGGGAAGCGCGAGATTGCTGCCTGCTGTTGGGCTTGCTGCTGGAGTTGTTGCAAGAGAAGAAATTGTTGCGCTTGTTGCTGCTGCTGCTGCTGCTGTTGTTGTTGTTGTTGATTTTGTTGATTTTGCTGCGCTTGTTGTTGTTGTTGAGCTTGTTGTTGCTGGTGTTGTAAGAGTAATTGCTGCTGGTGCTGAGCTAAGGCCTTTGCTTCTTCCATTTTCTCTCAGATTATCTTCAGAAATTGAGAGAATCTGCTTTCGAAACTCCTCCCTCAGATTCTCTCGACTGTTTTAGTGGCGATCAGTGGGATGGTGAAGAAAAATAATAAAAAAAATGTAAAACCGAAGATTTGGGTGATTAACCGAAGCAAAGAGAGAGAGACAAAATTATTGGGCTTCTTAAGGTCCATTGAAAAATAAAGCGGTGGTTAGATGGGCCCAAAAAGCGGCCCAAATTTTAGCCCAAAATATATGAACCGCACCGTATCGTGTCACAAATTCTAAAGGGGATATTAAGCTGTTTTGATCTCTAGACTTAGAAATAACAAAGTAGAATATTATTTTCTTGATAAGGATGACAATTTTCTTCACAGGATAGGGCCCCAACCCGTTGGGGGTTAGGGATTGGAAAAATATTTAATAAAATTCGGGAATGAGGCTGAGGATAGAGACGACAGTTTATTTTTATTTTAAAGGTGAGATAAGAACAGAGATTGTAAGTTGTCCTTAACCCAACCCGTTTGCCTTAAAAGTTTCTTACTTTTTTTTTTTTTATATTTTTAAATTATAATTGAATTCTTAAATACAAAAACTAAAAAAAATAACTTTTAATTAAAACTTAAAAAACGAGAGAAACCCTAATTGACCTAACTAAACTTTGCACAGCCGCTACCCACCATTTGCTCCATGCCGCCACTCCAACTATCTAACCCCTCTTCTGCTGCTCCACACCATTGCTGGTTTGGTAATACAATATTGTTTATAATAATTTTTATTTTATCAAATTAAAGTACTGAAGTTGCATGCTTGATCGGAAGATTTGAAGTTTTAAGTTAATTAATTAGACAATGCACTGTGTTTTCAATTAGACTTGAATAAATAGCAACTCAAATTTTATCACAACTGTTTAAAACTTGTAATGTTGACTTTACAACATTTTATTTAAATATATTTATTACGCATTTTATTTTATGTATGATTGCATTATATATATATATATATATAAATATATGTTATGACGTAGTCTTGATCTTGCAGTATTATTACTTAATTAAATCGAGAGAATATTTTCACATACCTAATTTGAGATTTGAAAAACTATCGCCACTGACTTTAAGAAAAGGGTTACTTAACTTTTTCTTTAAGTTAATTTTGACTATTAATTATTGATGACCCTTGGATTTAAGGGTAAAAACGTAAAAAAAAAATAAATAAAAAACAGCTTTATTATATATATTTTTTATTTTGTCCAAAAATAGGAAAGCCTAAAAGTAGTTTTTCTGCTTACCTACCCATTCGGCTGCCTCCTCCTTCATCTCTCTCCTTCCTCCCTTTTCCACCTAGTAACAATAGTCATCTCCTTACTCTCTCCTTTACCACCCAACAGTCGCCTCCTCTTTCACCACCCAGCAATAACAGTCGCCTCCTATTACCCTTACTACCCAGCAATCATTGTCATCCCCACATACCTAATTAATCTTCAAATCTCAAAAGCAACTCTTTCTTGAATAGTGTTATTATCGTTATTGGTATTATTGATGATTTAAGTTCTATAATTTTTTGATTTTGATCTGGCGATAGTTTTTTATTTAGAGCTAGTAAGAAGAAAAAAGGGAAGACATTGAAGGAGGTAAAGATGTGGTGTTGTTGAATGGCTTTATTTTGGCCATGAGGAGGCTTAATGCTTATAAACTCAATGAGAAAATATTGAGGTTATTTAAGTAATTACACACTTTAGAGTTGGTCGAAGGGAAAGTAAGTGAGCTTTTTCGCAGAGTGATAGTTTCCCAACTCTCAGGGAGGTATCTAAAAATATCCCTTAAATCAAGCTTGGAAAGTAGTCTTGATGCCTATAAAATTTGCTTGCATGTTGCTTGATAATCAGTTAATATTGTAGCCTTACTTTTCCGCTAGTTGTAATCAACTTGAACACTTTTTGGTTGTTTACATAATTTTCTAAGACTTCCTTTTTACTGTGCTATTATATTTCAATGTAATCATCATTTTTCTTGAAAAATAATAAACATTTTGGACTAGGGAAGCCATTAGATTAGAGATCACAATTTTTTATTTGTTTAATTATTCACAAATTAACGGACAAATCATGCCTATAATATTATATAATTCTAGCTTGATGGACATGTGTAATATGGTCTGTAGTATGTAATGAACACATTCCAGAATTTGCTATTTTGCAGCAAAGAAAAATGCAGTTTTTTTTTTTTTTTTTTTAATTCTAGTTTGATGTTTTGCTGGCTGTTCTGTGTTGTATTTCTGCCTTTGTAGTCCAAATAAGTTTAATTCTTTTGCTTCATTCTATATATAATAATCAAATTCACCCATAGTTAATTATACTTTTCAGTTTTTACTGCTACTTGCTTCATTTTATTTTTTTGGTTATTGGTAATTTAATTTTTTTGTAGGAAATGCCGTCAAGTGAAGAACCTTAATTAATAATTGTTGTAGGTGATGATTTAATAGGTAATGATAATTCTTCAAAAAATAAAAGAAGATTAAGATCCATTGTGTGGGAATATTTTCATAGAATTGAGAGTGAAGAGATTAGAAATATGGTATGCAAGTATTGTAAAAATAAGTTGGTGGCATGGCATAAAGATGTACAAGGTATTTGTATGATCACATTAAAACATGTATCATGTAAAAACAAAAGGAAACAACTAGCTATTCAAAGAAGTTGAAGGTAGTGAAGGATGAAGCAGGAAATTTCAAAATTGGATGTGTTTTACTTTTGATCCTAATATAAATAGGGAAATGATTGCTAAAATTGATCATTCCACATGAGCACCTTCTTAGTTGTGTGTACTATTACACAAGCGTGCTTTTTTTTCCAGAGGGTTTTGTGACAGAAATGATTTCTATCACAAAGCACTGATATAAGTTTATCAAGAACTTCTTCCCTAAAATTGAAATCTGTTTTGAGGAATTTTATGACAAAAGAATGCCTAAACACTATGACATATTACTTGTGACAAAATAACAAAAATTATTTATCAATCAAAAGGTATCGGTAAAAGTAATTTAAGATTTTATGGAATAAAAACAACGTCGTAATATTGAAGATATGAGTAAAATGACGTGGTTTTATTATTCATTTTATTTCCACAAAACGATGTCTTATAAGTCTATCAAACAAAATTTACAAGTTGAACTAAATTTTTCCTTAAGTATCCAAATGTTTTCTCATAGCTCTTCGGTTAATTAGCAAATTGACCTAAAATCTTCAATCTCTAATCTTCCCCTTGGTTGTTGATTCTCCACCTGTGATCCTTTCGTTGAATTAAAATTTACTCAAAATCTACTCCAAATCTTTAATTTTCTTCTTTCCTCCTTGGCCTTATATCGAATTTGGTTTAAGTTACAATTTTTTTTTAAATTTAGATCGATGGTGCTCTTTTTAAGTCTTTTTCTCTCTTTATTTATTTTTTAGTTTCTTGAAGTTATATAATCGAGATGGTGTTGAACCGATTAGATTGGAAGGGAATTTTTAATTGTAACAAATATTGGTTTTTAATTTTTTTAAATGATCAACATATAATATATATTACAAAAGTGATCAATTTGGAAGAAAATACCCTCATAAAAACTTTTAAGAAAATGACTATCAAGCATATTCATGTAAGGGTATTTTGGTTTAAAAAAATTTTAGATGATTATTTTTTAAAGGCATTTTAAATAGTAGTTATTACTGAATATTTATCCCAAATGTTGGTTATTTTCGTTAAATTTCTCTAGATTGGATGATGCTGAAAGTCTCAAGTTTACATCGGTAAAACCCTAGAAAATGTTCGGTGAACTTTTTGGTAAGCTACGATTTAACAAATTTTCCAGTATTGAAATCTTTAATTTCTAATTAATTGCATCCATATCTTTTGATTGAACTAGAGGGTTAGTGTTACTTATCAAAAATCATTGACCATGTTTAACTAGGGCATATTGGCCGAACAAGACACATAAATTCTCTCTTAAATTGGACCACTTGGTTCATTTGATTTTTCATTTTGTGTTGTTTTTGTTAAACAATCAATTCAAGTCGAATCTCTGAATCAAGGATAAATTTTTGGCCCAATGCAAAATTTTTTCTTCAATGCTGTTTTGATTTTTTTATTTTGTTGTAGAATTATTTGTTTATTTTATTTTTATTATCATAATATTAGTTAATTTGTTAGATTGGCACATTCTGTAGTGGTTGCGTTGTTTGAATTTGTTTTAAAATCTGCAATTTTATGGTTTATAAGGGTTAATTAAACTCAGTCCTTAGTGTTAATCTCAGACTTATACCAAGTTAAGGAAGTCAAATGCCAGGGGTGAAATCTGATGATACTTGTGGCAACATAGTTGCTTTTATACTAGCAAAGTTTTAACTTAGGGAGGCAAAGTACTTGCAATTGCACAAAAACAATGATCCATCCATTTCGACATCTAATTTGCTGCCTACTGAATTTGCATCAGAAAATATGGTAAAGGATTATCCTCTTTATACATCTCTATAAATGGAAATTATGCTTTGGTTATATTACTTTTATGTATATGGTGTTTTCGTCTTTTAATGATCTTATAAGGAGAGCAATTTGCTCTCAACTACTGAAGCATTTTCCTTAATGGGCACCCAAGATATGAATTGCAAATTTTGTATCACATGGAGATCTTACAAGTGGAGGTTGGATCAAGTATTAAGCAGCCTATGAAATAGAAATTTGTGAAGCAAATCTGCTTGCTGTTAAAGGCCATTTAGTGCCATCTAGAGGGCGGCTTGTTTGGTGATTGGTGCCTTGGTAATTATGTACAAAATATCATTAGAGGTAGGTATGTGAATTTACAAACAACAAAGATAACAAAATCTTTCTTTTGCAACTATTATGTTCTGAAGATCATTACATGTAGGTATGTTGAATCGGCAGCATCTCATATCACTAGCAATATTTGTTTACATGTTATTATTCAGTGATTGCCATTTCATAAAAGTTTTAATTCAATATGTACTAATAGATGTAAGATCAGATAGTCAGATCACTTGATGGAACAAATTTTGGTCCTTGCTTAGAAGCTTATATGGTAGTGGGATCTTAAACGATTAGTATATTCAGTAATGTGTTTCTACTACAGCACATCTCATAGTTTTGCAATTATAGAAAAATGTATGACTCTTACGGCGATATTTCAATTAAATGTTGATCTTTCCTTCCTTATTCCCAACATTATTAACAGTCTGCCTTTCACATCATTTGCTATTCATCTAAATATAAAGCTCGTTCCTTATATATCAATTATGCTTAGAAAAAAGAATTTTCCTTTTTCTTTTTCTCTTTCAGTGTACAAGCGAAAACCTTGGAGTTGGATATAATGCTCCATGTGCACAAGGCCTGCAGCATATTCGCTGAAGAGTGATGTTTAAAGTTTCGGAGTGGTGATGTTGAAGTGGTTGACAGCATGGATGCCTTTTAGCAGGTGCTAAATCAACCACTTATTCTCTATATATATTAGTTGTGTGTGTATAATACTTGTATTTAATTATTTAAGCACAAATTTTCTTTCTATAATGCTAAAACTGTTATAAACAAGAGGACCATATTCGCTAAGAAAGGATTAGTGATAGCATTTGATTACCTTGTGTTGTTTATTCGGCCATTATTGAACAATATTTGGTTGATAATGCATGCATTTGTAAAATATATGTTGAAACCATTTATATTGGTGAAAGCATTTGGCATGCTGGTTCGCTGGCTAGATATGCTGGTTTGCTGTTGCTGCTGGGTAGTTTGCCATACTGGTTTGTTGCTGTGTTTTTGTTGCTGCTGCTGGTTTTTTGGCTTGCTAGTGCTGTTGTGTTTGGCAAGTTGCTGGCCACTGCTACTGATTCTACATCTACTACTGGGTTCTATAGGTTAAACATGCTAATTTGGATTTACAGCTACTGCTAGACTCTTCTTGTTTGGCATGTTGTGTTTGGCAGGCTGCTACTGTTAATTTTGTTGCAGTTGTTACATTATCCTGTTGCTGCTATAGACAAGTGAGCTACTGTTGCTAGTGCCTCAGACTTTGGTACTGACATCAAAATGGTAATTTTTTATTTAATTATGTAAGTACAGTAATAGTATTGTTATTGGACGTGATATCTTATTGAGTATATTCTAACCACTAGTGAGTCGGGTGATTTGTGTGCTACTCTTTCAATTTTAATGTCTTAGTAATAAATATTGGTATTGAAAAGTAAATATTTTGTAAATAACAGAAAAATTTAAGGTTTTTTCTTTTTATAACAAAAATTAATACAAGCAATTAGTTCCAGCAGAATTTTGACTGAAAAACATATCGAGTAGTTTATTGCAAGAATTAATTAAGTTTGTTGGACGTTCTTTGAGGAGATGGAGCTACCTATGTGTTAAGGCGCCTACCAATCACTCGTTTAACCTACCAAAACCAAAACACACCACATTGAATATATATGTAGTTGGTACTGGACGTTGCATGGATCTTATTCTTCATATCAGCTACCCCTTAATACTTGAAATTAATATATATTTGCCCTTAATTACAACTTAATTAATATCATCTTTTAAATATTAGATGTTTAAATTTAAATCTTATGCATTGCTAAACATGAACCTTTTATTAAATAAATTAGTAATTTTTTATTTCAAAAAAGAATAGTCAATATGTGACTTTTATACAGAAATTGTTGTACCTTTGTGTGTTGAGCTGCAAATGACAATTTGCTTCTCTAGAACTTTTTCGGGTAATTTATTTTGCTTGTTTTCTTTTATGTAAATGATTAATATATATGATCCGAGTTTTCATATTTAACATTATGGAGCTATTGATAAGTTCCATTTAGATAAAGTAGAGATGCGTTTTATATTCACAGCAATGCTGCTTCATTATTTATAGAGTTGCAAATGTTATTCTATTACTTGTACTTAGTTTAAAATTATATCACATTTGTAAAAGATCACGTTCATCTCAGATCTGAGAAATTTAGATTTGCATGTCAATCATTAGATCCCCAATAATTATATTAACAATTTGTTTCAGATACTTTTCTTTTTCTTAGAGAATGGTGAAATATCATTGCTTTTTCTTTTCAATCATATCCATTTTGGGTAATGAGCTCTGCAATATCAAAACCACCAACCTATATGAACTATTCTTTTACATGCATGATTCATCAACATCAACTAATGTGAACTATTTCTGGTGGTTCAACAGAAATCTTTAATATTTGTAATTCTTATTGTGTTAATTGAGTTAAAGTTTATTTTATTGTTAATTTTTGTGCTTGCAGAGTAGTTTTCTGAAGAGTTGATATTGAAAAAAATTGGTAATATATTCTGCAGCTCTTTTTTAATCAGTCAGCAGCTTGGTACTATTTATATATTAGTAATGGGAATTGATTTTCATTTTACTTTGTTTTGAATTATGTTGATAATTATTTTTATTTAGTTTTATTTGGATTGAGATGATGAAATTAACTTGGGTTTGAGAATTATGCAGAATTATATTATGTTTCCTTAGCAATATGTTTGTATATTTGTAAAAGATATTTGAGATTTGATGAAATGTATATTATGTTGGCTATTATTTCATTTTTTTTGTTGTTGCTATTTTTAGTTAAATAATATTTATTGTTATTATTTTATTATTTGGTTATTTTAGTTATGTTGGTAATTACTCGAAAACATTGCATTGAGGGCCCTAAAAAAATTAAAACCTCAAAATAAATTTCAAAATTAAAAAAACTGCAAAAAGATGACGAAAAATTAGGAGGATAAATAGAAAAATTGGAGAAAAATAGATCACTAAAAAATTGAAAAAAAATGAAAATTGGTTTGGAAAAATTGGAATAATTCTCAATAAAAAAAATTTAAAAAATCTTGATAATTTTGTGACAGTAGGAAATTTGTATGACAAATTTGTGATGCATTTTTATCACAATTTTGAGACAAAAATTGCTTTTATCATGAAACGATAATATCTGAATATAATCAAGTAGGCATGAATAGATTTTGATTGATAGACAAATTTTGTTACGAAAATGTCATTTATGATAGATATTATCTATCATTTATCATCAATTTTGTAGTAGTGGTGGATCTTGAATATTTTTAAAAGATGATAGAATTTTTTGATTTCATTTTAATTTTGTGTCCTGTAACATAATTAAAAATGATGTTATGGAGATATTCTAGTTGAAGAGGGTTAAAGTGTTAAATACTTTTGAGTAGAGTAAGAGCAAAATAGTTATCACAATAGATATGTGGACATATGGATTATAAACAATTGGATATGTGGCAATTATTGGTCATTTTATTGATAATTCTTGGGTCTTACATTGAAAAATCTCAAGGTAATTATTTATTTTATATAATTTACAAACTTGAATATTCTTTTAATATTTTTCAAATTTACCTATTATTATAGTTGCAATTTTCCTAATTTTCTCGTATGAAAATTTAAGCCACTCTTTCAATGATAATATAATCTTACAAATATGCACAGAAAAATAAATTAGAGCTCGTATTTGTGTGACATTATGAAGTGGTTTCAAATTATTTGTCAATATTTGACCTAACTTTCACTCTTGCTCACTTGAAAAGCATTTATACTGTGTTTCAAGCGACTTTAATTTACTAAAAACAACTTTGTACTTTAAGGCAACAAAAATCATCAAATAAGTGAAATTTCTTGAGCTGTTTTTAAAGCTGGAATAATTTTTTATCCCTATATGCAGCTCAATTCTTGTTTTATTCTAAATCTTGTTCCCAATTCCCAACTTGAACGGGTTGAGCCCCTACAGATCCTAGTCTTGTGGAAATTTTCGCCATCCCTACTACAATAGTATAGTGTCCTTCAGTTTTTAACTAGTTAACCCGACTATCAATTTTTATAATGAATGACATAATGGGGGACTTGAATGCTAAAGTTGAATAAATCATTTCCCAATTTATTAGTTTGTCAAAGTGTAAATGTTAAAATTAAATATACCATGTCCTAATTTATTATTTTGTAAAAGTTTAAATATAAAGTGTTAGGAATAATGCCCAATACCCTTTACTTTTAAGCCTCATGCCCCATCATCCCCTAATATTTTCTAATATTCTATTACTCTTTAATGTTTTCTAATATGAATTATTTTAAAATTATTTTTAAATAATTATTAAAAAAATAAATCTAATTTATTGTAAATAAAATATCCCGAAATCATTATTAATGATAATAATTTTAAAATTTTATAATATTTTTAAATAATTACTTATTATAAAAATAAAATTATTTTGAAATCGTCATTTATAAATTTAATTTTAAAAATTTTTTAATTTAATGATAATAACAATTTTAAATTCAAATTATTTTAAAATTTTAGTGATTATATTTTTAAATTATAATTTTTTAATATTAGAATTTTTTTATTAGTAGTAGAATTTATTATATATATTTTCAAAAAACTTATTTGTCAAAAATTGAACAATCTTATTTGTTAAAAATTGAACAGTTTAGTACTAAATTATATTTGATGTAGAGGCAAAGGTGTTAGTGCATTTTCTCTACATTTTAGGTTTGAATTCATACAAAGTAAATTTATTTTGCAGTTTTAAAAGAATCTGTTCAAACTTTTAATTCGTTTAAATCATTGTTCAATTGGTTTATAAACTTATTAAAAGGTAAAACTAGAAACATTTAAAGTTCATAAGATAATAGGGTATTAAAAAAAATTTAAGGGAATGATAGAATATTAGGTATAAAAATAAGGGTATAAGACATTCTTTCACAAATATTATTACCTTAATTTTAATGGTATGAGATTCTAATCCATTTGATATTTTATTTTTATGCCATATTTATTATATTTCTCTTTTAATTTTTTTTAAAAATTATCATTTTATGTTTTATAGCTAAGCCTAATGTAAAGATTATTTGAAGTGAAAAATAGAAGGGAGATTATCACTTTTCTCCCCTGAGGTATTGTATATTATTACTAAGACAGAGAAAATTCGAAAATAGGCACATACCTCCCCAGATTTAATGTAATTATATTTCTATCCTTTTAAAAAATTTAAGGCAATAATGTTTATTCTCTATCATGAATTACTTATCCTTTGTTTCTCACATAAACATTTATGTTTGTCTAGCACACACTTATTCTTTCTTTTTCACTTTCATCTTTTATTTTTCACTCAAACAAATCTCAATTACAGTTCCCATTTCTACAATACCACCGCACTTTATGCCTCACTTTTGTCTTTTTTTTTTTAATTAATAGAGGAATTTAATACATCAATAATACAAATTATTGTGATATAATTTTAATTTAAACATAAGCATATTAATTATTAAAAAAAAAATAACTCCTCCTCCTCCTCTATGCCTACTTCTTCTCTGACCATAATCCCCCACCATCACCCATCACTCCTCCTCCATACCCACTACCACTCCTGCATCATACCCACCACCATCACTACCTCCATACCCACCACTCATTCCTCTCACACCACACCCCCCACCACTAGCCACCAGTCCTCCAACATCACTACTATCTCTATACCCACCATTTGTTCCTCTCATATCTTATCCACCACCAACATTACCAACTACCTCTACAACAACCACCTGTTTCTCTCACACCTTACCCACCACCACTACCCACCACTCTTCCAATCGTACCACCCATCATCATCATCACCATCACCACCTCTTCTCCCCTTACAACATCAATAGCTTTAGTTTGAGACATAAGACCCATAAAATTTAAATAAAAAATTCTGAAAAATAAAGCGTAGGGTTATACTTTTGTTTTTCATTTAAGAAAATTAGGATTTTGTTTTAGTTTATAAATTTTAATTAAAAAATTATCCATTTAAATTGTAGTTTTCTTTAATTTTTAATTTTAAATTTTTGTTAAATAACCGAAACACCCGTTATTCTGTTAAATCAACTAATGGTGTCAAAAGTCTAAGGGTAGTATTTATCTTTATTTAATCTTACCCATTTAAGTAATAATATGCGATATCTCATAAGAGAAAGGTGATAATATCCCAAAAATAAAATACTGTGTTATATTGTATCAACAAATTTATAACATATTATTTTAGATTAAATTATTATGTAGTGTTAATACTTTTAGTTTAACGGAACTCATATTTTATTGTGCTTTATATGAATATTAAATCTAATAATATTATGCTTCTACTAACTTAATTTAAGTTAAAAGTTTAAATTTAATTTTCCCAGTATTAGAAAATGGATTCGTTAAATCAGCAAATGATTTTAGTGAAGACATTATAGGAAATAAATAAGGGATAATTTTTTATTTCTCAACAAATAGTAATTTGAAACTTTAAAACATCAACAATTATAATAGCATTGGCAAGCATAATATTGGCCAAGACCTTCACAAACTCCATTGCCGTTATACTTTTGCAGACAATTCTTGCGACAAGCTTCACTACTGCAATCCTTTCGAGCTAATAGAACTTGGCATCTACCTCCATCTACTCGATCAACTATTGGCATAACTGCACATACATACACAAATCTAACAAATAATTATATGTATATTCCACTAACTTATCACTTTTTTTTTTTTTAAAGTGCAAAAAAAAAAATGCAGTAAAATTTGTCAGAAACAAATTTGTATATTCATATGTATGTGCATGTACATCCATTAACACGTATAAAATATAACCGTTAGAATATTTGATAAATTTTTAGTTTACTTAATCATTCAATAATTAATTTTTATAAATTTGTAACTTAAATGTAGAATAGAAAGATGATTAGGTGAAAGAATTAGTGGAAAAGTAAAATAAAAAGCACCTGAGAAAACAAAAAGCAAGAGGGTAAGGAAAGGGGTGAGAGCCACTGATCTTGCCATTTTCACCAAAGTCTTTATTAATTCTTTAGACAATTAATTGTTATTTCTAAATGTTGTTCTTGGTGTGGTATTTATATAAAAAAAAAATGCAATAGTTATATCTAATTTGCTTGGCAAATTTTTATTATGACATTATAGCTTTATGGTAAGGTATAGTAATTATTAAATTAATAGAAAATCTACTTCATAGATTTGCAAGCAGATTTTTTTTTCCATTTTCAGTTAAACAATAAATTTTTTATGTCTTTAACTTTTACATGAGTAAATTATAAGTATATCAATATTATTTTATAAATAAAAATATAATATTAACTTTACATTGATAAAAATATACATAGTATTTAAATTTAGATTAATTTATAGTTTTTTAATAATATTTAAATATTTTTTTATTAGAAAGTAAGTGATAATATACTTAACAAATTATGAGAAAAAATTGGCAACCTATAATCTGTCTCGAAGCGATGATGTATAAATAAATAAAAGTGTGAAGGATATTTTAATCCCTAAAGTTTGTCCAATTAACTTGATAAGTCCTCCTACTAATTACAAAAATATTAAAAAAATCTCAATCCATTAGTTTGTACAGCCTATTTGTATGAAAAAGTTAACAAAATAGTAAATTTATGATGCAACAGCCAACTCATTGATATATGTCCATGTCATTGTTGACATGTGTCATCATATCATTGGTCATTTTTGTCATTGTAGGCTGCCAATCACAATTGTTAACTGTCATCCATTTAGGTTACCGTGAATATCAATCAAATTCTTATTTAACACTCTATGCAATGATACTAGAAATGATAAAAATTTCGGCCTCACGGGAGAGTAACTCATTTAGGTTGGGAATTAGAGATAATTTTTCATCTCTACTTTGAAAACGAGTTGGGATGGGGATGGGCCTCTTTCTCCGACTCATCCCCTATTCCCTGAAAATAATTTGAAAATAATTTTGTTAAATTATAATTGTATTTATATTATTTAATAAATAATTATATAAGTTTTTTTTTTTTTTAGTTTTATCAATTAAGTCCTTTAAAAAAGTTTATATTTTTTTAATTTAATCAATTAGTTCCTTTATGAATTATGATAATCATAAATTCTTAATTGTATATTGAAAAAAGAAAATGCTATATTAAAGAAAACCCTCACTTGCTCTCACAACCGCCCTCAAAATATTTTATTGTAAAATTATCAAAAAAATAAAAAACTTTAAGATTTAATATATTTTTGCTAACATTATTAATTCTATTAAAAATTAAATCATAATTTACCATTATACTTATTTATTTTTCTATTTATATAGGTTAATAAAAAATTGTAGCAAAGGTATCAATTAAATTTGATATTTTACTTTGACAAAATTTTTATTAGTTGTAATATTTTATATAATTTGTCCCAATCAAATTGATGATTATTGTCAATTATTATTAACAATTAATTTATGAAAAAATTAAATATTTATTTCTATTATATTATTTTGATAATATGTGAAATAGTGATTTTACATATGAAAAATTAATTATTTTGTAAATATACATAAAGAGAAAACCTTGCCTCTATTCTAGGCGAGAATGGTTTTATAAACTTAAATTACTTGAATGATTGTTAATATTACTTACAAAATTTTTATTTTTATGGTTTTACTAACTTTTAGCATTGTTTTTGTGAAACTTAGAATTTTTATAAATATGTTCTTTATTTTTGAAAATTTTATATTCTATATATATAAAAATAATTTTATAATTTAAAATAATTCATGTTCAGTGGTTATAATTACTCATATATAATTTAAATTATTGACTTATTGTTAAATAAAAATAATTATATGTAAAAATTAAATAAAAGTTTTGAAACTTTTTAGATCTATTTTTAAAGAAATAATTATGTTTGTAATTAAATTTATAATATTGGAATTTAAAAATTATAACATTAATATTTTATTATTTTTCCTCAAACAATTATAAAGAAAATAATAGTAATAAAATATGTTTAAATAATAATTAAAGATAAAGTGATTATTAAATTATACAATCACTTTATATCAATAATAAGAATTCAAAAATAATCATGTAATAATAATATACATTAAATATATTATATTTACATAATTTCATGAATTATGGTGGTGGTATAGTGGTAGGGTAACTAATGTTCATATTCTTTTAAGTTTGATGTTCAATTTGGGACAATTACAATTATTTTTTTAAGTGTAAGTCAATGGGTTAAAGTTAGGCTGGGAACCCATCACTAAATAGTATTATCACTATCATTATTTTAACAAATATTCATCGTAGATCTGAAGATGAATTTTTGGTATTCAAAAATTTATCTTCAAATGTATGACGAAAAGTTGTTCAAACAATGCTTATAATAGTATCATTATGTAAAGCATTTAATAAAAATTCTAAAAATATCTATATTGACTAAAATGGATAATATTGGACGATAATCAATAGCGATTAGTGGTGATTGATGATAACATTTAATAACTTATTTAATTTCAAATATACTGAGATGGACAATATTTTTTACGTTACACAACAACAAAAACACATTAAATAGTGATATAACAAGAAAATTACTTTTTCATCCAAACAGACTGTACAAATTATAAACTAATGGACTTGGGACTTTTTTTTTTTTGATATTTTTGTACCTAGTGAGATTTATCAGTTTTTTTTATCATTATTGTATTAAAAATCTACTGAAATCATATGGACAAAATCTGCCCTCCACCATATTTTTGAAAAGAAAATAGCATCCATTTTATATTTGAGAAGAATTAAATCCTTACACTTTATTTAGAAAGTAAAGATGCCAATCATTTCAAGTAAGAGGTGATTTATCTAGAACTTATGGGTTAATTGGCCAAACTTTTAGAAAGTAAAATGCGGGTTACCCTAAATAAAATAACATGTTGCGAGTAAATGATAAAAAGGAAAACAGCAAAATTTTGTTTCACGTGAAAAATACGGTAGACGTTGGGATGATTTGAGACCAATAGTACTCATGAAAATAATGGCTGACTGTCCTACGTTCTGTACTGTTGGGTCCAATCGCCTTTCCAATTTTCCTCACACATGCCATTGTATTTAACACATGTATTAAAAGCAGTATACAAACACGAAGCATAATAAAAGATTTTTTTATGCTAATTAATATAAAAAATTAATTATATTAATTTAAATTTTGTAATGCAAGAAAATATCGGAAACGATAATGGGTTTATATAATCGATAAAATTTTTGAAATAATACAAGAGATTCAAACCTCTCGTTGAAATGTAAACGTCTGTACAACAAATAGCTTCCATGCATGTGTAAAAAGAAATACCTTCTCTGTATGTATATAGGTATCGTGTTTAGGGCAGATGACAAATCACTAAGTAAAAGGAGGAGGAGAGAGATGGGTAGGGGTAGCCAAGAGGAAAAGGTGTTGGGTGCATGGTTCAGCCCATTTGTTTACAGGGTATTATGGGCACTGAAGCTGCAAAGAATAGAGTATGAATTTGTGGAAGAACGTCTGACAACAAAGAGCTCTCTTCTTCTCAAAACCAACCCAATCCATAAGAAAATTCCTGTTCTCATTCATGGAGGAAAATCCACTATTGAATCTCTCCATATTGCAGAGCACATCGATGAGACCTGGAAGCACAATCCCATACTGCCTCAGGATCCTTACCAAAAAGCCTTGGCACGCTCTCGGGCTTACTTCCTCGAAGAAAAGGTAATACAATTACAACATCATTTCTCATAACCCCCAGTGTGCTTATTTTTGTCGGTCAGAATCCAACACACTGTTAAAAAGTACTTCTAACAGAAGTACTTCCATACACAAACTTGTCTTTTTTTTGCTTTTTTTTTTTTTTAGGTACTTCAATTTCCTTTTGTTTTGTTTAAATTAGTCACATGATGTGATAAGGAGAGCACTAGTTTTTGAAGGGAAGCAGCAAGAGCAACAAGTTAAAGCCATGGAAATGCTTGAAGAAGAACTAAATAATAGTCACAAGGTGGGTAGAAAATTTTTCGGAGGTAAGGAAATTGGGTTTGTTGACATCGGGTTAGGGTTTATGACTGTTTGGTTGGATGGAATTGAAGAAGCTGCTGGTTTTAAAGTGTTCAACTCTGTCAGATATCCTTTCTTGCACAAATGGAGGCAGAATTTTCTTGAGTTTCCAGTAATCAAAGAAAACTTGCCATCTCCAGATAAGTTGGCTAATTTCTTTCAAAAATATCGACGACTCTCGCTGCTGCAAAGAAAGAGATCAATATCAGTGACGCCTGTACTTAATCAATTGCAGGCGAAGACGATGAGTTGCTTCATTATTAAGTAATAAATTGCCAAATTGTCGGTCTATAATAAGTTAATATTCTTTCTAAATTAGACACCACTGACTTTAAAAAATATATTCATCAAGTGCTTTAAGTGCTCAGGCAACTATTAAGTAATAAATTGTGGCCTTCTCTTTTTATTTTTATTTTTTTTCACTCGAAAAAGAGGTGTTTCATTATTGCAAACAAGCCAACTACTCCTAGTGAAAAGAAGGGAAATTGCCATTCAGCCCTTTCAGCTTTGATTGAAATACCCGTTACCTTCTCAGGTTTCAAAAATATTTTGTTACGCTCTATCGGTATCTCATGTAACGAAGAAAACGGTTCTTTTATTATTTTACAGATTGAGAAAACACGAGTCTCATAAATCAGACCTGGATCCTCAAAACAATATATATATATATATATATTATTTTTAACGTACAGTAAAATTATAATTAATGATTATAAAATTACGAAATTAATCCTATATGACAAATGACATTTATGTAATTATTAACGTCGTATATTTCTAAATTTAATATTAAGATTATCAAAAAGAAAAAATTCTCTCATTATTTTCAAATAGTAATATTTATTCAAAAAACTTACTAAATTAATAATCATAATATTTTTGGTATGGTTTTTTTCATATCTAAAAAAATTAAGTTTTGAATTTTTCAGAGTAAAAATTTTTATACTTTTTTAAAAATTAAATTGTAACATCTCATTTTATTTTAAAAAAAAATTTGCTTTATTTCACTTTGGATATCATTTTAAATTCATCTTTATTAAAATAATGACATAATTTTTACTAGAAAAATTTATAATAATCAAATAGTCATATTTTTTTATTAAAAATTTATGAAATAGACCATACTAAAAGATACTAGTCTTTAAATTTTGTTGCATCTCCTATATATACAAATTTTATACATTAATTTATAGGAATTATTAGATAATTTCTTGCATTTGATTTTTTTTTTTAATATATATTATAGGTGGTTATGTGTTTGATTGATAAATCTCATTGGTCATCTCCTTTATATTAAGTTTATCTTTTCCTAGAATAAATGGCTAAGGATTTTATCCTATGCCTATAAATTGATATACTCTCCCATATTGAATTGTATTCAGTTCTGCTTTAGCTTATTTTATATTTCTAGCAGTGTTGTTTTTTGTCTCTTGCCTGGTTTCATGGTATCAGAGCTCAGGCTTTGATTGAGAAGAGAAGAGAAAATGGCCACAATAGCCATGGCTGGTGAACGTAGGGTAAACATCTCTGAGATGTCTTTGCATACTTCCAAGTTAGCCCCTACAAGTTCACTCACTGCTAATTTCTCTGAAAATAGTTTCTTTCATATAGCAACTACAAAACTAAATGGTCAAAATTTTCTTCAATGGTCTCGTTCAGTCTTGATGGTGATAAGAGGATGAGGAAGACTCAGTCATGTGGATAGATTGACAACAAGGTTAGAAATTGGATATCCATTGTATTCAATATGGGATGCTCAAAACTCAATAGTTATGGCTTGGATTGTGAACTTAATGGAGGAGAATATTAAGAAGGCCTACCTGTATTATTCCACGACAAAAGAGATGTGGGATGCACTAAACTTGGCATTCTCAGATCTGGAAAATTCTGCTTAGTTATTTTCACTTCGTAATAAGGCTCGTGGGTTAAAATAAAGAGAGCAAGATGTTACTGACTACTACACTACTTTAAGCCGGTTGTGGAAAGAGATTGATCTCTTTATGCATATTGATTGGTTATGCCTTGATGATGCCGAGAAGTGTAGGACAAATAGAGAAGGAACCAGTTTATGACTTTTTGGCTAGATTAAATTCTAAACTTGATGAGTTGCGTGGTCGAATTTTGGGCATGAAACCACTCCCAATCATTATGATGGGCATTCCAAAACCATTATTTTCTGAGGATTCTGCCTTCGTAGTTCGTGGTGAAGAATCATTTTGACATCCTAGGAGGAACAATGTTTTGTGTGATCACTGTAAAAAGGCCAATCACATGAAGAAATGTTGCTGGAAATTACACGGTAAAACACCTAATTGAAAGGACAAAGGGTTGGAAATTATGAATTTACTCGGTTCTAGATTATATCTAAAAGTTCAAACTTGAATCCTAGCCCAAAGAAGAACGATCCTGGAGGAAATACTCAAATATCCATTAGTAAAGAGAAACTGGAGCAGCTTTGTAAGCTACTTAAACATCACAGACAAATAACGCAGCTTCCTTGGCACAAAAAGCTAATTATTTGTCAACACTCGGTAGTCGTATCCACAGGTGATCGACTTAGTAGCCACAGATCATATGCCAGGCTGCGAAAACTTGTTTTCCTCATATTCACTTAGTTCAAAAAATTTCAAGTCAAAATTTCAGATGGCTCACTTTTCATAGTGGCCAGAATTGGAACATCAAGATTAGTCCTAATATTGAACTACACTCAGTTTTATATGTTCCTAATTTATCTTGTAATCTTCTTTCTATTAGTAAACTAACTAGAGATTTAAATTATAGTGCTCACTTTTGTGAATGTATGTGTGCGTTTTAGGACTTGATTCGGCGAAGAAGATTGGCAATGCTAGAGAAACTGAGGGGCTATATATATTACTTTGAGAAGGAAGCCCACTTGAATAAACAAGCTCGAACAGTTAGTTGTTTGTCTTTTTCCAGGGAACAAAAAAATATGTTATGGCATTGTAGGCTAGGACACCTAAGTTTTTCATATTTGAAGAATTTGTTTCCATCTCTTTTTCATGTTAAAGACTCGTTTCAATTTGAAATTTGTCGATTGGCCAAACATACTCGTCCATCAAATTCCTTAACAAACTTACAAGCATCATCACCATTCACACTAATATGTAGCGATATTTAGGGTCTTTCACGAATTAAACATATCATGGCAAAAATGGTTTATCACATTTGATCATACACAGTGTTATGTGTACCTATTAAAAGAAATATCCGAGACTAAACAAGTGTTCAAAAACTTTTATTCAATGATCAAAAATCAATATGATACAAACATTAAAGCTCTTTGAACGGATAATGGAAAATAATAGTTTAACTCTATCATTAGAAATTTCCTTTTAGAAAATTGCATTATACATCAAAGTTCTTGTATCATCACCCTACAACAAAATGGCGTTGCCACTTGATGTAGCCAAAGCCATCGTGTTTATAAATAATGTACCAAAATATCTTTTGGGGGATGCTATTTTGAGTACTGCATGCTATTTGGTAAATAAAATGTATACTCTTTCTCAATTATTCAACACCATTAAATTGTTTCTCCAATTTTATTTGAAAATAAGAACCATTATCTCAATACCATTATGCTATTTGGTTGTATTTCATTCTTTCATATATATGATAATTATAGGGGAAAACTTGATCAGAAGGCACGAAGATGCATTTTTTTGGGTATGCACCTATATAAAAATGGTACAAATGCTATTCACCTAAAATTCATAAATATTACACTTCTATGGATGTAACAAATTTTTTTTTAGGATCTACCTTTTTTTAGCAAAAATTTCTCTAAAGGGGAGAATAATAGAGGATGGAAATTTTTAGAGTACAATCACTACACCTACCATTATCATACCTAAGTCAATATCTCATAAAACCTTTCAACCTAAATCTAAGATATCTAAGCCTATCCTAACCATACAACCTAAATCTGAGACCTTAACCATCCGAACCTAAATCAGCTTCATCTGAACCTGAATCTGAGCCCACAATTTTGACCCTGTACAAGTTAGCGATATGGGGAGATGAACTGCTCCAATCACCTGAGCTACGTAATTATTCTAGAAAGAAGAACTCTCAAAGAATGAAATCTCTCATAGATTCTCCACAAAGCCATGATTTTGAACCATTCTTAGGTAGCACATTTCATAAACCAAGTTTTGCTCCTAAAATTTATGATTTAGGTTTGCCTAAATCTCAAAATAAAAAAGAAAAAACGGTTTCAATCTTGTACTTAGCATCCAATCTCTAAGAAAGTTTCTTACAATCACTTATCATTGTCTATTCAGGCTCTTATAACCAATCAACAATAGAGTAGCCAAAGACCATACATGAAGCTTTATCAATATCGAAAGGGAAAAGCAATACAATAAGAAATGTGTAGCTCTTAAAAAAAATGAAACAAAGAACTTAGAAGGTAGTTGAAATGCCAAGGAAAAAAATCCCATGTTACCTGCAAGTGGGTCTTCAACATAAATATAAATCAGAAGGATCTTTTAAGCAGTACAAAGTAAAAGACTTGTAGCGAAACGTTTTTCTCAAACATACAGGGTAGATTATCAAGAGACATTCGCAATTGAAGCAAAATTCAATACTGTCTGCGTATTGTTATCCTTAGCAGCTAATCTAGATTGGAAACTTCAATAACTTGATGTTAAAAATGCCTTCTAAAATGGTGAATTGAAGGAAGAAGTATATATAACATTATCACCAGGATTTGGTGAGGCAAGAGTTCATGAGAAGGTTTGTAAGCTCAGAAAATCCCTTTATGGCTTGAAATAATCTCCACGGGCCTAATTTGATCACACCTTGTTCTACAAACATAAAGAAGATGAAACTACAATCCTTGTAGTTCATGTTGATGATATTTTTTAACTAGTAATGATATTGTGGAATAGAGAGATGAAAAAAACTAGTGGCTGAATTTGAGATAAAAGACCTAGGCTTTCTAAGGTATTTTCTTGGTATGAAAGTAGCTAGAAATAGAAGTCGGATTTCAGTTTCTCAGAAGAGGTATGTGTTGGGTTAGTGCCCTAAGAGTTGGATAAATTTCTATAATTTAGACTAATAATAAGTAAAGTTATTATTTATTCAAATCCAAATACGATTGTATCAATGATTAAAAGGTTTTAGAGCTTATACTTTGATAAAGTTCTATATATATGAGATTTATCTGAAGCATAAAACTTAGTTATAGCTCAAAATTGGTTCACAACTTATAAACAAAAATTAGGCGCTTTGTTTGGACAAGGTTGTAATGTTGCTTGTCTTCAATGAGGAAATAGAGAGTATGTAATCATTTTGAAGTAATAACTTCAAAATAAAAACAATAGTGTATTATTGGAATGCACTGAACATGACCACGTAGAGGTTTAAATAATTTGGTGAAAATACTACAGCTGAATATAAACCTTTATACTTGGGCACTTTGTCATCTCTACCTTAATCCTGAGTGGGTAGTGTACCTCTAATGTTGGTTATGGTCTTTGATTAGAATAAAAAGTGAGACCATGAGATTAACGATTAATACCTTGCCTAATTAGGATTGTAAGATCTCTATGCTTATAGACACTATGTTACAGATATGGAATTCATGACTCCAAAAAGAATGCAGAATACCACCTCGATGGTTTATAAGGTTTTAGTTGGGATTACCTTGGTCGAGTGTTTAGTGAAAGAGTTCACTGAACAAAAATTTATTTTAATAAATCTTAACCCAATTAAATAGTATAAAACTGGGATCAAGGAATGAAGATGTAATTGGAAGGGTAAAACGGTAAATTATACCTAGTTCTAATTATCGGTATTCCATAAAGGATAGATGATAACCTATTGCTCAATAGATCAAGCTTTAAGATATAATTTAATTAGATTAAATTACAAAGCTTTTTGTAAAAAATATTCAATTCAAGAGTGCAATTTTGGACCTTTAGTGGAATGGACTAAAGTTAATAGACAAAGCCCACTATAATTATGAGATAATAAGGTACTGAAAAAAGTCTATTGGAGCTTATTAATTGAATATATCCATCAATATTTTTTGAGTAGCTGCAATTTTATGAGTTAGAACAAGTAGAACCAAGAGGAAAAACTATTTAATTTAATTGGGTTAATTGGAGAATTAATCCTAAATATTAAATTAAATGGATTGAACCAATTATTAAATTAATAAAGATTAATTTATAATTAGATCTATTAAATTGGGCCAACTATTTAATTAATAAGATTAATTAATGGGCTTGTTATTTAATTAATGAATGAGATTAATTAAATAAATAGATTTAAGTTACATTAGATTAATCCAAGCACAAAAGCTCATGTCCAATTCATATAAGAGTTAAGGTTTGGTAGAACACTATAAAAAGGAAGTTAAGTATATACTAAAGAAAGAAGAGAATACACTAGTCAGTTTTGGCTTCCTGTGTTTTTTCTAACCATTCTTGTTCTTTGATTCTAGTTTACAGTTGATTCCCACACATCAAGTTCTTGTATAAAGAAGTAGACATGCTTAGGAATCCGAGTTGGTAAGAAGGCACAAGGATTCAACATTTTTTTTTGAAAACTACACCTATGAGATCCTAGTCCCTAAGGCGCTTCCGTTGTGGATTTGATCCAAATATCTCTCCGAGGTTCCAATAGTATGTTCTAGACCTCTTGAAAGAAATGGGCATGTTAAGGTGTAAACCTACTAATACACCTATAAATCTGACACAAAATTTTGGTGAATAGTTAGAGAATATATCAATGGATAAGAGATAATTTCAACGCCTAGCAGTGAAACTTATTTACCTTTCGTATACTAGGCCTAACATTGCCTTTGTGGTTAGCATTACAAGTTAGTTTATGCATGCCCAATACGAGGCTTACATAGAGGCTATGTATCAAATATTAAGGTATCTAAAAGGAACTCCAGGATGAGGCCTATTCTTCAAGAAGAATGTAGAAAGAAATGTTGAAGCCTTTGTAGATGTAGACTAGGTTGGCTCAGTTAAAGATCAAAGATCGACAATAAGGTATTATACATTTGTTTAGGGCAATTTAGTACCATGGAGGAGTAAGAACAAACAATGATTGTTAAAAGTAGTACAGAGGTGGAATTTAGAGCTGTAGCTCATGGAATTTATGAACTACTATGGTTAAAGCTGCTATTATGTGAATTTAAAAAATTATGGGACATAAGTCTCTGAAACATTGAAACTTCACTATGACAATAAGTTTGTTGCTGCTATTTCCCACAACTTGGTTCATCATGATAAAGCAAAACACGTGGAGGTAGATTGACACTTCATCAAGGAGAAAATCATGGAAGGAATTGTTCATATTGCGTATGTGCCCTCATCACATCAAACTGTATATTTGTTGACAAAGAGGTTGTTTAAACTAATATTTGAAAGATATAGACAAGTTAGGTTTATTCAATGTATTTAACCTAAATTGAGGGGGAGTGTAGGATTTATTAGATAGTTTCTTATATCTAATTTTTTTTCCTTTTTTTATATATGGTGAGTTGTTATATGTTTGATAAGGATTGAATTTCCTTTGTTCTCTCCTTTAGATTAGATTGATCTTTTCCTAAAGTAAATGGCTAAACATATGATGATAAGCTTATCAATTAATGTATTCTCTTTGATTGAATTGCATTAAGTTCTGCTTCAACTTATTTTACATTTTTAACAGTGTTAATTTTTGTCTCCTGCTTGTTTCACTATTTATACTTTTTGATAATTGTTAAATAATTTCTATAAATACTCAAATTAAATTAAATTTAAATTTATGAATCTTTAGATACTAAATTAATTTATGAATATTTTTATCAATAACGGTCATTGCTAGCCACCACTGGCCACCCTTTGTTGCAGGTAATTGGTTCCAAATAAATTATTGTGGAGATTATTAGACTTTAAATTTCTTGATCTACACGATGATATAGTTATTTTTTAAAAAAAAGTAATCAAAAGAGGCCAAAAGTGGTTAAAATCATGGAGGCCACCATGTGGCTCCATCACATAGGTGACGAGTAGAAGCACACCACTATCATAGTTGATAGATACGCTTCCTCGAACT
This sequence comes from Azadirachta indica, assembly GCA_022749755.1. Classification (NCBI taxonomy): domain Eukaryota; kingdom Viridiplantae; phylum Streptophyta; class Magnoliopsida; order Sapindales; family Meliaceae; genus Azadirachta; species Azadirachta indica. The sequence goes on along the minus strand of CM040453.1, from coordinate 19,533,332 downwards.
CTGGTGATGGTGGCGTTATGTGTTGTGAATTTTCTAAATAAAAGCGTATATTATCGCTAATAATTAATATATTAATTAAAGTATTAATCCCAAAATGATTGATTGCTTAGTACTGAAAGTGGTTTAATTCTAATTTTATTTGAACAACTTAAAAATAAAAAGGTATTGCAGAAAAATAAATTAATCTAAAGCAAAATAAAATTAATCTAAGAATGAAATCAAATTAAAACAAAGAAGAATTCAGATAATTAAAGCTCTAAGACGTCTGATTTCACCATAACTAATCCATATTGATTCTCCAATTCTTATTAATCAGGTTATTTTCTATGATTGATAGTTTAGAATCCTTAATCTTTTCATTAGCCTCTTCTAAGGTCTAACAAAAATACCCTTGATAGCTAATCCACTATTTTCTTATGAGAATTAAACCTACCAAAAATTCATTAAGTTTTGTGGATCTCATTTAGCAATTACACAAAACATGAAAGTATATTTCTATCTCTCATGTAATTTGTGGCATTCAACACAATGAACTAGATACACAAATCTTCTTTTAGTTTCATTATGATTTTCAAATCAACTAAATAGTGGCTAATTATTGAGAAGTGTTAAGAACAGTGAATGATACTCAATCATAAACTAAAATAAACCATTAATTAACCAAGAAAAAATGAATCAAAACTTCATAATTAGGCTACATCTTAGTCTTAGAAAAAGGGTGTTAGTTCATGCTAAATAGAAAATAAACAATAAACATAGTTTTAAACATTAAAGAGAAGAGAAAAGAATAAACTAGCAATGGAGTTGAATCAATCTTGAAAAAATCTTCTTCTCCACACCAAGCTCCTCTATTTTGTAACTTTTGGCAACTTTTGGTCTTTTAAAATTAGGAAAATTGCGAATCGGTACCACGGCCTTCTTTTTTAGAGCTATAGCTTTGAGCCTTAAGTTATAGCATCTCGCAGAGTCACGACCTTGACCTTTTGTCCATCATGCCAACTTCCATGGCCACACCTTTAAGTTTCGGGTTTATGTTATCGTTTAGAGAGCACTAACGCCGAAACCTCAACTTCCATGGCCGTGGCCTTGAGTTTCCCGAATCTTTAAGGCCATGGCCTCTAGTTTGATGGCTAAGGCCTTAAATTACTGTTTCTTTATTTGGCATTATGCTTTACTTTTCTTAATGATTTTTCGATATTAACTTAAAAGCTTCACTAACCTTTTCTTTGCAAAATAAGTACAAAACACAAATAAAAATGAATAAAATATCCTAAAACTAAGCAAATATTGCATTAAAAGTATTCAATTTATAAGCGTAAAACTTGCTTATGAAATATCGCCAAATTTAACACTTTGCTTGTCCTTAAGTAAAAGAAAGACAAACAAAGAAAAGAAAAGAAAAGAAAAGCATAAAAGAAAATGGAGTAAATGTTTAGTTTGTTTTGCCAATCATTCCTAAAAAATTTGACCAAGTATATGGCCCAAGAAACTTTAAACGTTGTGAATGTCTAGGAGCATAACTCAAAATGATAGCTTTACCTTGCTTTGGATTCTTTAAGTGTGTGTGTGAATAGCCATAAATACTTCACCATTTACTAATCATATTAGTTTATGCTAACAAGTGAAGTGTGATAGATCTCTGGATGATTAGATTTTTAAACTTTATAGGCCTATTTTTCATACCACTCTCTACTAATGTAGACCAACACAATCCTAAGTATTATTAAGACTTTATTAAGCTTGTAATGTGCGACTAGGGTAAGGCATTGGATAATGGAAAATATGTGGCTTAATTCACTCTAAACATGTAAATCATTCTAGGACCTTTGTAGAACATAATTCATACTCCAAGTAACATACCATATTTAACTTTGACTTTATTTGTAATCTATTTTGCATTTTTTCTCTTTTTTTTCTTTTTCTATGAGTTACTACACCCCTAAATTATTTTCATTTCTTACCATCATAGAAGGGGCAGCATTGTTGGCGTGTTGTCGCAGGTAATCAAAAACAAAAACTATGCTCTTAAAAATACAAGTAGTGGAGAGTATCTAGCCTAGTTTTATGCTATGTGAACAAGGATGAGGGGGGTTTGAGTATAAAGAAAACAATTTTAAGAAAAATAACTAAGGAACAATTCAAATTGAAATATCAAAATCAATCAAAAGAACAAACCTTGGTCTAAGTCACATCCATTATCAGAATTTTACAACTGATTATCAGTCCAAGTATATATCAATTTACACTTTGAATATTCACCGTTATAACTATTTTTCTTATCTCTCCTAAGTCATAGTTAATCAAAACTAGCGATCTAATCAACCCTAACTACTAATCAACCCTAACTATTAAATAACCCAAGGGAAGCACTAAAGATTTAATTTAGTAGTAGCCTTAAGAATTAGAGAGATCGATTAACCTAAACAACACAAGCATAAGCAATTGCATTTAATTTAGTCGAGCGTCATTCCTAAGATCTAATAATTTCTGAAGTAGCAAATCATTAAATGTTAATTGCTTCAAAAATTAGAGGGATCAAACAATTATAGATTTGATATCTATTCTAGTAGTAGATTACAGCGAATAATAAACTAGTAGGCCTCCTACTAATTAAATGAGAGAATTATGAAAATAGGCGTAGAAGAACATCTAATACTCAAAGCATAGATTAAACAATATAAACAAATTAAATCTCATAGTTTATTGATTCCTAGGCTTTTGTTTCTTCAACCAAGTATGAAAGTTTAACCATATAGGGCCATGGGGAAAACTTAAAGGAGAAGTTAGAGAAGAGAGGAGAAAGTGACGTGTTAGAAGTCTGATGATTTCTCCCCTCTTTTATAAACTTTAATTCACTTATTAGAACTCTACAAAATCACCTAAAAATATTATCCTAAAATAACAATATTCAAATCTACCTAATTAATAAAATCTTAACATAAATAGGAAAGTAGTGATTTCAGCTGTAATTTTCATCCATTAGAACTTGAAACTTCCAAAAATAAACTGAGTCAAATCCGCGTATTAGAATAGTAGCCTAAGGAATGTTCCAGAACGTTAATAATGTAGGTACAACAATTTTAAGCCTGACTTCAACCTTGATGCAACCAATATCTCCCAAAACTCAAACATGAAAGTTGTAGAGCTTTTTTCTTGAAGTTCCATAGCATTTTGAATCATCTCAATAGAGTTTGGTTGAGAGAGTTATGCCCAAATTACGACATGATATGGAAACTCTCCAAAATTACCCCATTAGTGTTGTTTTACATGTAACGCCTCCATTTGCATCCTAAATCAAAATATCAGAATAATGAGTACATTTAGGCACCAATTAAGTATAAAAAACTAAACATTAGGGGAGAAAAATATAAGATTTTGCATTCTCATCAACTCTTTTGATTAACCTTTTTTTTCCTTGACATGTATTAACTTACTCCTAACACTGCCCTTTCTCCTTTTCCTCAGCATAGCGCAATTACTTCCTAGAATGACCAACATCTTTATAGATAAGGTTGGTAAGGGAACTAGTTAGTAGGTAGGCTAAAATGTGGGTGACAAAGAAATTGTAAAAGTAAGGCTCAATGGGGGTATATTAGAGACAAGTATGTGTAAATGTCGAGTAGAAAGGCTTAAACTCATTTCCTAAGTAAAGTGTTGTCTAGGATTTCGCTTTAAGTGCTACTCAAGTAGGTTCTAGAGTTTAATGAGATTATAAAAATTACTTGATTGACATAAACCTTCTCTAAGTTAGCAAAGAGCTAAGTGAACATGGCTATATGCTTAAAGTGTTCAAAGAATCTCAAGCATATAAGACTAACACAAGAATCAAAGGCCTATGTATCACAACATTCATCATTTTCAAAGAGCTGTATTTAGTTATTATCGGTTATTAGCTTAAGAAACAAAGACAATACTCAGTTTTTTTATTTTAAAGTGAAAACTAACCTAAAACATGAACCCCACACATAAAGAAAAATTTAAATCATTTCCCCCAAAACTTAAACCAACATTGTCCACAATATAAAAAAAAAAAAGAAAAGAAAAGGTAATAGAATCCAAGAAAGGCGACGTCTCACTCTATCACTTCCTCATCATCTGCAGCAATATCCTTAAGTGGCAAGTTAGGAAAACCAGAGTTCAGACTAAGATAAAGGGGGTAACATAGGGAATGTCATCATGTCAACCCCAAAGTGTCGTACCCAACCTGTAACATCTAAGCAAGAAAGCTGTGGCATTGAGCATGGTATTTAGAGCATGTTTTATGGTATGTAGTCAGTTAGAGTGACCATTGACAATACTCTTGGAAGTCTTGGTCTAGGTGTGTTACGTGGTTAGTGATGGTCAATATTGTTGAAGAAATTTGTGGCAATGGAGCAAATGAGCTAGCCTCAAAAGAAGAAGAGGCCTCCCACCTTTTTAATGTAAAACATGGTTTTGACATTAAAGGGATGTGTAAGATGTAACAATGCTTCTCTGGCATTCAATCTCATACTAGCTTTTTTTTACACATGCCAATAATAAGGGAAGGAAAAATACAAGCCTGTAGAAACTAAACGGACGTTGTGCATAGTAGCTAAAAAAAAATAAGTTGCCTACATCAATAGATTTTCTAGTTAGAATTATATAAAAGAAAATGGCCATCTTTGTAGTCACATCACTAAAATGACTCATAAGTAACATTTGAGCACTAATAAAATAATGCCACACTTTTGCCTCTCTATCCATTGCCTTTACCTTGAAACAAATTCATTTGGAGAATGAATATTTCCACTGGGTACCAAGGGCATGCAACTCTTTTATTACATCATCTAAATTGACACTGTTGTTTAGCAATGTGTTGTATTTATCATCTTTAATGTCAAGGAGCGAATAATACTTATCCATAGTGATATGATCATATTGCACAACTTTTTCCCATACTTGACCATGGCCATTTATTTTGTCACTAGCATTGGTGTAGAATTTGTTGTAACTCGGACAAAAATTTGGATTAAATTCATAACGGAAGCGTCTCCGAGATTAAGACCTCATAATTATAGTTTACAAATACTACTAGATCTTTGTGCCATTTCACCAACTCGAATTCCCAAGTATATTTGCTTCTTTATGTAAGAACTTGATGTGTGGTCATCAACTGTAAAATTAGACTTAAAGAAAAGAATGGTTAGGAAGAACACGAGAAGCCAAAAAAAAAACGACTAGTGTATTCTCTTCTTACCCTAGTATACGCTTTAACTGTTTTCTTTTATAGTGTTCAACCAAACCTTAACCCTAACATGAATTGGACTTGGGTTTTTGGGCTCAGATTAATCATCTAATTTAACTTAAACCTATTTATTTAATTAATCTCATTAATTAAATAATAAACCCGTTAATTAATTTTATTAATTAACCCCAATTCAATAGATCCAATTATAAATTAACTTTTATTATTTTAATAATTGGCCCAATCTATTTAATTTAATGTTCAGGATTAATTGTTCAATTAACCCTCAATTAAATTAAAGGAAAAATACCCTTAACTTCCTTAAGGTTTGAGATAATTATCCGTTTCCTCCCTACTGTTTTAAAACTACTCTAGACACCCCTACTGTTAACTCGTTTCAGTTAGAAAAGTTGCCTATAGGGGTAAAAATGTACTTTTGATTTAAATAGAAGTTTTATTTCCATTGTTTTCTTTTTAAATAAATTAATTTTTATTTTGTTAATTAAAATAATTCAAAACTAAATAAATTAAAAGCAAAATAAACGAAAATCCTAAATCTGCCGCCGTCGCACTATTACCATTCCTTCTCCTTTCTCTCTCTGTTCTCACCCCTCTGTCGTCAAACCTCCACCGTGCTTTGCCTCTCTTTCGCTTTCTCTCTTCTCTTATCTTAGGAGATTATTTCCTTTTTTTTCTTTCATAAAGCATCAAAAACAACCTAGGAAGTTTCCAGTGGAAGTGATCGGAATGATTTGGTATTAGTTGCATGTAGAAGATATGACATTAAGGATCAACATGATGGTCTGGGATTGTCTTGGTTCATGGTAGTTTGGTTGGTAAAGGTTAAAAAAAGTGATGGTGGCCGTTGGTGAAATTAAAAGGGGAGGACAGAACCACACCGTTGTTGGAGTTTTTTGGTTTTTTGGCTGTTGGTTAGGCTTTGTTGCCTTTTGGCTTGCTGTATGCGGTAGGCTATTGGCTGTCTATTTTTTTGGATTCTCCTTGCTGTTTTTGCAGTTAATTCTATTGGAGTAGCTGGTTTTGTTTCTGCAGTTAATTTTAGGAGATTTGTTGGTTTCCTTTCTCTAGATTTGCTGGGCTTTACTACAAATTTTCTGCCATGTCTTTGGCTAGGTTGGCTTTTCAATATGCTAGTTCTGCAGATTTCAAATAGCGGTATTTGATTTTTGTTTCATTCTCTATTGATTTGGCACTTCCAATCCCTATACTGATTTGTTTTATTCAGTAATACAATTTTTGTAAACCCCCCCCAAAAAAAAGAAGTTGAAAAAAATGGTGATTAATTTTGTATTTTTTAATGTTTATTTAAACTTTATAAAATTTAAATTATTTTACGAATAAGTTATTTAAAGCATTTAAAAATTTAAATATTTATCTTGAAATTAATTAGATATTTATCTTTAAATTAACTAGTATTTATCTTCAAATTATTTTGTAAATAAATATTAATTCATTTTAGATAAATGATTTATTTTTAATTTAAATATCTAAATAATATGTTAATACAAAGTCAATTATTAGTTAGTGCTCTTAGGGGTAATTAATTATTTTTATATTTATTTTATTATATATTATATTATTTTTATAACTTCTTTTATTTGTAAATTATGAAAAATGATATTGATAAAAAATTAAATTTAAATGAATTTATTATTCAAATATTTACAGATATTATTAATTTTAAATATAAATTCACTTATATATAAATTTAGATCAACACAAACAATTTGTATAAAGTTTACAACGTGGGTCGCAGCATTTGTCTCAAAGGGTATCAACATAATTGCAGTAAAAAAACTACCTTTTTAACTAAAATGGAACTAACATAAAAGTGTTCAAAAGGAGGGAGTGACTAATTATCTCAAACCCTAAGGAGGTCAAGGGCATTTTTCTTAAATTAAATATTCTTTCTCTTTGATTCTAATTATTCTATCTTACAAAATTGCAACTAATCAAGAGACTTTGATGGACATATTTAATTAACAAGCTCCAATATACTTTTCCTAATACTCTATTATCTTATGATTATAGTGAGCTTTGGTCTGTTAACTTTGGCCCCTTCCACTAAAGATCGAAAGTTGCACTCTTAAATTGAATATTCTTTGTAGAGAGGTTTATAATTTAATCTGATTAAATTATATCGTAAAACTCTATTCATTGAGCAACAAGTTACTATACCTACCATTTATAGAATACCAATAATTAGAACCAAGTATAATTTACTGTTTTACCCTTCCAATTATATCTTGATTATTTGATTCCAACTTTAGACCATTTAATTAAGTTAAGATTTATTAGAATAAGTCTTAGTTTAGTGAACTCCTTTGCTAAACACTCGGCCAAGAATTTTTCAACTAAAATTTTGTAATACCATCAAGGTGGTATTCTGCATTCCTTTCGAAGTCATAAATTCTATATCTATAAAATAATGTCTACTAACATATAGATCTTACAATCCCAGCTAGCCAAAGTATTAACCCTTAATCTCATGGTCTTACTTTCTATTCTAGTGAAACACCATAGCTTATACATTAAAGGTACACTACCCATTTATGATTCAATTAGAGATACCATAATGCTTAGGTATAGAGGTTTACATTCGGTTACAGTATTTCTACAAAATAATTTAAACCTCTATGTGATCAATTTCAGTGCATTCTAATAATACACTAGTGTCTTTGTCTTGAAGTTACTACTTCAAATGGTTAGAGACTCTTTATTTCCTCATTGAAAACAAACAACATTACAACCTTATCCAAACAAAGCGCCTAGCTTTTTCTTACAGGTTGTGAACTAGTTTTGAGCAACAACTAAGTTTTATGCCTTAGATATATCTCATATATATAGAATTTATCAAAGTATAAGCTTTAGAGCCTTTTAGTTATTGATACAATCATATTTGGATTTGACTAATAAGCTCTAAAGCCTTTTAGTTATTCAGTAATACAACCATATCTCGAATGAGATGATACTTCCATTCTATATGCTTTTCAGCATTGTGGTTTCTTGGTTTCTTTAAGTCAGCTACTACCTCACTATTATCACAATAAAGTGTAATAGCTTTCTCACCTTTTGGAATGACTTCTAATTTAATAAGAAACTTATAGAGCCAAACAGCCTCTTTAGTAGCTTCACAAGCAGCTATATACTTAACTTCCATAATAGAGTTAGCAATATAGGATTGCTTGAAGCTTCTGCACATTATAACTGCACCACCCACAGTGAAAACTAGTCTTCAGGTTGAATTTTTGGAGTCTTGATTAGATTAAAAGTCTAAATCTGTAAATCCAACTGAAGTTAAGCATATATCCCTTCGTCCTATAAAGATATTTCAATACATGCTTCACCATATCCTAATGCTCTTTTCCTAGGTTAGACTAGTATCTACTTACCACTCCCACTGCATAGCAAATATTTGGCCTGGTACAAAGCATAGCATGTATGAAACTCCCAACGGTTGAGGCGTATGAGATTCGTCTCATTTCTTCTTCTTCTTCTTCTTCTTGAAGAGTCTTAAGAGATTGCTCTCGAGAAAACTTAATTCCAAACCTAAAAGACAACAATCTTTTTCTTGGAATTCTGTATTGCAAATTTAGCCAGTATCTTATCTATATATAAGGCCTGACATAATAATAGTCTCTTATGCTTCCTATCCCTTGTTATTTGGATCCCAAGAACATAATTAGCCTTTCCCCATTCTTTTATTTGGAATTGTTCAATCAACCATACCTTTACTGATGTTAATTCTCCTACATCATTCCCAATGAGTAAGATATCATCAAGATAAAGTATTAGAAATACAACCTTCTAGTCTTTTATTCTTTTGTAGACACATGGTTCGTCTACCTTTTGAATAGACCTATAAGTTTTGATCGTTTGATCAAATCTTATGCTCTTAGACCTTGATGCCTGCTTAAGACCATAAGTAGATCTTTTAAGCTTGCAGACCTTTTGCAACTGGACCATTTCTATGAACGCTCTGGTTGCACTATATAGATGCATTTAGCAAGATTACCATTCAAAAAGCAGTCTTGACATCCATTTGTCATATCTCATAATCATAATAAATGGCAATGATAAAAGAATCCAAATTAATTTAAGCATGGCTACAGGTGCGAAAGTTTCCTCATACTCAATCCCTTCCTTTTAGGTCCTTTAACCACAAGCCTTACTTTAAAAGTCTCTACCTTTCTATCAACTCCTCTCTTTCTTTTGTAGACCTATTTGCACCTAATGGGTTTTATCTCTTTAGGTGCATTTACAAGCTCTTAAATAGAAATAGAATACATGGATTCTATTTCTAATTCCATAGCCTTTTGCCAAGATTTATAATTGTTATCGCTCACTACTTCATCAAAAGTAGTAGGATCAGATTCATTAATATCAAACTCTTTTGATACTCCTATGAATCTGTCAGGTTCTCTCACAATCTTCCCATTACGACAAGGTACAATAGGAGGTTGTATAACTAGATTTTTTGGCTGATTGGTATTTGAAGAGTTGTCTCATTTTCTATTCTAGTCAAAGACCATAGCCTATATAATAAAGGTACATTACTCAATCAGGATTTAGGTAGAGATACCATAATACTCAGGTATAGAGGTTTACATTTGGTTATGGTATTTCTAACAAATGATTTAAATTTGTACATGATCATGTTCAGTGCATTTTAGTAATACACTAGTGTCTTTATCTTAAAGTCACTACTTCAAATAGTTAAAGACTCACTATTTCCTCATTGAAGACAAACAGCACTACAACCTTGTCTAAACAAAGCGCTCAACTTTTTATGTATAGGTTATGAACCAGTTTTGAGCTTTGACTAAGTTCTATAGCTTAGAAATATCTCATACATATAACTTTATCAAAGTATAAGCTTTAAAGTCTTTTAATTATTGATACAATAATATTTGGATTTTAATAAACAACAACTTTATTTATTATTTGTCTAAATTACATAAATTTATCCAACTTTAAGAGCACTAATCTAATAGAATTCATGAACAACAAGGATGACCGCAACTTCTGCAGGTGAAAAAAATTTACCCCACATTTTATGATTGATTATGTAGTCAAAAGTATGAAAATTTCCCTCTAGAAGAGCAAAACCATGTTTAGCGATTGGAACTTTTTTTAACAATGACTCTCATATCTTTGTGAATTCTCCAAAGAGAGGAACCTTGATGTATAATAACTGGTGGCTGACTGTTTTGATCACTTGGGGGCCATGGACAAGTACCCCTTAATCTAGAAAAAAATTGTACATAACAATGCTCAACAAGGCAGCAACACTCGTTCCTCACAATAACAATGAACATTTTGTAAAAATAATTCCTCCTTCAACCACTAATTTCAATACATAATGATAACAATCCACCATATAATAAATCAAAAGTTTAAACCATGAACAACATAATATTTGACATGCTTAAGCAAAACCAAATGACAAATTCTCAAACACAAGAAAACCAATAATCGTACTATTATCCACAAGGTAATGCAAATAAAGCACAGTATCAAACTTCTCAAACACAAGAGAGTTAATAATTAATAATGTCCACAAGATATGCAAATATAATCTAAATTTTTCCACAAAATTTCAAAAAAAAAAAAAAAGAACAAAGAAAGAGACTTACATGTAAGGAAGGGGAGGAGAATCTCTAAATCTAGTCATAAGATATATGGAAGATTTAAGAGAATATGGGTCTTGGATAGTATATAGCTGTTTTGTGTTAGAGAGAGTATGAGGAGGAATAGAGAAATGTGTGTTTGGGAACCAAAAAGGAAAAATACCTAAAAAGACATTTGACTGTGAAATGAGACCATAGTCATGGTTCTTAACGCTATAGACTTGAGCCCTAAATTTTTCTATTTTTCCTTTTGGACTGAAATGCAATTACCCTAAAATACCTAGATGCAATTAATTAAAAATTGTCAAAATCCACATTAAAAAGTAGGCATTGAAGCTTTACTTGCTACACTTACTTTCTATAAAATATATATTTTTTCGTTTCAGGGCTTAAATGTAATTGATCATATGAGACTGAAGTATTATTAATTATAAAAGAAAAATCGACATCAAGGTAGAAAGTTAGCTATGCTATGCTTACTTTTTGTCAATTTTTATTATATATAAAACACTCAAAAAAAAAAAACTCAACTGATTATGTTGTCTCTCGAAAAGCACTGAAACTTATAGTTTTAGTTAGACATTTTCCTAAATAGCTTTAACTTGAGGTAGCTAATGAGATGTCAGATTTGTGCATCTCCATTCCACTATCAATGTAGGTTTTTAATCACTAGATATTAATTTTAAATACTCTGTCCACACTTTGAATTTCAGCGGCTATGTGAAGGGAGACTCAGACCACTATAAACAAGCTGGACCACCTTCAATGAAGTTTTTTTTAAAAAAAGACGCAAACGAGAGTTAAACAATAACACTTTTTAACTAGGAATAAATTCTTATTGCAAAATATGTTTATCATGTGATTGCTTCAGGGCTCCTTGTACGTCTTGGCATTCTTATACACATCTTGATGAAATTCATCCATCTCATTTAACCATAATAGTCTCCTCTCTCCAGCAGCATGCATATCAAAATTCAGCTTCTTGATTGCTTAGTATGCACGATGTTCAAGTTCAACTAATAAGTGACTAGCTTTACCAAACACCAGTCAATCAGGTGACATTCCAATTAGTATTTTGAAAGCTATTTGATATACCCATAATGCATCATCGAGCTTTTTTGACCAGCACTTCCACGAAGTGCTAACTGTATTTTTCAAAATCCATTTCAACTCTTTGTTGAAGATTTCAACTTGGCCACTAGTATGAAAATCATAAGAGTTGCAACCTTATATGTAACTCTATATTTGGCTAGCAAAAAATCCAACTAATTGTTGTAAAAATGTTTTTCTTCATAATCATGATTGCTCTTGGGATTTCAAAATGAGTGAAAACGTTCTTGCGCAGGAAGTTAACCACCACTTTTGAATCATTGTTAGCAATGTTGCAGTTTAACCCATTTAAAGACATAATCAACTGCCACAAGAATATAAAGATTGTTGAACGAAAACGGAAATAGCCCCATGAAGTCCATGCCCAAACATAAAAAAACTCAACCTCTGAAATGTTATTTAAAGGCATTTCATGATGATGTGAAATATTTCCAATTTGTTGACAACAATCACATCCAGTTGTAAAGATACGAACATCCTTAAACAATATTGGCTAATAGAAGCATGACTGAAAAATTTTAGCTGCTTTTCTATTTGCTCTAAAATGACCACCGTAAGTACATGAGTGACAATGTTTGAATGTACTCACCATTTCTTCATTTAGAATACATCTCCTAATAATCATATTTGGGCAATGTATATACAAGTAAGAATCTTCCCAATGACGATGCTTCACATTAGATAGATATATATTTTTTTTGTTGGTAAGTTTAATCTAGTAAAAGAATATTGTTGGCCGAATAGTTAGCAAAATTTGTAAACCAAGGAAGCTTACTTGTGTCGATTGCAAAAAGTTATTGATCTAAAAAGGTTTCATTGATTGGAGGTTCGACTTCTACTTACTTTTCAGATCATTTTAACCAGGATAATGATTTGTTACTAAATTATCAGTCCCCTTTTTGTCACGGATCTCTAAATCAAACTTTTGTAATAGAAACACCCACCTAATCAGTCTTGGCTTGGCAGAGTGATCTATATACACCACCACTCTAACCTCAATCAAGTATAATTAAAATTTTTTAAAGGCAAATATTATGGCTAACCACCTTTTCTCTATAATGGTTTAGGTTAACTAAGTATATGACAATGTTCAACTATTGTAATAGATGGTGTGAAGAATTTGTTTCTTTGCCACATTAGAATTGCTCCAATGGCATAGTTGCTTGCATTATAAGTCAACTCAAATGGCAACTCTTAATCAAGGCCTACAATCACAGGGACATATATCAATGTAGTCTTCAGAAATTGAAAGGCTTCTAAACACTCTTCATCAAATGAGAATGCCACAAAGATTGTAAAGAAGTTTTGTAATCTTCTAGAAATCTTTGATAAAGCATCAGTAAAATCTAGTAAAGCCCAAAAAGCTTTTAAGACTTAATAAATACTGGTGGTGGTAAGTTCTCAATGGCCTCTATCTTCGCTCGATCCATTTCAAATCCCTTTGTAGATACCTGATGTCTAAGTACAATGCCCTCTTGTAACATAAAATGGTATTTTTCCCAATTCAAAATAAAATTGGTCTCTTTATATCTGTTTAGTACTAGGGTTGGATTCTTGAGGCATGAAAAAAACAAGGATAAAAAATATAGAAGTCATTTATAAATAACTAGATAAACCACTCTACCATGTTAGAAAATATAGCCATCATGCAACATTAGAATGCTGGGATTTAATTCATTGTTATCATTCTACATCACTGTTATCCCTCCTTTTTTTGGCACCACTTGTATAGGACTAACCCATAAACTGTCAAAAATAGGATAGATAACGCCAGTATCTAGTAATTTCAAAACCTTAGCTTAAAGCATCTCTTTCATGTTACGATTCAATCGATGTTGATGTTTAATTATTGGTTCATAACTGTTTTCCATCAAAATCTTTTGTATAATAAAGGACTAATTCCTTTGATGTCAGCTATAGACCAACTAAGTGCTGTTTTACGTTCTCATAAAACTCGTAAAAACGTATCCTCTTGCTTCACATTCAATGATAAGGAAATAATCATAGCAGCATAGAAGATTCTCCCAATATGACATAGAGAAGGTGAATTAACAATATTGTAAGTTTCAACTTTGGCGGTTTCTTAATCAAAGGTAATGGTCTTTCCTCTCTTTATCCTAATTCTTCCAAAGATCTCCTAAAAAAAAAGAAGAGGTGGCGCAGCTTCTAAGTGGCGGACATACTCCATAATCTTGGATTATCCATATCTTAAAACCTTACATGACAGGCTTCCAAAGATTTAGTTGAATATTTGGTTAAAAAGACGTCTTCAATACACCTTTTAGCAATGTCACTCTGCAAATAGCTATCCATAGCAGCAATGTCACTCGGTTTTAGTTTAATTAACCAAAACCCTTGATGAGTATATTTCCAGACTTAAACATATGCACAAATTCGTAAGCTCTCGTGTTGTTTTGATGAAATTCTATATTTTTGTGCACAAAGAAAGAAAATCATAGCTAAGTTAATAAACAATACAAAAATGAAGTCAAAGAAGGCGAGTCATCAAGGACAGGGACCAAACTATAAGATAATATGGATCAAAATGCAAACATTTCAAAGTTAGGAAGCAGAAGGCATAGCACATGCACACCATATCCTAGCAAGCGCACGCCCATTAGTCAAAAAGCATGGCGTACGTGTGCTACATCCTTGCTAGTGCGCGCCTTAGCTACTGTCCTAAGGTAATTTTGGCTCTTGCGATGGCCTGCACGTGCTAAGGCTTAGGGCATGCGCAATGCAGATTCCAAGGCAATTAAATGATGATTTGATCCATTTTTGACCATTTGATGAGGGATGTATGGTTAGATTTACTAGTATCCTAGGTTTTTATTAGTTGGGGGAGAGGATAGCCACTATATTCAAGGATAATAAGAAGTAGTTTTAGAGAGAGAAAGAAGAAAGTAGAGGGAATAGCTAGAGAGAAGTGGAAGAATTCATCAGGGTTACAGCTTTTGGGAAGAGACTTGAAGACTTGGTGTTGAAGCTCATCTTCTCTAGTTTATTTTCTTAACTTATCTTTTTCCATTTTGAAATTCATTTGGTTTTTATTGTTGGATTGTTATAAAGAAGATGATTTTCATTGTGAACCTGTAGTTGATTATTAATACGTTAGGTTTAATTTTCTATGTTCTAGAATTTTGATGTAGCCTAACCCAACCATGTTATAACTAATTGAGGACTTTATTATTTTTATTAATTTTTCTTGCACTTAATGCTAATGATATATTGCATAATGAATCATTTGATTAAACATGAATGGAATGGTACTAGGGATAGTCTAAATTGTTCATTGGATTTGTAAAACTTAGTATAATATATTAAAAGTTTGAAAAAATATCAATGACTAGATATTACATTAACACTTGGAGTTAATGAATCGGGAGGTGAATTAATTTCCAGCAGTTAATAATAGGTTGTACTAAAAGATTCTACAACTAATTCAATTAGACAAGGGTATCGGTTGATTTAGCTACATGTAAAACTTAGTTCTGCACTTAGGAGAGGGGAACAAAATTATTTAGAGCTTGCGATTACTGTTTTAAAAATGAAGACATTGTAAATTTCTTTTATATTGCAACTATTAAGTGCCTAGATAAAGTTAAACTATCATGATTGTAATACTGAATTTAAACATAAAAAACTTAATCCTCATGGGTAGGACAACCCCCTTTTTACTATTATATTACTTGTACGACCCTATATATTTGCGGGTTGTGTGGGAGCGTATCAACCCTCTTATAGTTTCAAAAATTATTCGTTATATCTAACTGGTAGTTTGACTAACTATGTTTTTAAGGATAAATTTGTCTTTTATCATTATAAAAATAAAAAAAAAAAAAATTATATTAATAAAAATAATAAAATATTAAAATTTAAATTGAACTTTTTATTAATATAATTTTCTTTTTATAATTTGTAAATAAAAGTATATAACAAAATAAATATAAAAATCGTAAATTAATCCCCAAAACACTAATCCTAAAATCAATTTTTCTTGGTGCCGCCTTTTTCTTCTTCATCCACATCTAGTTCTATTCTTCTTATTTTTCATCCCCATCTTAGTTCTAATGATGGTTAGATTTCATGATTCATTCCACTAACAATGCATAATACATCAAACTCTAAACAAACAACAAACTTTAAAACAACAAGCAAAATAAATCACAACTTCAATTTTCAATTGCAAATCAAAACCAAAAACCCCTAATTCTTCTATAACCAAAACCTTCAAAATTATCAAACAAAAAACCCCAATTCTTCTGCAACTAAAACATTCAAAAGTATCAAACCAAAATTCCTCAATTCTTCTGCAAGTAAAATTATTTTTCTCCATCATATTGTCTCCAAGAACCACCACCTTACCACCCTCTACTACTTCATCATCGCTAACTTATCTGCACGCTCCATGACTCTTTCTTTATCGTTGCCACCTACTGCTTTATCATATTCAAAACATAGCCATACCTAGCGATCTGTTCATGTTGCTGACTTATCCGCACCCTCCACAACCTCTCCCTCCTCGCTACCACCTATGGCCCCAACAAGTCCAAAGCGCAGCCACTTCTATACACCAATCTACTAGTTTTCTTCATTGAGATAAAGGGGTTTTGAACGCATTTAGGAGAAGACACAGTTTTGAATGCAACCTTTGGGCATGGAGTATTTGGTAGATTTGTGTTTGACAATTTTTAATGCAAAAGATTTGGTGGATTTGTTTACAATTTTGATTAATTAGACTAAAATTGAGTGGGGTATCCATCATTCTCCCTTTTTTGAAATAAGTTTCCTTTTCTGCACATCTATGAGTGTTCTCCTAATGTCTAAGAATGGTCAACCAAAGATGCTCGGAATTTTTTAATCTTTTTCCATATCAAGAACAATAAAATTTGCCAAGAAGATGAACCTATCAACTTTTACAAAAACATCTTCAATAATCCCTCTCAGGTACTTTATTGATTGATTGGCCAATTGTAAGGAAACTGCAGTAGACTTCGCTTCTCTAAACCTAATTTCCTATAAATAGGCATTAAATTAATATTAGCACCCAAATCATAAGTGCTTTATCAAAATATGAATCTCTTTATCATAAAGCCTTTTCTTGTTTGAAAGGATCTCTTTTATACACTTGACATAACTAGGCATTTGTTCCAAAGTATTAGTAAAAGGAATGTTAATATACAACTTCTTAAAAACGTCAAGAAATTTAGAAAACTGTTTATTAAGTTTTTGCTTTTGCAAATGCTATAGATATAAAATAGGTGGAACATATGGTGAGGGATTATCTGGAAATAGCTTTGGCTTTGGCTTCTTAACATCTTATGTAGACTCCAACTTCCAATCATTCGCCATCACTTCCATCATTTACTTCTTTGGCTCAAAAACATCAAATAACTTTCTTACAAGCTACTTAGTTCCTTACCACTGCGAAGTGTAATGACCTTCATATATTCTTCAGGACTAGTATATGCGTTGCTAGGTAGAGCACCTTGTTGTCTTGATGTGAGTATGTTTGATATCTAGCCAATTTGGACTTCAAGGTTTAAGATAGATGTTGCTTGATTTTAAAAATTTGTTTTAGTCTTTACTATGAATTATGCAAGAGCATCTTTCAAAGATATCTTCTTCTTGTAGATTTGATAACCAAGAGGAGGCTATACCACATTATGATTGTTTCTCCAAGAAAAGTTTGGGTGTTTACACCATCCTTGATTAAAAATGTTTGAAAAATGATTGTCCTATAATCGATTGTAATTCCCAACATATTGAACTTACTTTGATTGTGTTAAAGTGAATGGATTGCCAACTTGATATTTAGTACTGGTACGAGCTCTATTGCGCAAATCACAAACTATAGGTGGAGTATGAATAGCATTTGTCGTCATAGCTCCAAGTTGTTTAATCAATGTAGCCATTTGGGTAGTAATTGCTTAGAGAATATATTCCTATGAGAATTAAAACTACTAAGAATTCATTAAGTTTTATAGATCTCATTTAGTGACTACACAAACTATAAAAGTATATTCCTATCTTTGATGCAATTTATGACATTCAACACAATGAATTAGACATATATATCTCCTTTCGGTTTCATTATAATTTTCAAGTCAACTAAATAGTGGCTAGTTATTTAGAAGAATTAAGAACAGCAAAGAATACTCACTCATAAACAAAAATAAACTATTAATTAACAAAGAAAAGTATAAATCAAAACTTTATAGTTAGGCTACATCTTAGTCATAGAAAATGAAATCAGTTGATGCTAGATATAAAGTAAACAATAAAAATAGTCTTAAACAATGAAGAGAAGATAAAAGAATAAATTAGCAATAGAGTTGAATCAATCTTGAAATCTTCTTCTTCTCCACAACAAGCTCTCTCTATCTTCTCCACAACTTCCTTGGCCACAATTTTGAGTTTTAGGTTTATCTTGTTGTTTACAGAGAGCTAAAGCCGCATCCTCAACTTCCTTGGCCACGGCCTTAAGTTTCTAAAAAATTAGAATCTGCGGTCTTGAGCTGTTGTTTCTTCATTATGCATTCTGCGCTATTTTTCTTCACGATTTTTTGATATCAACTTGAAAGCTTCACCAACCCTTTTCTTTCAAAATAAGTACAAAAAACAAATAAAAACTAATAAAATATCCTAAAACTAACAAAATATTGTGCTAAAAGTATTCAATTTACAAGTATAAAACTCGCTTATCATTGTGCTTTTCATTCACTATTAATGTGGTGGAGCCACATGATAACTGCCATGATTTTGGCCATTTTGGCCTCCTTTCGTTGCTTTTTTCTACAAAATAACTGTACTATCATATAAATTAAGAAATTTGAAGTTTAATGATGTTGAAGATAATTTGTTTAGAACTAGCTTCTGACAACGAATGATGGCCGGCAAAGATGATGGTGGTGGTTGACGGTAGTTAGATGGTTGTCGATGACTTATCGCCATCACTATTGGTAGAAAGGGTGGGGGCAAAATCAACGAAGGATTTGACTTTGATGTGAGAGAGAGAGATAGAGTTGTGTATGATGTGGTGGGATATTAACCATTTTATTCCTAAAAATTGAATTTTTTAGTTATGTGAAGTAATAGTAGGACATAATGCGATATCTTTTAAATCTTAGGGGATTAATAAGTATTTTAACCAAACATGAGATTGGTCCAAGGCAATTTCTCTCAAAAGAATTAAGGATGAGAAACGAAACGAATATAAGAAGAATAAACTTGGTTGATGGAAATGAGAGAATCTACATTCCCAAAATTAGAGAATCTCGATTCTTTGACCTGCAATCCACATTTGAAAGAGAAAAATAAGCAAAGTTTTCTTTTTGTCCTTCATTATAATAGTAAATTCTAGTTTTACTCCTCTTTCAAATTATAATTTTGAAATCTTAATTTTTATTTTTTTTGTTTTAATTTTTTGAACTTGAGTTTCTTTTATGATCAAAATTTAAGTTTATGATTAGATATTTTTGAGTTTTTTTATTAAATTTACATTCTTATTATATATATTTTTTTGTTTCTTATCATAAGTAAAAAAATTAATTATTTATCTTTTTAATTTTTAATTTGTGATAGTAAATTATTAAATATGTGAATATTTTAATATAAATTCTATTTAAAAATACAATTGGTAAATAATTATAACTTTTATTAAAAATATAAAATTAATAAGTAAGTTTTAACAAAAAAAGGCTATTTTTGTCCAAAAACAAGATTATCAACTCCTTTTCTTTTTGTAATTCTTTGTCTCAATTAAATAAGGGAATACAATACCTTTTCATTTTTTTTTTCTTCAAAAGCAAAACATTCTGTAGATATGAATTTATGCTATCAAAAAGAAAAGAAAAAGATTGATGTGACCTATGGGGAAATGGTCGTGGTGAAGCCAATCTATTCCTGCAGGGCTTGGGCGGATGAAAGAAAGAATGTCTATTTTTTTTTCAAATGAAAAAAATTAAGTGTTAAAAATTCTATTAATTCCAATTAGTTTAATATTTTATTAGTTTTAATAGTTTTAAAAATCTTAATTTATTAAATAATAACTATTATATCCGTATATAGTAATAATTATTTAAAAAATAATTAGTGAACATCTAAAATTTTATAAAATGCAATATATTTATTATAAAATATATTAATTGAATAAATAATAATATTATTCTCATAATATATTAAAAAGTAATTGTATTAAAATTATTTGTAAGAATACGCATTTGAGATTAGTAGAAATTAAATACAAATAAAGCATAAATAAATATTAATTTAATAATAAAATATAAATTTATAAATTTATTTATTTTACAACATATTTATAATACGATTATATTGTAATTCAAATAAAATATATGTATATATAGTTAAAATATATATAAAATAATAAAAATAAAATATCAATAAAAAATGAATATATTTATAATATATTAATAAATATTTATATTATTAAATGGTTACAAAAATTAATATTATTTATTTAATTAATATACATTATATAAATATTTAGAAATTGACTAATTATTTTTTTAAATAACTACTATAGTATAGGAATATAGTTATTATTTTTTAATAAGTTAATATTTTTTGAGATATTTTTTGAAATTACTAAAATTAATAAGGATATTGACTAATTTTTTAAACCTAAAAAGGATATTATTAAAAAAATAATTTAAGAAATTTAATGATAAGAAATAGATAAAGTAGTGTATGTCAATTAATTCTTATTCACTCAATCAAATATATTAATCCAGTAAATATGAAGAAAATAAGTAAATTTTGAGTCAAATTTATCGAAGACAAAGAAAGAAACGCGCGCGCGTGTGTGTGTATAATCACTTTTATATAAATAAAATGAATGGGTGCAAGATAAGTGCTCTTGAAGTTGTAAGGAGGGCTACATTTTTGGAAGGAGAGCAACGAGAGAAGGAAATGAAACTGCTAGCAAGGGTAGCCATAGAAGTTCATGATAAGCAGAGTTGAACCGAACCTAAAGGGGAAGAAATTCTTAGGAGTTGGAGGTGATACAATTGTTTTGGGTTGGATCACAATTTGGTTGGGATTAATTGAAGAAACATATAGCATTAAAATTTATTTGATTATGAGAAATTAATATCCCTGCATCAACAAATGGATGAAGAATTTTTTTGAGTTTCCAATTGTGAAACAAAACTTGCCTCTCACTCCGAGGGTTAATTTGCTTACGTACAGTATTTTGAAGAATTGCCCAAGCTGATGATGAGATGATTGATCGACCACTTGCATTGTTTTTTTTTTTTTCTTAAATACATAATAATGTAATGTATTGCACTAGATACCTATAAAAAGATATGTATTATTTGATTTGTACGTGTATTTTTATATATCTCCTCTGACATTTATGAAAATTACATATGGATAGAAGGTTTATAAAAATTCATATAGACTTTTCTTACTACAATATTTTTATACTAGTGACCATTAGTTAACATTTTTATAAAAATATGTATAATAATTAATTGTAGGTATGTATATGCCCTTATAAAATAAGATTACTTAAAAAGTTTCTTCTAATTTTGTCTTTTGTAGTAAAATAGGCCTTAATAGTAAATAAAACAAATTAACATCAGTTCATTCTCCTTTCCTTTCATAATTAGGCCCCTTGTTCGATTCTCTCCTCCTCTTTATCGTCAGATCCTTACTCAAACATATTGAATTGGGATTAGTACTATCGGTTCATAGTCATAATTATAAGCAAAGGAATGAAAATAACAATAATAAAATTTTAGTGGTTTAAAAGTTAACAAAAAGGTTTTCAGATTTTGCTTCAAATATTTGGATGGGTAATGTTGAAATAGATGAAAATTGTGGTGTTAAAAGTGCACATTTATGGTGGTTTAAGAGTTGACAAAGGGATTCTTGGTTTTCGGGTTTTGATTCGAATATTTAGGTGGGTAATATTGACATAAATGAAATGGATAGTATTAAAAAGTGCAGGTCTGAGATGGTTTTAAGAATTTAACAAAGGGGATAATATTGAACTAAATAAAATGGGTAGTGTTAAAAAGTGCAGATCTGAGGTGGTTTTAAGAATTTAACAAAGGGTTTTTTGATCTTCAGATTTTGATTGGAATGTTTGGGTAGGTAATATTAAAGAAAATGATAGTGCTAAAAGTGCATATTTGAGGTGGTTTTAAGAGTTGATAAAGAGATTTTAGGTTTTTAGATTTCTCAAATATTTGGATGGATAATGTCGAAATAGATGAAAATGGTAGTGAAATCGATGAAAATGATAGTGTTGAAAGTGTAAGTAGACCTGAGGTACTTTAAGAGGTGGTATGATTGAATGCTCATGTTAAAATATCTATTTCACGCTTGATTTCATTGATGGAAGTTGATATTTTTTTGTTTTGGTGACAAAATTGTAAACTTCAAAAAAATTATGTCTTAATTTGTTGTTCTGGTAAAAATTAGTGATGAAATTACTAATATCTCATCTGTTAAACTTAACATAAAAAGTAAAGTTAAGAATCCTTTATACTTATTTCATCTCCTCCACTTATTTATGCATGCGCGTGTATATTAATATACATTAATTATATGTGTCAGATTTAATTTTAACTATAAAAAATATATAAATTCAATATTTTCAAATTATGTAAATATATGTGTAAAAATATGGAGTTTTCTATCCTACCATACATATATATATTTTTATATATATAAAAGTTTCATTTTATTTATTACAATATTAAACAATGCAACAGGTGGAATGTTGAGGCGTTGGGGCTAGCTTTAAGGGCACTTTTGGTAATTAAATTGTATCCAAATTAAACTGCCCACGGACTTTAAGTATATTGTAGAAATACAAACTTAGATAATGTAATATTGATTCAACAAAAATTTAAAATTAATATAATTAATAATAGTAAATAATCTAAATCAAGTAACAATCATATGATAATATTATATTAATTTATATGAATATTCAATTTGTATTTATAATATTACTAAAAAAACTATGATAAATCTAATAATGTAACAAATTGATTTGTATTAGACTGTTGAATGTTAAATTAGTGTTAATGTTTGTCTAAACTCTTATACGAATTATATTTATACAATAACAAGAGTGATTTTTTATTATTTAACTATTGAACATTAAAATGAGTCTTACATTTATACGAACTCTTATAAGAACTCTACTTTTATAAATCTTGAAATGACATTATTTTATTATTGTCATATATCTTATTATCAAATATGACCATCAGTTTATATAAATAAGTTTATATAGGAAACTTTTCAAAAAAAATATGTACAAGTCTTTGAGTTTTATGTTATTGGACTGATTAATTCTAATAATTTTAAAAACTAATTTATGTATTATTTAATGATAGTTAATTAAGAAAAATTATTTTTAAACTCTTAATTAAAATTAAATGTAATAATAATGGTTAGTATATTTATAAAATATTGACAATAAAATATTTATTAATATATTATAATTAAAATATAAATTCATTTATTTTACAATATATTTACAATACAGTATTATTTATATATTAGAAAATAAATAAAATAAAACATAAATAAATAATAATATTATTTATTTTATCATTATATTTTACATAAATATATTATATTTTATCACTCTTAAAAGTTTAATAAGATATTTTTAGCTGATTACTTTAATTTTGGCGATATCTCATTTTGATATAATAAGTATTAGAAAGTTAAGATATAATCTATCAAAATATTATTTATCTCAACCAACTATGTTTTTCGTTAATATTGTTAATTAGTAAAGGGGCAAAAACGCATTTTTATTTAAATTTCAATAAAAGTCTTAGTCAACTACTTCAAATTTAAATTTATCTCATTGTGATACTATATGACATAAAAAATTTGATTTACTTATCATGATTTGAACCTCGGACATGATGTTGTTAATGACATGTTTTTTATCATTACAACATTTATATATTTTAAAACCATTACAACATTTATATATTTTAAAGGGTAAAGGACTTATAAGTCCTTAATGTTTAGTCTATTGGATTCATTAGTCTCAATAATTTTAAAAATATTCATAGAAGTCCCAATTTATTTTAAAAAGACAAATATACTCTACACACTAATAGTTATTTATCGAAAATAATTATTAAACTTTTAAAATTTGAAAAAATATAATATATCTATATAAAATATATTAATAAACTAAATAATAATATTATTTTATAGCACATCAAAATTATAATATATCTATTAATATATTATAACTTTATTTATTTTATAGATAATATATTTTATTTTTATTATATTATATATATTTTAGTTATATATAAATATATTTTATTTAGATTATAATACAACCACAAAATATTTTATTAGAATAAATAAATTTATATTTTACTTATAAGAATATTGGTAGATATCTTCCTAACGTTGGGGTTAATAAGAAAATATCTCTTGATGTTTAGGGAAAGGTAGATATTCTCTTATATTTAAGTAAATAGACATATAACCTCTTGATTTTTATTTCCATTAGTTGACCTATTAAATTATTATTATTTATATCTCTGAACTTCTATAAAATAATAAGAATAACATATACTTTATTTAATTATAATAATTTAGTCTTCATTTAATACTTTTCACAATATACTATTTTTAACTATAACAATTTAATCTTTATTTTAACATTTTTTATAATAAACTAACGACTAAATATTTTTTTGAATTTATTATTTCAATAAAAGATTTAGGAAAAAAATTCTGCTTAAAAAAATTCTGCTTAAAAAAATTCAAACAATAAGTTACATCAAATGTATATGTTAAAATATTTCTAATTTTCTTCTTTTACTTGGTAGTATTTTGATATTTGGTTGTCAACAAAATTTCAAAATATTTTTTAACATTTTATTTTTATATACTTTTTTATTTATATTTTCTATTTTAAATTATTTTGTTAAAATTGTTCATATATAATTATACAAAGGACATGCTTGGTAAAAAGTTATTTTTTTACTATAATTTTTATTTTATAGTAAATTTCCATATTTTATTTTATTTTTTATTAATATAATTTTTTAATATTTTAAATTGAAGGGCATTATGTATGTACATATAATATATAAAATATTTTTAAGTAATATCAATTCCTTTCAAGAAATTTTAAAATAATTAAGTGTATTAAAATAATTTTGCTTATTTATTGAAGAGTTTTAAAGTAATTTGTCTTTTTTTTATTTCAAAATATTCTCCACTAACACAATTAAATAGCTTTTGCACACTTTTTATGCAATCAGAAGGATAAAATTATATTTACAAAAAAAATTAATTTTTTTTATTAATTGAAGTAACGTTCAGAGAGTGTTGAAATATTTTTCATATAAGGAGGTAGTAAAAATTTAGTCAAACAAAAAAGGGTATCGAGCATATTTATATTATTTTTATTACATATTTGTTACTATTTGACGATATAATTATTACTTCTTTAATAAATAATTAAAAATATACATACAATTATTAAAATTTTTTTTAATAATATTCAAATTTTAAATTTAATTTTCTTAAATCACCGCTATCTAAAACATATTCCAAACATGCCAAAGCCTTAAAAAAGAGTTTTTTCAAGCGCTTTTTCGTATTCCTTCTCCACACCAAAAACTATGCATCAGAACCTTGCTGTATATTTAATTATTTAATTATTTAATGATTTAATTCTTATTTCTATAAATTGTGTTTCCAATATTACCCATGAACTCCCTGCATTTATTCTTTTCTTAGTTCTCTCAACAACCCAGTTCACTCTTCTCTCTCCCTCAGAAAAGCTCGGTTCTTTGCTTCAGATTTCTCCGCAATACCATCTCGAGGTAAGAGATAAGAAGTTTTGCTTGATGGGAAAGAGGGTGCTTGGATCTTATGTTTGTTGTTTTTTTTTTTTAATGTTTTGAAACAAAAAATAACCAAACTCTGCAAGACCCAGTAGGTATATGTAGTTTAATAAGCGATTGAGTGGAGTTTAGTGATTCCTCAGTTTGTTAGACTGTGTAGATCTTGGAAAATTACATTTTTTTTTTGTTTCTGGGTTATTGGGGTTATTTGCGTTTTCGCATCGTGTTTGTTGTATGTTTGGATGCTGAGAAACTATGGGGAAAGAGAAGGAAGGAGAAAGAATTAGAAAGGGTCCACAATTTTGTCTTCAGCTGTCTCGGGTTTGTGTTTCTTATGTTAATTGGGTTTTCCAGCGATTGTTTGAGGGGAACTCTTTTTGGTTTTGTTTGTGTTCATGTTGCTGTACATCAAATTACATTACATTTTCCTTATTTTTGTTGGTTGATTAAATTAAGCAAAACAATTAAGTGATTAGATATTGTTCATTGTTGCCTGGTTTTATGAAAGACTAAACGAGAAGGAAGACTTGCTTTGCGGGTGTGAAGTAGTTTAGGATTCACAATTGAAGTCCTACCTTCTTTTTGTGTTATTATTGGCCAACTAAATAAGTGTTATGGATTTGCAAGTGTTTTAATACTTGTGGTGCTAAATTTGATATACGTTTTAGATTTAATGTTGTTCCCATGTAGTACTTGAATATCAATTTGATTGCTGGGCTCATTTGGTTTTCGTTTCCAGCATTAACTAACTGTGAATATTTGCTTACCTCTGTAATTGGTAGATCACATGTTTGACATTTCTGTGTTAGATTTGGTTCCAATGATTGAAATTGTTCCATTTTGTATCCTATTTGGTTTATAAGAAAAACAAGGCTGATGCTGAATTCTCAGTTTTTTTTCTTATTCAACAGTTCTTCATAACTGAGCCAAATGTAGTTTTAAATGGCTCTATGAAGTGGAGTTGTTAGCTATAATGTAAAGTCATAGAATTCAAACTTTAAATTCTTTTCTCTGTTCCTTTTGAAACAATAACAATGTATGGGACTCTGATGAGATTGCATTTTGTTTTTCTTTTCTGGTGAGATTTTAAGTACATGTGGTCTTGCAGACTGACCTCTGAGGTATTTTCATAATGGCTGATAGCAATGAGTCTTCTGGTACACCTGAAGAAACTCAAAATATCAAGTCGGATGGAAATGCAACCTCTGAGAGTGATGCTTCACTTGATCTACTTGCTCGAAAGGTTCAAGAATCGCTTGCTCTTGGAAGTAGACATAAATTTTGGGAAACACAACCTGTTGGGCAATTCAAGGATATAGGAGACTCCAGTTTGCCTG
The DNA here is from genome assembly GCA_022749755.1 of Azadirachta indica. Taxonomy (NCBI): domain Eukaryota; kingdom Viridiplantae; phylum Streptophyta; class Magnoliopsida; order Sapindales; family Meliaceae; genus Azadirachta; species Azadirachta indica. The sequence continues at coordinate 19,506,151 of CM040453.1, read as the reverse complement.
AAGGCCCGATTGAACCTCCAACTCCCATATCTGAAGTCAAGCAAGAACCGTATAATCTTCCCAACCTTTATGAATGGGTCACATGTGATATGGAATCTGAAGAGATGTCCTTGGAGGTTTATAATCTTCTGACTACCAACTATGTCGAGGATGATGAGAATATGTTCAGATTTAACTATTCAAAGGAGTTTCTCAGCTGGGCTCTTCGCCCTCCGGGTTATTACAAGAGTTGGCACATTGGTGTCTGTGTCAAAAGTTCAAAGAAATTAGTCGCATTTATCACTGGTATTCCTGCAAGAATCCGGGTTCGTGATCAAGTAGTCACAATGGCAGAGGTAAATTTCTTGTGTGTTCATAAGAAGCTGAGATCCAAAAGACTTGCTCCAGTCATGATCAAAGAGGTGACTCGGAGGGTTCACTTGGAGAATATCTGGCAAGCGGCTTATACTGCTGGAGTGGTCCTTCCCACACCAATGTCAACTTGCCAATATTGGCATAGATCGTTGAATCCAAAGAAGCTTATTGATGTCGGGTTTTCTAGACTTGGTGGAGAGAATGACAATGAGTAGAACAATTAAACTTTACAAGTTGCCAGAGTCACCTCTCACTCAAGGGTTCAGGAAGATGGAGCCTCATGACGTCCCTGCAGTTACACGGCTACTTAGGAAGTATTTGAGCAAGTTTGTTGTTGCGCCTGACTTTGATGAAACTGACGTGGAGCATTGGCTTCTTCCAAAAGAGGATGTCGTGGATAGTTTTCTGGTTGAAAGTCCTGAAACACATGAGATCACTGATTTCTGCAGCTTTTATACCCTCCCCTCTTCAATTCTTGGCAACCAGAACTACTCAACTTTGAAGGCAGCTTACTCTTATTATAATGTTTCTACAAAGACCCCATTGCTGCAATTGATGAACGATGCTCTTATCATGGCGAAGCAGAAGGACTACGATGTTTTCAATGCGTTGGATGTTATGAAAAATGAATCCTTCTTGAAGGAACTGAAATTTGGGCCAGGGGATGGGAAACTGCACTATTATCTTTACAACTATCGGCTTAGACAGGCATTACACCCGTCAGAACTTGGTCTCGTACTCCTTTAGTCTAGGCTCTGAAACTTTCTCTTCATAAAAAGTTTGCTTCTCATTTTGGTTGTATTAACTTTTGCAAGCCAAAGTTTAGATTTTAGATTTCTTCTGATAATTTATCAAACAAAATTTTTGAACTTTACTGGACTGGGATTACTAGAGATTGATCAAATGTTGAGCTTGTCATGTCTTGTTAGGACTCGGTGAAGATTGTAATGTTAAACAAACAGTTATTTTCTTCTAATCATTTGCTCTTTGTTATGTTTTCAGAAACTGTCTTATTGTTTTCCGTGGCAGTTGTTGGGGAAACTCGCAATTCAGTATAATTCAAAAATCTCAAATGCTCAATCTTATATTCTCAATTTATCTAACTAATAAGTCGTAGTGTAGTGGTAAGTATTTTTGCCTGTCACGTGGACGACCGCGTTCGATCGATCCCTGTGAACGGCGTATTTTTTTTTTTTTTGAACTGCAAAATTAAAATCGATTAATATGATATAAATGTATATATATATATAAACATCTTTTATATTAATTATAATAATAAATAGACATCTAAAGAAACAATATATTTTTATTTTAGAATACATCTCACAAAATAAATTTTCATTTATTAATTTATTTAAATTAAAATAAATATATTTAAATTTATTAAAATTATATGGTTATCACATATTTCAAAATTATATTGAATGACCTGCGTTCGATGCCTGGAAACGGCGTATTTTTTTTTTTTTTTTGAATTTCAAAATAAAATCGATTAATATTATATATATATGAACATCTTTTATATTAATTACAATAATAAATAGACATCTAAAGAACCAATATATTTTTATTTGAGAATACATCTCACAAAATGCATTTTTATTTATTAATTTATTTATATTAAAATAAATATTTTTAACAAAATTATATTATTATCACATATTTCTTTAAATTAATTTTAAGCATAAATTTTTATATATTGATTCATTTAAATCAACGATTAAAATAAAAATTAATTTGTAAATATTATATACTATTTTTTAACATTAAGTTTTAACTATCAATTTTGTAAATTAATGGATTAAAAATTTGTTTTTTGATTTAAATAAAAAAATTAAAAGAACCCACCTTGTCTCTCTTTTTGCCCCCGAAGTTATTATTTGTTATAGTTGGAAACGTAGTGATACATTTTTGTTTCGGTGCAGGGCCGTATTCTGTCCGCGGTCAAGGTAAACCTAAACTTATCAACAAACAGGTAGTATATTATCCCTGTGTCTAAAACCCTTTCTGGTCTGTGTCTAAAACCCTTTTCTCTCAAAACCAGACGAATAAAACCAATTTTGTTCCATTTTCAATGCTCCTCCTGCTTCACAAAATTTTCTCTTTTAGGACTGAAATCATCTTAAATTTAAAACCCAGTATAACACTGGCTCTACCGCTCATTCTCTGCTCTCCTTTTGTGGAGTCTCTATGTTTCGTATCTCTCACAGGCTTTTACGGTTAGTCATTACTCTTCTTATTCCCCATTGTGTACACATAAACTAACTTTGAAATGTTATTTTCTTATTTTGTGCTTTCATTTAAATATGAATAATTTGTTATTATAAGTATTCTGCCCCATTTTTTTTTCAATACTGTGTTAGAGATAAAACTTAATCGTCGAAGTTAATTGATGTTTATGCATTTTTTGGTGGCTTATAAAACATAATAAAAAATTTACTTTCATTATGAATTAAAAGTTTCAGAGGATTGCCCACACACACACACACACACACACACACACACATATGTATATATATGAATCACCTAGTTGCTCAATATTGACTAGTGTATGTTCATATGGTATTAAAAAGAACCATTAAGTAGAAGGCAGTTGATCAGTGCGAGACAAATAGATTTATTATATGGGTTCTTATTGCATCTTTGGATTTGCTAAGTAATGCTTGATTTTCCTCCCTTGGTTATATTTGTTTGTTGTTGCCTTTTTATGTCTTAGTTTTTGGTTCTTATGCATTCTCTCTAACAGATGCCGTATCTCATGCATTATTGTCTATATGAATAAATTTTTCTTTTCGGTTGATGCTTAATGCTTTGCAGCCTGTTCTTCAAAACATTTCTTGCTCCAGTAATAGTTAAGTTAGCTGTATAAACTTTTGACTTTCTGTTCTTACATGCACTATATATCTCTTCGGTCAATTAATATTTATAATCTAAAGTACTTCTTTGGTCCTTGTTTTCATTGGACAGAGAAGAATTTGCTTCTTGCTTTTCCCTTGTTGTTCCACTTCAATTTAGCAAGTGCTGGAGTAGCCATAGTGCAGGTGTTCTTGTTGCCGGTTTTAGCAATCAAAGAGCGTACGGCACCTCTAATTTTTTGGAACCACATTGTGAATATCTCTCCTTAAACAATCAAATTTTTAGTAATCCTTCTAGAAGTTATTCAAGCCGTGGCAACTGTTCCCTGAAATTTGTGTCTGGTGAAACGCACTCTGTTCTTCAGTCAAGTAGTCTTCAGCACTGGTTCAAAAATTGGCAAGAACTGAGAAAGCGTAAGCTCACAGCAAGCACTTTTGCTAGCGCAATTGGTTTCTGGCCTCGCAGGAGAGTTCAACTCTGGTTGGAGAAAATTGGGGCAATTGAGCCATTTTCTGGTAACCTAGCTACATGTTGGAGCAATATCAAAGAAGAGGAAGCTCTTGAAAGATACAAGCTGATTACAGGAAATACAGTTTTGTTTCCCGAATTTCAGGTCTACGGGGATGCAAACCCAGAAGTTGATTGGCTAGCAGCTTCACCAGATGGGTTGATTGATAGGCTTGTTTATGATTTGCCTTCCCGAGGTGTGCTGGAGATCAAGTGCCCTTTTTTTGGTGGAGATATGACAACAGCTTCCCCTTGGAAGCGGATACCCCTTTACTGTGTTCCACAAGCTCAGGGTTTAATGGAAATCTTACACAGGGATTGGATGGATTTTTATGTTGGACTCCTAATGGTAGCACTCTCTTCAGGTTGTATCGAGATTTAGAATATTGGGATGTTATGAAAATGGCACTCTCTGATTTCTGGTGGAAACATGTCCAGCCAGCAAGGGAGTTGTGCACTAAATCTGTAATTTCAGATCCTCTTGAACAATTAAAGTCTCTAAAACCAGCACCTAAGCATGAATTGTTGAGTTATATAGTTTGTGAAAGCAAACGTGTTGTTGAAACTTCAAATTTACTGTTGCGTGAAATTCATGGGAAACTGCAGAATTAATACGTCTAGATGTCCAATTTTGTTCATTTCATTGTCCATGGCTCAAAGTATAGGCAAATCATATTCTTAGCTGCAGATAACAGGACGAATTTTTGTGGATATCTCATGCTATGGAGACAGAGATCTCATTCAACATCCATTGATGGGGGGGTGCAGTGGCTGAAGCTAAATATATAATACATATACTCATGGATTGAGATTGACCGAGGGACGTATGAGTATAATTTTATCAAGTTTCTGTTGTTTCAGTCTATTGAAGACAGAAGATCAGATTGATAAATCTTTTCTTGTACGACCTTGGTGAAAGTAGTTATCCTATATTATGGTCTAGTTCTCCCCCGAGAATTGTGGTTTTCCAATTAAAGTGAAAAACAGTTGTTTTTTAACCTAATTTCTATAAGTCAGAAAATTTTTTGCAGTAAATTGTTTTCAGATTATAATAAATCTGAAGGGCTGTGAATTCACCAAGCCTACCTCCTCAGGTCAGAAGTTGTTAATTTGTGGTGCTCTCCTCTCAATGTTTGGTGCATTTGAATGCACATAGCAAATTTGTAAGATACCTGGTATTGCACATTTAGGAAGGAATTAAAAGGGATGCAGGCAGATTGTTAGAGGGTTGTTGTTCAGACTGAGGAGATGTCATGATATGGTTGAGCAAGGATCAGTAATTGCTTGGGATGAGGCATTCGGGGGACTTTGGTGGAGGCTGATTAAGAGTGGATGGAGGTTTCTTGATAGAAACCAACTGTAAATGATCCTGATAGAGTTCTTACGCCTAGCTGGACAGAGTTGATGAAGATCAGGATCCTCATATTACCCACAACCAAAGGGAAGGTGAAAGTTGGATTGGTCAGTTTAATTCTTAGAGGAAAGAGCCTTGTCCTTAAATTCTCAATTGCTAATGAACCTCTTTGGCTAATTGCTCTGCTAAGAAATGTTTGAGGTTTGGTTGACCGGCCTTGTTTGTTACAAGAAAACTTATATTTTTCAGGAGTTGAGGGCAGCATTCTAAAGAAACTAGTTTGTGTAAGCTCCTGTTTGCATACTTTTTTATTCTTTTATTATTATTTTGATCATGTCTTAATCTATCATATCTACTATTGAGCAGGAAATGCATATGTTCTGCATTCAAACACAAAACTTGCTAGATTGACTACGTCTAACCTTGGGTATTTGCTTGTCTGGTGCAGTTCTAAAGTTGATGGAATGAGATATTTTGCACAACAGTTACGTGGATGAGATTCTTTTCATGGATGTTCTGTTGTTCACAAGTGATATGGTATGCATTCATGACATTCAATGTCTTAAACTAATACCGGCTGTTAATCATTTTAAATGCTGTTGATGGTGCATTTATTTTCAATACTTAAATGAGTTTGATGATACTTAACTATTAAAAAATTTTCTTAATTAGTAATCATGATCTTAATGCTTTCTCTTATATACGATTCTTTCACCAGTAGGTGATGCTTAAACTATGTTCTGTTACTCTTTGTCAGCATTATGATTACTATCATTGCCACCACCATATTCCATACACATCACTTTATTTTCATTTTAAATATAAAGTTACCTAATAATAATTTTCATATTTACATTGTCATGTCTTAGATTTTAGCTGTTGAATAATCAAACAATTTAAGTTTTATTTTTCATTTCTAGAATTAGCATTACAATTTCATGACTAGTAATTCAATCCTTAAATTTTCTGCTTTAATTCCCAATTTTATCGAACAATTACTCAGACATTGTTTAAAAAATCATTGGTACATGGCAGTGCTGTTTTTCTGTTTCTGTGAGGAGTGTTATCAATGTCTGGTGGCGCAAGGGGGTGGACTAGTTATCTCATTAGTTGGTAAGCATACTTTTGCTTATGAGTAAAAAGTTTTCAATCAATCGGTTGACACATTCAGTTGGATCTTACATGTTTGCTTCACCTTTCTGAAAAAAAAATTTTCTGTTGCTGGATCAACTTAATCTCCAGATCAGATTATAAGCCATGACCCAGGTTGGTTTAGCTAATTTTTGCTTACAGATCAAGATCTATTAGAGGTCTGCATTCATGTTTCTACCATAAAATGCATAATTTTGGTCAACTACCATAAAATACATAGTCATCAGGTTTCGCTGAACAATAATAATGCCAGTCTGATTAATCATTATTGGTGTTTAATTCCTGCTATGTGGGTTCAATGCTGTTATAAATGGATCATCAAAGAAATAAGTGTGAAATGTCATAGCCGTAGTGAAGTATAGAAATATTGAATCTTAACAGGCCTTCTTGTGGTGTGATAATTAGTTATGGGAAAAAGATTATTTCTTCACTGAATTTTCATGGTGAGAAACATAATAGATGTACAAGAGAAAAATGGATAAGTTTTGGTGCTGTAAACTTCTTGAAGACGAGCATCTGAATACTTTATTATTAGGCTTCAGTAACTCAGTGTTATACAATTAAGTTTATTTTTGACTGAAAGTTATAGAAGTTACAAGGGTGCTGGCCTGGAATTAGATTGGCCACTCTGGTTGAGGTTCATAGGATGAGATAGAGTCAACTGGCTCCCAATTAACTATTTCAGGTTTCCAATTTGTCAAACCTGGTTTCAGTGGAATCCTTCCAGTTCATGGTGCCAAAGCCTTAGTTACATATGCGACAACAGTAGGAATCAAACAAAAAAAGACATAGGTGACAACTGTAGATATACATTCGAAATAAGCTGAAATATTCTTAAGAGCACAAGGCTCATAAAACTGATGAGAGAACACACATTTATTGCTATGGATATACAGTCTGCTAAATTTACATCTTTCCTTTTTTTTTAAGGATCATATTAATGTGCATCCGTAAGACAAATGTTAAGGTATCCTGTGATACTGTGAGTTGCAAAAAGATGAAAATTTGAATGCTATCGACTGTATTGAAACACAATTCAATGCATTAGGACATGTCTTGATATTTCTTTTTGCACCTTTTGATGCCATAAAATACCTTTAATGTGTGTACTTTTTCAAGTAGACAAACTGTCACCCTTATCTTAATCTGGGGTGTACATAAGCCTTCAGTGGATTCTTCATCACAACTGTAAACTCATGCGTCTCTAATAAACTGAAATCATTTCCATCCACAGGTTTCCACTCAAAAAACCAAACCACATTTGCTACGAAGTACTCCAAGTGAAGCATAGCCAAACTAGGCCCAGGACAAATCCTCCTTCCAGCTCTAAATGGCGTCATTTTAATCTCTCTACCTCCTGTTATATCAAACACTTTCCCACCATTATTTTCAGCAGTCAGAAATCTATGAGGACTATATTTCATTGGATTTTCCCATACCTTTGGATCCCTTTCCATCTGACCTATCATGAAATTTACAGTCCCATTCTTTGGCACAACATATCCATCCAAAACATCTTCAGATACTGCATGTGGCAAAACGAAGAACCCTGGAGGGTGTCGTCTTAAACCTTCCAAGATCACTGCTTTGAGATATGGGATCTTCTGCAGATCATCTTCTTTCACTACATCCTCTAGATCTCCCACAACCCTGTTAATTTCCGTGAATAACTTTTCTTGAATATGTGGGTACTTCACCAAATTTGCCATAATCCACTGCAATTCTGTGGATGTACTATCAGTTCCTGCATTGAGGAATTCAGATCACAAATCAATAATTTCATCTTCATCAAGATTCCTCTCCTCCTGTGGCTGCTGGAGATCTGACAATGATCAACATATGATAAAACATATTCATCGTTGTTCTGTTGCTCTTGAACTTCTCTTAGCTTCCCTTCCTTCAACTCCTTTTGCTGTCTTATAAGAGGAATCAGTATTTCTTTCAGTTGTCGTCGTGCTTGTAAGATGTCCTCCCATCGTTTATGAAAAACGATCTTCGACAATGTTGGCCAACTATTTAGTGTATTAACTCTACCAAAACGTATTAGTATTTGACGCTGAACATTCTTAATTTTGTTGATTTGGTTCTCTTTGAGCTTGTCTCCAAAACACATAAGGGCTAATAAGCTGAACATGGAGTGTAGAAAATGGTCCATCACATAGACTGGATCATCTAACTTGGATTGGGATTTGAGGTGCTCCAGTAGATTTTGCAATACCCATTTGTGTGCACGGCAGTAGGATTTTACATGAGAAGGATGAAGAATTTCTGTGGTGAGGTTACGCCTCAAGATGCGCGATGTAGGACCATAGAAGGTGGTGCGGATAAAAACTCTGGTTTTTACCATCATCTGCAGGGGGCCTGTCAGCAAAAATGGTGCCCTTTTCTACCAAGTCTCGATGAGCAAGGGAATGGTCTGCGATGAAGATAGAACGATAGGAGCTGAATTTGAGGGCAACAATGGGACCTAATTTGGCATGAAGGGATTGAAGGATGCGCTTGAGTTCAACGATGGAGTTGTTGTGGCGGAGGAATTTGCCAATGATGGTCAAAGTAGAGGCACCTGGAGGGATTTATGGCAGAGGAGACAAGGTTTAAGATGGGTTTGAGAAGGATACAGAGAGAGATTGAAATGAGCATGATGTACCAAGTTTCCATATTGTCTTTGCAGTGGACTGTTGATAGGCTTGTTAAAGCATGAAGGTAATATAGTCTGGTTCTGGTATGGTGATAGTGGTTTATATAGAGGAAAAAGAATTATATTGTTTGACTTTATGGGTTTACTTGTTTTCCAAACTTTATTTTGTTGGAGGCTACAAATGTACCCTGATTACTTTGAGTTTAACTATTCATTACTTCCTTTTCAATTAAGATGATTAGAGGACGTTTTAAATTTTTATAAGGCATCTAAATATCATAGCTAGCAGGATTGATTTTAAGCATAGTAATATCCAGTCTTGTTATGCTTAGAAGAAGACGAGAAACAGGAGAAAATTTTGGCTTCTTTTTTGTTTGCGGGCAGCCAGTGTACTTTAGTTACATTGATTCTGACGATCTGCTGTTTGGTTCCTGGGAAAAAATCAAATACACAGAACATTCTAAATGTTCTTAAAACACATAGCAAAAGGGCGATTGATTAAAATGCAGAAGGCACTGTTCTCTTGTTTCTTTATTATAGGAGAGAGGCATAATGACCTTTAGAACAAAACAAAAGATGTGACGAATTTTTGCCATACTTGATGCTTTTGTATTTTCCCTTTGGAAGATCTTTATGGTTAGTATCTTATTGTTGGCTAGTGAGTTGTGATTTGCACATTTGTTGTGCTTCTGATTCTGTTCTTTTTTGTTTTACAATTTTCAGCTTCCATAGGATGCCGAGACAACAAAGGAATAAAAATTTGACATTGGAACTTCAAAGGAATTTAAAACTGTCTTCAGAGACAGAAATTGATGGGAAATGGTTATTGCTTAACATTATTGAATAATCAATTGGACATATAAGCATCAAATCAGCTTCAGCTTTCATTATGCTTGTGGTACATGAATCAGTTTACGTTACGAGAGGTTAGAAACAGCAGAGGGACTGAAAAAATGATGATGCTTTATGCAGTTATCGCTATGGGATGTTTGATTTTTCTGCAAACTGCTTCCCATGCTATTCCAAGTCCAGTTATGCAAGCATCCAGGGAAGGCCACCAACTAAATTTATAAGCATTATTGGATGAATTGTGTTATGTGCCAGTATAGGCATTTTTTATTTCTGAAAACCGAGAAGTTTCTGAGCCTAGTGAGCACTACAGAAAATTTCAAGCAGGTTTGCTGAAAAATCTTTTAAAAATTGTACATTGACAAACAAACTCATTCATTGTCAATCTGATCCTCATGTCTAGTGTGAATAAAGATGTTTTTCCGAGTCATATTACAAATACAGCCTCTATACGTTACAGCTGCGGGGGAAATTCATTGGGACGTGGAGGGACATCTTCTGATCAATTGAACACAAAGCAGACCGTTTGAGAATTGAAAACCATCCCTCATTTTTTCTTTTGTGCCGGCAGAATCCGAAGAAAACATAACTTGACCAAGATAATGCATATAATATTATGTCATCTTCAAATAATACAAAGAACTCTTATCAAATGTCAAAAGGCAATAGCAAGGACTTCTTGTCTCCTTCCATCAAACTCAGTGAATCCATCATTGTAATATAACATATATTTTGATATTATACTGCACTCTAAAAAGACATAAAATATATCATCGAACTATATATTTCTAAAGTCTGTTAAAAAAAATTAACGATAAGAGGATAAATGATTCTTATACCCTTAATTTTATAAAATAATCTTATGTTGTTAAAAATGACTGTCAAAAAAAAAAAAAATCTTGTTTCTCTCACGTTTCTCTCACAAGAAACTCATTCTTTCCAAAATTTGAATTCAAACAGAATCTACACAAATTCATCCAAAAAATTCCAAAATAAGTCAGCACAATAGATGGAATCAAGCACATCAAAATCAAATTAAGCAATCCCAACATTAGTAGCCATTCTTCATAGTGGAAAATTTCTTCCTCAACCAAAGAAATTATTCAAATTCTAACAAACATCCACAAATTAAAAAAAAAAAAACTCAATTAGCATGTTGGAAAAGATCGAGAATGATGTCATATTATTGTTTTCATTGATTTGCCACAAGATTGAAATCGAGCAGTTGTCGATAAAGAATTGAACCAACGGCAAGGATTGGTGTTAGACATCCTCGTCGTGGAGATTGGCCTAGTTGTGGTGGAACATACAATGTGCTAGAGAAGCTGCATGTGTGTGAAAAAATGGAGGAGGAGAAATTAGAGGAGGCGGTGGCGAAGGAAGAGGAAGATTAGCAAATATCTTTTGACTTACTTTTAGGTTAAATTAGGATAATATTATTTGCATTTCTGAATTTTTTTATTTGCATCTCTAAACTTTTTCGTTTACATACCTAAATTTTTTTATTTGTATCCCTAAACTTTTTTAAAAAATTAAAAAAGTATTTATTTTTTATTTTATAAAAAAGATAATTTTATCCTTTTATCGTTAATTCTTTTTGAACGGATGTCAAAATTGTGTACCTCATTAATATATTTCTTATCGCTTTGGATTGCAATATACCATCAGAATATATATTATATCACAACGAGATATAGCCTAAAATGGAGTAGTTAACTGAAAATATCCTCTTTTTTTTTAAAGAATATGTTTATTCTTCTATATTGATTTATTACCATTTTCAATCTACAACAATTGTGAAATTGAATCACTAATTGTAAAGTTGAAGGAGTGATAATTGATAACGAACAAGAAATTTACATATTTTATTTTGTAATACTCGAATTTAATGTTGATGAAAACGTATATATGTTAGGCATTTGTATATGTGTATGTGTGTGTGTATATATATATGTAGAAGTTAGAAGAAGAGTACATTTATTTGGGATGGATTATTTAATTAGTGATAGATATGTCTATATTTTCAAAAGATAAGGATTTTGAGTAATAAAATTTTAATGTGGGTCGAAAAGTAAAAAAAAAAAAAAAAGGTGTGAAATTTAAAATCCATAATGCTTCCTTTCACTTTGCCTAGGTAGGCTAAGAGAAAAAAAAAAAGTAAAAGTATATGTGTGTTGGTCCAATGAAGAAAAGGTAGTTGGTGGAAGAAAAACAAATAGTGAAGACGGTGGGAATTATGTACAAATGCCATCCTTACCTTTTGTTTTGGTGTTCAATCAACTTAGCGAAATTAGTAACCGAAAGAAGAAGAATAAAAACAGAAGAAGAAAAGAAAAAAAGGAAAGAAAGGAAAGAAAGGAAAAATGAGAACTGACTTAGTAGGATTCCTGGTGTTGTTATTATTCTCAGATAAGAATTCTATTAGCAAGTTATTTTTAAATAATTTCTCAGTAGAAAGTTAAAGTTTAGTATCTAGATACATATTTAAATATATATACATATTTTTAGATAATTAAGTTTGAATTATTATTTATTATTATTGGATTATTATTTATTATTGTTTGTTAAATTGATATTAGGAGGTGATTGGTAGGAGGAGGAGAAACCAACAGAAATAGAATTGTTACGCGTCTAGTAGGTAGGTATATGCATTTAATAGATTTTGATTTTAAAACTGAAAGATAGGGTGTTTTATTACAATTAATGTTTTGATAAATGTATATGTAATTTCAAAATTATCACGTGTTAATCAAATTAATTATGTTTTAAATTGAATTTAAATGGTAATTTTCATAAGAATGTTAAGTGATAAGTGCGTAAAACACGTGCTTATTATTTACTCTTAAACTTATTTTGTTTGTTTAATCCTCAAGCTTTATAGGTATTTGATGTGTTTTGAGGTTCATTATGCAGATCATGAGAGAATTGACCATTCAAAGCAAATTTAACTTGAAATAATTGAATTTGGTTCGAAAAGGAAGACATTCAGGGACCAAAACGTAAGAGAAGTACAGACCGAAATGCAAGACACCAGGGTACCTAAGTGCAAAACTGAGGAGACCTATCTGCAAGGTTTGAAAACCTTGCAGGTCAGCTTTGCATGGCACGATTGTGCCAAGGAGTGGTGCACTAGCGCCACTTCTTCAATCTCACTCGTGCCCCCGCGCTGATTGTGGCACCTCAGCACCCTCTGCAATCATTTTGTACGGTTTTCAAACTTATTTTAAACCCTAAGATCAAAAATGAACGGCTAGATGTAGGAACAATTTAGGTTTTATATGTATTTTGGGTATAGAAGAGAGGAGCCACTTTTGGGGGAAGATTTACTGGCTTGGAAGAAAAGAAAAGAAGAGAAAGAAAGAGAGAGGGAGAAATCTAGAGAGAGAAAGCTACATTTGGAAGAAGAGGAAGAAGGAAGTTTGATCTCTTGAAGGAAAAGGTTCTTCAAATCATAGTTTTATCTCTTCCCTTATCTTATTTTGCCTTGAATTGAGCAAATTAGTATTTATTGACTATGTTATCATTTGTTGAATTCATGTTTATGAGATTTGAATATTTTATCGTGTGTGGCTAAACTTATTCTTTAGGGTATTGATTTAACTTATTAGAAGCATTCATTTTTTGATATTGTGTTGTTTTTTATTTGATATCTTGTATTGAATATTTATCATGATGATTAATGCTTTTAAATATTTAGCCAGTATTTGAATGAAATGTGAATTGATATAAATTGAGAAGTGAGTATCGTATCTAGATCATGCGATAAATACTGTAAATTATATGTTAGACAGAGATGTACTAATATGATTTACGTAGTTTAATTAAAAATTATCACTAATCGTAATGCACTTCCATTTAATTAATTTTATATAGAGATATAGTGAATTATTAGGTGCGAAGTAGTTTCCATTGATTTCGAGAGAGACTGTCGAATAGGAAAAGATAATTAACTAGCAATGCCGGTATCAAATCAGAATAACATTAATAGAAGAAGTGGATAAGATTAATTAAGATAAAATCATTAGCCCTAGATTTTTTCATTGATTGAATCTTTTAATTAATTTGTTTAATAGTTAATTTTATCTATTTTAATTTTCCATTCAATTGATAATCGATTCTTCAAATAAATTCAAAATTAATTATTTTCGGTACTTAATTCGATGTATTCCTCATGGGATTGACATCCTCTTATTAGTTTACTACTTGTTACGAACCTGTATACTTGCGGGTATCGTACATACACTATACAAATCACACAACAAGTTTTTGGTGCCGTTGCCTGGGAATGTTAAGTTCTTTTAATATTGATTTAGACTAATTTGGAATTTAATTTGAAGATTTATTTTGTTTTTCTTGCAAGTGTCTTCTTTAGTGCATGAGAAAAGCTGGAAGTGGAGTTTTATTGCCATTCGATTATGAAATTGAAATTACTTGTCGAAGGAGCAGAAAGGATAAGAGACAAGCGTTAAGACAATCACAAGCTCATACCATGTAATCAAATATTGCAGATAATGTTGAGGCTAATGACCAGCGTGCATTGAGAGAGTCTACAATTCCAACTGTCATTCAGATGATTCAAACCTTAGTTCAGTTTAGCGGATTAGGTCATGAAGACCCGAATTCTCATATTGCAAATTTTTTGAAAATTTACGATACTCTCAAACATAATGGCATGCCGGAGGATGCAGTTAAATTGAGATATATTTCCGTTTACACTGAGGGACAAGGTGAAGAGTTGGTTGAGTTTACTTCCGCTGGGTACTATCACCACTTAGGATGATTTGGCGCAAAAATTCTTGGCAAAATTCTTTCTGCCAGCAAAGACAGCAAAATTGAGAAATGATATCACCATTTTCACCCAGCATGAGATGGAGTTACTATATGAAGCTTGGGAAAGGTACAAGGAATTGATAAGAAGATGCCCACACTATAGGTTACCTAAATGGCTAAAACTACAGACTTTCTATAACCTGTTAGGTGGTTCGACTCAAACACTTGTTGATGTAACAACTGACGGTGGTCTAATGGGAAAAACGATTGATGAGGCCTATGATTTGTTAGAGGAGATGGTCGCTAATGCTTATCAATGGTCCACAGAACGTTTAACATTGAAAAAGACCTTGGGAATTCATGAAGAAGACAACATTACTACACTTACTACTCCGCTGACTATACTAATCAAGCAACTGAGAGTTATGACAGCAAATTCCATCTAAACTTGTCAGATGATTTATGAGCTATATAGTGGTAATCACTTAAGCGCGAATTGTCGAGTTGATAATCCATTTGCACCGTCATCCTCTGAACAAGTTTCATATGTTGGGAACTACAGTCAGTCATAGAATATTCTGTATTTCAACACCTATAATCATGGATGGCGGAATCATCCTAATTTCTCTTGGAGGAGAAATCAAAATGTCGCAAGACCACCTCTTGAATTTCAACCTCGAGAGAAGAAAGTTAACTTAGAAGAAACTCTTGCACAGCTCATCTTGAACACTTCCAAGTTTATGACAAAGATCGAAACAACTTTACAAAATTAAGAGGCTTTCATTCGGAATTTGAAAGTGCAATTGGGGCAAATTACGAGTATGATGACGGAAAGACAGCAAGGATCCTTGCTAATTAATAGCGAAATAAATCCAAAGGAGTAAGTGAAAGCCATTATACTTAGAAGTGGTAAGCAACTTAAAGAACTACAAGGTAAATCAAAAGCACAAATGAAGGAACAACCTGAAACTTCAGTATCAAACCAAGCAAAAATAGGGATGAGGCTGGTGAAGAGCAAATAGAAAGCACCATTAACACCTTCAAAGAGACAAACTCCTTAAGGCCATCACAGAGAGCATCAGCTCCTTAGAAGAAAGCTATGTCACCTCCACTATATGTGCCTCCGATCCTGTTTCCTTAACATCTTCGGAAGAACAAGCTAGATAAGCAATTTTTTAAATTCCTTAATGTTTTCAAAAAGTTGCACATTAATATCCTTTTTGCAGATGTAGTTGAGCAAATGCCGAATTATGCAAAGTTTATGAAGGAGATATTATCAAACAAGAGGAAATTGGAGGAGAATGAGATGATGATGCTAACGGAAGAATGCAACACAGTTTTGTAAAACAAGTTGCCTTCGAGATTGAAGAATTTAGGGAGTTTTACCATTCCTTGCACCATTAGAGAGTGTTATTTTGAAAAAGCATTGTGCGACTTGGGTGCAAGTATTAATTTAATGCCTTTTTCTGTTTTCAGGGAATTAAAGCTTAGTGAAGCAAAGGCTACAACTGTTTCACTTCAATTGGCAGATAGGTCAATCAAGCATCTAAGAGGAATTGTGGAAGATGTGCTAGTTAAGGTTAACAAATTCATATTTCCAGCTGACTTCATTGTGTTGGATATGGAAGAAGATAGGGAAATACCACTTATTTTGGGGAGACCATTTTTAGCTACCGACAGAACTCTTATAGATGTTTAGTAGAGGAAGCTGGTTATGAGAGTTCAAGATGAACAAGTGAAGTTTAATATGTTTAAGGCTCTTAAGTACCCTTTTGAAATCGATAGTTTGTCTTAGGATAGACATTATTGACAGGATGGTGCATGAAACTTTCAAGGAAGAACATCCAAGAGAACCTTTAGAAGCTTGCATATTCCATGCTAAATCTACAAATGCGGACGATTAAAGAATTATTGAGTATACACGATATTTGGAAGCTTCACCACCATTTCATCACGGGAAGACTAAGTTTCAAGAGCTAGTGAGAAATTCGGATCTATACTTGTCAAATAATGCAAGTCATTCCAAGCTTGAACTTAAACTACTACCAGTTTATCTCCAGTATGCTTACTTAGGCCCAGATTCTTCGTTTCTAGTAATCATTTCAGCATCACTAAGTGAATTGGAGGAAAAGAAGTTGCTTTGTATGTTGAGGCACCATAAGGCATGAATTGGGTGGTCCATTGCTGATATTAAGGGTATAAGCCATTCAATTTGTATGCATAAAATCCTTATGGAGGAGAACTTCGAGTCGGTAGTATAATATCAATGTCAATTGAACCCTAACATGAATGAAGTAGTAAGGGTTGAGGTTTTGAAGTTACTAGATGCGGGGATGATTTATCCAGTATCCAATAACCCATGGGTGAGCCCAGTTTAAGTTGTGTCTAAAAAGGGGGAATGATGGTAGTACGCAATGAGAACAATGATCTCATTCCAACATGAACAGTAATGGAGAGTGTGAATTGACTATCGAAAGTTGAATGAAACTACTCGTAAAGACCATTTCTCACTTCTGTTCATTGACCAAATGTTGGAAAGACTTGCCGGTCACTACCATTATTACTTTCTTAATAGATATTATGGATATAACAAGGTTCCAATTACACCCAAAGATCAAGACAAGACAACATTTATACGTCCTTACGGCACCTTTGCCTTTTGAAGAATGCCATTTAGCTTGTGTAATGCACTAACTATTTTTCAACGTTGTATGATGGCCATTTTTTGTTATATAGTGGAAAAGTTAATAGAGGTTTTCATGGATGACTTTTCTGTTTTTGGCTCCTCATTTGACAATTGCTTAGATAACTTGGCTTTGGTGTTGCAACATTGTAAAGAAACTAATTTAATCTTAAATTGGAAAAAATGCCACCTCATGATTCAAGTGGGCATTGTTTTGGGTCATCACATCTCGGCTAAGGATATTGAGGTTGATAGGATGAAGATTGAGGTTATTGAGAAATTGCCTCCATTGACTTCAGTGAAAGGAATTAAAAGTTTCTTGGAACATGCTGGTTTCTATCAGCGCTTTATTAAGGATTTTTCTAAAATCTCTAAACCTCTTTGCAATCTTCTTAGTAAAGATGTGTCTTTTAACTTTTTTATTGATTGTTTGCAGGCATTCAATACTTTAAAGAAAAAGTTGATCTCAACACCTATTATAATGGATCCGGAGTAGGAATTACCATTTGAGCTGATGTGTAATGCAAGTGACTATGTCGTTGAAGCTGTGTTGGAGTAGTGAAAAGGGAAAACTTACATGTCATATACTATGCAAGCAAGATCTTAACTGACGCTAATATGAATTACGCCACTACAAAAAAGGAGTTATTGGCTATCGTGTATGCATTTGATAAGTTTCCCTCTTACTTAATTGGCTCGACGGTAATAGTCTACACGGATCATTCAGCTATTAACTACTTACTTGCAATGGAGATGCCAAGCCTAGACTCATTCGATAAGTACTTTTGCTTCAAGAATTTGATTAGGAGATTAGAGACAAAAAAGAGTCCGAAGATCTTATAGCAGACCATTTGTCTAGGTTAGAACATGAAGAAATTGAAGACAATTCCACAAGCACCATTAATGAAGAATTTCTAGATGAGCAACTTTTTTCTCTCAAGACAAGTGACACACCTTAGTATGCGGACATTGTGAATTATTTGGCTTGTAGTATTCTCCTGAAGATTAGCAAAAGAAGAAGTTCTTTTTAGAGGTTAAGCATTATTATTGGGATAATCCGTTTCTATAAAAGCAATGCTTAAACCAAATAATTAGACAATGTATTCCAGAAGAAGAGATGGTGAATATCCTGAAGCATTGTCATTTATTAGAATATGGGGCATATTTCAATGGAATCAAGACAACAGCTAAGGTGCTTCAATCAGATTTCTATTGGCCTACTTTGTTAAAAGATTCTCATACATTTGTCATTGCTTTTGACCAATGTCAAAGGTTTAGAAACATTTCACAAAAGGATGAAATGCCACTTAACAACATTCTTGAAGTGGAATTGTTTGATGTGTAGGGTATAGACTTCGTAGGACTTTTTCCGTCATCCTTCTCAAATTAATATATTTTAGTGGCTGTGGATAATGTCTCAAAGTAGGTAGAAGCGATAGTTTTCTGTACCGATAATACAAGGGTAGTCTCAAGTTTTCTATGTAAGCATATTTTCACTCAGTTTGGCACCCTTCGAGCAATTATTAGTAATGGTGGGAAGCATTTTTGCAACCATCAGTTCGAACTTTTGTTGAAGAAGTATAGTGTAACTCATCAGGTAGCTACCGCTTACCATCCTCAAACAAGCGGTCAAGTGGAAATTTCGAATAGAGAGTTGAAGAGAATTTTGGAGAAGACCATTAGCACTTCAAGAAAGGATTGGTCGAAAAAATTGGATGATGCACTGTAGGTTTATTGAACGGCATTCAAAACACCCATTGGAATGTCTTCGTATAAGCTGGTTTTTGGAAGAGCTTGCCATCTTCCAGTTGAGCTTGAGTATAAGGCATATTAGGACATGAAAATGTTGAATTTAGATATGAAGACTGTTGGAGAGAAGACGTTGTTACAACTCAATGAAATGGAAGAATTTTGAAATAAAGCATATGAAAACACTTAGATTTACAAGAAACGTGTGAAGAAGTGGCATGACAAACACATTTTGAAGCGAGAATTTGAGTTTGGTCAGAAGGTGTTATTGTACAATTCTCATCTTGGACTCCTTCCTGGAAAATTACGTTCTTAACAGTCTGGTTCTTTTACAATGGTACATGTGTTTTCATATGGTGCGGTTGGAATTTGTCATGAAACTATAAGGAACATTCAAGGTGAATGGACAACGGTTGAAGCACTACGTGGAAAATGAATTTGAACAATACAAAATCGTGATTACTTTGGCTAGTGTTTGAGAGGTTTATGATATAGTTGCGCTTCCTCTGACTGAAGACGTTAAACTTAGCGCTTTTTTGGAGGCAACCCAAGCTTTATTTTATGTATTTTGTTTGAATTTTTTTTTATTGTGTTTCGTTTGTTTAATGTTTAATTGAATTTTTGTGTGTTTTTCTTTTTTTTTTTCGTAGGTGGAGAATTTGTTGAAAGCTTAAATCTAAATTAAAGAAGTGAGGATAAAAAAAAGAGAAAAAAAAGAGAAAAAAAGAAAGAAAAAGAAATAAATGAAAAAGGAAAAAAATGAAATGAAAAAAAAAATTCGCGCGCTAGATGAGCACGCACCTACGTGCAAAGCACTGAGCGCACGGCATGGCCGCGCAAAGGCAGCGCGCGCTTGCGTTGCGCTTGGGTGTGCATGAGCAGAAAGCTTGGCACACCCGTGCCACCCCCTTTTGCAATTCTTTTTGTTTTCACTCATCACCCAAATTTCGCCCCCACCACCCCTCCCCCCCCTTCGGTTTTGTTTCTAACTTCTACATCTCCTGCAACACAAACACAAAACATTCCCTTTTTTTCACTTATCACCCAAATTCAAATCTTACACACTCATTCACTATCTTAGACACCAAATTTCAAAATTATAAACCCATACAACCTATCCTCGTTCAAAGCAAATCAAACACTTAATTACCTTAAATTCTCCAACATAGCATGAATTTGAAAAACTGTAGTGAGAATGAGGAATTCAATCTCAACGTTAGATTTTCACACCAATTTCAAGTAAGTTCTCATTAGTGTAAAACTTGTTCTTTAAAGTTTGTTCTTGTGATGAAATGTTGGGGGTTGTGATGTTAATGGATGAAACTGAAGTGTTGGGTTGTTAATTTTTTGTAGAATTGGTTGTGGGTATTGTGGAAACATTAGAATTTTGGAAGTATTTAAGTTTTTGCATTGTAATTTTGGGCCAAAATTGAAGGATTAGAATATAAATTGGGTGGGTTAATAAAAATACACACTAGATGTTCGACAAAATGTTTAAGTAAACTTCAACATAATAATCTTAAATTTGATCATTGGAAACCACTTGGAGAGTATTTTAGGAGTGAAAGGAAGGTTGATTATCTTTAATTAAACATTGTGGACAATGTTTTGAGTAAGTATGGGGGAATAAAAACTTTAAATACTTTATTTAATACAATGAGCTGCCACCAGTCACACATAAAATCTCTTTATTTGGTTGTTAATTTTAAGTTTGTTTATTTTTGGTCTTTTCCTTTCTAAGTTATGATAATTATAACCCTTTTCTTGAGAGTTGTTTTGTTTTGATGAACTTGCTTTTGTTGTGGTTGAATGGAAAGCTAATGATATTTTTGTGATTGTGGCTACTTAAACTATGAAAAATGATAAATGCTATCCTAAGTCCCTGTGTAGATTTGTCAACAAATTTATTTTATTAAAGGAGTTTTCTAAAATCTTTGAGCACAAGGACACAAGGGCACGAGTGCTTGTTATGTGGAAATTTAGAGAAAGCTTGTTGTTTGGAAATTTGGCCACAAGGGCACAAGTACTTAAAACAAATTTATGTGATTTAGTAATGATATTGAACCTTAGTGAACTCTAATACTTAGTTGATGGTCGCTTGAGTCAAATTTCTAAAAGAATATTTCATTAGGGAAATGAATTAGGCTATCTTCGGAGAGTTTGAGCCCTTCAAGCCAACTTAGAAACATTCCATCTTTAGTTCACCAGTTTAAGTTTAATTTCTTTGTTTTACCCTCATTACAGTAAAAATAAACCACAATTCATAGCTCTTAGTTTTAGCACCCTAAGTGCTTTTATCCTTTTTAAGGCTATTTAATTAAGGGAAGTTGGGTGGAGTACGAAAAAAAAAAAGAAAAGCCAAATCCTTATTGAGTAACCGGCTTTCACACGTAGGTTAATGTAAAGAACTCGCGTCAAAGGGTAAGGGTAAGGCTAAAAAAAAAAAATTCTTATCAAGTAATTGAGTCTCACACCTAGGTAAGCGTGGATAACTCGCGTCAAAAGATGAGAATAAGTGATAGAAAAAAGAAAAAGGGATGATGTAAATAAATAAGTGTGAGGGTGTGCAAAATGAAGAGGTGAATAGAGAAAAAAGCATGGGATAGAAGAATAAGTTTTGGGAGGATTTAGGTAATTAAGGTGCTGGAACTTTATTTAAAAAATATTTTCGCCCACCTTATCCTTGGCCATCATTACAAGCCATGCAAGTCGTAAGAATCCTTAATGTAATGTCCTAATCCATTAATAGATAGTGACTTAAAGACTAAGTGTATAGAGTTCCCTAGGTGATCAATTTGACCTCAATTGTGAGCATTCTCTACACTGATTTAAATGACAATCAAGCATAAGTGGAACTTTGCGCTTGTGCAAGGAATCCTTCAGTAAAATGATTTTTTATTGAATGATAATCAAGCATAAGTGGCACCCTGGCATTGCTGCAATCATTTTGGATGGTTGTCAAACTTATTCTAGGTCCCTAGGATTAGAAATGAATGGCTAGATGTGGGAAAGATTTAGGGTTTATATTTATTTTGGGTATGCAAGAGGGGAGCCACTTTTGGGGAAAGATTTTTTGGTTTAGAAGAAAAGAAAAGAAGAGAGAGAAGGAGAGAGGGAGAAATCTAGAGAGAGAAAGTTACATTTAGAAAAAGAGGAGGAAGGAAGCTTGATCTCTTGAAGGAAAAGGCTCTCCAAATAATAGTTTTATCTCTTCCCTCATCTTATTTTGCCTTGAATTGAACAAATTAGTGTTTATTGACTATGTTATCATTTATTGAATTAATATTTATGAGATTTGAATATTTTATCATGTGTGGCTAAACTTATTCTCTAGGGCAATGATTTAATTTATTGGAAGCATCTATTTTCTGATATTGTGTTATTTTTTATTTGATATCTTATATTGAGTATTTATCATGATGATTAATGCTTTTAAATATTTTGCCTATATTTGAATGAAATGTGGATTGATATAAACTAAGAAGTAAGTATCGTATTTAGAATGTGTGATAAATATCGTAAATTACATATTAAACAGAGATATATTAATATGATTTACATAGTTTAATTGAAAATTATTATGAATCGTAATGCACTTCTATTTAATTAATTTTACATAAAGATATAGTAAATTATTAGATGCGAAATAGTTTCGATTGATCTTGAGAGAGACTGTCGAATAGGAAAGGATAATTAACTAGTAATGCTAGTATCAAATTAGAATAACATCATTAAAAGAAGTGGATGCGACTAATTAAAATAAAATATTGACCCTAGATTTTTCTATTGATTGAATCTTTTAATTAATTTGTTAAGTAGTTAATTTTTATCTATTTTAATTTCTCATTCAAATTGATAATCGATTCTTCAAATAAATTCCAAATTAATTATTTTCGCTACTTAATTTATTATATTTCTTATGAGATTGACATTCTCTTATCATTTTATTAATTGTTACGATCCCGTGTACTTGCGGGTATCGTGCATATACTGAACAAATCATACAATATTAAGTTGACAAATATAATGAGAAAATTGTATTAACTTATATTTTTATAAATATATAATTTGTATAAAAATGTTGTGAAATAATTTGATTAATGATAATCTGATGGCTATAGCTATTGTTGTGATGTGGCGCTGGTGTTTGGGGCGATGGTTCCTAAGAATAATACCTCTAAAAGTCGTTTTTATTGGGACGACGGTCTTTGCGAATAATATCTCTAAAGTTTGATTTTGATGGAATAACGATTCCTGAGAATGATGCCCCTAAAATATGTATGGCTAATTTTTGGGATGCTAGTCCTTCGAAATAATGCTCGTAAAATACGCAAGCACAAAAATTATGAAAATTATTTTTTTAAATAATGGAATTAATATGTTTTATGTCATTTATATGAATACTGAAATTAAAATTTTGATTTGATATTCTACAGTACTCTTTATTAGAAATTAAGAAGTGTTGTTATATTCAAACTTATTTATTGCAAATTTTAAAACTGTCTTTATATGTAAATATTTAATAGGTATTAGTTCATCCCTACTTTTTAAATTTAGGCAATATTGGAATTTCTAAGTAAAAGATAAATGATATTTCAGGACAAAAATTTTGTTACTTTTGAAATTAGATGTAATTATAGGAGTAAGATTTTACAATACATGGTTTTGATGTAAATTTCATGTTTGTACTTGAATTTTAGAAATTATAAAACTAATTATATTTTGTCGAGTAATGAAATGAAGGAATTAGTGTTTAATTTTATTGAAGGTGTTCAGAGTGAAATTTTAAAGTTTACAGGATTATATATTTGACGTATATTATATTACAACAGAAATTCTGTCAAAAATTTTTAGAATTAGGGATGTTACATATTTATTAGTTTGTAGAATTAAATAAAAATATGATAATTACAAATATATCCTTGTTCAGCTGCCAAAATATTTTATATTTTAAAGTTTATGAATATCTGTGCAGGATTATCTTGAGCAGGATTTTCTTGATTTACATACATTGATCACACTTCGCGTATAAGAATTTTAAAAAAATCAATAACTGAAGTGGACAGCATCTTTAGAGTCTATATACAACCAAAATATTGGTGCCAAAGTATGCATTTGTATATTGACTCTCACTTTTGGCTCTTTGCAAAAAGAAAAAGGCAAACCTTACGTAATACAAATGATCAATTATCCGCTCCATTATCCTAAACCTTTTGCCATTTTCCACCATTGATTCAAACATGGAAACCTGGTTCATCATCCTTACTTCAATCTTCATCTCTGTAATCCTCAATCTGATATACAGGCTTCTATTTTCCAACCAAAAGCAAACTCGCAGCTGCCTCCCTCCAGGGCCGCTAACTTTTCCCATTGTTGGCAACTTCCTATGGCTCTGCAAATCTTTCTCAGAACTCGAACAAGTCGTAAGAAAACTGACGGCAAAATTTGGCCCCATCATCACTCTTCGGATCGGCTCTCGCCCTGCCATCTTTGTATCTGACCGTTCCTTGACTCACAAGGCTTTGATCCAAAACGGTGCTGTTTTTGCTGACCGTCCACAAGCTCTCACCACAGAGAAAATTGACAGTAGTAACCAGCATACTATCAATACTGCCTCTTATGGCCCTACTTGGCGTGTTCTAAGGCGTAACCTCACGGAAAAAATCCTTCATCCTTCGCGTGTGAAATCCTATTCAGACGCACGTAAATGGGTCCTGAGAATTCTCCTTGATTCCCTTAAGAATAGCAAATTTGGTGAGCCTGTTTTCGTTTTGGAGCATTTCCAGTATGCTATGTTTTGCTTGTTAGTGCTTATGTGTTTCGGGGACAAGCTTGATGAGAAGCAGATCAAGGAAATCGAGGATGCTCATCGTCGCTTGCTGTTGAATTATGACAGATTCGATATATTGGATTTCTGTCCGGTTCTTACGAAGATTATGTTTCCGAAGAGATGGCAGGAATTCTATCAGCTGCGACAATTCCAAGAAGATGTACTCATTCCTCTGATCAGAGCTAGAAAGAAGCTGAAGCAAGAGAGGTTAAGCAAAGCAGAGGAGAAAAACGCGTATGTCTTATCATATGTTGATACTTTGTTGGATCTGCAGCTTCCGGAGGAGAAGAGAAACCTTGATGAAGGAGAAATTGTGAGTTTGTGCTCTGAGTTTCTTAATGCAGGGACTGATACTACATCAACAGCACTGCAATGGATCATGGCGAATTCGGTGAAATACCCAGATGTTCAAGAAAAATTATTTCTGGAGATAAAAGGAATCATGAAAAACGGAGAAGAAGAGGTGAAAGAAGATGATTTGCAGAACCTGCCATATCTAAAAGCAGTGATTTTGGAAGGTTTAAGGCGTCACCCACCAGCACACTTTGTGCTGCCTCATGCTGTGACAGAAGATGTGGTTTTAGATGGATTTTTGATTCCCAACAATAGTACAATAAATTTCATGGTAGCTGAGATGGGTTGGGACTCCAGAGTTTGGAAAGATCCATTGGCTTTCAAGCCTGAAAGATTCATAAATGGCGATGAAATTGGAGGAGAAATGTTTGATATAACAGGGAGTAGGGAAATAAAGATGATGCCATTTGGGGTTGGGAGGAGGATTTGTCCTGGACTTAATTTGGCTCTGCTTCATTTGGAGTATTTTGTGGCTAATTTGGTTTGGTGTTTTGAATGGAAAGCTGTGGATGGAGATGAAATTGACTTATCAGAGAAGCAAGAGTTTACGATGGTGATGAAGAATCCTTTGCAAGTACGGTTAACTCCGAGGTTGGGATAAATGGGAAAACTGATGACAATTTATTTATCTGTGAACAACGCAGTTGTAACATTTTATCTAGTATTGAAAATCTCAATCAAGAATCTGTGCAGACGACGGGCTGTGTCGATTACCAGTTTTTAGAGTCAATTTCGATTTGGTATTTGGTTGGAAAATAATTAATATCTTCTTCTGAAAGCCAACCGGGCCAGAAAGAAATTTGTAGCTCTTTTAGAGTTTTCATGTGTGTGTTTGATGATGAACTGTAGCTTGTGTAGAGAGCTTAATTGTAAATTTGCATTTGTAAACTGCAATGCCATTAACATTCGCTCCTTCATACTTCTACGGTCTTTTTCTTTGTCCTGAGATTTAAAAAATATTTTGTTATGTCTTATTGTCAATTTAGATAAAAAATAATTTATATAAGGGCAAAATTGTCTTTTAATATAGTTAAATAAATACAAGAATTACATTAAATTAGTTTAGAAAGTTTAATGTTGTTTTGTTAACATAATTTATTTATTTTATCTTTCATACTTTTTTATTTTTTTATTTTCTTTCTCCTCTGTTTTAATCTCTTTCACTTTCTTTTTCATCACTTTCTTGTTAAACAAACACTCCCCACCACTATATCTATCAACCACAACATTGACTAATTCTTATAAAAATCAAAACTATCTTATTAAATTCAACATATTGAACACATTCAAATAACACCAATGAAATATATTTTTCCTAAAATATATTATGAGTTATAATTAATTCTTAATTAATTAATTTAATCCAAATTAAATACATCTTCTAGTTAAAATACATCTTCTAGCAAACTATTTTTTGGACATATAAATTAAATATAATAATTTTATCTATTATATTATTTATTGTAGTAATTTAAGGGTGGTATTGGGGACCTATGCTACAATTTCAAGTTCCAATAAATTTAGATGATTAATTAAACATAATTAATTAATCCAATTTATTAATTCTAGTATTATTCCACTAAACTTTTAGAATTGAACTCTTAAAATCATATATATATTTTACTCAGAAAATTTTGAGTAATTCATTAATATAATAACTACATATACTTTCATTAATATAATCATATATATTTTATAAATGGTCCATAATTTGATATAGGTTAATTTCTGTTTTACCTCTCAAATTACTTCTTTATCCTTCAGTTTTATTAATTTTTCAGTTAATTTATAAACTAATCATGAATTGAGTGCTCAAATTGTTCGATTATAAAATTAATATTCAAGAAAACCATATTTCTAATTTCCAATGAGAAGAAATGGATGTCATATCTGTAGTTCATATTCTCAGCCGTTTATTCTATTAAATCTCTAAAATACAAGTGTATCAAGTTTGTTCATAAACCTTAATAAGTAATTCAAAAAACTTAATGGCATAAACAAGAGCTAAAGACTACTCAGGATTAAAATTGATCCATATATGATCATTTATTGACATTGTTTAAATTCTCAGTTAGTAACAGAATTTATTAAATGATTCAAACTATATCTGGTTTAGTCATAAATAATCATATTATATAGAGTGTTTGCACTATAATGTAATTATATTGATAGTCCGATAATTATCACATTCTTAATGTTAATGGACTCTCCTAGTAATATTTAATTGAAAAACTCAACTTTAATTAATTTATTACAGATTGTTTTAGTATAAATCTATAATCTTAACCCTCTTTTATATATATATATATATTAAAATTATGCTTATATAAATAAATTAAGATCTTCTCTGATATTAATTGACATCAAA
Organism: Azadirachta indica; assembly: GCA_022749755.1. NCBI lineage: Eukaryota > Viridiplantae > Streptophyta > Magnoliopsida > Sapindales > Meliaceae > Azadirachta > Azadirachta indica. Next base: position 19,478,687 of record CM040453.1, on the reverse strand, counting down.
TATGTATATAATTAAGTCTAATGAGATAACAATTTTATTTATTCTAAAAAGTGTATAAATTACATGCTTTTAGGGTACTATCCCTAATAGACATTGCATGTGGTGGAAGTGGACATGTTTTCTTAAACGTTGGGACTGTGTGTGATAGTGAAGCAAGATAATGTCGTGAAGGATGGTACAGATAAGGTCGAGACCCTTTATCCTCTTGATTTTGTTATGTAGGGTTATTATGGTGAAAAATAAAATTTTTCATTGTATTATGTAATGATAGGCCGTAATTTGGTATTTTTAATTCTAAGGATGTGGCAGACAATTAGATCAAATATGAAGGGGTCTAGGACAATTTTTCCATTCCATTAAACCAACTAGAATGCAGGTCCATGCCCTAACATTCTTCATGGTTATAGCAATAGGGAAAATTATCATTTTCTCCCTAATTTATTTGAATTTTATTACTTACCTCCCTATTATTTTAAAATTACACTACATCTCTCTGTCATCAAAATTTGACTACTAGTGGTTAGTAGTTTTTGTTATTTACATATTTACTCTTAATTAAACTAATATCTCCTTTTGTATTAAAAAAAAAAAAGAAGAAGAAGCTAATATCTCCCTTTTATTTTTTTCTTTTTTATCTTGTTTCTTTCTCCACCTCTTGCAAAGCATTTTATTTTATTTTTTCATTTTTATTTTCATGACCAAGTAAAGTAAAAAAGAGAAATATAAAATTAATACAATTTAAAAACTTTTAATAAAATTGAAATCCTGATCAAACCTGCATTCCATTTTTTTTAGTTTTATGATAAAATATGACCACCATTTCAAATTAATATATAACAAAATAACTATAAAATAGTATAATTAATCCCTAGAGTTAGCTCTAAATCTAAAACTTCTACAATTAATACCCTATAATTAGATTTAGGATTAATTTTAGGGAATAATTATATGATTTCATAATTATTTTGTTATGTATTAATTTGAAATGGTGATTGTATTTTGTCACAAAACTAAAAAAAAATAGATTGTAAGTTTGATTGATTGGATTTGAATTTTATTAAAAATTTTCAAATTATTTGAATTTTGTGTTTATCTACTTTTCATTTTAAATCTTTTTTTTTTTTTTACTTGGTCATGAAAATAAAAAATAGAAAAAAATATAACTTGCTTTGCAAGAAGTGCACGTAGAAAGAAACAAGATGAAAAACAACCAAAAAAAAAGGGAGATATTAATTTAATTAGGGATAAATATGTCAAATGACAAAATTACTCGCAATAAGAGTTTAATTTTGACGGTAGAGAGGTAAAGTCTGATTTTGAAATAACAGGGAGGTAAGTAATAAAATGGAAATAAATTGTAAGGAAAATTAGTATTTTTCCATAACAATATTTCAAATATTTTTAGTAGGGATGGGTTCATAACTGTATGCATTTTTTTTTACGTTATTTATTAATATTTAATCAAATATGTGCAAAAATTACGGTTAATCACTCGAAATAAAAAAAGAAAAAATTAATTTTGTATATTATAACGAGGACGTGGGATTTATTGAACATATTTTATTTAAAAATTTCATATCTAAGTACATTTATAAGGTTGACTTTGTGCAAATTAAGAATGCTTACCAGATGATTAGGTTTTCTATTATAAAATAATTAATTGATATAAATATAATAAATAACATTAAAACCAAAATAATTAATTAATATGAGTGTCATTATTAATTTAGAAATGACAACCTAACTAATTCATCATTAATCTTATTTCTCTCCGCATCTCTAATTACTAATTATCCTTCTATGCTCATTTTCAGAAAACCAAATCACCAATTAATGTCCACAAAATTTCTTATAAATTTTCCTAAAGAATTTTAAAGGTAATATTTTAAATTGGAGAAAATTTTATATGGGATTATTCAATTAAATGGACATACAAAATGACAGGAAGTAAGTATTTTCATAGTCTTCTCATTTCTGAACTTTAAAAGAAAAAAATGAATGGTATTAAAGAATTAAAAGAGATTTATTGTTCCAATTACATGGCGAATCTAAACTTGGTCGTAGATTATTATAGGAGTAGTAATCATCAAGATGAACAAGTTACACATGTTGAAGTAATCAATATACCCACCAACATAGCTATCAATGAAGTATTAATTAATTAATTGCAGCAGATATATTAAAACTTCTTAATGAATTGAAAAATATGAGAGTTGATCTCCTCGGGTTTTTCTTGGTTTAAGCAGTGAGCCACATCTTCCATTACAACAATTTCCTCCAGGAAAGGCACATTCTTCTTGAATTCTCCATTTTCTACATATTTCTTCACCTCTGGTGTAGTGTACACACCATCGATTTCCCCAACAATGAACTTAACTGGTACTTTCACTTGCATCCCACTCCATGCTGCTGTCAGCTGCCAATTTCTGCAGAAATTATTATTCAATTCAGAAAATTAATATGAATTAATGGCGCGAAATTGTTAGAAGCTGCTTAATATATTATTGGTATTATATAATATATAGCTTACAAATCAACTGCTCGGTAGTAGTTCAAAGGCCCAGTGAAACCATTCTTTTGGTATTTGCTTGCATAATAATTAATGTCTTGTTCTGAGAGCCAAGAGGGCAACGGAGATTGGAAGCCACGACGGCCGAATGGCTCTTCTTTAGGCATGATAGCAGGACCTGGTGCTCTATTTCCCAGCATTCTTGTAATTGCCTCTTTGGTACCAACGCGACCAAGCTCTTCTTCCATCTTTACAGGTTCCTGTATGACCGCAGCTCAGAGAATAAAAAATTAACTGTTTATAATTAATTAATAAGAATGAGAATGAACATAAAGATCACATAATTGAAAGAGTTAGCAAATTGAAACCTGAAATCTGACAACGTAGAAGTCATCTCCAAATTTGGCTCTCAAGGTATCCACATAACTCATGTTTGGATCCCTTGGCAGATAAGGTATTCCAAGGCACACATAGGCCTTGACCCTTTCAGGGCGAAACAAGCACAAATACCAGGCAATGATGGCACCCCAATCATGTGCCACAACAAACGCTGTCTCAGCACCAAGTAAATCGAGCAGTGAAATGAGGTCACCGGCAATATGGAGGCAGGTGTAGCTGTTGGGATTGCTGCTGCTGGGAGCTTCAGTGTCGCCATAGCCGCGAAGATCTGGAGCAACAGCATGGTATCCGTGGGAGCCCAAGGCGAGAATCTGGTGGCGCCAGGAGTACCAGAGTTCAGGGAAGCCGTGGAGAAAGAGGACTACTGGACCTTCTCCTTTCTCTGCTATATGCATTCTTATGCCATTCACATTCACCATCCTGTGCTTTATCTCCTCCATTTTCCTTTGCTTGTTCTGTTCACTCTTAATTTCTCACTTCCTATGATGCTTTATATATATTTATATATATGTCAGGGATGAAAATATTAAACAGGACAAACAATGTCCTGATTTGTTATTTTCCCGAAGTTGAGGGATGAAATGGGAATATCCCATATGTGTGTTGCCTATATAAAAAGTCAAGTTGCTTGCCGTATGCCATTGATGATGACTCTGAATTCCTTGTTAATTAACTATTTAGCGTTGAACAATCAACAAATATTTAGAAATCTAATATCTTGTTTATTTAATTCAAAAATTAAGAATTAACCTTTAATTAAGAAATATCAAAAGTCTTTGTTTACATAGTGGGGGAGAAGTCATTGAAATGTGTACATGCAATTGGTCGGTAAGGGATTTGGTCAAAAATAAATACCTAGATCTCGGATATAATAAAGGGATAATGACATGTTTCTTTGAGGTTTAGTCAAATAAACAGATAGTCTCCTAGTATTTGAAAAAAAAAAAAAATACTATTTAACGTTTGAGAAAATAGGCAAATATAACTTTATGTCCTTAAAATAACTATTTTACTCTTTTGATCATTTTAACCCTACTAATAAATATAATGACCAACATAATCTTATAATTTTAAAATTGTAAAATAATAATTATATGCTTAACCTTTTTTTTTAAAGAACAATCTTATAATTTTTCTCATATGTTACTAAATTAAAATATTTTTATTTGGTAATTTTATCATTTTTATTTAATTAAAATAATTTTATTTTCATTTTTATATTATATTAATAATATTTTTGCAACTCTAATATTTTTATTTTGATAATTTTATCATTTTCTTATAATTAAAAAGGCCTATTTTATTAAAATAATTTTATTCTTTTAAAATATTTTTAAAATATTTAATTATAAGAAAATGATAAAATTATCAAAATAAAAACATTAGAGTTGCAAAATATACTGTTAATATATAATGAGAATAAAATTATTTATCATAAAATTAAAATTATCTTAATTAAATAAAAATGATAAAATTATCAAATAAAAATATTTTAATTAGATAATAATTTATGATAAAATTATGAGATTGTATTTTTTAAAAAAAAATAAAATATTTTAATTAAATAATAATTTTTGATAAAATTATAAGATTGTATTTTTTTTTTAAAAAATAAGTTAAGCATATAATTATTATTTCACTATTTTAAAATTGTAAAGTATTTTGGTCATTATAATTAGTAGTAGGGGTAAAATGGTTAGATTATAATTTTTTAAATATAGAAAAGCAAAATAGTTATTTTGAGGACATAAAGTTAATTTTAAGAGATATCTGTCTATTTTCTTAAATGTAAGGGGGGATTTATTTTTTTCTAAACATTAGGAAAATATCTGCTTATTTGTCATTATCTCTATAATAAAAAAAGATAATATGACTCTTACGTAACTATTCATTGATTAAAGATAATTTTTAAAAACTTTGACTCTTAAATAATTTTATATTTGTACATATTATACACATTTTCATTAAATTCTTGATGCCTATATATAATTTAATATGATAAAAACTAAAAAAAAAAGATAATTTTAAATATTTTTAAAAAATGTTTGATAGAATCATTTAATATTAAGTTGTTTAGGCATTCATGTGGTTTAAAGTATAGTTGATACTTTTAAATTATCCAAATTCAAATTCTCGAAAACATTAAAAAAATTGATATACTTTCATGACCAAAAATTTAAAATTTGTTATATTTTTAAAATTATGTGATATATCATAAAAAAATTTTTAAAATTTAAATTTTTATCTTTGTTAATAAAATAAAAATTTGTCTTAATCAGTAGTTGATATTGGTGGTAGTCAACCAAGCATCTTTTGAAATTAACGAAACATAATGGGAAAAGAGGAATATTATTTTGGGCCCGTGATTCTTATTTATGATTTTTTTAATTCTCTAGTTAATGATACAATCTTCAACTTAAATCTATTCAAATCTGTGACATTGTATAATATCTATTAAATACAATAATATAGTATTTAAAAATATAATTTGTTTTAATTAACTATTTTTTACTATTTTTATTCGACTAAACTTATGATAATTTGAATCTTTAACCTAAATAATAAATAACATAATTAATATTTACCATTATATCATTTATACATTTTATATTATTTTATGAAATTATAATATATATTTATATAGAAGATATTCACAGTAAAAATTATTTTTATTAATATTAATAAAATCTAAATTTAACACTAATAAATTATAATTTAAAAACTAATAAATTATAATTTAAAAAACTAATAAATACTCTAATAAAAAAATTAGTTTTGTTAATAAATATAACATTTGCTTTAAAATTTATTAACATTAAAATTTTTAAAAAGAAATTACAATTATTTATTAGCATTTAATTTAAAAATTAACTTTAAGGTAAATAATATATTATACAAACATATCCACAATAAAAAACTATTTTTTTTAGTACCAATAAATTATAAGTTTAACACTAATAAAAATATAATTAATAAATATAATTCAAAATTTATCAATACTAATAAAAATAATTTTCTACTTTGAATATTCTAGTTATAAATATATGTTATGAAATTTGTAAATTTCATAAATCAATTTAAAATTTATAAGTGGTACGGTGATAAGTAATATGTTATCTATTACTTCATTTAAGGTTTAAGTTCTTTAATGTGAAAAAATGTTTTTCCCTCTCTACTAATGAAGTGGAGAGGTTTTTACTGCTCTATTATAGGACTAATGAAAGGAAAATATTTGTACTCCTCTATTAACAAATAAAGTAACAAAAAAATATTTTTATCTCTCTACTAACAAATGGAAGATATTTTTACTCCTCTCTTAACAAACAAAACTAATAAAAATGTAGTTACTTAAAACAAATTATATCTTTAAATAATATAAAAAGATATTTTTGTCTTTTTAGGAAAAATCTCATCCACGAAATATCAATTTCTACCACCTGAACTATACCTAGAAAATATTATAATATTATATTTCAATAGATGTTAGTTGAAATGAATTACATATTTAAATACAAAAGTATTTACATTTCAATAAATGTATAACAACGTTTAAGTGGTCGGTGAAAATATTCCATTTTTAAAACACAAGCATATTGATTATGCCAGTTCCTTTGAATGATTAATAAACTAAAGTTGAGTGTTCTTAAAGAGAGAAATACTTATTGTTCCAATTGGATGGCAAAGCTCAAACTCCACGGCTCATTCAACAGATATTGTTTCGTAAATTCTTTATCCAACTTCTTTTTAAGGCTCGTGATTCTCATTCATGATTATTTAATTCCTTAATCAACGAAACAATCTTCAAATTAGATCTTGGAGATTGAGAATATATATTTTAAATTAAATTTATCAAAAGAATATATGTATGTATATATTGTGATGGAAAGAAGAAACAATAACAATAGAATTTAATTGAGTCATACTTTTCATCTTTTATATAATTTTATGCTTATTAATTTAATAAAATTTAATTTTTAAATCTTTTAAATCATTTGAAGAGATTTTACTGATCAAATCATCTAACATCTATTGAAATAAGGGGTACAAATTGTGTTTGAGTGAAAAATAAATAAATAAATAATGGAGAGAGCTAGTAAAAATTTTCGTAACAAACGTCCTCTTTCTCATGTACCTTGTGCTGATTGAATGAAAAATTATTCGAGATAAGTGGCCCAAAGACCCAATAACAATAACAATAGTATGAGATACATCCAAAGATGGAAAAGGCCCAAAAGGTGATCCCAACGTTCTTGATTTATTCTTTTTTTGCCACTTTTTTTTTTTTCTTTTTCATTATATATTCCTTAGTAGTGTTACACGCACAAAATCATGTTATATTTTTACATAAATAAAAATATGATAGAAATAAATAAAAGAATAAAATATAATAGACACGTAACAATTATCTAATATTACTACGTCAATTTTTATGAATAGAATTTGAATAAGAATTTATATCTTTAGTATTATTTTATATTCATTTGTTACTCACCGAGAAAGCATGTACCATCTATTAGTAATCATAATTTTTCCTTAATTTTTTTAAGAAAAGTTTTAAATGGAAATAAAAATACCTCACACACCAAACTTTATTCTTACGTTTACTTAAACTCAAGACGGTCTGAGAGCGTTATACGTATTTCAAACTACTTAAACTATGTGTAGAGAACTAAATAAATTATATTTATTATTATCTTCATGACTCATACATACATACATACATATATATTGACAATGGATGTTATATAATTTTTTAAGTTCAACATGTATTTAGTAGAATCATCTAATTGTATATATAATGCATTATATGTAAAATGTAATCATTTTAATTAATTAATATATAATTGAAAGTTTCAATATCATATGTGATACAAATTGATATATTTTATATTTTCAAGTTGATATATATCATAGAAGTAACTAAACTGGGACAATTAATTCTTTTCCAATTTAAATATTTATTTGAACAAAATTAATATTTGTGACTGATAGATTATAGTTAAATTAAGTATATAAATCATGTGTTCACTAATGAAATAAACTCATATTTGAACCAAAAGGTTCTCCTAAAAACTGTATTAATAATAAACTTTTACCCTCAGAGGGAATAAAATCATCTCAGTTCGAATAGTAAGCTTATGATCAGAGATCAGTTTAATTTGCTAAATCTGCATACTAAAATCATCAGATTTAATTTGTTGTCCGGCATGAAATCAATTCACAAAAAATGCAGAAATTTTAATTGTTACATACAAACAAAAGCATTTTACAAATTTAAAGGACAATTTAAACACCAGTAAACAAATCATTGATTATGTATTCTGCTTCAATTTAGTATCCTTATTTTGATCTAGGATATATGTGAGCCTGCAATGGTGTTTTCATCACAAATGCAAACTCCAGCTTCTCTTCCAAACTAACTTCAGCTCCATCCAAAGCCTTCTACTGATAATTCCAAATCAAATTTGCAGCAAAATATTCCAAACGAAGCATAGCCAATCCAAGTCCAGGACAAATCCTTCTTCCAACCCCAGATGGCATCATCTTTATCTCTCGGCTTCCATTTATATCAAACAAAACTTGTCTGTTTTCCTCACCGTTTACAAACTTTTCAGGCTTGAATGTCACGGATCATCCGATACCTTTGAGTCCTATCCCATTTCCGCTAATCCGAAATTTATGGAAGCATTTTTTGGAAACAAAACCCATCAAAAACTATGTCTTCTATCACAGCATGTGGAGCAACGAAGTGCACAGGAGGATGGCGCCTTAAACTTTCAAAAATCACTGCTTTCAAGTATGACATCTTCCGCAGATCCTCTTCTTTTACTTCTCTTTCTGCGTCTTCCATAGCACCTTTAATCTCCGCAAATAGTTTTTATTGAATAGCTGGATACTTCACCAAATTTGCCATCACCCATTGCAATGCTGTGGATGTATTATCAGTACCGGCACCGAGAAACTCTGTACACAAACCCATAATTTCCTTTTCATCAAGCTTCCTCTTCTCCTCCGGGAGCGGCAAATCAAACAAGGTATCGACATATGCTAAGACATACTCGTCTTTCCCCTCTGCAGGCTTGGTTACTTTCCCTTCTTTCACCCTCCTGCGCTCTCTTGTCAGCGGCATCAAGACGTCTTCTTATTGTTTCTGAATTTGGAAAAACTGTTGCCCTAGTTTCCGAAACACAATCTTTGTCACTCTTGGCCAGAAATTCAGTACATTAAATCGTCTAATATTCAGCCGCGTCAAACGCTGAACATCCTCGACTTCCTTAATCTTCTTCTCGTCAAGCTGGTCCCCAGAACACATCAGAACTAACAAACAAAACATGGACAATCGAAAATGGTCGACAACCCAAACTGCTTCGCCGGTTTTAGCCTGAGACTTGAGACAATCTAAGAGGATTTGCTAAACGTACTTGCGAGCATGAGAGTAGGATTTCAAACGCGAAGGATAGAGAATTTCCGCCGTCAGGTTTCGCCACAGAAGGCGCCATGTAGCGCCATAAGCGGCAGAGTTGATGGTGTGCTGTTTGTTGCTCACAACTTTTTGAACGGCTCCAGCAGGAGGGCGGTCAGCAAAAACAGCACCATTCTGGATCAAGGCCCGGTGAGCAAGGGAGCGATCAGCAAGGAAGATGGTAGGTGTATAGCCGATCCTAACGGTGATTACAGGGCCAAATTTGTGGTGAAGTGTTCGGAGGATTGATTCTAGTTCAACTAAAATTTTTCGAGCCAAGAGAAAGTTGCCAAATGACGGGAAAAGTTGAAGGTCCAGGAGGAAGGCTGTAATTGTTGTTCTTGGAAGAGTAGAGAAGGTTGATAAAAGCTTTGATCAGAGCAGATATGCAAAGAGTGACAAGAATGATGAACCAGGTTTCCATATGTTACCGAATTTCTGAAGTGATGGTGGAGTTTGTAAGGAGGTTCAATATATGGAAAGAAAAATATTCAAAAAATAGAAAGCGTTGTATTACCGAGAAAGCTTTCTTGGTATAGTGGTAAATACGTTTGTTTATTACCTAAGTTTTAGGGTCAAGCTCTTTAACATGTAAAAATATTTTTGCCTCTCTACTAAGAGGATGGTTTTACTCCTCAACAAGCGGACTAACGAAAGGAAGATGTTTTTTCTCGTCCACTAACGGATAGAAGTAAAGAAAAGCATTTTTACATCTCTATTAGCAAATGGAAGATGTTTTTGCTCCTCTACTAAAGAAGAGAAGTAGTAAAAAAATAGTTGATGAAGATAAATTATATCTTTAAATACTATATAAAATAATATTTTTGCCCCTTTACTAATAAATAGAAATAAAAAAAGTAATTGGTTAACACAAATTACATCCTTAAGTATTATAATATTATATTTTTATAAACAAATTACATTTTTGAGTATTACAATATTATATTTGAATAATTGTGTGTCACAAAGATATAGTAGTGTGCTTAAAATATTTTATTTTTAAAATACAAATAGTATTTATATAACTTTAAACACTTAGATAAACTAAAATTGAATATTTTTAAAGATATATAGTTACTGTTTCAATTGGATTGCAAAGCTCAAACTTCATGGCTAGTTGCATGAGACACTCAATTTTCACAGAGTAATTATTCCTAAATTTTACAATTACAAGATATCACATCAAAGACGTCATGTACCATAAAATTTAACACATATATATTCTTTAAAGCATAATTTTAAGTAATTGTTTTACTACAGCGGTCTTAAAACTTTTATTATTTGACTTGACGTCGAAGAGTTAACAATTTCATAAATAAATGAAAATTTTAATAAATATTTAAAATTAAAAGAAGAATTTTAAAAATGTCTAATATTAACTTTTTATTTAAAAATTATTTAAAAATCAGAAAAATGGACTATTTACCCCTTTTCATAAAAAAATTTAAAAAATTGGACAACTTTAATTTCATTGTCAATCAATTGTTACCCAGTGTTGATTGAGAGAAACTCAATGTCAACCAGATACAACAAAAATCCCCGTGGGATTGCCCTCGCGAGGGGTTGACCCATTCAAGTGAGGGATGGGAGCTGAAACTGGAATCCAGCCAACGATGTCAGGGATAGGAATGGCGATTGGGCTATTTCTCCGGCCCGTCTCTATTCTTCTGCCATAAGATTGAAATTTTTTTGGGTTAATTACGCATGTATCGAATTTATTTAATAAATGATTAAAAAAGTTATATATTTTTTACTGTAGTTAATAAAGTCCTTCAACAAAGTTTATGCTTTTTTTACTTAATCAATAAGTACTTTATAATTTTTTATAATTTATCAATTTAATTAATTTTAGAATTTTTTAAATTCAATTTCTTAATAAAAAAATTTGCTAAAATAGTCAAAAACTAACAAATTTAAATAATTTTTAATAATTAAATTTACAACCATAAATTTTGATAAAATAAAAATGTCAATGTGAAAAAAATAACTAATTTATAATCAATGATACCCTACAAAAATATTTATATTATAATTTAAATATTAACAATATATAAAGTCAAAATTTTGATAATATTTTATACCATAATCATGCATGAAACATATTGATTCCACAACTCACATTTTCATTTCTTAATATATAATTAATTGCAAAGGATAATTTTAATTTTTAGTGCATATATATATATATATATATATATATATATACATGTTTGATTAAAGTAGCGATTGACTTTCTTAACCAATTTATATTAATGATACCCCAATATAATTTAAATATTAATAATCTATAAAGTCAAAATTTCGGTAATATTTTACCATAATCATGCATAAAACCAATTGATTCCACATCTGATATTTTCATTTCTTAATTTTTTTATTGTTTAAATAATTGTAAGGATAATTTTAATTTTAGTGTATATATATATATATATAATATGTTTGATTAAAGTAGTGATTGACTTTCTTAAGCTTGATTATATGTTTTTGGATAGAGTAATTAATAGTTTTAATCAATTTTAACATATCTTATGCAATACAAAGTTTTATATATAATATACACACACAAATATATATAGAGGATGGATTAATAGTCTCATATTTTTATACATATATTTACACTTATTTGTAAATCATTGAATTGGATCTAACACGTGTAGTAATAATTGTATATTAATTATGAATTAATTATATATGTCAGATTTATTTTAACTATTTCAAATACATAGATCTAATAGTGTAGAATAAGTTTAAATATATATGTAAAAATATGAGACAATTGACTCTCTCGTCCCTCTCTCTCTCTCCCTCTCTCTCTCTCTCTCTATATATATATATATAGAGTTTTATGAAATAAAAAAACTCGTATGTATATATAATTAAATATATTTGTTTTGGTAACCTAATTCTATTACATTATAATTATGAGATTCAACGTTCTTCTCATAATTTTTATTTTCATTTGTAATTTCTTGTTACAAATTTTTTCAAATAATTGTTAAAGATAAAATTATTGTTAGATTATTATTGATAAGAATAATAACAATAATATATTTAATTTATTTTAGATTATTAAATTTAAATTATTTTAGATTATAAAATTATTTTATATCAATATATAATAATTAAAAATAATATTTTTAATAATATAAATTGATTATATATTTTTAATTAAATATTTTTTATTTACATTCTATTCAATAAATATAAAGGGTTGTTAATATATATATATATATATATATTTTAAGTCGTTAACCGGTTGCCCATGTATCTGATTACGACCCATAACCATCCCTAGTGTAACCAGACTTTACTGATCAAATCATCTGGCATCTAGTCAAATAAGGGATACAAATTGTGTTTGAGTGAAAAATGAATAAATATAATAGAGAGAGCTAGTAAAAAATTTTAGGAACAAATCTCCTTCTTCTGATGTAGCATAAGCTGATTGAATGAAAATTATTAGAGATAATCAGACCAAAGACCCAATAAAAATACAATAGCAATAGTATCAGATATATCCAAAGATACAAAAAGGACCAAAAGGTGAACCCAACGTTCTTGATTTCTCTCTCTTTTGTCGATTTTTTTTTTTTTTTGTTTTGGTAATTATATACTCACGTGTAGTGTTACACAAACAAACTCATGTTATATTTTTACGTAAATGAAAATATTATAGAAATAACTGAAAAAAAAAAAGTAAAATATAATGGTCATGCAATAATTAGATAGCATTACACATCAATTTTTATGGATAGATTTTGAATAAGACTTTGTATGCTTAGTATTAATTTATATTTCATTTGTTGCTTACCGAGAAAGCATTTACTATTTGTTATTATTGTTTTTCCTTAATTTTTTTTAAGAAAGATTTTAAATGAGAATGAAAAACCTTACACACGAATGCCAAACTTTTACTCCTATGGTTAACCAAATTAAAAATAATTTAAGAATTTCAATCGTGTTTTAAGTCACTAAAGTTATGTTTAAAAAGCAAAATAAATTATATTTATCATTATCTTCATGACTTGTATATACATATTAAAATGGATGTTATATAAATTTTTAAATTCAACATGTATTGTAGTAGAATCGTCTAATTGTATATGTAATGTCATAAATGTAAAATGTAATCATTTTAATTAATTAATATATTATTGAAAGTATATGATACAAGTTGATGTATTTTGTACTTTCTTTAAGTTTTTTAATATATCATAGAAGAAACTAAAAGTTTCCAATTTAAATATTTATTTGAACAAAATTAATATTTGTAATTGATAGATTATAATTAATGATCACCACAATGCTAACCGCAAGGACATGGGTCGTATTAAATAGTAAAATGATAAATATAAATATCGTCTCACAAAAATTGAGATTTGAATTAAATATTAAGTATTATAATTTTGAAGGTTTAATTTTCTTTAAGCAATTAGATTTGATTAATTTTAATGGCAAATAAAACTAAAACTCTACGATTAACTAAAAAAATAGAAATTGAATTAAAGAATTGAAAGAAGGATGAAATATGCAAGGATAAACTATTTAAGGTCTTGATTTCATTTATCTATCACTATGTTTCTCCAAATTGGCTGTTATTAATGTGTTTAGTCTAATTCACTAATCACAAGATTAAAATCAACTTTAACACCTCTCTCGAGCGTAAATCAAGGTCTTATGGATAACTACTTAAGTTGATATCTCTATCTAATTTAATTAATCGAACATCATTAAGCACTATTTGTTGTTTAACACTTAGAACCCAATTTACATTTCGGTTCTTTAAAATCCTAAATGATAATTAGATTATTGAGGTGTTGATTACCTCTCAGTCTTATAACTATTTAAATTGTGTTTCCTTAGTCCGATAAACAAATAAATATTTTCTAAGAATTAATTCATCCATTGTCAATTTAACTAATTCTTTAATTAACAAATTAGAATATTAAGCAAAGTAAACACAACTGAATCAAACCATACCCACATTAATAACATGCCAATTGATTAAAACATAATTTGGACAAGTTTCATCAAGAATCTAGATTAAGAAACCTAGCCAACCATCTCAAATATCAACATTAAAAATCATCATGTATAATCTTCAAATTCAACTAATAAGATTCAAATGAAATACAAAATGAGAGTGATAGAGTTTAGAAAACTAGACTAGAGATGAAGCTTCAGTGATTCTCCTTAACATCTTCTTCTAAAGGCTTCAACTTGAATGAATCACCTTGTTCTTCAACTTCTTCCACCCAAAACTCAAATTTTCATTCTTGGTTACTTCCTTATGATGGCTACCCATTCCAAGAACATATAAACCTAAAAGATACTCAAATCAGACCATTGAATGATGATCTCACGGGCAAAAATTATCTAAAGATGTCTAAAAGGCTCGGGATTCTCAAAATCGGGTGTGGGTGCAATGGAGGCTCGGCGGCAGCGCCACCCTCTTGGCCTTCATCCGAGAACATGGCATGGCTGCGCTATGCTAGTAGCCCATAATCACCAGCTTTGATTTTCTTGTTTTGTCCCTAAATTTTTGCATTTTGGTCCTTGTTTCCTTTCTAGACATTTCCGACATTTCTTTCTAGAGCCTATTTCATTATGAATGACTGTTTGCTATCTTTTTTGTACAAGACACTAAATTTCATCAGATATTAACAAAATTTGAGGATTTACGAAATAATTCAAGTCCCTAAAATGACAGTTAAGTGCTTATTTTATACATTTATTAATTAAAATAAGTAGATAAATCATGTATACAGTAATGTAGTGAACTCATATTTGAACCAAGAGGTTCATCTCAAAGCTGTATTAATAATAAACTTTTAGCCTCAGAAGGAATAATATTAAACTAACACAATCATCTTAGTTCAAATAGTCAGATCAGAGATCAGTTTAATTAGCTAGATCTACATACCAAAATCAGAAGCTTTTATTTTGTTGTCCAATATGAAATCAATTCACAAAATATGCAGAAATTTTAATTATTACATACAAATAAAAGCATTTTACAAAATAAAAGGGCAATTTAAGTACCATAAACAAATCATTGATTATATATTCTCCCTCAATTCATTATTCTTATTTTGATCTAGGATATATGTCAGCCTGCAATGGAGTTTTCATCACAAATGCAAAATCCAGCTTCTCTACCAAACTAACTTCATCTCCATCCAAAGCCTTCCAATGATAATTCCAAATCAAATTTGCACCTAAATATTCAAAATGAAGCGTAGCCAATCCAAGTACAAGAGAAATCCTTCTTCCAACACTAAATGGAATCATCTTTATCTCTCGGCTTCCTGTTATATCAAACACTTAACTCTATTTACAAACCTTTCAGGCTTAAATGCCATCGAATCATCTCATACCTTTGAGTCCAATCCCATTTGGACTTGGATCTAGTCCTGATCTTTTTTATTTTATACTTTTAAAAATCCATTGATACGTGGTATGAATGAAAATGAAAAGTTAAGATTATATTTTAAAAATTTTTACCAATTAACCACTACACTGAAAGATAAAAAAACAATTTTAGAATTAATTGTTATAATTTTTAAAATATAATCTTAACCTTTCATTTTTATTCATGTTACATGTCAATGATCCTTAAACGTATAGGATAGAAAAAATCAGGATCCAAGTCCATCCCATTTCCGCTAATCCGAAATTTATGGAAGCATTTTTTGGAAACAAAAACCCGTCAAAAACGATGTCTTCTGTCACAGCATGTGGAGCAACGAAGTGCACAGGAGGATGGCGCCTTAAACTTTCCAAAATCACTGCTTTCAAGTATGGCATCTTCTGCAGATCCTCTTTTTTTACCTCTCTTTCTGCGTCTTCCATAACCCCTTTAATCTCTGCAAATAGTTTTTCTTGAATAGCTTGATACTTCACCAAATTTGCCATCACCCATTGCAATGCTGTGGATGTATTATCAGTACCGGCACCAAGAAACTTTGTACATAAACTCATAATTTCCGTTTCATCAAGCTTCCTCTTCTCCTCCGGGAGCTGCAAATCAAACAAAGTATCGACATATGCTAAGAGATACTCCTCCTTCCCCTTTGCAGGCTTGGTTACTCCATCTTCTTTTACCCTT
The DNA here is from genome assembly GCA_022749755.1 of Azadirachta indica. Classification (NCBI taxonomy): domain Eukaryota; kingdom Viridiplantae; phylum Streptophyta; class Magnoliopsida; order Sapindales; family Meliaceae; genus Azadirachta; species Azadirachta indica. The sequence continues at coordinate 19,462,208 of CM040453.1, read as the reverse complement.
CTCCGCTATCTTATCAGCAGCGTCAATACGTCTTCTTGTTGTTTCGGAATTTGGAAGAACTCTTGCCATAGTTTCCGAAACGCAATCTTTGTACTCTTGGCCAGAAATTCAGTATATTAAATCGTCTAATATTCGGCGGCATCAAACGCAGAACATCCTCTACTTCTTTAATCTTCTTCTCGTCAAGCTTGTCCCCAAAAAAACACATTAATACTAACAAGCAAAACATGGTGAATCAAAGATGGTCGTCAACCTGAACTGCATCGCCAGTTTTAGCCTGAGAGTTGAGACAATCTAAGAGGATTTACAAAATCCACTAACGTGCATGCGTGAAGGATTTCACACGTGAAGGATGAAGAATTTCCTCCGTCAGGTTTCTCCGCAGAAGGCGCCATGTAGGGCCATAAGCGGCAGAGTTGATGGTACGCTGTTTGCTACTCACAACTTTTTCAACGACCCCAAGAGGAGGGCGGTCGGCGAAAACAGCCCCATGTCGGATCCAGGCCTGGTGAGTAGGGGAGTGAGTAGCGATGAAGATTGTGGATCTAGAACTGATTCCTCGGGTGATTACGGGGCCAAATTTGTTGTGAACATCTCGGAGGATTGATTCAAGTTCAAGTAAGTTTCTTCGAGCCAAGATAAAGTTGCCAATGATGGGAAAAGTTGAAGGGCCAGGAGGAAGGCTGTAATTGTTACTCTTGGAAGAGTAGAGAAGGTTGATGAAAGCTTTGATCAGAGTAGATATGCAGAGAGTGACAAGAATGATGCACTATGTTTCCACATGTTACCGAATTTCTGAAGTAATGGTGGAGTTTGTAAGGATGTTCAATATATGGAAAGAAAAATATTAAAAAAATAGAAAGTTTTACTTGCTTTCTCTTTCTTAGTTTGTATTATGCTTTATATATATAAAGAGCAAGTTGCTTAAATAATGCAATCACAATTCAAGTAAAGAGCAATCTGCTCAAATAATGCAATGACAATTCAATTGGTGCTGTCTGTTAGCAAGTCTTTGTTAATTAACCAATTAGCGTTGAACAAATCAATAAATGTTTATAAATCTAAAATATTTTTATTTGTTTAATTTAAAAATTAAGAATTCATCTTTAATTAAGAAATCTGAAGTCTTAGGACTATTTTCGTATCAAATTCTACACACTTGCACTATTAGCGTCAATTTTTTATTTCTAATTTTTTTGTTAATTAGATTATTTGTTTATATTTATATTTTTATATTTTCTTACCTTTTCAATTATTGAGTGCCTAGATAAAATCAATTTATCATAATTGTAATACTTAATTTAAAAATTTGAAAAACTCAGTTCTTGTTAAAACCTATTCATCACTAGTTTTATCTTTTAACTCTATTATTTGTCTTGAATTTAATTTAATTTAATTTTTATTGTTTTAATCATTTTTAGGACTATAAATTTTATGATGAACTTGTTGGTTATTAATATGTTAACATAGATTTTTATATTCTAGAATTTTGATTTTTATGTTATTTATTTAAAATAAAATATTAAAAATTTATTTTATTAAAATAAATATTTAAATTTTTTCATAAGTTATTTATAGCAACTAAATGATTAATAAACGTTTGTTAAAAACTTTATTTATAAATTTTTACGGATAAAAATGTCTACTTGAAAAAACTTTATTTAAAAAGTTATACTAAATAAATTTTTAAACTATTATATAAGTATTCGTTGATTAAAAGTATGTGAATTTTGAACACATAAAAAATTTTGACTTTGAAATAATTTTACATATTTATGTATATTATATACATTTAAATTAAATTTTTGATGCTTAGGAAAGAAACCTGAGACCAGATGTTAATACTTGAGGTCAGGTTTAACCCACCTTAAGGTCAAGGATATGAACCCCTGAGGTAAGACCTTATTGATACCTAATGATCTAACTCACCTAATTCCAAACTTTGGGGTCGGGTTAGGGAATAGAATTCAGTTCAAGTTATCATAGGAATAACAACTGACAGAGGTTAATGGGAAAATCTGGGTTATAAACTACCTACTATCCCACTTAGAACTCTTATCATGGATAACCATTACCTATGAATCACGCATCCAGATGAAGAGAAACAACATGCTCATCTAAAAACAAAAAGAGAGAGAGAGAGAGAGAGAATAAGTTAGCAAAATTTGATTAATAATGAGGTTAGGATTGATCAGAAGGCTTATCTTGGCCAGCCATTTGTAGACTAGCTCCAACACATCATTAGCAGGCTTACTCTCGATATCCTTTGATATGCTAGGCTTGATCATAGTCCCCATATTGTTGATAAAGGGTAAGAGGTGTCTGAAGAAATTCCTATTATCTCTATAAATTTCCCTCGACTTCAGCTCATAGCATTCAGTCTAAGAGTTAGTGTTATCATTCTTCTTGTTCTTGAACAGAGGGATCTCATCAGTAGAGTCTCCCTCCCTCTTAATCTCATCGAATGGGTGTTTATCCTTCCAGTTTGGGCCTAGACCTTTCCCTTTTTGGGAACCATTTGCCGAGGCTTTGTATTTGCCTTTTGGTGGAGGAGGCAGCTTGGAGATGTTAGACCTGATCAAAGCATTCGTCTTGGCATCGGAAGAGGATTTTTCGAACTCCTCTGACTTGAGCTTGATCCATCCTTAGTAATGCAATTGGGACCAGCTAGTAACGCCTTAAGATAACTGAAGGGTCTTTTCCTGGTTTCTTGGTTGCCTTTTGTTCAGTGTAGAAGTGCAAGATTAAACTCAGAGAAAAAGAAGACACAAAAAATACTTACATTTTTCCCTTTTGGCTTTGCATTTGGCTGCTATTAACTCTCTACGTCTTGATATGATGATATTAGCGAGTGAAAAAGACCTCTTTAGTCATCTACTGCCTTCCCAACAGCAATTGTTTCTTCAACGAGATTAGAAAGGTCAGGTTTGCCTTTCTAAGACTACCAAAAGCACAAAAAATAAAGTCATATCAGAGTTTCATATGATTTTAGCGTAGAGTCAACAAAAGAAAATTTCTCTTTGAACCAAGAAGGAAAAAAAGTAAAAGTCACTCGCTTGGTTAGAATTGTTGGAAATACTTCTTTATAACCCAAATAGGCGCAATGACTAACCCAATTCCATTTCATGAAGAACCATTTTTATTTCTAGCCTTTATTAGAGGTAAAGGCAGTACCGACTTCATTGACCCAAGTCTGGATTAAAGGTAAAAAAAGCCAGAACTACCTTTGGATTCTTCTTTAACAGGTATATAGATTTGATTTCATCTATGTTTTGTGGGGAGTCATTTACTCTAGCCCAAATGACGAAAATGATAGCTATAATTTGCCAACTATTGATGTTTAACTGATATGGTGGGATTCTAAAACCGTGAAATAGGAGAGCAAAATACTTCTGAATTAGTAATATAAGCTCAAGATGAAATAGCTCCTCATGAAAAGCTATTTCATCATCCTTTGGAGGACTTAGGAATTTCTATTGGAACACAAAGTCTAAGAACTATGTCATTAGGGATCTAATAAATCTCTCTACAAGCTTCCAAATAAGTAGCAGTGACAGTGGACTTAAACAAGCTTGCTTTACAGGATCTATTTTTCCTAGTCAGGACAGAGGCTAACGCGACTCATCATCATAAGAATCCTCTTCATCGCCATCATCTTCAGTCTCTTCTTCTTGGGTTGCTTATTGACATTTCATATGAGAATTGCTCCCAGATTTTCTCATAAATAAACACTTGGTTATTTTTCAATTGGGAATTTGAGTTCAAGATGGATATTGTTGTTTGTGAAAACTCGACATTCGGGTATTTGTTGATGCTCAGGATTATGTCCTTTAATGGAGGTATTTTTGGCTATGTTTTTGGCTATTGTTTTGGGTCTAATAGTTGGATACTGGGAATCTTTTTTCTGACTGTATAACAAGGATAAGATTTTTGTTGATGCTCTGGCGATTATGAGGTGCTTAGGATTGGGAATGAAGTTGTTTAACAGTTGGATACGTGTACTTAATTTTATGGGTTTGTAGATTTAGATGAAATGAGAAATTGTTGCTTCATATATTAATGTTGGATTATATTTAATTGAATTAAATATTTTCAAGATATAACTTAACTTCTTTAAATGAAGTTCCGATAATTGGTTGGAAAAATTTTTTATTTCGGAATAAAGATTTTGATATAATTAGATAAATTGGATTTGAAATATTGTCTAATTTATTAAATAAAATATTAATTCGGTTTTAGTTTCAACCAATTACAATATCAATTCGAACACAAATATAAATAAGCAAGGGATAAGATAATGAACACAAAATTTATAGTGGTTTGACAATAACCCATCCTACATCCACTACTTATAGTTTCACTATAAGTATTCACTAACCACAAGACTTAACAATTACAACCTAAGATTTTAGGTATCCTATAACCTTCACAAGTGTGGCACACCCTAAACACTTAGAAATTTACTCAACTAAGTACAAAACCCACTTCTTTCACTTTTTTACAATCGAAAATAAAGAGAACAAGTAATGAACAATTTACAAATTTGATCTCCTTAAGAGTAGGTGTGGAAATTAAGTGTTCTTAGAGATCCAAATTGATGTTGTACCTCAAGAGTGTGTAATTTGATGTTGAAATCACTCAACATTCCTCTAGGATATGTTGTAAGAAATTGTAAACAGTGTATCAAGTCCCTAATATATATTATTTTCAAATACTACTCGTTACTAGATATTGGGAACGTAAAATTTGAAGGTTTTGCGAAGTTCAGTCAATCGGAATGGTCATATCGGTCGTCCAGATCTTTAAAATTGAAAAGGGAAGTCAAAGTGCAGAAATTCGATTAACTGATCGGTTCGATTTGGTCAACTCACCCGAGAAGGCTTTCTGCCTTAGGTTTAATCAACTGACTGGTTTGGTCTGATCTAAATAGTTCAGTTTAGTCTAAAACAATCTATTTTGTCTGATAAGTTTAGTTTGGTTTAGTAAAAAAACCAATCATGGACAATAATCTAGTTTTTTGCAACTCTGAAAAGTTTGCATTTTGGTCCTTATGTCAGATTTCAAAAATCTTGTATTTGGGTTCATTTTAAAATTTTAAACGTGTATTTAAAAAAATTTCTTGAGCTAAACAAAATCAACATGTGCACATTCATACACAAGTATATAATTTCAAATGTATAATAAAATATCACAATTGTCTTGAAACTTTATTTTGAGCTTTATTCTATTTTTGACTTCTCGGATTGGATGGCGTATTTTGTGATTATCAAGTTGGGTTTATATGACCTTAAGGTGAACAATCTCCCTCTTTTTGATGATGACAAAGTATGTGAACCATTTAAGAGTTTTCTCAAAAAAAGCTCTCTTGATGAATTTGAGCAAAGGCTACCCCTACAAAAAAATATTTCAAGCACAAACACAACAAAGGCACTTCTATATCTTGCTCACTTCACAGCTTCACTTCACTACACTTCCAAATAATGTTATTCAAGTGCTTTACAGATTCAAGCTTTAAATAATCACACTATAAGTTCATATTTTTCTCTCTCTTTGGCAACATCAAAATAAATAGAACTACATAAAAAAGAATTATAAAGAAGGATAACCATTCATCATGAAACTTAAGTGCAATCAAAGAAAAATAAAAAGCATAATAACCATTCAATAGCCAAGTCAACTCCATATAATGCAAATAATAAGTGCATAACAAGGCCAAGAAGAAAATGATATGGTTTCAAATGACAATAATATGGTCCAAAACAAAATATAAAAATAGATCAAGAAAGAAAATGAAATGAAAACATAATGTGTCTCCAAAACTTCAAGGATTAGATAGTCTGGATCATGAAGAGTAATGCCAAAGGTATTGTAGAATTTAGGCAATATCGATTTGCATCACGGCAATGGAATGCTCAACTCCACTAATTTTAGTGTCCACTTCAGTTCGCATCATGTCAAGTTGGTTTTTAAAGGATGCCATCAACATATTATCTAAGATTGCCTCATCAGTCTCTTCATTTACACTATCATTATGGATTCTACCCATTGATATGCGAGGCATGGATTTTTGAACCCAACTTCCATCACGAGTCCTTTTATACCCAATTCTTCCAATACAATAAGGTCAAAGATATCAGTTTTGGGTATTTCAACAATCTCCTTGCCTTCAAGTGGTACAAAGTATTTAAAGATAATGCTAAGAAATTGTCTATAATGAAGAGTACTTTTGGATGTCTAGCAATCCTAGGCAAGTTATTGAAGGACTAAGTAGTTAAATTTACCTAACTACGATTAAGGAGGCAGTAAATGATAAACTTTTTTCATATAACCAACATTCACCAAATGTCCCACCATTGGAAGTATAATAATTGAGATAAGATGTAATAAAATCTTGCTCTTCAAAGAGAGCTTAAGGGATTGATGAGTATATCCTTTTCTTGGTTTTAATTCTTTATCACCTATAACATAAAATATCTTCTCCACCGACTTCTCGATGTGATCACAAAAATGATTAAAACCATTAAATTCATACCCAAAATTTGGAACCTTAGGGACATTGCTTAAAGAATCACAATCTAAATTTATGTCTATTCCTTTGACTTTGGATGAAATTAGCCTTGATTTCTCATTGTTGTGTCTTGTAGTTAGGAAATCTAATATAATTAGGAAAGTCTTGTGTAGCATGATTATAGGAGAAGTTTAGGAATGATTTCCTCCTTAGAATAGGATCCTTCCTAGGTTAAGACTCATATTTATGTATATATATATATATATGTGCTTTATAGTGAATGAAGTGTGTACATATTTTTCTCCCATCTATCTGATTACATGGTATCAGAGTAACCTGGTCTGGTCTGTGTTTGTCCCCTTTTTTTTTTCCTATCTTAAGTAAACAACAATTGTGGGAGTTTTTGGGTCATCATTTTGGAGCAACTTTCTATTCTCATCGCCCGTCTAGGAAGAAGCATCGTCTGCCGATCAGTGATTCTGTACATCACCTTTGTGTGCTTGGTTAGGTCAGCATCTATACGGGTGTAGGATCTTCTTTGAGACAGGTTTAAGTACTCTAATTTTAAACCTTGATTCTCTGTGTTTTCCATGCAATTAGCATTATGACTAAGAAAAAGTCTGTAGTAATGTTTGATGTTGTTCTAGTGATGTCAAAAATCACATAACATAAGCTTAATGGTTCTAATTATTATGATTGGAGTAAAACAGTTAGACTTTATTTACAAAGTATTGATATGGACCACCATATGACTGATGATCCACCCAAAGATGATTCAAAGCAGACTTGGTTAATGGAAGATGCTTGGTTATTCTTGCAAATAAAGAACTCCATTGATAATGAGGTAGTTGGCTTAATTAATCATTTGAATTTGTAAAGGAATTATTGGAATATTTAGATTTCGTGTACTTTAGGAGAGGGAATATTAACCATATGTATAAACCTTCTATTGTGTAGAAAAGCAAGATCAGTCTCTCACAAGCTATTTCATGGATTTGAAAAAACTTATGAGGAGCTTAATATGTTGTTACCATTTAGCCCAAATGTAAAAGTTCAACAAGCTCAGCGAGAAAAGATAGCTGTCATTAGTTTTTTGGCTAGTCTTTCGTCTGAATTTGAGATTGGTAAATCATAAATTCTCTCTAGTTCTGAGATCTCTTCTTTACAAGAGGCATTCAGTAGGGTACTCTATACAGAGAATTCCCAGTCTGTTCCCTTACCCGTTCAGCTTAATAGTGCTCTTGTTGGTAGGAGTAACCAATATGAACTTGGACAACCACAATAAAAAATAGTAGAGGAATGGGATCAAGCAATTCTTATGGTAATTCTAATACTTAGAGATAGGACTCAGGAGGGATTGTATGTCACTATTGTCATAAGCCTGGACATCTAAAATGTATTATAGAAAATTGCTAAATAAAATCCAAATAACTTAGTCTACTCATGTTGCATCTACTCATGATACATTTGAGAAGTCCGTTCTAATCTCTGTAGATGAATTTACTAAATTCCAACAGTACCAATAATTATTAAAGTCTTCATCTACTCTTGTCACTGCTATTGTCGACTCAGGTAAACCAAATACATGTCTTGTTTCCTCATCTTCCAAGTGGGTCATAGATTCTAGTGTCACAGATTATATGACAAGTAATTCTAGTCTATTTTCTACTTTTCAATCATATACATCTCTTTCTACTGTCACTTTAACAGATGGGTCAACATCTTCAATTCTTGGGTCTGGCACAATTAACCTCACTCCATCACTTCCTTTGACATCTGTTTTGAGTTTACCCCAATTTTCTTTTAATCTAATTTTTGTAAGCAAACTCACTCATTCTCTTAATTGTTGTGTCTCATTCTACCTTGATTATTGCTTATTTTAAGATCTTATAACTAAGAAGATTATTGGTAAAGGACATGAATCTGAAGGTCTCCACATTCTTGATAAACAAGTACCAAAATCCATAGCGTGTTCTAGAGTAGTAACTCCGTTTGAAGCACATTATCGATTAGGCCATCCTTCTCTTCCTTTGTTGAAAAAATGTGTCCTAAATTTCATAGTTTATCTTCCTTAGACTGTAAGCCTTGTCAATTTGCCAAACATCATTGTCTTAGTTTAAGTCCTAAAGTCAATAAACAGGCTAATGCTCCTTTTGAGTTAGTTCATTCAGATATTTGGGGTCCTTGTCCAGTTGTGTCTAAAACTGGATTTAAATACTTTGCTGCTTTTGTTGATGATTATTTTCGTATGACTTGGTTATATTTAATAAAAAATCATTCTAAATTGTTTTATTATTTTTGTACGTTTTGTGCTAAAATTAAAACCCAGTTTAATATTCCTGTTCAAATACTAAGGAGTGATAATGCTAAAGAGTAGTTGTCAGATACTTTTAAATTTTACATGATTAAACATGGAATTCTTCATCAAACTTCTTGTATAGATACATCATCTCAAAATAAAGTGGTAGAAAGAAAAAATAGAGACTTACTTGAAACTGTAAGAGCTTTATTATTTCACATGCATGTTCCAAAACATTTTTGGGCTGATGCAGTTTCAACGGCTGGTTTTTTGATTAATTGCATGCCTTTCCATTGAAGCTAGGATATTTGGTTGTACATGTTTTGTTTGAGATGTTCACTTTTAGATCACGAAACTAGATCCTAAATCTTTGAAGTGTATTTTTCTTGGCTACTCTCGTATTCAAAAGGGTTATAGATGTTATTGCCCCAGTCTTAATAGGTACCTTATGTCAGTTGATGTTACTTTCCTAGAAGATAGACCTTTTTGTCCATCTTCTACACATACAAGTCAGGGGGAGGATGATGATGCGTTGATATATACTATCTTGTCTTTTGTTTCTAATTCTTCTGTGTTTACTATTATTGGGCCACCCATCATGCAGGTCTATTCTAGATGACAAAATCCTCCCATTACATGCCCTGAAGCAGATCCTGCGCCGTCAGATCCAGCATCTAGTGATGATCTTCCTATTGCCTTTTGAAAAGGTAAACACAAGTGTACTTACCCTATTTCTTCCTTTATGTCTTATAACCATTTCTCATTCTCTACTTTTTCTTTTATTACATCTCTTGACTCTATCTCTGTTCCCAAGCCTATTTATGAAGCCCTATCTCATCCTGGATGGCATAATGCTATGATAGAGGAGATGAATGCTCTAGATGATAATGGTACTTGGGACTTAGTAAATTTACTTGCAAGGAAGAAGGCTATTGGATGTAAAGGGGTTTTTGCAATCAAAGTAAATGATGGGTCAGTTGCTCGATTAAAAGCCATTCTTATAACTAAAGGATATGCTCAAACTTATGGAATTAATTATTTTGACACCTCTTATCTTGTTGCTAAGTTAACATCTATCAAATTATTTATTTCTATGGCAGCCATTCATAATTAGCCTTTGCATCAGTTAGACATCAAGAATGCTTTTCTTCACAGAGATCTTTAAGAGAAAGTTCATATGGAGCAACCTCTTGGTTTCGTTGCTTGGGGGGAGTATGGGAAAGTTTATTGTCTTTATAAGTCTATGTATAGTTTGAAATAGAGCCCACATCCTTGGTTTGGATAATGTAGTCAAGCAGTTGAGAGGTTTGGAATGAAAAAAAGAAAATATGATTATTTTGTCTTTTATAAACAATCTGAAGGTGGCATCATTCTGCTAGTTGTATATGTGGATGATATCGTCCTTATTAGGAGTGATGCTTCAGGTATTTCATCCTTTAAATCCTTTCTTCACAGCCAGTTTCATAGAAAAGATCTAGGGATACTAAAATACTTCTTCGGTGTCGAGGTAGTAAGAAGTAAGACAGGGATCCTCTTATTTCAAAGAAAATATGTGCTTGACTTGTTATCTGAGACAGGAAAATTAAGCGCTAAACCATGTAGTACTCCAATGATACCTAATTTGTAACTCACAAAAGAAGGTGAATTGTTTGAAGTTAGTTCCTAAGAGATACAGAAGATTGGTTGGAAAGTTGAATTATTTTACAGTGACTCGGCTAGACATTGTATATTCAGTTAGTGTTATGAGTTAATACATGTCTTCTCTAATAGTTGACCATTGGGTAGCCGTATAACAGATTTTGTGCTATTTAAAAGTAGCACCTAAATGAGGAATCTTGTATAAAGATGATGGCCATACTAAGATCAAATTTTTTTGATATGCTGATTAGGTAGGATCCAAGGAAGATTGAAGATCTATTTTAAGATATTGTGTCTTTGTTGGATGAAACTTAGTCTCATGGAAGAGTAAGAAGCAAAATGTAGTTTCACGTTCGAGTGCGGAATTAGAATACAGAGCGATGGCATAATTTGTGTGTGAAATAATGTGGATACATCAACTTCTGACTGAATTAGGCTTTAAGATTTTAATACCAGTTAAGTTATGGTGTGACAATCAAGCTGCTCTTCATATTGCTTCTAATCCTGTATTTCATGAACGAACTAAGCACATTGAAGTTTATTGCCATTTTGTTTGTGAGAAAATACAGTAAGGCTTGGTTTCCACAGGATATGTGAAGACTGGAGAACAATTGGGAGATATTTTCACAAAAGCTCTAAACAGAGCTCGAGTTGATTATCTTTGTAACAAGCTGGGCATGATTAACATATATGGTTCAGCTTGTTACAGCTTGTAGTTAGGAAATCTCATATAATTAGGAAAGTCTTTTGTATCTTGATTATAAGAGGAGTATAGGAATGATTTTCTCTCTAGAATGGGATCCTTACTAGGTTAGGACTCATACTTATGTATATATAAATGTTTAGAGTGAATGAAGTGTGTACAAATTTTTCTCCCATCTATTTGATTACACGCATAAGATTTTTCTCCCCAATGTTGATAATCAAAATATTCCTCAAGATTAAATGTCTCTAACACTTTACGATCAATCAATCGACTCGAACTTATAGCCCTATAAGCAAACTTTTTCTCAAAATTCTTAGATACAGCAAAAGACTCAAATAAGGGTGTATTATACCTTGTGTCACTCTATTGCACAATTTGAGATATACTTTTTCTCCTTTTTGATGAGCTAGCCGTTGAAGATGCAGTTGGATGTCAAAAATTAAGATTTATAAAAAGTGAGGGTTATAGTTTGGTTTAGGGATTTCTTTATTTTAAAGAGAAATGAATGAATTTATTGAGGGAAAAGTGTTTTTAGGAAGATGAGATATGAATTTTGAAAAGAATTTAGCTAACTTTTGGATAGAAAATGAATGTTTATAGAGTAAGAAAGCTTGGAAGTGTAAAATAGTGCAGTGTTTAGAGAGATAGGGAGCAAGATAGAATGAAGAATTGGTGGAACCAACTTATATATATAGGTTTGGTTTTTCTAGCAAGTCGGTTGATTGACTCACGTGATTGGGTTGACCAAACCAACTACATTAGTTAATTGATTTAGAAACAAGTTCTAGTTCTGGATCTTGTTTTTGGATCGATCGAGTGATCTGGGTGCCGTGGTCAACTATTTTAGGTTCATTTGGGTTTTTCTAAGGTTTTTTTATTTTTTAAGTGTTCTTTATCAAAATTTGAGCCTTAGATGTTCATATTTGGCCAAAATGAAGTGAAATATCAATCATGAATTGATTGTTGCCTCAGCATACCGTTATATGTTATACTAGTCATCAAATATGTCTTACAAAAACATGCACGCACAACTTTGGATATAGCAAGAGAATACATGAAGAACATACATTATACAGTTTGACAAAAAGAACATTAAAGTATCATGATGAAAATATATAAAATGGAGCATTTAAGGTTACATGTATCATCAAATAAGTGTATATCTCAATGTGTGATTCTCAATATCCTAAGTTCATGCCTAATAGTTATAAATCTATCTTCTCCAAGAGCTTTAGTGAAAATATTTTCATGTTAATTCTCCATAGGAACTGATTCCATAGAGATGTCCTTTTTTCAATCATGGTCTTCAAGGAAATGATGTATAATCTCAATGCGTTTGGCTCTAGAGTGACAAATAGAATTCTTGAATAGATTTATAGCACTTGTATTATCACACGTAATTGGAGAATGATCTAGTATAATGCCATAATCTCTAGGCGTGTGTTGCATCCATAATGTTTGTACACAATAACTACCAATGGTAATGTATTATGCTTTGACCGTTAAAATTATAACAGAATTTTGTTTCTTGCTAAACCAAGAGACTAATGAATTTCCTAGAAAATGACACGTACCACTAGTGCTTTTCCTATCAACTTTGCTAATTGCAAAGTTTGCATCAAAATAGCTAATAAATTAAAATTTGAGCCTCTAGGATACCATAAGCCTAAATCTATAGTACCATGCAAATATTTAAAATACGCTTAATTATAATTAAATAAAATTCCATAGGACAAGAAAATGTGCATATAAGCATACACTAAACATGATATCAGGTTTGTTTGCAATTAAATATAATAAGGATTCGATTATACCTTTATATTTCTTTATATGCAAATTGGTTCCTTTTTTGTCTTTGTCAAGCTTGAGTGTTGAACTTATTGGAGTTGTCATAGTCTTTTCTTAGTCTTAACCAAAATCGGTCAAGTAGATCTTTGATATACTTGGATTGATTAATGAAGATTTCTTCCTTGAGTTGCTTGATTTGAAGACCAAGGAAGAACTTTAATTCTCCCATCATGCTTATTTTAAACTCGTTTCTGATGCAATTTGAAAACTCCTTACATAAAGAATCATTAGTAGCAATGAATATAATGTCATCAACATAGATTTGAACAATAAGTAAATCATGCCGTTTATGCTTGATGAATAATGTGGTGTCTACCTTCCCCATGTTGAAACCTTTTTCCAATAGAAATTTACTAAGTCTTTCATACCAAGCTCAAGGGGCTTGTTTTAAACTATTATAAGCCTTTAGTTAATTTATACACTTAGTTTGGGAAAAATCATTTTCAAAACCAAGAGATTATTTAACATAAACTTCCTCTATAATGTACCTATTTAAAAATACACTTTTAACATCCATTTGATACAAAATGAAATCCTTATAACATGCAAATGCAAGCAACATTCTAACAAATTCTACTCCATATAGGTGCAAATGTCTTATCAAAATCAATTCCTTCTTTTTGGTTGTATCCTTTGGCCACTAATCTAGCCTTATTCCTAACAACCATATTGGATTCATCCATCTTGTTTCTAAATACCTAATTAATTCCAATGATGGATTGATATTTCGATCTATACTTTATTTCTCTCAAATTGATTTAACTTTTCTTGAATGGCCATTATCCAATTTTCATCATTTTCATCTTCAAGAAAAGTTTTAGGCTCAATTTTCATCTTTTATTACAAATGTTTCCAATTGATGCCTCAATTTTAAAGCCTTGAGACGAACCACCAATTATTAAATCATGTGATGAGATTTTAATACCTTCATTCTTTAGGAAATGAGTAAACAGCTTTTTCTTCAATTTTTGATACTTATTCCTTAGTCGAAGCTTCTTCTTCTCCTTCTTCAACAAAGTTTTTGGTTTTATCTTTGTTTGACTCCTCAGGTTGCATGTTGTTAATTTCCTTATCAATATTATCATAAACAATGACTTTCTTTATAAAGAAAATGTTAGATTCATCAAAAGTAACATGCATGGATCCCTTAACAACTAATATGCGTTTGTTAAACATTCTATAAGTTTTGCTTGTCAAAGAATAGCCAAGGAAAATTCCAATATTAGATTTTGAATAAAATTTACCTAAGTTATCTTTGGTGTTTAAAATAAAACAATTTGAACCAAAATCTCTAAAATAATTGGTTTTGGGTTTCTAGCCATTTCAAAGTTCATAGGGAGTTTTGTTGAGAATAGGTCTAATTAGTAACCGATTTAAAATATAATAAGCAGTGTTAATGGCTTCGGCCCAAAAATATTAGGGTAAGGAATTCTCTTATAATATAGTCTTAGCTATTTCTTGAATAGACTTATTCTTTCTCTCAACCTCGCCATTTTGTTGAGAAGTTCTAGAAGTTGAAAATTGATGTACAATACCAAGTTCATCATAAAACTTCTCAAAGACAAAATTTTCAAATTCACTACCATGATCACTACAAATGCATACAATTGTGGTTTCTTTCTCATTTTGAACTTTCTAGAAAATTTGACAAAAGCATGAATAATCTCATCTTTTGTTGCTAAAAAATAAAACCCATGTAAATCTTGAAAAATCATTGACAATTATAAGAGCATAGTATTTTCCACCAAGACTTGCAATTCTTGATGGTCTAAACAAATCCATGTGTAGAAGTTCCACAGGTTTTGAAGTAGATATATGCATTTTAGATTTAAAGGAACTTTTCACTTGTTTTCCAAGTTGACAAGTATCACAAACTTTGTCTTCAACAAAATAAATTTTAGGAAGGCCATTCACTAGATCTCTTTTGGTAATTTTTGAAATCAAATCCATGCTTACATGACCTAACCTTCTATACCATAGCCAACTACTTTCATGCAATACTAAAAAGCAATTATTGCCAATCAATGCACATTCAATGTCAATGATGTAGACATTGCCACGTCTAACACTTGAAAACACTATGCTATTATCATACATATTCTTGATTATGCAGCATGTAGGTTCAAAGATAATTTTGTACCCTTTATCACATAATTGACTAACTCTAAGGAGATTATGTTTCAAGTTACTAACTAATAAAACATTCTCAATTAAAGTGGTACCTCTATTACCTATATTTTTGGAGCCTATGATCTTCCCTTTAACATTGCCTCCAAATGGGACATGTCCTCCATCTTTATTGTTAGTAAAACTTGAAAGAAGAGAAAATGTCTAGCATCATGTGTCTTGATTGCTATCGAGAAACTATCTCTTGCTCTCTTTGCTTGAAAAAAAAAAAAAGTTACATTGAGGTTTTAGGTACCTAAATTTTCGTAGGTCCTTCAGTGTTAGCATTGGTTCCTTTTGGAACCTATTTCATATTATAACCAAATGCATTCATTTTGATTGGACATTTATGACTTAGGTGTCTATATATGTTACAATTAGTACATGTAGGATTTGTTTCAACTCTAGGAGAAAGTTTCACAAAATAGGTTTTATAAAACTTTTGTTTAGAGTGTGGCTTATAATCAATGCCACTCTTATCAAACATATTTTTAGGAGCAAAGACGTAGCTTCAAATTCTTTTGACATATAGTAAATTTTTAAGAGAATCTCAAATGTGGTCGAAGGCTTGTCTCTTAAACTTTTCAATTTCCTTTAAATTCATTTCACTGCAACAAATATGACTTTTACTAGAAAATGCTACAATTGAATGATAAAGAAGTGACATTAATTAATTCAATTGCATTTTAGTTTTAAGTAGTAGCATTTTTATTAATGTTATATATAACATTACCTAACATGGCAAATACTATCAAATAATTTTTATTTAGCGGCACCGGAAAAATGATACAAAATAAACATAAATTTTTAGTAGGAAAAATTTATGAAACGACGAAAATGAGAAGTACCAAATTTTTGTTTTTATTAACATTTTCACGTGAACGGGTATTTTCTTTAAACACAACTACACAATAACAAGCCACTTTCTTCTCCCACGGATTCCTTTTCTCTTTCAATTAGGAAATATAATTCTAATTACCCCAAGCCACTTTCTTCTCCCATTAATCGGATTGAAAAATTATCTGTCCACCCTAATCCTTTCTTTTATACAAAGCATTGTTGATCAAAACCCTAATCAGCTGGTAAATCTAAAGCATGACAAATCTAAAGCATAACAAGTCAATAAACACAACAATTGAATCTCAAATGGTCTCGCAGTAGGATTTTGCAAAAAATTATGGCAGAGAATTGCTGTGATGACTCTAGGTCAAATTTGATAAGGTTTGGTTTTAAATGAATTTGAGTTATTTTCAAGAAAATTTAGTCATAGAATATCAATTGTAGAAAGAACCAACACTGCAAATTGATTTTGTGAGTTTGTATGTTTTGTGATAAATTATTGAACTTTGTTGGAAATCAACTTGTGATCTTAATTACAAATCATTCAATTTATACGAAAAAAAGAAAGTAAAGTGCTTTATGTGTTTTGCAATTATTTGATGTTACATAAATATATATTATGTTTCTAAAATGTCACAATGTGTTTGTTGAAAGTCTTCAATGGATATTAAATAAAGAAATTAAACTAATAAATTACTGCAAAAGGACACTGTATGGAAGGAATATTATGAATATGTTTATAGTTAATTTATTTACTTATATTAAGTCTGCTGCTTTATTGTCTTTTCTTGCATTCCTAAATGTTGCTAATGGTTACTACTAGTGCTGGTTGCTGTTAATAATAAACTTCAGCTTGTCTTGTTATATATATATATATGTATATATGTATGTGTATATATATATATATATGTATATATATATATGTATGTATATCAACTTGGTAAATGAAAATATATATTTAATTAATAAATCAAAGTAAATATGTAATTGGTCTTCTGGGTGGTTTGATTTTGTAGGTATCCTTGTTATTTCTTCAACAATAAGAACTTGTCTGTGTGTGTGGAAGAATCGACCAAAACTGGGTTACTTAGCAATTAAAAGTGTTGTACCAAGGTGGTCAAACTGAAATATGATATATTAGTTTTCTTGAGGTCTAAAAATTTGCATACCATTAAGTAGGAAATTATGTATACTTGATTATATATTTGTTGAGATGAATTTTTATTATATGCTGTATTTTATTTGTTTTCTGTTTCTTGCATATTACTGGTTTCTATGATGTTTTGTTGAAAAGAAATCATAGCGCAGTTTGGGCCACAAACGATGTTCCAAATTATCTACTGATATTTGAATTTGGGGTGATAAATAAGGAATTCGATTGGGTGTATATTTTTGCAAAAAACACTGATCCTGCTAACTAGAAACTTGGAATGATCTACGACTTTAGAGTTCAAATTACCGAGTTTAAATGGGAGAGTTGCTCTGCTCCTAAATGCCCTGAAGAGAACTAGTGATGAAATGTTTTTGATTTCATCAATAATTAGATAATTAAATGATCAAGAGAAGGTCCTTTTTTTTTTTATGTCTTGCTCTTGCATATGCTTGTATGGTATGTATGAATAAAAATTCTTTGTTTTGAACTTTTTATTAAATTTATTTGTTCGTTAAAAGCTGATATTTTGAGTCAAAGCATTTGTCAAGAACGTACCTACCTACACACACACATATATTTGTTCTATTTACTAAATAAAAAGTTCAAATAAGTCTTTGTTGTTGCTTATGCTCCATCTTTATTCATTTAGTTATTGTATTTTGCCTATAGCTCACATGTTTATGTTATGAGATTTATTATTTTGGTGAAGCAAAAGGCTATATGGCAATGATTGGGCTATCATTATTTAGCTTTCAATTGTTAAAAATTATTAAACATAAGAAAAGCTTTACTTACAAAGATAAAATATTTGCGTTGCAGTGACTTTGACAGTGAATGGTGGCACTTAAAGCTCAAATGCAAACAAGGTTTGTTTACTTTTTGAATTATTTATTTCCTACTCCATTTATAGTTCCTTATACTATTATTTAGTTTGTATTAGTAGCCTGAATTTGTTGGCATAATTGAATTTAATTTGTTATTTTGTAGAGTTAAAAAATTTATAGTGAGAAAGCTCAGGCAATTATATTTCAACTTCCTTAGTGTTATTCAATTTTTTTTTTAATAATTTATGTTTTGAGACAATAAATTGCAAATTAATAAATGTTAGCAAATAAAATTCATGGCATATGGTAATATTGTTATTTGTGGGAGCAAAACAAATATCTAAATTTTTTATTGGATTAGGTTATTCCAGATTTTATGAGTTGCTACCATGTGCATTTTGCTATAGGCCTCTATTGCAAAGATGATGTGGCATTGTTGCTGAAACGTGTTTGTTGTTACCACGTACATGTTGCAAAATTGGTGTGGTGTAACTAAGCTTTTCATATTATCATGAATATTGGTTTGTTTCATGCGGTTGGAGACTTTTGTCCAACGAAGTTTGCAGAATTTTTATGAAGGCTTATAACAGTTACTAATGTTGGGAGCCATATATTTTTCTTCTCTTTTTGTTGTTTGGTATTGTCAAATTACTGTTTATGATTGTAAATTTATTTTTTTACGACTATAGTGCCTTGATTATAGGCATTTTTGAAAATCTTGTATTATGCATATTTTTATTCTTTTATTGTAATAATGGGAAATTATTTCCCACATTCATTTACATTTGAGATTTACAATTAAATATATAACATTAAAGAACATTGGAAATTAACAAAGTACTATATAAATATATATTAATAGCTATAAAATGTGTTATACTTTTCATAAGAATAAGATAGAATTAGTAAAATGCTATAATAGATATGAATCTTGCCAATGATGTGACAAAAGCCAACATCAAACATGATATCAAATCCTAAGATCTTCAAAACGCTCATTTCTTGAGTCTTGACCTGTTACATAGTAAAATAAAAACCAAGAACTACGATTATTTGAAGATGTTACACCAAAAATCTTAAGAACTACTCAAAAATTAAGGTGATGAGTCTAATTGTTTGAATGCCACAAGAATAAACTTAATAAGCTCAAGAGTTCTTTCGAGAATGAAAGAATAACATAATAACACACTCATTAAAAAAAATTAATGTTCTTAATTCTGAAACAATGGCAGTCCCATATATATATATATATAGGCTAATCTAAAGCTTAAATTAAATGGGAATAAGAATCCTAAATTAAGTAGGATTAAGAATCCTAGCTTAATTAGCAAAACAAGAATCCTAATCTAATTAGAAATAATAGAGTTTTAGTTTAACTTGGAAATAACAATCCTTAACGAACTAGGAAACTAACTTTATATAAGGTAAATAAGCGAAGCAAACAAGGAATTTTCAAAGCCCAAATTAGCCATACGACATTAGGATTTAGTAGTGCAGGGGTTACTTTATTCTTCTTTATACAACCCACTTGAATTCTTGTTATGCATTCAACCCAACTCTTTATTTCGTTGTCCAATAGCTTAAATAATGTTCCAAGTCCTTATCTTTTCTCGAAGCCTAATCCTTCGTTTCTTGCACCTTGAATTGTGCTTAAAGCTTTATTGGTTCATTCTTAATGGTTCTCATCAACAATGCTACCTTGTTTGGCTTCTTAAATTGTAATAGTAGCATTTTCTTTACATTACAACTTGTATTTGATAGCATTTTATAAATGCTAAATATAATACAATGATAACATTGACAAGTTGTTTAGTAACTTTTTTTTAAATGCTATTTATTCGTCTTTGTAGCATTCAATAAAAGTTATCAAATTGTAAAAGTTTTAGTTGCATTGGCTAACATAGCATAGCCCAAAATGCTACCATTCACATATAGTAGCATTTTTCAAATGCTATCATATATAATTTTTCTTATAGTGTTTCCTTATCCTTTTCAAAAATGTGATGCAACTCTTTTAAAGAATCATTTTCATTGATCAATACATGATTTAGTTCTTTTAAGGAAATAAATTGATTTGCCAACGCTTCAATTTGCTTTTTAAGAATTTGGTTTTTAGAAGCCTTTTTCTCAAACTTTTCGTATAATTCTTTATACGCTTGTAATAATTTATCATAAGAGAAGGAAGGTTCAAAGTCACTTACCTCATCATCTCCAAAAGCCATAAAGCACATGTTGGCAACTTTATCGATGGAGTTATAATTGGATGAGCTTTCTTCATTATCATCTCATGTTGCTATCATAGCTTTCTTCTTTCCTTTATTGTGTTTGAGAAGTGGGCAATCAACTCTGACATATCCTGGATTGTTGCATTCATAGTAAGTGATTTAGATCTTTTTGCTCTTTTCACCCTTATTGATATTCTCTTAATAAATCCTTGAATGATTTTTTGCCATAGTTCTTCTTCTTTCTTTGATAGCTATTGAACCTCTTTGCTATGAATGCCATTACTTCCTCAATGTTTTCTCTATCTTCTTTATTGTCACTTTCAAGTATTCATGACTTGAAAGCAATGTTTTTCTTCTTCCACTCGATCATTTGAAATTTTATCTTCGTAGTCCACGAATAAACCAATGAGATCATCAAGAAAAAGTATGTTAAGGTCCTTGGCTTTCTCTATAGCTGTCATCTTTGCCCACCACTCATTCGGCAAAAACTTAAGAATTTTTTTGACTTGCTTACTATTAGAGAAGATTTTTCCAAGGGCCTTGAGTAAATTTACTACATCCATAAACCTTGTATACATGGTATGTCTGGACTTACATGGCTCTATCTTAAACAACTCATATTTCCTAGTGAGTTTACTAATCTTTGATTTATTCACTGGGCTTGTCCCCTTACACACCACTTCTAGTGTGTGCCATATTTCATATGCTATTTCATATGCAGAAAATTCTATTGAATTCCTTCTTATCTACACTACAATAGGGAAAATTAATAGCTTTCGTATTTATGGACATTTTTTTCCCATCAACTTTAACCTACTCCTCACTCAACTTAGGAACATTCTTTCTTTGTTTATTTTCTTCATAGGGACTTTTGGACCTTTAGTTACTACCCCTCCAAAGTTCATAGTCACGTGCTTGTAAATAAATTCTTATTTTAGCCTTCCAATAAGCATAGTCATTTCCGTCGAGAAATGGAGGCCTAGAGATAGATTGCCCTTCTAATTTTCTAGGGTTGCCATGGATCCTTTCTAAGATAGTTAATCCTAAGCTACAGAACTTTGCTCTGATATCAATTGAATGTCAATAAGCAACCTAATAAAGGCGTGAATTGGGTTTTTAATTACAATTCCTAATCAATTCGGTTGTAGTTTCAACCAATCACAATGTCAATTCTAACATAAATATAAAATAAAACAATGAACACAAGATTTACTGTGGTTTGGCAACAACCTGGCCTACACCCATTCTTTCTAACTCCACTAGAAGTATTCACTAACCACAACCGTTGAAACTAGAAGACTTTACAATTACAACATAGGATTTTAGACATCCTACAAACTTCACAAGTTTGGCACACCCTAAGAACTTATAAATTTACTCAACAAAGTGAAAGATCCACTTTTTTCACTTCTTTACAATGAAAAACAAAGAGAACACGTAATGAACAACTTATAAATTTGATCTTCTTAAGAATAGATGTAGAAATTGAGTGTCCTTGGATATCTAAATCAATGTTGATGATTTGTAGCTCAAAAATATGGAACTTGATGTTGAAATCACTTAATATTGCTCTAAAATATGTCGCAAGAAGTTGTGAACTGAGTATCAAGTCCCCAACATATAATTATTTTCAAATACTAGTCATTATTAGCCATTGGAAACTTAAAATTTCAAGTTTTTGGGAAGTTCGATCGGCTGGATCTTTAAAATCAAAGAGAAAAACAAAAATATAGTAATTCGATCAACTGACTAGCCTGGTTTGGGTGATCAACCAAATAAGGCTTTTTGCTTAGGTTCGATTGATTAATTGATTCGGTTCGGTTTGATCGATTCAGTTTGGTTCAATAAGAAAATTGGTTTATGAACAGTAATCTGGATTTTTGTAACTCTGAAAAGTTTGCATTTTGGTCCCTATTCTAGGTTTTAAAATTTAAAACATACATTTTGAAAAACATCTTGAGCTAAACAAAATCATCATGCATGCATACATATAGAAGTATACAAATTCAAATGTATAAAAAAATATCACACTTGTGTCTCGACACTTCATTTTGAGCTTGATTCTATTTTTGACTTCCCAGATTAGACAATGTATTTTATGATCATCAAAACTAGGTTTATATGACCTAAGGTCGGCATCACTCTCAAGTAAACTTTTGCCATAGGTAATGCATTTATAAGAAACAAATTGAGAAAAATCATGAAAAACGAAAAAGGTATGAAAGCCTTTTAATGAAAAAGACATAAACTTTCTAGCAATTCTTGTCGTCAATATTTTTTGACCAACTTTTGCTTCCATAGCAGTAGCATTTCCATTCTCGTTAGCTTTCACTCACCTAACTTACCTAGATCTACTTATCTTCCATTTATTGGTAAAAAGAGGGAAAAGAAGTCGCAGGTGAGGAAAAAAACAAAGTCGAAGAACAACCTAGATCCTTTTTTTTTTCTTTCTTTCTTTGTTGTTTTTAATTTCATCGATAAACATGAAATTATATTTGTATTTGTGGTAGAAAATTCTTTTTGAAATTGGTACAAATATTTGATAAAAATCAAATTATATTATCATTATTTTTAAAAAAATTTCTGACATGTATTTAATCTCACTGTATTTTATTGGGAGAATGCCTATTACCCCTCTACTTTTTCAGTCAATACCCCATTACCTCTCTATATTTTTTCTAATATCTTATCACCCCCTTAATTCTTTTTTTTTTCAATTTTTCCTTCAATTCAATTGATTTACAAAATGATAAAATTGAAAATATTTAAAATATTGAAGGGTAAAATCAGAATTCAAGCGGGTGATGGGATATCAAAAAAAATATAGAGAGTAATGGGGTATTAGCTCAAAAAACAGGGGGGTAATGGGTATTTTCTTGTATTTTATTTGAAATGCATTTAATGCTCAATGTATTGTGTTTGAATTTGTTAGCTAGTGCAAGCAATCTGGGGTAAATTACTATATTTTCCTCAACTCATTAATTTTTTCATTGATGGAAATAACATCGACGGGACGTGAGGTATTTTGGAAATAAGATCAAGGGGTTTGTGAGGTATTTTCAAAATAATAGAGGGTAATAGGAATTTGGCCAAGCAAGGGGAGGGCGTTAGGCTTTTTCCCAATAATAGTTCAAAGAGTAACCTTTTTAAAAGGAATCTCCTTGTTATTCTAGGTAAACAAGCCTAGTCTTAGGGAATCAATGACTCTACCCCTCATAATCTTTATTGGAGGAACTAGAGAATGAACAACTCATGAGATCACTTTCTGGACTACGAGGTAAATTGATTGTAAGCTCTTTAAATCTTTTAAAGCTTAACATAAGCATAAGTTAGGGTAAATAAAATTCATTCAGCATAAAGAAACCTAGAAAACTACAAGACTTACTAACTTTAGCTCAGGTTGGGAGCAAATTTATTTGTGTACAAATCTATTTCTTATTTGCTAAGGTCATTCTATTTTGAATTATGATAGCTATGAGTCTCATTTAAGTTGCAATAACATCCTAAACAAAAGGAAAGCCTCTACACCCTAAAATATACTTCTAAACATGCCTAAAATGCTTAGGACAATACTTAAAAACACAAAAACACATTGACAACATGCAAAACTCCCTAGAGTATATGAATAGAGCATGTTTGTATGGTAATCAGTAAGAAAACTGATTACAAGCCATAATACAATCGATAAATATCCAACAACAATAGACTAAAGTCTCTTTAAAGACATAGATGCATATAAAAATAGAAGAAAGTGCTCGAGGGGGAAATAAAGATTTATAGATTAATTTTGTTTGTTGTCAATAAAAAGCTATTGAAATCGATGGCCTAGTATATTGTATTGAAAACTTATGCACAAGAAGGAAGATCTGCAAAGTGTTTTCTCAAAAATTTTGCAAAAGATGGAAAAAAAGAGAAAAACTCATGGTTTTATACTTGTAGAAAGTTTTTGATCTCAGTCATTGAAAATAAAGGAACCAGATTAAGTCACATAACACTAATTTGATGTGGTAACTAAGGTTGGTAACTAAGGTGGAAACTCAGGCTATGTTGGACCAGTTATATGCACATATATGGCAAAAGAGGAAAGGCCAACAGATGCCATAATAAGTTACATTGTTTTTGGTTGTCACATAATATACTAGGTGATAGTTGCTAAAATAAGGAGTCGTGTTTTTTTAAACATAGTTATCGTTTTCTTAAAACTTGAAAAAACTTTAGACTTGCTTAAGATACTTGAGGCTAAATGTCGATAATACCTAAGTTCAAGTATTAGTTTAATCCACCTCATCGTAAAGGATATCATTAACCCCTAAGGTGAGACCTTGTTGATACTAAATAATCAAACTCACTTAATTCCAAAGTATAGGATCGAGTTAAAAAATAGAATTCAGTTTAGGTTGTTGCAAAAATAACAACTGATAAGGGCTAAGGGGAAAATTATTGAGATAACTACCCACTTTCTCTAGAATTCTTATCATGGATATCCATTATCCATAAATCTTATAGGTTGGTTGCTAATTTTGTCTACAAAAAGTAAAATCAAAATGAGATAGGTACAAGATATTCTAACCGTATTGAAACTCTTCCAAATTAGTGTCTTACTAAAAATTCACAAAGAATTTTCTCTTACTTAAGATCGAAGAGTCTTTGCTAAAAAACCAACTTTTCATAAGTCTTTAGTTACTTTGCAAGTTGAAAGCAATAAAAAGAGAAGAATTGTTGTTTGATATCAAATCCTACAAATTTTGGTATCAATAGCTCATGCCTATATAAAAGTTTGGATAAATGATATCCAGTCCCTAAATTTCGGCTAATTAACATGATTAGTTCTGCTAGTTTCAAAAATACTAAAAAAGTTTCAATCTGTTAGTTTGTAACATATGTTTGGATGGAAAAAAAAATTAACAAAATGGTGAATTGACATCATTTAGTGACAAGGACTATTATATTATGAAGTAATAGCTAACTCATTGATATATGTCGACATCACCATTGACACTTGTGATAAGGCCATTGGCCAAATATTGATATATAAAAAAAATACCTTGGGCCTAAGCCTAAGCCCAATCCCAAGCTAAAACTACATCTTTTTGTTCATGTAATTTATAAAAAGCATAAGTGGACTCAAGCTACTCTTTGGGTTCAAATTGTGAGCTGTGGCATGATAGGCAAAAGTAAACCCAAGTGTGGCCTAGATCAATATAATAACTTTGGTCTAGCCTACTTCGAGGAAACTTAGATCTGAAAGAATTATTATGTGATTAGGTTAATGTATAAGGACCACAAAAGCCTAAAACTTGAGAACCTAAGTCTAAACTCAAGATCTTTAGATCTTTATTTTAATTAAATTAGGATTAATTAAGATAAGTAGTTGATTACAAATAGGATGAATTAAATAGGTGTGTTTTATTATAAGTCTTTGAAATCTTCTTTTGGTTAGGATTAAACTACACTAATTTAATTCCTAAACAAAAACTTGTCTTAAGAAGGTAACTTACATTAAACTAGATTATATGAACTAGTTATATTTCACTATAATTACACATCACACACTATACAAGGAGACATTATTCCACATTGAAAAGAATCTTAGCATCGGGGAAATTTAGAATCTCAGAGATCAAGAAGCTTAATTATCATTAGCTTGACATTCTTAAGAACATGTTCTAAGGTGACACTTTTTTCTTCCAAGCAAAACTAGCAATTCTTGTTTTCCAGTTATCTTTTGTTGCCCAAGTCAACCTTAAACATTACCTTAGCATCCTCACATCTTTTCTGCATCTATAGGTGTATATGTGATTACTTTTAGGCTCTAAAAATACCTTTTTCACAGCCTTAGATCTGACAGGTCACAAAGGAATGTATAGAATATTGCTGCAAGTCAATTTATTTGATATTGATTTGATCATAGTGGTTGTGACTTACCCTTAATAATTGTGTTCTTTTACATTGTTTCTAGAACCATCTTGCTCTCACACATCATAAACTTATAATTTTAGTCTTATGTCATATTAAATATTACAAAAGTAGTAACAATTGTAGTGGATCTCTTCGAACAAGCTTAAGCCAGTCTCTTAAGGTTGCAATATCACGATTATCGAGCCAATAGGTAAGACCTAAAGGACATGGTTGGCCTTACTCCTTGTAATTCAAAAGGATAGAAATGCTCAATTTGGATCTAGAGGCCCATTATTATTTAAGCCCACTGAATGTGATGCAAGGTCTATTCAAGTGACCATCCAATCACAATTTGGCACGTGACTTGAGTAATTTCCCCTAAAACACCAATTTTGCTATTATTGGTCACTAGTCACCATTGCTAACAGTCATTTTTTTGGGTCACCATGGACATTATTCAGATCCTTATTCAACGTTCTAAGTACTGGTATTGTCACTATTATCATTTGAGCAACCATTTGTTGTATCTTTGAAATGGAATTTTTGATATCCAAAAATTAAATTTTAGATCTATAGTGAATGATTGTCCAAATGATAATTATAATCGTGTCATTGCATAGGCCATTCAACAAGGCTTCTATTGATAGGCATTCAATGAGGCTTCTATTGATATTTACAGTGACCTAAATAGAAGATATTAGACGTTGATCAATGGTGGTTGGCGGTGGTTAACAACTCTTTAAATATAAGTTTAAAATTTTAAATTCAAATATGTTAGTATGAAAAATATTGCCCATGTTAGACAAAAACATAGAAAGACATTAATAGTCAATAATGTTACAACAATAAAATCACACTTTTTCATCCAAACAAATGATACAAACAGACTA
Source organism: Azadirachta indica (assembly GCA_022749755.1). Classification (NCBI taxonomy): domain Eukaryota; kingdom Viridiplantae; phylum Streptophyta; class Magnoliopsida; order Sapindales; family Meliaceae; genus Azadirachta; species Azadirachta indica. The sequence continues at coordinate 19,435,213 of CM040453.1, read as the reverse complement.
AAACATGTTTGAATATTTCTAAAACTAGTAGGATTGATTAAGTTAATTGGTCAAATTTTAGGGACTAAAATGTTGTTTACCTTATAATTTAATATGACAAAAATTAAAGAAAGGAAAATTTTAAACGTCTTTAAAAAAATGTTTGATGGAATGATTTAATGCTTAGCTCCCTAGTCATGAGTTCACATGGTTTAAAGTTTGCTCTTAGATCATTTTGAATATGAGTGATGATAGAAGACAGTTGAAACATTAAAAAATTGATTACGCTCCCATTGCTGATAATTTAAAATACATCAGAGAATATCTGATACCCTCTTGCTGTTAAGTCTAAACCCTATTATCCCAATTGTTTGACAAATATCCTATTACCCCTATTATAGAAGACTATTACTTTCTAAAGGCAATTAAGTAATTTGACATTATTAATTTGTAAGTGTACAAATTTGGAGTGCCTATAGTAATATGCTACTATCATTAAATATGTGTTAGGAAAGTCAATTAATTTATACATTAATCTTTATTGATTTATAGATATTTTAAGAAAAATATATATTTAGATATGTTTTAAATAACATATTAATAAACTAATTTAAATTTTATATTAATATATTTTTGGATAAATATTAATTAATTTGTATAAATAGTTAAATTTATAAATGTTTTAGATAATTCTTTAATAAATATTTAAATTTTATATTCTTTGTATTTTTTGATAAATGTTAATTAATTTATATAAATATTATACTATTTATATTTTTTAATAAATGTTAATTAATTTACATAATATTTAAAAATTTTATAAATATTTAGATAATTTAAATTATCCTAAATTGATTTCAAATTTATGAATATTTTATGAATGACTTCCAACAATAAGCCACCATCGTGCATCATTGATGATCGACTCCAAATAAATTGCCATGAACATCATTAAACTTTAAATTTCTCGATGTATATGATAGTATAACTATTTTCAAGAAAAAGGCATCAAAAAGAGTTCAAAATAGTAGTGGATATCATATGGCTCTACTACACTGGGGGAAAGTGGAAGCACAGTGCCACCATCACTAAAGTCGGGTGAAAGTCGATCTATTCAATAGTGTTGGCATTATTCCATTGAGAATTATAAGTACATTTAAATGATTGCATATTCTAATAAAACTAAAGTACTACTTTTGCAATAGCCTTGTGGTTTTGTTTAATTTTTTCATACTTAATTATTATTGAAGTGATTAATTGCATGCTATTTGTTGATTGCATTCAATAGGTTATGTACAAATTTGTATTATCAATTTCATTCAGATTAGTTTGTTAATAGGTCATATACTAACTTGTACTATCGAAGTTGCTATCGTCTTTCTACTTATCATGTTGGCAACAGACCTTAGTACCAAGTATGGTTTGGTGATTGAAGGAAGAAAGCTTAATTTGCAAAAGCCAAAATTATCTAGCAAGGGTATTTTGGTAACTATCAAAAATCATCCTTTTTCTAATGTTCTGTTACTTGACACTAAAGGGGTATTCGCTAATAAAACAAAACATTCTACTTTAATGCTATTTCGCTAAACCTCAAGGGAGGTATCCAAAAATCACTCTTAGTTTATATGTTTTAGATAATTTATTAATAAATTAATTCATTTTTTTTAAATAATCAAGGATGTTAAAATAATTTGCTTATTCTAATCTCAATATCTTGCCAACTAATACTATAAGCTACTTTTGTAGACATTTGAGGTAATCAGAAGGGCAAATTGATAACTATCTTCAATTATCCTAAAAAAATAATAGGACTAATTTTAAGAGGTGATGAGATATTTATCAAACAATAGAGGGTAATTGATATGTTCATTAATTCATATGCATTATTCTCTTATAATTCTCATTCATAAGCATTAATTCTCATTTCTTTTGATGTTTTGTAGGTATCTCAAAGCAAAAGTCCATAATCGAGCTTAATTGAAGGGAAAGCAAGCATTTTGTTATTAAAGTGTTTTGATGAAAAGACATGAAAATGGAGCACAAGTACACATTCACAAGCTTTTCCATCAATTTTTGGCTAAAGGAGCAAAAATAAAATGTGCTAAGTTTACAATATTGATGCAAATACGGATGCACATAAGAGCAATGATCCAATTCAGCTACCTAATGGTTCTGTTATAAGAGCAAGAATGAAGAAATTCAAGGATGCATTGAATGAGATGATTCAAGATTTGTGGGATGATCTTGCAACAATTCAAGAGTGCAAGAAAAAGTCAAATATCAAGCTTGGACTTCAAGACAATAATCAGAGCTTGGTGGCATTGACACAAGTACAAGAAGGCAAAACCTGAAGATTAAAGCTTCTACGGAATTCGACTTCTTAAATCTATACAAGGCCATATTCGAATGATGTTTCAAGACTAAGCAAGCATGTTCAAGTCTTTTAATCGTAGTTCGAGTCAGATCGTCATCATGATGCAAGTTTTAGATTCCATATGCTATTTGGGCTAAGTTGCTGCTCAAGCGCATTATCTATCTCAATCTTATTTATAAACATATATTTTTTAGTTTGTTATGTGTTTGGGCTGTTAACGTTAATTATTAAGCCCAAATTCAGTTTGTTTTAATTTAAGTTAGAATAAGTTTAATTTTGTGGTCAAACACTCTAATTAAGATTACTTATCTCTTATACCCTTATATATTCAGCCACATGCTCCCATGGAGGGATCATTAATCTTTGAAAGGAATAAAATTGAGAGTGTTTCTCTTATTTTGATTCTTACTTAAATCAAGATTCTTACAATCAAAGCTAATTATTTTGAGGGTATTTTATTCTAAGGCTTTATTTCACAAGTTGAAATTGGGTTGCAGACTTGGGTAAATCTGATTTAACTTTCCAAGAGGTTCCTTCCATGTGTAAAGATATTGGGTCTTAAGTTTAATATACTCAGGGTTCATATCAAATACTAAAATGATCATAACTCTGTTTGCACAATTTTGAATCCTATTTAGTTTATTGTATTGAAAACTAGACATTCAGAGCTTTCCGTTGATATATCTCTTGAGCTTGTATTTAGAACTATTAAAGAAAAGACTTACTTGCCCATGAAAGAAAGAAAAAGAATCCAAAATTTCCATAATTACTGAGCATGTTTGCTATTTTTGGGTGTATTGTTTTACCTAAAACTTGAACTTATGTGATTCACAATGATTTAAAAAGAAGGTATAATGATGCATAAATCGACTTTTAATGGTACAAAGTATATTCGAGCCATTATGGAGAAAATCAAGCCGAAAGCAAGAATTTGGAGAATAAAGTAATTGGAAACATCTTTACGTATTTTAAGCAGAACTTTGGGGTCTACAAAAAGCTAAGAGAATTTTCGACAATTGTTATGTTGAATACATTTTCAAAAGATGATTGCAACGACGTTAATTGCAAGGGTACAGGTCGTATCAAGTAGTAAAGAGATAAGTACAAGTATTGTCCTATGAGGATTGATTAAATTGAATACCATGTATTATAGCCTTAAAAACAAATTTTATTTAACCAATTTAAATTGACTAATTGTAAAGTTAAATAAAATTAAAACTTGATGATTAACTAAAAGAGAAATAGAAATAAAATTGAAGAAGGGTGATGAATGAATGAAATATGCAAGTATAAAAGATCTAGGGCCTTGAATTCACTTATTCCTTTCCAAGCTTTTCCTAATTGGCCATTAATAATTTGTCCTAATTTTATTTACTAATTGTAGGATCTAAAGTCAATTCACTACCTTTTTCGAGTATAAAAGATCTATGCAAAAATTTTCTAAATCAATATCCTTATCAAACATGGTCAACCAAACGCTTAAGTACATCCTACTTTAATCACTTAGAATAATTCAGTTACCCCCGGTTCTTATTATTAATCTAAATGATTATTAGATTATTTAAGTACCAATTCCCCATGGAATATTAGTAATACCAAATCCAAAAAACAAATTAAACCATTGCAAGTATTAATTTATCCACCTTTGATCATTCAATTTGTCAAACGACAAATTAGAATCCATTAATGCAAGTAAACATAAGTAAATAAAACATTTCCACATTAACAATATGCCAATTAATTAAACATAATCAACATAAGCTATATCAAGACCCTACATTAAGATATCTAGCATAACTTATCAAGTATTAACATCAAATTTATCATGTAATCCATAATCTTTAAATTCAACAAATAAAGTTCAAATGAAATACAAAATAAAAATGATAGAGTTTAAGAAACTAGACTAGAGGTGAGGGCTTCAAATTCTCCTTCAAATATTCTTCCAAAGACTTCAAATTGATTCAATCCCTCTTTCTCTCTCTAGTCTCCTCTCCTTGCTCTTAACCTTTTCTCTCTTCAAAATTCCACTTTTCATTCTTGATTTCTTGGTGACTATCTCCCTGATCATAAAAACCTAAAATATACCCAAATTAAGCCATTAGTTGATGATCTTATGGCCTACAATCATCCAAAGACGTCGAGAAGGAGTAGAGGCGTTTAAAATGGTGCGGGGGCATAATCGAGGAGAGATGGGCATTCAAAATTGTGCCTTCATGGCGTGGCTACGCCATAGCTTTTATCTTTGGGCAGAATGCCATACCATGGCATGGTGAGGGCGTGCCATGCAAACAACCTAAATCTTTAAACGTTTCTTTTCTTACACTTTGGTCCTTAAAACTTTTGCATTTTGGTCCCTAATTCTTTTCTGACTTTTTTGACATTTCTTTTTCGAGTCGATTTCATCTTGCATGACTGTTTTCAAACTTTCCTACACAAGATTACTAAAATTCATCTTGAGTATTTACAAAACAATTCTAGTTCTAAAGCAGCCGATAAGTGTATATTCTACATATTGATCAGATACTCCCAAACTTAATTGTTTGCATGTTCTTAAGCAAATCAAAAGTAAAGATCACTAATTAACAGAGCTTAGCCAAAGATAACCAAAGTGAGACAAAATAAATTCTTGAGCATATGCTTAGTCAAAGTATAATCTAGCCTCATAAATCAAGTAGATACTTAAATCAAGGAAATTTTCAAAATGTTGGCATTTTATCTAGAATTTCAACTTGAATATCAAATATCACTCTACTTAAAGATTCCTTGTGCAAGTGTGTGAGTTGCCACCCATATTTAATCATTCTTTAACTAGAATAAGTTTATACAACAAATAGGCTTGTTTAAACTTCTTAGGAATTCCATAGGTTTGACTTTCATGTCACTTTCCACTAATATAGTAAGACACCACATCAAGGATCCTTAGGGCTTAATTAAGCTTGTAATGATAGGTTATGGACAAGGTAGAAAAATGCAAATTTAAGTAAGGTTTAACTACCTTAAGTATATCAACCATCGTAAAACTTTATCTTTAATCCTTTTTAATATTTCCTAGAATCATCAATTCTTCACAAATTTTTTTGGTTTCTCATCTATTTACAAATCAAAGATGTCCCTCTTTCTTTCTTTCCTTCTTTTTTTTGGGTAGTTCAGTCTCACTCTACTTTTTTACGTGAGCTCTCCATGCTTATTAGGCATAAGGTTCGGTTACTCAACAAAAGTTTGGCTTGACCTTTTTATTTCTCTCTCATTGCTCTATTTTTTTATGCAAGTTCTCTATACTTGCATAAGCTTGAGACCTGTTACTCAGTAAGGGATTGGTTTAAGTTCTAATACTACACTCATCTTCTTTTATGTAGATAAGCATTAGAATGATAAAAACTTCAGGGTGCTAAACTAAAGATTGTTAAACTTTTGTTAAACTTTATTCTAATGCTAAATCGATATAAGGATGACAACAAAAGAAAGGTGTACTCAGGCTCAATAGGGTTAGACTAAGAATTGATTAATTCTATGTTAGCTTGAAAGGCTCAAACGAACCAAAAATGGCCTAAATCATTTTCCTAATGAAGCATCCCCTAGAAATTTGCCCTAAACGATAATCAAACCAATAAAATCTTACAAGTTCACTTAGTTCACATAAACCTTCTCTGAGTTTCCAAACAATCAAGTAATTGTGACATTATCGCTCAAAATTTTAGGAATGATCAAATAGAGTGAATTTGGCAATAAGTTAAGCACGTAGATTAAGACAACATTTATATTTTCCAAACTTTACATACTCTTAATCAAAGTCGTGTCATTGGTCTTTTATTTATATTGACTAAAGCAAGCTCAAATAACAACTACAATCAACATATAAGAACAGAAGAGAGTTATATTTAAACCATACTTAAAAAGAACAAGAAACTTTAAAGTAAGCTAATAAACTAAATAAAACTAACTCACATGCTAAAAATAAAAACTGGGAAGACAAAAATTTAAGATCAAGTTATGTGTATCGGCTTAAACAAAAATTTTGATTAAGAAAATACCATAAAACATTTCCACAAACATTCCACAACCAAGTTTCCTCCCTCAAACTTAAAGTAAATATCGTCTGCAATGTTTGATTACAAATAAAAACCAAGGGAAAGGAGCCATACCTAAGAGGGAGACGTAAGATCTCACCTCTTAATTCTTATTGTCGTCATTGTGCCTCTATGGAGGTGGATTTAATTCATTTTGTTTGTTGGCTCTATCCGGTGTGAAAATTGAGGTGGTCCTGAGTTAGCTTGAGTGTGCTAAAAATATGATCCAAGGGTGTTGTTATGGTACAACAAATATTGATTCATTTATGTGTTCTTCTCAGACTTTGCGAATTTCTTGTCGATTCTAATGAATTTCTTGTTGTAAAACTATAAGAGTTAGTTGTTGAAAATCTTCACGTATGAAGGATGATGAACTGGCGATTTCATTTGAGAGAACGGTTACATTAATGACCTTCATAGATAGGGATTTTCCCTTCATTGGACTTTGACATGAAGTATAGTGTAATATTATAGTGCGATGGTCTAAGTTATAGTTTTTCGAAGATGAAGCAATGGTGCTTATGGTAACGGTATGTACCTATCATAATGTATAGTAAATCCAAACTTGAACATATGAACTCCCCTTCAGCCTAACAAGTGAATTTGGAAATGGAGATACTGTTTATAGATGAATCTAGATTTACTTTGTACTCTATTTTATACACCTTTACCTCTGTTTTTAAGCATAAAGCAGTGATACGGTAAGGGTGTGTGTGTCCACTTGATGTTTTAGCTTCAATAGAATTGACCAAGCTCTTTCTTATAACTCTTCCCATGTCAATTGGAATCTTTGCACAAATACAATAAAGCAAGGTAACTCGCTTTGCCATAACTCATTCTGATGAGAAGTAGGTGCGGGGTTTGAGCAGATGAATTTATACCATACCTTGGTATATTTTTTAAGTGCGTTTTTCAAAAAGGTGAGAGCTTTTTGATGTTTGCTACGGCTTTTCAACTATTGAGTGCCCAAAATGCACAATTCTTCAATAATCATAGTGTAGTTCTCTTCATCGCTCTTAAATGCATCATATAAGTCTTCATCATCATCAATGGTAGGTCGATCATATGTGCATTAATGGCCTCTGAACTAAAAGAAATCATTTTCCTGAAATAAACACTCAATCATTTTCTTAGCTCATCGAAACATTAGCATAAAACTCTCGTACTAATGATACTACCGCTTTATTTAGCAAGTCGATAAGGGTTTCCCATTTTCATGCTCGGCTAAAATCTAAAATTTTTCCATCTTCTATATTCAATTTTAAAGCCCACTCCCTCATAATTGTCTTTTCATCTTCCTTAAATTCAGTAAAATTTTTCTCCACTTCAATTGAAATAAATCTCTAACTATCAAAATGCTATGATAATTATGAGAAGGTACCTTTTTTTTGTGCCATGAATTTACTTATGCTTTCTCTCGGACAATTTGTTGAACACTTGTATGCCCACTTTCTACTACAGCTCTTCCTTCGCTAAATCAACTCTTAGATCTCTTATTGCACCTCCAAAATAATCCTTAAGTGATTCTTGATGTGAAAGCTTAAGAAATCTTCAAAAATTCTCACCTAAGCATTTTATCAAACAGTTGGCATGCAAAATGCACAACCCACCCAATTATCAAGTTCAATTTTCTTTCAATAACTCAATTATCCTAAACACAATTTCAATCCTTTTCTTATAGTCTAATGATTCAAATGTTTTCCCCAAACTTCAATTCAAAAACACAACATTTAAGTTCTCTAAATTATCTCTAATTACCAATCTCGACAATTCAACCAAAGTTCAATAAAAAGGAAAAATTTGCAATTCAATAATGAACTTACTTTAATGTTTTTAATTATGAAGGAATATTGATGAATTGTTTCCAATAAGATTCCAATTATAGTAGTTCCGATAAGGGAAAAATTTTGGAGATTTTATGTTGGGATTAATGCTTGATTGATTACTTGGTGGTTGGATATAATGTAAGAAGGACAAATTTGTAGAGATTGATTGTGTTTAAAGAGCAAGAGAAGACGAAAAAATGAGAGTAAGCATGGATTGTGTTTGTACTTGACACTAAGATGTGAAGATGTTTTGTATAAGGCAAATGGAGGAAATTGTGGCCAAAAGAAGAAATAGGCAAAGCAAAGAGTCGAAGGGGGGTTATATATATGTCAGACATTAGGGAAATGAGGACCTGGTGTGTGCTCATACTAGGACTACGAGGCCGTGCCATGGTCTCAGTAAAAATGAAGGTAATGGGTGCTATGTATGTGACGTTATACGAGAGGAAGGGAGATTTTGCACGATCATAGTACAGGCGCGTGCATGGATTACGAGGCTACACCATGCTTTTGACCAAAAATGGGGGAATAGGCGCTTAAGTCTAGGGGAAATTTACCATAAGTATGGTGCAGGTGCGCACAAAATATGCATGGCTGTCCCACTCTCTCAGCAAAATAGGGTTGAAATGATGAGTGGGGAAAGGTGGTTGGGGTTGGGTTATATGAATATGGCACAGGCATGCACAAAGGCTGTATGGCCACGCTACGAGCTCGGGTAATCTTGCATGACTGTGCTATGGGCTCTTGTCCGACGGCCAATTTATCTGAGAAATGCTTTGTTCTACATCAGAATTTGCTAAAGAGCTGCAAACACTTAAAACACACATGAAGAAGCGCAATTGAGGAACTAATCTAAAAATAAAAGAGAAATAAAAAATTCAATTCAAACAAAAATTCAAATTGTGAAAGTCTTGGCTTGCCTCCTAAGTGGCACTAAATTTAACGTCCTTAGTTAGACTTGGCCATGAGTTAATCACTTAGGTTCCATGAATGAAATTGTTGAAGCTTTTCTCTCCTCATTGCTGAGATAACTCTTGAGTCGATGTTTGTTGATGTGAAATGGTCTTTCATTATTGCCTTGTAGCTTAGTAGCGTTAAATGAAAAAATTTGTTTTAATTTTGAGCAGTCTTGACCACTTTGTTCTTAACTTCCTTGGAAAAAGTTCTAATCAAGAATTGAACAAAGGCGCTTGCTCTCCCTCTTTGAATTCCCATCTCAAGATTCGATTCTCATACCATTTTTTCGTCTTTTCCTTGTACATCTGGGCATTTTAAAAGCATTATTCCAAAATTCTTCTATTTCATTCAATTGAAGTAATCTTTTTTTACCCAACACCTTTAGGTCAAAAGTCAATGTTTTCACAACCTATATGCTTTATGTGCTAGTTAGACTAAAAGATGGCATGCTTTTCCAAACATTAACTTGTATGGTGGCATTCCAATAGGGGTTTTAAACACTGTACAATAAGCCTATAGTGCATCGTTTAGCTTCTTTGACCAATCTCTTCGCGAATTATTCATCATCTTTTCAAGGATCTTCTTCAATTCTCCGTTTCAAAAATCCACTTGACCACTTATTTTAGGATGGTAAGGAGTAGTAATCTGATGCTTGACACCATATTTTACCAAGAAAACTTCGAACTGATGATTGCAAAAATTTTGCCACCATAACTAATAATTGCTAAGAAGTGTCAAAACCAGTGAAAATGCACTTGTGCTAAAGGTTGTAACCATTCTTGTATCATTTATGTGTGACAAGCCACAACTTCGACCTATTTAGATATATAATTGAAGCCCAACAAGATGTATTGGTTAGAAAATGAAGATTGAAATGGTCCCATGAAGTCTATTTCCCAAACATCAAGCAACTCTACTTCTAAAATGTTCTTCAAAGGCATCTCATTTCTTTAAGAAATATTTCCAATTCTTTGACATCGATCATAAGTAGTAATAAATGCATAAGAATCCGTAAATAACGTTGGCCAAAACAATCTTGATTGAAGTAGCTTAGTTTTCGTCTTTGTTGCACCTAAATATCTTCTATACTCTAATGAATGGTAATGTTCCAAGATGTTTAACATTTCATTTCCTAGAACACATCTCCATATGACTTAATTTGGGCTTCTTTTGAATAGTAATAGATCTTCCCATAAAAATGACTTTACATCATGCAAGAATTTTTTCTTTTAATGAAATGAAAGGTCTAGTGGTAGAACTCCACATGCCAAATAATTAATGAAATCCATATACCAAAGAAGCTTAGATTCCATTGAAAATAATTGTTCATTTGCAAATATTTCAAGGACTTATGATTTTTTCAGTTTTCTCTTCGGTTTCTAACCTTGATAAATGATTTGCCACTAAATTTTCACTGCCCTTCTTATCTTTTATCTCGATGTTGAACTCTTAAAGCAGTAGAATCCATTGAATCAGCTGAGGTTTTGCGTCTTTCTTTACAAATAAATGGCTAAGGGCAATATGGTCTGTGAATATAACTACCTTAGAACCAATAATGGATGGTCTAAACATATCAAAGGCAAAGACTACTGCAAGCATCTATTTTTCTATTGTTGTGTAGTTTTGTTTAGCACTATCAAAAGTCTGACTAGCATGATATATAGAGCTGAATGTCTTGTCTTGCCTTTGTCCCAGCACTGCTCTAAATGCATAATCGCTAGCATCACACATAATCCTGAAAGGTTGACTCTAATCCAGAACCACCATAATTAGGGCTACTATCAGCTTCTTCTTTATCAACTCGATTGCTTGCAAACAGTAATCATTAAAGTCAAACATTGCATCTTTTTCAAGTAGATTAACAAGGGTTTTATAATCTTAGAAAAATCTTTGTTGAATTTCTTGTAAAACTTAACATGTCCAAGAAAACTCTGTATTCTTTTCATGTTCTTGGGTGGTGGGAGCCTTTTGATTACTGCGATCTTGGCATGATTGATCTTAATTCCTTTTGACGAGATTTTGTGTCCAAGAACAATCTCGTCTTGCACCATAAAGTGACACTTCTCCCAATTAAGTATTAAGTGTTGTTTTTTGCACCTATGCAAAACTAAAGAAAGATTGTGAAGGCATATATCAAATGATGAACCAAATACGAAAAAGTTATTCATAAATATCTTTATTTTCTCTTCTACCATATTTGTAAAGATTGCCATCATACACCCTTGAAAAGTAGTAAGGACATTGTACAAACCAAATGGCATTCTATAGAAAGCGAAAGTACCATGAAGGCATGTGTAAGTAGTCTTCTCTTAGTCTTTAGGGCCTATAGAAATTCAATTGTATCCTAAATACCCATCAAGAAAATAATAATATTGATATCCCGCCAACCTATCAACATTTGATTAATGAATGAAAGTACAAAATGGTCTTTACTTGTTGCCTTGTTAAGTTTCTAGTATTCATACATACATGCCAACCAATCATAGTTCTTGTAGAAATTAACTCCTTGTCATCATTCCTCACAACTATCATCTCCTCTTTCTTAGGCACAACTTAAACCTGACTAACACATGAGCTATATGAAATAGCATAAATGATGCTGGCATTCAACAACTTCAATACTTTTGCATGCACTACTTCCTTTATTGTTAGATTTAGTGTACATTGATGCTCAATAGTTGTTTGTAGTTCTCTTCCATCAGAATTTTGTGCATATAAGTGGCCAAACTAATACCTTTAATATCCGCAATAGACCACCCAAAAGCAGACTTATGTTTCATCAACACTTCAAACAATTTCATCTTTTTATCATGATTCAAAAGCACTCAAATAATTATTGAAAATGTTGAATTCTTTCCCAAAAAGGCATATCTAAGATGGTCTGACAATTCCTTAAGCATTGACCCATTATGAGAAATCTCTATAGCCTTTTTAGATTCAACCCTTTTTTTTCCCAATTCATTTCCAATAAGATTGTCACATCCAACCTCATCAACCAATAAAGCTTTTAATGAATAAAATTCATTAATCAAATCTCCACAATCATCATCAAGATTGAAGTCATGTAACATTTTATTTTTAGATAAAGGCTTCATAAGGCATTTTTCCAATGAATCTTTAGGCATCACATCATAAAGCATAACACACTTTGAAATGAAATCAATTTGGTTGCAAGAATGTACCTTATCCAAGAACTTCAAAGTGTTGTAAATGTTGAAATGAAATCAAGGCATTTTTGTTATGCATGTCAATCAAAGCTTTACCGATAGCCAAGAATGGTTTTCCAAGTATGATAAGGACCTTATGATCTTTTTCTATATCCAACAGCACAAAGTCAACTGAAGAAATGAACTTATCCATCTTCATTAGTACATTTTCAATGATTCCTCATGGATAAGTGAAGGAGCGATTCACCATTAGTAATGAAATAGTCATCAATTTGACTTCTCCCAAGCCCAACTTTCATAAAATTAAAAGAGGCATTAAATTAATACTTGCCCCAAGTCATACAATGCCTTCTTAAAATTAGATTTCCCAATAGTGTAGTGATAGTGAAATAACTTGGATCTTTTCCTTTCTTTGGCCATTTTTTTTTAATAATTGAACCACAATCCTTTATTAACTTGACAGTCTCATATTCCTCCGAACGCTTCTTCTTTGACATTAATTCATTCATAAAATTTGTGTAATTAAACATTTTTTTCATTGCATCTGCAAGTGGAATATTAAGATGAAGCTTTTTGAACATTTAAAAGAACTTAAAGAATTAAGCATCAAGCTTCTTCATTTGAAATCTCTGAGGAAAAGGCAATGATGGTGAAATCATAGGAGGGTTATTCGAAAATGAAATCCCATGTGCTTAGACACTTCCTTTGGTGCCTCTTCTTCAACTTTCTTCTCAATCACTTCACTCTTCTTCATCTTATCCTACTTAACTTCATTCTCCTTCGGCTTGGGTGTGTCGAACTCCTTACCACTTCTAAGAGTGATTCTTGCATTAATCTTTAGGATTTGACTCTGTGGCCTTAAAAAACTTCCTAAATGATTGTCGTTTGATTGAAATGGTAAGCTGGCCGATTTGAGTTTCCAATGACTTCATCGTGGCATTCATATTTGTGCAATGACTCTCAATACTATCAAGTCGAGCTTCGTATTTGTTGAACCAGTTTCTTGTTTCCTTTACAAATGTTCCTAAAAGATCTTCCAAGGATGGTTTCTTTTCTACCATCGGTTGTTGGAAATGCGACCGATAATGTGGTTATAAAGCATGACTCTAATATATATAGAAGAAATTCTCATGATTGCAGAGTCTAGAATGATAATGAGTTGGTATATTATTATTTGGCTGGAAGTTGTAGTTTCGATTATTGATATTACTCCAAACTTTCATTAGCATATGATGAACTAGCAACCATCGCTTTCTTTTCACTTGAAGACACATCCCTTGTGGTGAGGTTTTTAATTTAGTTTGTCAAAGCTATTAGTTGGGCTAAAAGTGATGCCATGGGATCTACCTCATGAATTCTCGTGCCTCTTTTGATAACTGACCTCTCACTAGGCCATTAGTAGTTGTTGCACACCATTTCTTTGAGCAAAGCATAGGCTTCCTTAGCTATCTTGGACAACAAAGTACCACCAGCTACTGCATCTATAATTGTTCGAGTTTGCTTATTCAATCCATTATAGAACAACTGTTTCTAAAACTAATCTTGGTACCCAAGCTACAGACACTTCTATATTAAATCCTTGAATCGCTCTCAAGACTTATACAATGGTTCCAAGTCTAGTTACTTGAATTGTACAATCTTACACTTCAACTGTGAAGTCTTTGACGGTGGAAAAAACTTGGTAAGAAACTTTGGGGCCAATTCTTCCTATGTATTTATGCTTCTGGGTTGCAACGATTTCAAGGAAAACAGGAACAATCCCATGTGAATTAAGCCTTGGTCCACCTCATTCATCTTGACAGTGTCGTAAACTTCTAAGAACATGGCTAAATGAATGTTATGTCTTTATGAGAGAAGACTCTACAGTGATTTTGCTAAACCATGTTTATCAACACAGGTTTAAGCTAAAAATCGTTGGCATTAATTGCTTGTTGACGAATTCTTGAGTAGTTATCATTAACCATCGATCAGAAGTAATCTTGAAGTGCTCTAGGTTGTTGAGGCTATAGTGGTTGGTTTTGATTTCCTTCGTTTGCCATGGCTTTAGATTAGTTCCTTCTCTTCTGAATTGACAAAAAGTCCTTTCAATTTCTAGGTCAAAAGCAACAAGTTCAAGTCTACAAGCTATTTGCATGCACCTATTAAATCCATAAATAGAACAAAGACTTGAGCAAAAATAAAAGAAAATAAAGGCCTAGATTAAGATTGAACAATGCTACTACAATATTAGTAATAAATCGAAGTTTTCAATCCTTGGCAACAACTCCAAAAACTCAGATTTCCATTGATATATCCATTGAACCCGCATTTAGAACTATTGAAGAAAAGACTTACTTGCCCATGACAAAAAGAAAAAGAATCCAAAATTTCCATAATTACCGAGCATGTCTAGTATTTTTAGGTGTATCATTTTGCCTAAAACCCAGATTTGTATAATTCAAAATGCTTTAAAAAGAAGACATAATAAAGCATAAAATCACTTCTGATGGTGTAAAGTAGCTTCAAACGACTTATGGAGAAAATCGAATCAAAAGTAAAGACATGTTGCAAGAATTTGAGGAATAAAGTAATGGGAAACATCTTCATGTATTTTAAGCATAACATTGGTACAAAGACGAGCTTAGATGCTTTTGGGGTCTATAGAAAGCTAAGAGAATTTTTTACAATTGTTATGTTGAATACGTTTCTAAAAGATGATCATGACAACACTAACTGCAAGGGTATGGGTCACATCAAGTAGTAAAGAGATAAGTACAAATATCGCCACACGAAGATTAAAATTTAATTTAAAACTAAGTACTATAGCGTTGAGTAATTGTAAAGATAAATAAAACTAAAACTCGATGATTAATTAAAAGAGAAATAGAAATTGAATTAAAAAGTGTTAATAAACGAATGAAATATATAGTATAAAAGATCTAAGACCTTGAGTTCACTTATCCCATTCTATGTTTTTCCTAATTGGCTATTAATAATGTATCCTAATTTTATTTACTAATCATAAGATCTAAAATGAATTTGCTACCTCTCCCAAGTGTTAAACGAATTGCTAAGTAAAAATTTTCCAAATTAATATCCCTATCAAACATGGTCAACTAAACATTTCTTAAGTACACCCTATCTTAATCACTTAGAATAATTCAATGACCTCCCAGTTCTTATTATTAATCTAAATGATTAATAGATTATTTAGGTACTAATTTCCTCCCAGAATATTAGTAATATCAAATTGTATTTACCTAATTTGATAAACAAATTAAACCTTCCTAAGTATTAAATTTATCCATCTTTGATCATTCAATTTGTTAAATGACAAATCAGAATCCATTAATGCAAGTAAACATAAGTAAATAAAACCATTCCACATTAAAAAAATTGCCAATTAAACATAATTAAGATAAGTTACATCAAGACCCTAGATTAAGATATCCACCACAATATATCAAATATTAATATCAAATTAATCATGTAATCCATAATCTTTAAATTTAACAAATAAAAGGTTCAAATGAAATACAAAATAAAAATGATAGAGTTTAGGAAACTAGACTAGAGGTAAGGGCTTTAAATTCTCTTTCAAATCTTCTTCCAAAGACTTCAAATTGATTCAATCCCCCTTTCTTTCTCTAGTCTTCTTTCCTTGCTCTTGACCTTCTCTCTGTTTAAAATTCCACTTTTCCTTCTTGGTTTCTTGGTGGCTACTTCCCCTACTCATTAAAACCTTAAATATACCCAAATTATGTAATTAATTGATGATCTTATGGCCTAAAATCATCCAAGAATGTGTAGGAGGAGTAAAGGCGCTCAAAATGGCGCGGCAGCGTAGTGGAGGAGAGATGGGTTGCACAGCCGCATGCCTTGGTGTTGTTGCTGTGCCATAGCTTCTATCTTTTTCCAGAATGCATGGTATAATAGTGCCATGCCATAGCAATTGCATGCCATACAAATAGTCTAAATCTTTAAACTTCGCTTTTCTTGTTATTTGGTCCCTAAAACTTTTGCATTTTGGTCCCCAATTTTTTTCTGACCTTTTCGACATTTCTTTTTCAAGCCAATTTCAAATTGAATGACCATTTTCTAACTTTTCTACACAAGGTCACTAAAATTCATCAAATATTAACAAATTTAAGGATTTACAAAACAATTCTAGTCCTGAAGTGGCTGATAAATACGTATTCCACACACTTATCAAAAGACGTCATCTTTAAGGTAAAAAATCTGGATCAAGTGGATAGTGGAGCATAGGATCTTGTTTTGGTATTTTCGAAAGCAAGTGGATGGTAGTTTTAAGGAAAGGCAAGACCAAGGGGTTACACTATATAATGAAGCTATATTTTCTCTTCAGGAGACCAAATAGAGTACGAAGAGAGGAAATAACTCAAGTTAGAGCTCTTAAATTCTAAGATTGATTCAAGAAGATAATAGGTTCTATCTTCTCTATCCTATGTCTCTTTCTTATTATTTAATGCTTTTAATCATGCAATTAAGTAGCTAAAACTCTTAGTTAGCGTGAGAGATAGAGCCTTGATTATAATTTTTATGGGTTATGATGATTTGAATTTTTAAAACTTAATGAGATGATGTTCATTTATATTTTGCATGTTAATTAGTATTACATTTTTGAATAATTTAGGATTTACAACTTTGATTATTACATTTTTAAATGATTTGAGAATGATAATCTTGATTTTGAATATGTAACTTACTAATGTAAACCTAAGGACCATACTAGTACAAGGGTTGAATTGTAACCTTTATTATTCAATTTTGGAATACATTGATGCAAGGTTTGAGGACCACACCAATCCCTTATCTTGATTGCTTCACATATAAATAAATTTGTATCAACATGATAACCAATTTGATTGTTAATATAAAGTCTTCTTATTTTCACAACACTTGATGCACTCTTAGCATGTTCACAATAGGCTATACCAAGCATTGTTGCATGTTTTAGGGTAGATGAGTTAAATCCCACATCAAGATTAACTTGTAATCAATGGAAAACTAATGCGTGAAATCTTTTCATTACTTGTAAGAAGGCCATCACTGTCTTAAGGTCCATGATTTGTAAATTACGTATAACACCCTAAAAATTATAATTAATAATGGATTCTCAAACTAACACCTCATTACCCTTGGTTTAATCTTTTATCAATTTTGTTCATTAATCATTAGTTTAATTTTATTTTTCATCAATCAAGCCACTCCTCTTTTATTCAATTTAAAATTTATTAGTTAAGAACCATTGATTTATTTTATTCCTTATGGGATCAACCTCGTGGAATACTTATTATACTACATGCGGTTCATATACTTGTGTGTTTTAATTTGGATTCTAGGATGCTTATTTAAGTGTAACTAGAATTTTACAACAAGTTTTACGCATCATTGTGGGGAATAGGCATTAAATTAGGTTTTTAATTAGTAAATTTTAGATTGCTTTGTTTAATTAATTTTTATTTTTTTAGTCTCATTTCTTTTTATTATTTATTTTTATTTCTTTTGTTTTGTTTAGTTTAGGATTTAAATTAGTTTTGTTTTGTTTTTCCTTTTAGGTATCTATGCTTAAAAAGTTTTTGAGTTCGCAAGAGGAATCGTATCTTTGAAGGACACTTACCTATCGACTCTTCAAAGATTACATGATTTTGTGAATTAACTAAATCTGTGCATTTTAATTCGAATACAAGGCAAAGTAATTGAAGAAGAAGGACAAACGCAAGCAAACATGGATCCGCAACTACCAAATCAACAAATTGTTGCACTACCTCTCACACTTAAAGCTCATTTCATGCCGTAAATGAATGATGCTCCTTCTTGCATTGTTTATGCCACCACCAATGCCAAACATTATGAGATCAAGTTAGCTATTATTCAATTACTACCACAATTTCATGGTTTATCTAATGACGATCATTATTTGCATGTGAAAGAATTCTTTGAAATTTGTGCAACTACAAAGATACACAGGTTGAATGAAGAACAAATCTGCTTGAGACTTTTTCCATTTTCTCTAAAAGATAATGTGAAAATTTGGCTTCATTCTTTACTAGCTCGTTCAATCATGCAATGGACTCAATTGGTCAACAAATTTTTACAAAATTTCTTTCCTGCTCAACGTACCAATAAATTAAGGAGGGATATCATGGGATTCCAACAAGACATTGGCAAAACATTTGCAGAAGCTTGAGATAGACACATGGAATTGTTGCTGAAATACACTCATCATGGCATTCCTCTACACCAACAAGTTTAATACACTTATGAGGGGTTGCGTTCATATGATAAGAGGATGGTTGATGGTACATCTAATGGAGATTTCTTTAGAAAACTAAACAAGAGGTATGGGATTTATTTGAAGCAATTTGTAAAAACTCTCAACAATAAAATCATCCATGACCAAGAGCTATCTAGGAAAGCCCATGAATTTTCTTCTCTTCCATCTCACAATTTGGAAACACAGGTATCATCTTTTGCTTCTAAATAAGAAAATTCGATTTTGTCTAATATGCTTAGCTCACAAAGCTAGCAATAAGTTTACTCTTTGCGTTCCCAATTAAGACATTCTATAGAGATTTGCCAATACAATTAAATGGGAAGTTCTTATAAGCAAGTGAATCAAGTTGACAACTTCAATCAACTAAGGAATGATCATTCCCTAATACCTACAATCCAGGTTGGAGGGATCATCCTAATCTCCAATGGAACAATTAAAATAGCCTTTTAATTCGCAAGAAAGATTTAATCAAGGCATGCAACAAGGAAATCATATCCAAATGAGCAATCAAGAACCTTCATTAACACAACAAAGTCAACTTATAACACTCATTTTTAGAACGAGTGAGCTTAAAGAAACAATGGACAATCTCTCCAAGGTAATACTTCAATTGGCCCAAAGTCAGCAAGCTTTTCAACAACAATCTCAATTGCAAGCAAACAATCTTGAGACTTCTACACAAATTAGAGATTTAAGTGAGTCAACTAGCAAGTGCAATGGTAGAAATAGAACAAAGTAAGCTTCCAAGCTAACCACAAGTCAATCCTAGACCACTAGAATAAGCAAAGGCCATTACAATTTTGAGAAATGGTAGAGTGATAGATAATAAGGTTAGGGATGATGAATCAAGTGAAAAATCTAATCTTGGGAAGCCAAAAAGTTCGCTGTAAGGCAATAAGTAGTAAAAAAAATAAGCAAACAAACCAAGAGCAAGCAACAAGCATTGGAGAAGGATATTGTTGAGGATGAAGAGAAAAGAACATTTTGGACTTCTGGACAACATATGTGCCACCTCTACCTTTCCCTCAAAGATTGGCAAAGCCAAATAAAGATCTTTGAAAAGATGCAATCTTAGAGAAATTCAAAAGGTGTCCATCAACATTCCATTTTTAGATGCAATTCAACAAGTTCCATCATATTCTGAGTTTCTCAAAAACTTAGTAACTAATAAGTGGCAATTTAAGGAACATGAGAAAGTGATGGTAAGTGAGGAAGTGAGTGCTATCTTACAACAAAAACTTCTTCCAAAGCTCAAAATCTAGGGAGTTTCACTATCCCTTGTGTTATAGGAAATAGAAATTTTGATAAATGTTTACTTGATTTAAGCGCTTCAATTAATTTGATGTTGTACTATATTTTTATAGCCCTTAATCTAAGAGAATAAAACCTATAATAATGTCTATTCAACTTGTAGATAGATTGGTCAAATATCCTATAGGAATACTTGAAGATATACCTGTTAAAGTTAATGATCTTGTTTTGCATATAAATTTTGTAGTAATAAAGATCAAAAAAGGTGTTCAAAGTGACTTGCCCATTTTTTAAGGAAGACAATTCATGGCAACCGTTGGAGTAAAAATTGATATCAAAGCGGGCACACTCACACTTAATGTTCTTGGTAAAACTAGAGAATTTAAAGTTTTTTATACATTAAAGTTACAAGTGATGAAGACAAATGCTATTTTGTTGGTACTAATGATGATATAGAGCAAGATACAATGAATCAAAGTACCATAAAAAATTCTTTGAAGATCCACAAGTTCGATGATTTTCCAAGCATTATGCATTTATAAAAATTGAGCAAAATTCATATCCCATATGATTTGAAAGAACATTTCAAGATGCACAGTGTTCATGCACACAAAATTCATATCCTATATGATGTATATTTCAAAAAAAGTTTGGGGGTTGTTGCGTGTTATTTATGTGCTAAATATTTAAAATGCTCCATTCATTGTTACACACCACCAAAAAAAAAGGGAAGTATAATACAAAGCCTTGTTTTAATTGGGACTCATGCCCAAGTAAGCATTGAGTACTCACTCAAAAGTTAAAACAACGCTAAAAAAAAAAAAATGTGTTAAGGTTGAAGGTGAAAATTCTATAAAAAGAGAGTTCTTGTGCTTGAAAAGAAAAGAGGTGAAAATAAATGTGTAGTTGTGAAATTTATTTGCAAGCAAAGAGGGGAATTTAATGTTAGGTGTACATGTTGTTGAATACTTTGCTTTGCTTTACCATTTTGCCACTAATTCCATAAAAACGTCACTTATTTACCTACATTACATCCTTAAAGAAAGTTTTAAGTTGTCCTGTGTGATTGTATGGTTCATTTGCATCCATTGACATGAAAATCAAGTTGTTAGCATTCTATCAAGTTGTAGTTCTCCAGTATAGGTTGTCTCAAGTAATACAGTTCGAGAGTCTGAGTGGCAGTCCACAAGGAATACATTATATAAAGTCCACAAGTCCAATGTCCAAATATTACAAGTTCAAGTATCCAAATATTATGAAAATAGATTGAATTTGCTTCTTGTTAAATTCACTATTATTAGATATTAGGGCATTAGGGATCCATTTTAATAATATGTATAAAAATTATTCTTGATCCTTTTTTTATACACAATTAAGAATCAATATAAAAGCTATCTTAATTGGAAGATGAATAACATTTAAGCATAAAAAAATCAAAAGACTAACCTTTAAATTAATGGTGAAAGACTACAAATTGTCTTGCTCTTGATCTGTAGAAAACATATAAGCATTCAATGCTTAGCCTTAATTATCGTACTCAATAAGGGTTTTTAACAAATCAAAATTACTTACAAAATATAGTACTTAATCATTAGAAAAGTTGACAATGAAATACAAAACAAAGGATCAAAGAGTAAAATTATACAACTATCAAAAGTTCACTCTTAACCCTAATTATGAATTAAGAAAGACATTATATAAATAATAGCACAATTAGATAAAGAAAGAATGGAAAATTATAAAAAAAAGGCAAAACATCCTAAATAACTTCTAACACTTTCGTTATGTGTGCAAAACAAAATATATTTTACATGTGTGAACACAAGCTGCAAATTTTCAACTTAATCATGCTCTGTCAGATTGTAGCATATTTTGGACCATCAAATCCATTGAATTCGTTCAAGCTGTCTTCTTCAAAATTGTTGGTGCCTTTATAAGCTTTGTAATGGTCAAAAGTTCAACTAAATTGATTATGTACAGCAAGATTTACCTTGAAAATGAGCAAAGGTATTCATTTTGGGTTTCTACAATAATCTTCTAGAATGATGACTGTTTTTGATAGGAAAAAGCTCTGAATTTGGATAAGTGTAAAACATAACAATTGTAAGTCTATCTATAAGATTTTTAAAACATCCAACCATATGATTTTTGGATACGTATGTGAGAAGATATGACCCAAATACGAAACCATGTTAGGTTGGCCCTCAGCTGCGGTTAGGTTTTGTTGAAGCTTGATTTTGACCCAATAGATGCTTGAATTAGTCTAGGAACTTGTGGATCCACCTAAATAGATCAAGCCTATTGGGTGTAAATGGATTTTCAAGAGAAAAAGAGGTGTGGATGGGAAAGTGGAGAATTTCAAAGCAAGGCTGGTGACCAAGGGTTATACCCAAAATAAGGGAGTCGACTATCAATCTGAAGTCCAACTACTGCTCTACTTAGTCATTTATCTGATTTATTCATGGTTAGCATTATCTCAATTCCCTTGTAGGAGCCAGAGAAAACTATTCCTACCCTATAAAATCATAAGAAGGTTTGGTTTACCCTTTTTTTTGTAAGTTATTGTGAAAGTTCTCATTCTTTCAGTTTATATTACTATTACATGGCATGTACAAATGTTTGTGTTGCTTGATAGTAGCAAATGTTATTTAATTTTTTTTTCCTCAAATTTGATTCAAAATGATGTTACATTTATTGTGTGAATATGCATAGTTATTTAAGTTATAAATAACTACATATGCAAATGGCTATAATAGAAGTAGCATAGTAATTACAAAATCTACTGCAAATATAATTCTTAACTTTATTAATCAATGTAAACTTTAATTATATAACTGTAATACTAGTACTCTCCTTGGAGAATTAAAGCAAAACACAAAAATGAACATTATACAAAATAGAAAATTGTATTGCTACTCTAATGGCTTCAAATGAATGAGATTACTCATTGAGATGATCCAAGTTTTAGCTCTAAAAGATCTTCTTCAATTGAAATTTCGGGATCTGCTTCCAACGTGTCTTGTCGAGATGACTCTGTTGGTGCTGCGATACTTAATGGGTGGACCATAGCAGGTGGTAGGAAAATTAACTTTCCCAGGTTTCCATTTCCAGCAACATTCACATAACACGGCCTCTGATAGTTCATTGCAAATAAATAATTAAGATATAGCAGTTGTAATTCAAACAGGCAAGAATCAGATTGGTTCTTACCAAACAAGGAATTCCCAGGTAATTTGGAAATGGATTGCTGTGATTTGCAGCTTTTGTGATGACTGGATTAACAGCCTGACTTGAGGTACTAGCCTTCAAGAGTAAATGAGATTGATAATAATATGATTGATTGTTAATAGAAATTACTTTAAATTCCTATTGCAAATGGGATTTCAATTTCACCTGTACTGGAATATCCCGGTGTTGCTTTAATGGCATAGCAGAAGCAGAGGCACTGGCCTGCATGCAATGCAATGAGTACCAAAAACCCATTACACGTACGAGAATGATGTTGTGTATTTATTAAATTCAAAGCACCATGGGTTCACCTGAGATGAAGTGTTATTCATAGTTTCCACTGAAGGTGGAGAATCTTGAAGAGGAACCAGAGCCTGTAAATTCATAAAACAAACCAAAGCAATATATAAAACCATTTATATACGTATGTGCGAACTGAACAGGAGAGTACAAGAGATCAGAAAGAGAGATTACAAATTCTTCAGAGAATGATGTGTCAAAGATGCTTGATCTATTCCTTCCCTTATCCCCTAAAGCTTGTCTTATGAAGAACTTCTGTGCATGACTGGCAATCTGCATTGGAGTTCTGGTTATCACATGAGATTCCGAGATTCTTTTCCACTTACCTTTCCCATGAATTTTCAACCCTTCTAAAAACATTCTGTGCTCTCTCTCTGTCCATGGCTTCCCTGATTAAATCAAAAATAACAATAACAACAATATATTAACAATAATCACAAGAAACCAAAAACACGAAATCATATATATATATATATATATATATATATATAAGAATATACATACGCTTTTCAATTCCGGATCTCCTGGAGGGAGCCTGTTGTCCGAGTTTTGTATACTGAGACTGCAAATTTCCCATGCTAACAGTCCTCTCATTGGATTTTTTATCTAAAATATTCACACCGAAAAGCTTAAAGCAAGCCTTCGGTTCACACATTCGTGAGTCCATCTCTGCTGTCTGAAGAGATAAAACAATAATTTCCCAAGAATTTTACCGGACTCGATGGATTTTCCAGCAGGCTTCTTTGTGTTTATATACATGTTTACATTCCTTTCCTGCAACATATTACCATTACCAAGCCTTCTTAATTTGGGAAATATCTTTTATTGATACGTTTATTGAAGATTTTATTCTTCCTTATTGAATTTTACAAATAGGGTAGTTTTGGAAAGTGCTGAAAGGATTACAAGAACTGGACTAAAACCCAGTTAATAAACAAAGATCATAAAGTAGATTTGTGTAGTCAAAATCGAAAAAGTCGAAAAACAGAATAGGAAACTAGAATCAAATAAGGTAAGTAGGGGTTAAATTAAGCAACGGCTACACGGTTTTTATTAAGAGTTTACCTTTGAACTTTACTTTTGGTTCAATTAATTTATGCCCCAGCCAAGTGACATGTTCTCTTCAAAATAAATAGGAGAGATTTGAGGGGAATAATAAAGTTAAGGTTAGAAATCAGTTATTCTTAACATAAAAATTTGGGTTGATAAAATTATCGACAAATAAATAAAGTATTTAGAGGTAATTCCAATGGACAACAATGTCTGTATTAAAATAAAATAAAATATGAAATAATTTATGGCCCTATTAATTTATGAAGCTTAGACAATTGCTTTACTAACGATTTTCTGTGGTTGTATATTTGTTCAGGGCGTTTTCGGATATTGTTCTTGCCCTTGCACACTTTGTTCCCAAAATACAAATTATTTACACAAATGAACCACACATACAAATTAATTACTTACACAAATTCATCCACACATCTCTGTTATTATATTTTTTATTTGTTTTCTTCTTCGTATAGAAGGATTATTCACCACAAAAGCAATATATTAATAAGGATTATCTTAAAAATTTAAGAAAATTAATTCGAATAGGGTTGCATCACCACTTCTTTAGTATCTTCCCACAAATACAAATTATGCTAAATAGATGGTTATTATTTAAAATAGCAGGGAAGAAATTGGACTTTTCCCAATTCAAAACTTGACAAATACAAAAATAAAAAAAAATCCTTAAAAAGTCGAGATATATATCAGAGGATCCAAATAAAAGAATAGCATTTCAAGAAACCTACTTGAAAAAGAATTAAATTCTAATTCTATTAAGTTAAAGCTCAATTGTAAATCTCTCAGAAAACCAAAGTTGGCCAAAAACTTGAAAAATTTGCTCCCCTAAAAACTTGAACAAACTGAAATTTTCAGACCAAACATCTGAGAAGACACATCCACTCTTCGTGGAGATTGAGGAGGTCCCACTTTAAGCTCTAAATTATCTCTTTCCTTTGAAGTTTTCTGACCTGCTTGTAACGTTATCTGTTGCTGCTGTGAAGCTGTATTCTCAGACCGTCGAGGAGTAAAATATCGGAGGATTCCGGGGATTTAGACGTAATTTTGCCTCTGAATATTCATTTCCTGAATGAATGAACTAGTTCCTGAAGAGCTCTGACCCTTACTGAGGACTGGGAACTATGAATAACATGAGAAATATCAAATAAGTGATTCAAGATTTTGATTGATTGCAATAACGGGTTTATAACTTGAATTGATTCTTACCATGTATGGGATTCCAAGATAACTAGGTCTTGGAATACCACCAATTGCTGCAACAGGAACAACAGGATCCAAACCAAGATTTGGGAAGCGATTCATTGTCTGATTTACCTGTGTTGGCAGTACTTTAAGGACTAAGAATCCTATAAAATCGTTGGTGCATAGTAAATCAAATGATGATAATGGATTTGTAAACTTACTTGTGATGAAGTTGTAGTAACAGTTTTCGGGGGAAGGAGGGGAGCTTGAGGAGGAGATGAAGCCTGTAAAACCATCAACTCATAATACAGAATAAAGATGAAGGAAAAAGTGCACGTTAATTCATGTGTAGGGTCTGTAATTGAGAAAGAGAGCGAGAGAGAGATTTACAGTAGGTTCTTTGAACGGCATGTCAAAGAGACTTGTTCTGCGATTCTTCTTATAGGTTGAAGCTTGTCTAAGAAAATATTTTTGTGCATTGCTAGAGACTTGGGTTGGGGTCCTGCTTGCAACAAAGTTCTTTAAAATTCCTTTCCAATCGCCCTTTCCAAGTGATTTCAAACCAGATAAAAGCACTCGGTGTTCATCCTCTGTCCATGGCTTGCCTAACCAAATTCAAACCATGTTAACTCTATGCATGCCAAACAACTAATAGGACTTGTAAAATATTGGATAAACATCGAGAGGAACAAAAGTGCCTCCTACATATAATGAAAAATCCAAAATCGTAAAGATAAAACATTGGAGACAATAGAAAATTGAATCTAGAACTATACCCTTTCTCCTTTCATGAGCAGCTTTGTTTCGTTTATAATGAATTGGTCCATCAGAGAGATACCCTTCATCATCAATATGAGCATTCAACTTGTCTGCAACTGCAAGAGACTGTAAACTGCCCAAGCTAACACTCTTTTTCATAATAGAGTGATCCTGGATTCGGGCCCGAAATATTCACACCAAAAAGCCCATTACAAGTTCTTGAGTTGTGCCCATTGTGCCCACACTGTGAACACTTTCTGATTGTTTCTTTCACCATCTCGAGTTAATTTTATTTCAAAACGAAACACCAGGGAGAATAATGGTATGATCAAGAAAAATATAAGCACATTCCCAACTTTGGAAAACACATCTCAAGCTATATATTAAACTGGAAGCACGTATGACATATTTATGACTCCAACA
Organism: Azadirachta indica; assembly: GCA_022749755.1. Taxonomy (NCBI): domain Eukaryota; kingdom Viridiplantae; phylum Streptophyta; class Magnoliopsida; order Sapindales; family Meliaceae; genus Azadirachta; species Azadirachta indica. The sequence goes on along the minus strand of CM040453.1, from coordinate 19,408,352 downwards.
AAAAAGGTTAGCATTAGCAATCTCTTGAGATGCCCATCATTGATAAATACATACATTAAATAGAAAGAGCACCCAAATGGAAATTGCTTCATCATCAATCTCGGGACAATTACAAAATTATAAATAAATACATAAATAAAAAATCTACAAATCCCAAAATTTGGAACAGCACAAAAGTGCATGTGTTTCGATCGCTTTCAGGGCAAGTGAGATATATAAATGCAAGCAGTGAGGGGCAGGTCGGTTTTCATGCAGTCTGTACTGGCATTAATGAGAAGATGAATTATTGAGTGTCTGCAACAGAGGAGACAACGAGTCTGCTGAAAATATGGCCACCCATTTTTGTGTCAAATAACAGATGAAACAATAGGAAAGAAAAAGTATGGCTTTCCATGAGATGTAGGATAGAAGCCCTTATATGTACCCTTGCCGTAATTTTTATTTTGTTGCTTATGCATGGCCTGTCCTTAACATGCACCTTGAAATATTACCTGTATAATGTCTAGTTGAATGTCTCATCTGAAACTATGCTATTTCTTATAATGTTTTAGTTCCAAATGAAATGTCTGCTGGGTCAAGAGATGCTAATCTGCATGTTTAAATAATAATATGTAGATGGGTGCACCTATGTAAATGTATTTATTTTCTGATCAATGTCCTCTTGCTTTCAGGTTCTAAGAGAAAAATGACCAAGTGCTTGAAGATTCTTGTAAAGTTGTATTCTTCCTTCTCTTCCGAAATAGTATCCGAACTGTTAAGAGTTCCTGCTGAATGCTTTTGATTCCTCAAATATGGAGTGTCCAAATGATTCCCATGTTGTCAAAAATGTACACACGTCATTGGACAACTGGAAACCTGTAATAGCAAGATTCTCGAATAAAGAACCACAATTACTTCTGTCCCTTCTTAAGGCAGTTCTTGATATGATTGAGAATGAAGCTGCCAAGACATACAAGACTGGTAATCACCTCCTATCCTTCCCTGAGATCTATCTTTTCTGTCTTTAATTTCAAGACTCTTTTTGGTTGTTAGAATATACCTCAGTAAAAGAGGGGAGTTTTCAGTTACCAATTAAAAGTTTCATTTTTGCATCAGTATATAACATTCAGGCTGCACATGCAATTTCTGAGCTATTAGGTTAAAATAATCTGTTTGCTAGCACTCTTTGGTGACAGAGGCCGATGCGTAGACTCGATACTTTATTGTCTCACCACTACGATTGTTTCTGTAATTTTGTTTATGTAGGTGATTTAATGCACTCACAGTAATGTTTATCTTGTTGCAATGTTTTCTTCATGCATAGCAGTTGAAGTAGCAAAACTTTCACATCACAACTTGACTATTTTTTACTGGTAAAGTAAAATAGAGACTGCCAAAGAGCTAGGGCATAACAGTTGCTGTCAAAGGAGCGTGCAAGGATGAAAATAAATCTGGAAAGATTGTTTTGAATATTTTATAATTTGTTTGGTTAAAACTGTTTAGTTCTAGTCTTTGTTTCTTGTTGGTCATTCTTCATTTCGCAATTTTTGTGTAGTTATTGACTTGAGCTTGAACACTCTTTGTTCATCCTTAGATCATCAAATAGTAACACTCTGTTCTCAATGAATGTGAGCCTGATGCAGGATAGCATAGAGCTCCACATATAGGCTTATAGTTTTCCTGAATTTTAAACAACATAGTTAAACCTCTTATAATGCTCACTTTACTAATCCATTCTGAATCCTGTTTAGGGGTAGAGAATCTGACATCAGCAGAATATAGGACGGGGACCAACCAAATAGAACACCTCTCTTGTTTGTGTGCTTGGCTTGTCAGACTTCTGGGGAGACTAAAGACTCTTTGCAGCACTGATTCTGCTGATGAAGTCCGAGTCGCTTCAGCTGGAAAAAATAAATCAAATGCAGTTATTGTGGAGCTCCTACGCAAATGTCTTCTAGTGTCAGCTGCTGGTGACAAGCTTCTTGTGGATTCAGCGCTGAATCTTGCAAAGATGGTAGGAAACACGACTATAATGGAGAAACTCAACAAGGTCTCTTCGATATATTGTCACCTAAAACTAATGCTAGTGAAGAACCCTCTTCTGTAACAAGTTCTCAGAACCTTCTCAGCCAGCAAGAGGACTCCAGCTGTGAAGCAGCTAAGAAGCTTGAGTTAGTTAAACAGCATAAGATAAGGAGCAATCGTGGAACAGCTGATGCTAATGTAGGAAATTTGAATAGATGGGCTGTAGCCCAATCGTGGAACTCATGTCCAATCGGCATGTTGCCTCGTGATCTAGGATCTTTTGGCCGTCTTCCTGTTCTTGACTGTGACGATAGTAAACATATTGGTTCTAAACAATTGGAAAAGAAACAAACCTGGAAAGTGAACCAGTATATTGAGAAGAAAAGCTAGTTGTAATATTCAGCAATTAGATAACTCCATTGCTACGAAGCTGAAGGAAACAGCAGAGTTTTCTCAATGGGACAATGATGTTTCTTCATGTGAAGGTGCCGAACGCCATCTGATGATAGGGGGAGTTTGGAAAAAAGTTGGAGAAGAGGAGCTAAAAACCATCAAGTCTGCTGTAAGAATTCTGGTTTAATCATCCTTAACGTTTACTGAATTTTCATATATCATTGCGTTTCTTTATATGCTCGTGCCCAAAACTGCCACAGCATCAATTTTGGTTCTTCCTTTTCATTTTAATCGAAATATGGCTTCTTGTCTCTGATTGATGTGTTGCCTTCACGTTTTTCTTCTTAAAAATCCTTCTTATCCCCGATTAATCTTGTTCTTCTTTGTCATTCATCGAATATCAACGCTCCGGCATTAGGGATTGGGTATTTGTGTCTTGGGACGAATTTGAGCATTAGGGATTCAATTCAATTTATTCTGCGAGTGTTTGTTGATTCATTTTTTTTTTTCTATTTTTTTGGTTTATTTTATGGATATTTATTGTGTGAGTGATAGATGTAAAAAAACAAGAAGAAAATTTTCAAGTTTGTGAATGGGCAAGAATACATGAATTAGGGAGTTGGCAAATATTGTATTAATGCTTGAAGTTTAGGAGACGTGGAGTATGAAGAAATAGTTGCCATTGTGTCTTGCCCATAATTCTTTTTTTTTTTTTTTCTCTTTTGGGATTAACAAATGAGAGAATGTCTATAACCCTTATTTTTTAAGTTAATACTTCATTACCTTTCTATATTTTTTCTAATATCTCATTACTCCCTGATTCTTTTTTTTCAATTTTACCTTTTAATTCAATTAGTTTACAAAACAATAAAATCGAAAATATTTGAATTATTAAAGGATAAAATTAAAATTTAAAAAAATATTGGGATATTAAAAAAATATATGAGATAATAGGGTATTAGTTAAAAAATATAAGGTAAAAGACATTTTGGCTTAACAAATTGTCCAAGTGAAAGAAGTAATTGTACTCAGAAGTAATCCCCATTACAGGTTTGATTTAATCCACAGAATGATAATGATAATAGATAGCATTAACAAACTCATTGTATTGCAAAATATCTCTATTTACAATCCATCCACGAGCTTTAGATCAAACCACAGCATCAAAAGAGGGCCATTTTTGGCATCCCATTTTCTCCACTTTTTATTTTTTCAAAGTGAAACCATCTTCCAAACAAACCCATTTCTCATTCTCTTCATACCCCAAAATATTCAACATTCGCTTCAACTGTTACTGAATTTAAAACTTCTTAGAAAACTACCAAAACCCCAACATTCACTTCAACTGTCACCGAATGCAAAACTTCTTCAAAAACTACCAAAACCCATTTAAGCAGTTGCAGGAGTTTTATTAGAGATAGCTCAGTTATTAAAAATGCAATACTTATGCTTCAGTCTGTGGTCTTAACAGATCCAGATGAATGTACTAAAACATATGCTTTAATCTTTCAAAAATGTCGAAGCCTCAATAATCTGGATGTGGGTGTTCAATTTGGTGCTCATTTGATTATTATGTGCATTTATGGATAGTCACTTGTTGGAACTATAATGTAAGGTTGGTTAGAATTACGAATAAATGTATTTAGATGTTATCAAAAAAATATACATTAATTAATTTTATTAATTAAATGTTACCAGTCATTTTCATATGAAATTAGAAATTATAATATTTAATTCTAATTATTGGATGTTAAAACTCTTTTGTTAACGTTACTTACCTATCATTTTTCCTAATACATGAATTACAAAAGAAAATTATATAATTAATTTGTAGCATATATAAAAAGATAAAGAAAGCAAATTTTCTGTTAATTCTTCCCCGTCCAAGAAGTCATTTTCATTAGTAGATCAAAAAGTTAAATAGTATCAATCATTGATTAAAAAAGGACAAATGATATCTAAGCTCTATTTTATTGCTTGAATGACGACATCTATACCTTCACTTAAAAAAAAAAAAAATTGTCAAATGTATCCATTTAGTTAATTTTTCTATTAAAATTAACTGTTAATTAGTTCAATAACAAAAGTACCCCCTCATCTTTATTTGAGTAATATAATAACATAATACCTTTTTATAATTTTTATTTGATTTTTAGTTAAATAAATTTGTTATATAAAGATAATTTTTTCAACTAAAAAATTAAAAGTTTAATTTATTTGCAATTTTCTTTTTATTTTAAGGTTTCCTTCCTTTTTTTAAAATTTTTATTTTAAAGTTTCCATTATTTTTATTTTTATTTTTCACCCAAATCCATAATTGAAATGACACTTATATATTAGAAAATAATAATCGTAAATTCACTAAGTGATAAGAAAAATAGTCAATAATATAAAAATAATTAAAAATAATGATATTTTTATGTCTAAAGTAAGATTTTTCAATATATAGTCAATTTTCTTCCAACAAATGTCATTATTTTTAATTATTTTTTAGTTGTTTGACTATTTTTCTTGTCATTTATTGAATTTGTGACTATTGTTTGCTAATAACCTAAGATATGGATATGTTTTCAATTATAGATTAGGGTAAAAAATAATTATCATTATAGTAATCAAATAAGATTTAGAGAAGTATTTTTGTCATTGAACTAGTCAACATAAGTCAACAGTTAATTTTAATGAAAAAGTTGACGGAAGAGGTGTACAATTATTTTTTAAAGGGGGGTGTAGATGTCATTCAAGTAATAAAGCGAGGGTCCAAATGTTATTTGCCCATTAAAAAGAAAAGAAATAAGAAAAGACTTCTAGTTTATTAATTCATATAATATCTTTAAATTTCATGTTATTTTCTTGAATAAAAATTTTAGTTTAAAAAATTTGATATTCTAGTGAAAAAATAAAAATTTAAAAGTTTAAACCAAAATAAAAATTCTATCATATTTGACGTAGTGCGAAAAAAAATGACATACAAGGGAGTACTTGATAACACTTTTTGTTTCCCTTAATACCTCATTGCTATTATGAAATTTAGTTATACTTAAATAAGCATCCTACAATTCAAATTAAAACTTGCAAGTATGCAAATTGCATGTAGTACAATAAATACTCCATGAGGTCAATCCCATAAGGAATAGGATAAATCATGGTTTCTAAATTGAGAAATCTTAAATTGAATGAAAGATGAGTGGTTTGATTGACAAAAAATTAAATTAAACTGATGATTAATGAACAAAATTGAGAAAAGATTAAATCAAGGATAATAAGGTGTTATGGTTCAAGAATTTACCATTAATTGTAATTTTTAGAGTATTAAATATAATTTAAAAATCATAAAACTTAACTCCGTGATAGCCTCCTTACAAGCAATGAAAAGAGTTCACGCATTAGTTTTCCACTGATTACAATTTAATCTTGGTTTAGGATTTAACTCATTTACCTTAGTTAATTTAGCAATGCTTGGTGTGGCCTATTGTGAACATGCCAAGAGTACATTAAGTGTTTGAACACAAAAAGACTTTGCATTAACAATCAAATTGGTGTGGTTATCATGTTATCACAAATTTATTTATATGTGAAGCAATCAAGGTAAGGGATTGGTATAGTCCTCAAACTTTGCATCAATGTATTCCGAAATTGAATAATAGATGTTACAATTCAACCCTTGGATTGGTGTCGTCCTTAGGTTTGCATCAGTAAATTACACATTCAAAATCAAGGATTTCATTCCCAAATTATTTTAAAATTTAATAACCAAAGTTGTAAATCCTAAATTATTGAAACATGTAATACTAATAAACAAGCATATTATAAATGAACATCATTTCATTAAGTTTTAAGAATTCAAATCATCATAAACCTATAAACAATTACAATCAAGGCTTTACCTCTCACCTTAACTAAGAGTTTTAGCTACTTAATTGCGTGATTAAAAACATTAAATAACAAGAAAGAAACATAGAGTAGAGAAATAGAACATGTTATCTCCTTGAATCAATCTTTGGACTTCAAGAAGCTCCAATTTAAGTTGTTTCTTCTCTTGGTACTCCTCTTGATCTGTTGAAGGGAAAATGTGGCTTCATTATATAATGTAACCCCTTGGTCTTGCCTTTCCTTAAAACCAATACTCGCTTGCTTTTCAAAATACCAAAATAGGCTCCTTTCCTCAATTGTCCACTTAATCTGGATTTTTCACCTGAAAGATGGAGTTGTTTGAAAAATATTCAACATAACAATTATAGAAAATGCTCTTAGCTTTTTGTCTAAAAGTGCACTAATCTCTTCTCTATAGCAAAAGGTATGCTTAAAATACATAAAATGTTTCCCATTGCTTTATTCCCCAAATTCCTGCAACATGTCTCTGCTTTCGACTAGAGTTTCTCCATAAATCATTTGAATTTGCTTTCCACCACTTAGAAATAGATTTATGCATCATTATGTCTTCTTTCTAAATTATTTTGAATTATACAAATCCGAGTTTTGAGTAAAATAATAGACCTAAAAGTACTATACATGTTCAATAATTACAGAAACTTTTGGATTCTTTTTCTTTCTTTTGTGGGCAAGTAAGTCTTTTCTCCAATAGTTGTAAATACAGGTTGAAGTGATATGTCAATGGAAAGAATTGAATGTCTAGCTTCCAATGAAATAAACCAAACAGAATTGTGAATTGTATGGATAGAGTTATGATCATTTTAGTACTGTATACTCAACATATTAGTTTTTGCTCCTTTAAGCCAACGTTGATGGAAAGGCTTGTAGATGTGTGCCTGTACTCCATTTTCATGTCTTTTCTTTAAAACACTTTAATAATAAAATGCTTGATTGCCCTTCAATTAAGCTTGGTTATTGACTTTTGCTTCGAGAGACCTATAAAACACAAAACGTAACCAAAACATCAAAATGAACGAGAACTAATGCTTAAGAATGAGAATTGTTAGACAATAATGAATGCAAATTAATGAACATATCAAATACCCCCAAACTTAACTTTTGCTAATCCTTGAGTAAAACTAAAACAAAAACTAACTTCCTTAATTAATGGCCTCATGGTCAACAAGAACACAAGATAGAAAACTCAATCACTCAAGTATCCAAGTGGTAACCATATCTCACAAATCATGCTTGTGCATGGTGTGCGACAGCCATTGATTAATCATTATCTTTCATATTATACTTTACATCATTAGATTATAGCAAGCAAAGATGTTTCAACTCTAAACTTCACAACAATAGTCACTCACAATAAAATGCACTCTAAGATTAGGTTATCGCTTAAGTATATGCGAGATAAGCATCAAGTTTAGATTTTTTACGGAAAACAAAGCTTGTATACAATACAAGAAATACACTATATTCGATGTAATTGATGAATATTTGAAAGTGTAGGTTTATCAAAAGAAATATTATAATTTAAACTTAAGAATGTCATTATTTTCTCAAAATTGAGCATTTTCTTTTATATTAAATTCTAAAATAAGAATTGAACTTATTAATCGGTTTTGCACAATCTATGATCCATGACCATAGAGCAGCCCATTTACCATTCTGTATAACAAGGGTTTATGTACAAAGAACAGGTAAGCCCTTGTGGGTTGTATCCGAAAACATGGAAAGGAATGCTTTTATGTCAGCAATAGAAGCCTAAGCTCATGGAATTGTTGATCTTGTAGCAGTTGGATAAAAAATAAGAGTTTCGTATAATAAACATAATTTTAATCCAAAACATCATTTGATAAGATTCTTAGACCACAAAAATATGGACTCATTCCTTCACACAGGTGTAAATTAGAAGTCAAACCAATTCAAGCATCTATTGGGGTCAAAATCAAGCTTCAACAACACCCAACTGCAGTTGAGGGCTAGCCCAATATGGTTTCGTATTTGGGCCGTATCATCTCACATACATATCGAAAAATCATATAGTTAGATGTTTTAAAAAGATTACAGATAGACCTACAATTGTTATGCTTACACTTGTCCAAATTTAGAGTTGTTTCCTATTAAAAATAGCCATTATTCCAAAAGATTAGTAGAGAAACCTAAACTGAACAATTTTGCTCATTTTCAACATAACTCTTGCCGTATGTAATCAATTTGGTTGAACTTTGGACCATTGGAAAGTTTATAAAGGCACCTACAACTTCAAAGGAGATAGCTTCAACAAATTCAATGAATTTAATGGTCTAAAATGTGCTACAATCTGACAGAACATGATTAAGTTGAAAGTTTACAACTTGTGTTTACACATGTGAAATATATTTTATTTTACCTATAGAAAGGACGTGTTAAAAGTCATTTAGGACATCTTGCCTTTTTTTATTTTCCATTCTTCCTTTGTGTACTTTTGGTACTACTTATATAATGTCTTTCTACATTCATAATTAGGGCTAAGGGTGAAGTTTTGATGGTTGTATAATTTTACTCTTTGATCCTTTGTTTTATATTTCATTGTTAACTTTTCTAATGATTGAGTACTATATTTTGTAAGTGATTTTGATTTGTTAGAAATCTCGATTCATTGTTAACAAATGATACATTGAATGCTTAGATGTTGTCTACATATCAAGAGCAAGGCAGTTTGTAGTCTTTCACTATTAATTCAAAGGCTAGTCTTTTGATTTCTTTATACTTAAATGTTATTCATCTTCCAATTAAAATAGCTTTTATATTAATTTTTAGTTGTATTAAAAAAGGATCAAGAATAGTTTCTATATATATCATTAAAATGGATCCCTAATGCCCTAATATATAATAATAGTGAATTTAAGAAGAAACAAATTTAATCTATTTTTATAATATTTGGATACCTTGGACTTGTAATATTTGGACATTGTACTTGTGGACTTTGTGTAATATATCCCCTTTGGATCGACACTCGAACTTCCGAACTTTATTACTTGAGATAACTTATATTTAGAAATTACAACTTTTAAGTTGTAGCAGTAATGATGGTGATCTCATTAATAGAATGTTAACAACTTGATTTTCATGTCAATATATGCAAATGAATCATACAATCACATAAGACAACTTAAAACTTTCCTTAAGGATGTAATGTAGGTAAATAAGTGAGGTTTTTATGGAAATAGTAGCAAAATGGTAAAGCAAAGCAAAGTATTCAACAACACGTACACCTAACATTAAATTCCCCTATTTGCTTGCAAATAAATTTTATAACTACACATTTATTTTCACCTCTTTTCTTTTCAAGCACAACAACTCTCTTTTCATAGAATTTTCACCTTCAGCTTTAACACATTTTTTTTTAATTTTTGTTTTAGCATTACTTTAACTTTTGAGTGAGTACTCAATGCCTACTTAGGCATGAGTCCTGGTTAAAATAAGGCTTTGTATTATACTTCCCTTCTTTTTTCTTTTTTTTGTGGTGTGTAACAATTAATGGAGCATTCTAAATATTAAGCACATAAATAACACGCAATAACAAGATCATTAACTTTAACAGGTATGTCTTCAAGTATTTCTATGGGATACTTGACTGATCTATCTACAAGTTGAATAGACATTATTGTAGGCTTTATTCTCCTAGATTAAGGGCTACAAAAATATAGTACAACATCAAATTAATTGAAGCGCCTAAATCAAGTAAACATTTATCAAAATTTCTATTTCCTATAACACAAGGGATAGTGAAACTCCCTATACTTTGAGCTTTGGAGGAAGTTTTTTTATAAGATAGCACTCACTTCCTCACTTACATCACTTTCTCATGTTCCTTGAATTGCCACTTATTAGTTACTAAGTTTTTGAGAAACTTAGCATATGATAGAACTTGTTGAATTGCAAATAAAAATGGAATGTTGATGGACACCTTTTTGAATTGCTCCAAGATTACATCTTTTTGAAGATCTTTATTTGGCTTTGCCAATCTCTAAGAGAAAGGTAAAGGTGGCACATATGTTGGAGGTCCAGAAGTCCAAAACAGTCTTGTCTCTTTATCTTCAACAATATCCTTCTCCTATGCTTGTTGCTTGCTTTTGGTTTGTTCACTTGTTTTCTTACTACTTGCTGCCCATACAACGAATTTCTTGGCTTGCTAGGATCATCAAATTTTTCATTAGATAAACCATGAAATTGCGATAGTAATTGAATTATAGCTAACTTAATCTCATAATGTTTGGCATTGGTGGTGGCATAAACAATGCAAGAAGGAGCATCGTTCATTTGCGGCATGAAATGAGCTGCAAGTGTGAGAGGTGGTGCAACAAATTGTTGATTTGATACTTGTGGATCCATGTTTGCTCGTGTTTGCCCTTCTTCTTCACTTACTTTCCCTTGTATTCATATTAAAATGCCTGGACTTAGTCAATTCACAAAATCTCCTAATCTTTGAAAAGTTGATAGGTGGGCGTCCTTTGAAGATACGATTCCTCTTGTGAACTCAAAAAAATTTTAAGCATAGATACCCAAAAGGCAAAACAAAAAACTAAATTACTAAACAAAACAAAACAAATAAAGATAAATAATAAAAAGAAATGAAAATAAAAAAATTAAAGTTAATTAAACAAAGCAATCTAAAATTTACCAATTAAAAACCCAATTTAATATCTATTCCCCGGTAACGATGTAAAAAACTTGTTGTAAAATTCTAGTTACACTTAAATAAGCATCCTACAATCCAAATTAAAACACACAAGTATACAAATCGTGTGTAGTATAATAAATATTTCACAAGGTCGATCTCACAAGGAATAAGATAAATCAATGGTTTGATTAATGAAAAATTAAATTAAATTAATGATTAATGAACAAAATTGATACAAGATTAAATCAAGGGTAATGAGGTGTTAGTTCAAGAATCCATCATTACTTATAATTTTTAGGATATTAAACATAATTGAGAAATCATAGAACTTATCACAGTGATGGCCTTCTTACAAGCAATGAAAAGATTTCACACATTAATTTTCCATTGATTACGAGTTAATCTTGATGTGGGATTTAACTCATCTATCTTAAAACATGCAACAATGTTTGGTGTAGCCTATTGTCAGCATACCGCAAATGCACTACTACAAATTTATTTATATGTGAAGCAATCAAGGTAAGGGATTGGTATGGTCCTCAAACCTTGCATCAATGTATTCCAAAATTGAATAATAGAGGTTACAATTCAACCCTTATACTGGTATGATCCTTAGGTTTACATTAGTAAATTACAAATTCAAAATCAAGATTATCATTCTCAAATCATTTAAAAATGTAATAATCAAAGTTGTAAATCCTAAATTATTCAAACATGTAATACTAAATAACAAGCATAATATAAATGAACATCATCACCTCATAAAAGTTTTAAGAATTCAAATCATCATAACCCATAAAAATTATAATGAAGGCTTTATCTCTCACCCAAACTAAGAGTTTTAGCTACTTAATTGCATGATTAAAAGCATTAAATAATAAAAAAGAAACATACGATAGAGAAGAAAGAACTTTTTATCTCTTTGAATCAATCTTAGACTTTAAGAAGCTCCAACTTTAGTTGTTTCCTCTCTTCGAAAAGATTTGAAAATGCCATTCTCTTACTATAAGTGAGGTTGGGGCTAAACTTTTGATGGTTTAAACCTTTAACTTATATAATAAACAACAAACTATTTACCATTATATCACTCATATATTTCATATATTCTATAAAGTTGTTGTCGACACAAGAAAATTGAGCATGGGTCTAAGTCCAAGCCCCAGCCAAAAGTTTTACCAAGTAATATAAATAGAAAAAAGCGCAAGTAGGCCCAAGCTATTGCTTGGAGGGCTTAAATTGTAGACTGTGGTATGGAAGGTAAAAGGAAACGTAAGTTTGGCTGAAATCAATAGAATATCCTAAGTCTAACTTGCTTGGATGTACTTAGGCATAAATAACCCATTATATGATTATGTTAATGCATAAGGAACACAAAAACTCAAAAAATCTTTTCCTTTTTTAAAAGCTCAAAAACCTTATTTTAATTAACTTAAGGATAATTAAAATAAATATTTTATTTTAATTAGGATTAATTAGAAGAAGTTTTTACTGCAATTATGAGCTTTGAACACCTCTTTTAAATAGGATTAAATTACATTAATTTAAATCCTAAATAAAATCTTGTCTTAGAAAGGTGACTTACATTAAAATAAGATAGCATGAGCTAAGTCATATCCTATTATAACTTCATGTCCTGCACTATATAACATTATATAACTCTATGTTTAAAGGGAACATGATATCATATCATAGGGAGATATTCATTAGCTGAAATCCCTTAGAAAGCACGTCCTTGAAGAACATATCCTAGCTTATTTTCCTTGTTTCGTCCCACCTAAGCCAACCTTAAACACTAACCAAGCATCTTGTCATCTTTCTTACATCCATTGGCCTTAACTTGATTATTTTTATACTCCAAAAACACCTTTCCATAGCCTTAGACTTACTAGATCACAAAAAGGTCATATTGAATATTTGTTGCAATTAGTTCTCTTCAATATTGATTTGTTTCCCTAATAATTGCGATTAATATTAAACCATTGTGTTTGTTTGCATTGATACTAGAACTAACTTACTCTCATACACTGTAAACTTATAATCTTTATTCCAAGCTTTCCTTAACTATTTTCAAGTATAGTAATAGCGATAACATATCCCTTCAAACAAGTCCAAGTTATCTTATAAGATTGCAACATCACCTTTCCAACCATTAAGTGCAATTCAAGGGATATGGTGGACTTTACTTCTTGTAACTCAAAAAAGGGTGCAAAAGCTTAATTTGGTCTGAAAGCTCAACAATATTGAAGCCTACCAAGAGCGATATGACACCTATTCCAATGATCAATCAATTATAATTCAGAGTGTGGATTAAGTAGATTTCCTTTGCGAACAATATATATATATATATATATAGAGAGAGAGAGAGAGAGGATATTTACAATTAAAAAATATTTTTATCAGTATTAAAAAATTAGTTTAACACAAATAAATTATAATTTAAAACTAATAACACTAATAAAAAAATTTGTTAATAAATACAACATTTAATTTGGAATTTTTCTACATTAAATTTTTTAAAAAAGATTATAATAGCTTATTAGTATTTAATTTATTTTAACATAAATAATATATCAAACATACAAATTCACAATAAATTATTTTTTTACTATGATTGTCCTTGTATACATACATAGTAGTGGTAAGTATTATGTTGTTTACTACCTAAGATTAAGGTTTAGCTCTTTGATGTGAAAAAAAAAACAAGTTTTTGCCCTTCTACTAGTAAATGAAAGTAACAAACCATATGTTGAATGCTGCAATATATAATACATTTTATATCGTTTAGTATTGTAGTGTTACATTTCAATAGATATTAATTGAGATAAATTATGTATTTAATTATTAAATATTACATTTCAATTAATGTTTATCACAATAATATATGTATATATATATATATATATATAGGATTAAAGTAGAGTGGTCAAATGATAATATTCCTACTCTAAAATACAAACATAATGATGTCAGCTTCTTTGAATGTTTAAATAAACTAAAATTAATTGAGTATTCTTAAAGAGATATATAGTTATTTTTCCAACTGGATGTAAATTAAAGCTTAAACTTCATGACTAGTTCCATTTCTTAGGGATAATGCATTAAAAGCACTTAATTTGTACACTTTTTGAAATACATAAAATTAACATTTCTTTATACTTAATTATGTTTATATTTAATATTAGAAAAATCTTAGTTTATTTTTATAACCATAGTCTTAGTATATATAACTATTATATATATAAGAAGATTAAGATTATGGATAATAAAATAAAATAGTTCACAATAAATTAATTAAAGTTAGGTTCTTTAATTAAATATTATTAGTGCGGTCCATTAACATTAAAAATGTAATGGTTTTATCCGAACTGTTAATGTAGTAATATTATAGTGGAAGTACTTTATATAATATGACTATGTGCCCGTTTGATTTGGCTTTTTCATTAACCAAAAGGGTTTTTTTCATAATAAAAATTCTTTTCAAATTTTTTAATATCCTTTGGTTGACAATGAAAAAGAACTTTTGAGAATTAAAAAAAGAAGTCCAAAATTTGGGTTTTTGGTAGTAGAGCTTTTCCAACTTTTTTAAAAAGCAAAATTGTCTAAAATGCCCTTACTTTATTTTAAAAATTTTACGTAATTTCTTTAAAATAAAATATTAAAAATCTGTCTATTAAAGTAATTACTCAAATTTTTCTCAAAAGTCATTTGTGATAACCAAACAATTAATAAATTTTTGTTAAAAGCTCTATTTTAAAAAACTCTATTTAAAAAGTTATATCAAACAGACCCTATATATGATTGGACTAGATATAATTTAAATTCTCATATATAGTTCCGTTACTAACTAAGAATTCAAACAATGTCAATAGATGATCACATGCAGATCAATCTTAATTTTGAGTAGTCACAAACTCCTGATTATGTTATTAAGTCTTTTGAGTAACTTGTTAAGGTTTGTTCTAACACAAACTCAACACTCGTATTTTAGAGAATTTAATAAGATAAATAGTTGAGAATATAACATACAGATATGAAATCCATTCCTTTCTATTAAAAGTCTGAAAAATGGTTCCCTTAAGTGTTAATTCTGAAATTGAACAGTTTGGACGCTCAATTTATAACTGTTTTATAAATTAATTGTTCAGTGGAAATTAATGAAATTTAAAGATAAAGATGTAATTAGAAGGGTAAAATGAAAAATTGACCTAATTTTAATTATAGGCCATTTAAGAACGGTTGAAATACATTTAGTGATTATTCAATAAATTACTCAAAGTCTTACATGTAAAATATATTTAAATTTCAAGAGTTCAATTTTAGATTTTTGGTAGAATAATACTGAAATTAATAAATTAGATTAATTAATTAAAAAGTTTAATTAATTATTTAAATTTATGAGAGCTTGAAATTGTAGGCCTATAGGTCTCCAATACTACCTTTTAGGTCAATGCAATAAATAATATAATGGATAAAATTATTATATTAAATATTTATATGTCCAAAAAATAGTTTTTTAAAATACGTATTTGGATTTAATTAATTAAGAATTAATTAATAGTAAAATATTTTATAGAAAATATTTTTCATTAATATTCAAATAATTTAATTTAAGAAATTAAATGGATAATTTTATTAATTTTATTGGTTTGGAAACTAGTGGTGAAGAAAAACTTGCAACAAAACTAATTTATGAGTATCAAAAGGTATCTGTTTTTTTTCTTTCTTTTTATTTATATTAAAACAGTATACTCATATAATACTTATAACTGTCTTGGCTAAATTTTTCGTTATTTATTTGATAAAATTTTTTAACAATTGATATCAAAGCTCAGATTATATAAGTATATGATTTTAATTTTAATGTATGCATGAGTGGGTATTGCATTATTATTTTTTATTATTGGCTTTGATAAATCATATATTTTATCATGCGATGAATGTTGTGCATAGATGCTTTAGTCATTAATTGTGTAGTTCCCTAAGATTTGAATTTAATTAATATTTTATTTTAATTAAATTAAAAATTTTGTAAACTCAAAAAGAATATTGGTTCAATATAATCTATTTTTTGTTATATAATTTTTGACAAATCTTGAAATCCGAGTTTATGAAGAAACAAAATGGAAGAGAAGAGGGTGGTACAGTGGGTAAAGTACCCACTGCCGCAGATGCAAGGCAACTTGCAAGGCCAGAGAATTGAAGTTCAGTACCTGGTCATGCGCCGAAAAGCCCTTCGAAGCGTGGAATCTGAAGGTTGAAATTTTTGCTTTTTGGCAAACATCAGTTAAGTATTTTTGGTCTATTTTCATCAAAGCCCTTGTGGCAAAATTTAAATTTTAATTAAATTTTGTTTTTGGGCTCTAAAACATTTTATTTTAAAATATATATTTTTATGGGTTTTTTGGATTACTTTAAAAATTTTAAAAATCCAAAAGTTAGACTGCCTTACTATAATTATATATTGGGCTTAAGAAAAGTTTTTGAGGGTATACGGACATTTATTTATGAAAATTTGTTAAGATGGACCTATTATAGACTTCAGAAAACTGTTATTTTATTAGGCTTACAATCCTATAAACCTTTGTAATTTTATTTAATTATTTGGGTTTGTAATTAAATATCTTAGCGAACCCGGCCAAAGTTAATTAATTGGTAATTATTTTTGTTATGAGATATGTGATATGATAACATGAGCGTGCATAATAACATACCATTCATAATACATACTCATTGTCATTTATTGAATGTCATGCATACATGTCATTATTTCTATTTAATAGTTACATATGAATATAATTATAATTAATTAATTGAATAAATAATAAATTAAATAATGGATAATTAAGTTTTACAATTAAAATTGGTAATTATCTCATTTATTTAATTTGGGCTTATCTAAATTAATTGTTAATTTTTAGGTTAACCTATATTATTCTATTTTTAATAAAATGTGATTTTATTAAATATGTGGTAATTATTTAGGCCTATATTAATAGAACTATGCTATCCTAAGTTGTTAAACCTAATTAGATTGGAATAAATTATAAATCTAGGCCCATTAGATTGGATTCTATTAACTTAAATAATTAATCAAAACAGGATTAGATTCTATATATATAGTAATTATTAAAATGAGATATAAATAATTCACTAGAGCTATAAAACATAAGATGTTTTATAATTAAAAACACAAAGTTTTTAAAATAATGAGTGGAAGAGAGATATATGACAATATACCCTATAGTCTCCATTGTTAGTACAACATCGTGAGATATAAGTAAGGCCTCGTAAAGCTTAAATTTCATCTTCCCTACGAAGGGTATCTATCTATATTAATATCAAGGTTGGCTTCCTAGCTATAGGATTCAGATGATATATTTCAAAATTAACCTATCCTACGTCGCATTTTTTAATTAAGTTGTTAGAATCCAAAACAATGGGTTACACTCATAAAAACACAAATTAAATTGTTAATTATATCTTGACCAAAAATAGCGGTAATTAATAAATTATGAAATATGAGATATTTTGAATTTTATTTAGTAAATAAGATAGTCTCAATTCAATTATATTAGTGTGAACTATCCTATGGTGGCATATTAATTGTAAGATTGAATTATCATAGTTTAGTAATTTAATTATGTGTTTATCATATACATCATGCATCACGTTTACTGTTTCAAAAAAAAAAAGCTTTGATATTAAATTAAGTATATTAAATGTTATATTTATTTATTTTAGCAATTATTTTGCAACCAATCTCATTATCGGCTTTTGAAAATAAAAAGTTAAATGGTGAAAATTTTATAAAACGGAAGAGTAATATGAATATAGTGTTAATATGTGAGAACCAAAAGTTTGTTCTCCTCAAAGAGTGTCCTCAAAACTTGTTGTCAATACACCTCGAATGTACGAGAGCGATATGATAATTGGATTTAAACCAATAACAAGGCCTACTACTACTTGCCAGCCAGTATGAATGACATGTTTAGATAGAAGCATAAATGAGTGGAGATTGCATATGAGATATGGGAGTCCCTTCAGGCCATGTTTGGGCAACCCTCGAATTAATTGCGTCATGAAGTTACTCATAACTACATGAATGTGAAGATGAAAAAAGGTGTTCCACTTAAAGAATATGTATTGAATATGGTGAATTACATGAATCAGGCAGAGATTCATGGTGCAACCATTAATGAGCGTATTCAAGTCAACATCATTCTTGAGTCGCTATCACTGGTTTTTACGCAATTCAAGACGAATTATATTATGAATAAGTTGAATTACATTATGACTCAGCTACTCAATGAACTGCAAACCTTTGAGGCCATCTTGAAAGAGAAACCCAAAGAAGATGAGGCAAATGTTGCCGAAGATAAGCCTTTTTACTTTGGAAAGAACAAAAAGAGAAAGAATAAAAAAAAAGGTTTTAGGGCACAGTCCAAGAAAGCAAAGAAAGGCTCCAAAGGCAGCAAGAACAAAACCTCGAAGGAAAAATGTTTCCATTCCGAAGTTGATAGCCACGGGAAGAGAAATTGCAAAAGGTATCTCTTCGAACTCAAAGACAAGAAAAAAGGTAAATTCAATTTACTAGTTCTAGAAGCTTGTTTAGTGGAAGATGATTTATCTCTTTTGATAGTTGATTCAGTAGCCACTAACCATGTTTGTTCTTCATGGCAGATGCTTAGTTCTTTTAGGGAGTTAGCTGATGGAGACTTCACTATGAAAATGGGTAATGAAGCAATTATCTTAGCATTAGTAGTGGGAGTTGTTTGTTTACATTTTCAAAAGAAATTTATTATTTTGAACAATGTTTATTTTGTTCCCGGCTTTAGAAGAAATTTGATTTCAATATCTAAATTGGTTGAATAATTATTTGGCATTTAATTTAATAATAATCAGATTATTACTTCAAAAAATAGTTTAAACATTTGTTCAGCAAACGAAGAAAATGGGCTTTATGTTTTAAGGCCAAATGAATGACCATTGCTTAATAAACTATTCAAGGTAGAACATCAAAAACCTAAAAAACAAAAAGTTTCTCAAAGTGATGAGACATATATTTGGCACCTTAGGTTAGGTCATATTAGTCTAGATAGAATTAACAAACTTGTTAATAATGGTCCTTTAAGAGAGTTAAATGTTGGTACCCTACCTATCTCTGAATCCTATTGAGAGGGTACAATGATTAAAAGACCTTTCTCAACTAAAGATGAGAGGGCTAAAGAACCACTTGAACTTATACATAGTAATGTCTGCAATCCATTAAATGTACAAGCTAAAGGTGGTTGTGAATATTTTGTCAGCTTTATTGACAATTATTCTAGATACAGCAACATATATCTAATGCAAAGAAAATCAAAAAAATGTGTAAAGTTTAAGGAATTTGTAGCAGAATGATACGAACCCCGAGTATATTAAACTTGAGACCCAATATCTTTACGCATGGAAGCAATCTCTTGGAAAGAAAAATCAGATTCACCCAAGTCTGCAATCCAATTTCAACTTGTGAAATAGAACCTTAGAATAAATACCCTCAAAGTAATTAGCTTTGATTGTAAGAATCTTGATTTAAGCAAGAATCAAAACAAGAGAAAACACTCTCAATTTAATTTCATTCCAAAAAATAATTCATCCTCCATGGGAGCATGTGGCTGAATATATAAGGGTACAAGAGATAAGTAACCCTAATTAGAGTGTTTGGCTACAAAATTAAACTTATTCTAACTTAAAATAAAATAAACTGAATTTGGGCTTAATAATTAGCGTTAACAGCCCAAACACATAACAAACTATAAATATATGTTTATAAATAAGACTAAAATAGCTAATGGGTTTGAACAGAAACTTAGCCCAAACTGACACATGGAATCCGAAACTTGCATCATGATGACGATCTGATTCAAACTGCAATTAAAAGACTTGAACATGCTTGCTTAGCCTTGAGACATCATTCGAATATGGCCTTATACAAATTTGAGAAGTTGAATTCTGTAGAAACTTTAATCTTTAGGTTTTGCCTTCTTGTATTTGTGTCAATGTTACCAAGCTCTGATTATTGTCTTGAAGTCCAAGCTTGATATTTGACTCTTTCTTACACTCTTGAATTGTTGCGAGATCATCCACAAACCTTGAATCATCCCATTCAATGCATCTTTGAATTTCTTCATTCTTGCTCTTGTAACGGGACCATTAGGTAGTTGAATTGGATCATTGCTCTTGTGTGCATCCGTATTTGTATTATAGAAGCTAAAAAGCAGTTAGGTAAATCACTTAAAACTCTTCGATCAAATCAAGGATCTGAATACCTTGACTTACAGTTCATGGATTATTTGCTGGAGCATAACATTCTATTCTAGCTCACAACGCCTAGAACACCACAATAGAATGGTGTTGCGGAAAGAAAAAACAAAACCCTGCTTGATATAGTTAAATCTATGATAAGCTACTCTTCATTGCCATTTTCATTTTAAGGACATGTACTACAAACCGCGGTCTATATTTTAAATGTAGTAGCGTCCAAATTTGTTCATTATATGCCTCTAGAGTTGTGGAACGGTTATAAACCTACTTTAAGAAATTTTTGCATATAGGGATGCTCAGCACATGTGTTGATAGGAAAGATTGGGAAGCCAGTACCATAAATAAAAGTCTGTCTATTTGTAGGTTACGCTAAAGGCACTAGAGGAGGTTTGTTCTCAAGAAAAAAGGTGTTTATATCAACAAATGCCACTTTTCTCGAGAATGACTACATGGCAAATTTCAAACCTTGTAGTAAGGTTGTATTAGAGGAGTTATTCTCTGATGAGATCAGACTATCACCATTAACAGTTAATGAACAGCGAAATCAAAAGATTGTTATTCCTGATCAGAGTATTATGGTGTCTCGACGCAGTGGTAGAGTTGTGAGACTACCTGCTCACTACAAAGAGGATGAAGAAGTATAAGTTATTGTATTCGATACAAACCAAGATGATCCATTGACATATAAGCATGCAATGGAGGATTTGATAAGAAAAAATGGCAAGGGCCATGAACCAAGAAATGAAGTTCATGTACTTCAATTCAATCTAATAACTTGTAGATCTACCTGAAGACATCAAGCCCATTAGGTGTAAATGGATCTTCAAGAGAAAAAGAGGTGTGGATGGGAAAGTAGGGACTTTGAAGGTTGGTGGCAAATGGTTACACCCAAAAGGAGGAAGTCGACTATGAAGAGACTTTTTTGTCAATGGCCACACTTAAATCCATTCTTATTCTCTTATCGATTATGGCATATCTTGATTATAAGATATGGCAAATGGATGTGAAGACAGCTTTTCTGAGTGGCTACCTTGGTAAGATCATCCATATGGTGCAACCAGAAAGGTTTGTGGTGGAAGGTCAAGAGCAAAAAGTTTGCAACTTACTTAAGTCTATTTATGGAATTAAGCAAACTTCAAGATCTTAAAACTTTAGATTTGATAAGACGATCAAATCTTATGGTTTCGAGCAGAAGATTAATGAGACTTATGTATAAAAGTACAGTAAAAGAAAAAATATTGTCTTCTTGGTACTTTATGGAGATGATATTCTACTCATTAGGAATGATGTGGCTATATTATCTAACGTAAAGAAATGACTAGCCAAACAATTCCAAATGAAAGATTTGGAAAATATAAGTTATGTCTTTGCGATCTAAATTATTCAGGATTGCAAAAACAAACTCTTGGCACTTTCTTAAGCATCATACATCGATAAGGTGCTTATGTGATTTTTTATGCAAAATTATAAAAGGGTCATTTGCCGACTCGACATAGAGTTGTCCTTTCCAAGGAACAATGTCCTAAGACACCCCAGGAGGAAAAGATATGAGAAAGGTTCCTTATGCGTCATTAGTTAGCAATCTCATGTATGCTATGTTGTGTACAAGCCCTGACATTTGCTAAGTAGCGAGAATGGTTAGTTGTTTTCAATCCAACCCGGGATTGGGTCATTGGATTGTAGTAAAGCATATTCTCAAGTACCTTAGGAGGACGAGAAACTATATGCTTGTTTATTTAGGTGGAGAGTTGAACCCTATTAGTTACATTGATTCTGATTTTTAATCAGATAAAGATACTCAAAAGTTGATGTCTAGGTCAGTGTTCACTCTTGGTAGTGGAGCCATTGTCTGGAGAAGTGTAAAATAATCTAACACTGTTGATTCAACCATAAAGGCTAAATATATAGCAGCTTGTAAAGCAGCTAAAGAAGCAATAGAAGTTCCTTACTAATCTAGAAATAGTTTTAAATATGGATAAACCATTGACCTTATATTGTGACAACAATGGGGCAATGACAAATTCGAAAGAACTGATAAGGCATAAGAGAGGGAAGCATATAGAAAAGAAGTATCACCTGATCAGAGAGATCATGCATCGAGATGATGTAACAATTATGAGGATAGCTTCCAAACACAACCTTGCAGCCTTGTTTATCAAGACGTTACCAGCAAAATCGTTTGAGGGGTTACTTAGAAGGCGTAAGGTTGAGAGATATGCCTCACTTGCTTTAGAGCAAGTGGGAGATTGTTAGGGATAATGCCCTAAAAGCATATAATTTTACACTTTTTGGAATAAATAAAATTAATATTTCTTTATACTTAATTATATTTATATTTAATATCAGAAAAATCTTAGTTTATTTATGTAACCATAATTTTAGTATATATAAGTGTTATATATATAAGAGAATTAAGATTATAGACAATATAAAATAGTATATAATAAATTAATTAAAGTTGAGTTTTTTATTAAAATATTACTAGTACGGTCGACTAACATTAAGAATGTAATAGTTTTATCCGAACTGTTAATATAGTAATATTATGGTGAAAGCATTTTATATAATATGATTATATAGGATTAGATTAGACATAACTTGAATTCTCATATAAGTTCCATTGCTAATTGAGAATTCAAACAATGTCAATAGATGATCACATGCAAATCAATCTTAATGCTAAGTAGTCACAAACTCTTATTTGTGTTATTGAGTCTTTTGAGCTACTTGTTAAGATTTGTTCTAATACAAACTCAACACTCGTATCTTAGAGATTTAATAGGATAAATAATTAGGAATGTAAGGTATAGATATAAAATCCATTCTTTCCTATTATAAGTCAGAAAGATGGTTCTCCTAAGTGTTAATTATAGAATTGAACAATTTAAACGCTCAATTTATAACTGGCTTAGGCTTATAAATTAACTGTTTAGTAGAAAATTAATGAAACTTAAGGATAAAGATGTAATTAGAGTGGTAAAACGGAAAATTGACATATTTCTAATTATGGACTATTTATGAAAGGTTAAACTGCATGTAGTAATTATATCAACAGGTTATTCAAAGTCTTCTAGGTAAAATATATATATAATTTCAAGAGTTTAATTCCAGATTTTTAGTGGAATAATACTAGAATTAATAAATTGGATTAATTAATTAAAGAGCTTAATTAATTATTTAAATTTATTGAAATTTGAAATTGTAGGTCCTTAGATCCTCAATACTACCTCTTAGATCAGTGTAGTAAATAATAAAATTAATAAAATTATTACATTGAATATTTATATGTCCAGAAAATAGTTTTCTGAAATACGTATTTATATTTAATTAATTAGTAAAATATTTTAAAAAAAATATCTTTCATTAATATCTAAATAATTTAATTTAAGAAATTAACTAAATAAATTATTATAGAAATATTTATCCTCTTTATAGTTTCTTTTCAGCATTAGTTTTGAATTAATTAGAATTTAACTTCTATTAGAAGTTGTTTTATAAATTTAATTAATAAATAAATTTAATTAATTAATTAATTATATTTAATTAATTGAAATTATTTTAATTAAAAATATTACTTCTATTAATAGTTGTCTTTCATATTTAATTAATTAATAAATATTATTGATTAATTTAATCAATTCTAATTAAAATTGTTTTAATTAAAATAGAACAAATATAAAAGAAATATAAAGATTGGAAACTTTGAAAGATAAAAGAAATAGAAATTTTCTTTCAATGTATAATAAAGAAAACTTAGTTTTCTTTAAATACCATTATATTACAAACGAAACTCACTCTTCTCTTTATTGTAGTTGTTGCAGAATTGTTTGAAAACTATTAGCGAAGAAAAACCTGCAACAAAAGTAATTTATAAGCATCAAAAAGTATATGTTCTTTTTTAACTTTTATTTATATTAAAACCGTATATTCATATAATATTTATAACTGTGTTGCCTAAATTTTTTCGTTATTTATTTGATAAAATTTCCCAACACCATTTATATAAGACACAAATGAAATGATAACAAATTATTCCTAAATTTTAGGATTACAGGAGAAGATATCAAAGACCTCGTGTGGGAACCATAGAAAAAAGTTAATTTACCATTGGAATTCATCAGCACCCACCAATTGCAGCAGATTTTAGAACTTATTAATGAATTGATAAATATGATCAGAGTTGATTAATTTCCTCAAGTTTTTCTAAATTGAGGCAGTGAGCCACGTCTTCCACTACAGCAATTTCCTCCAGAAAGGGCCCATTAATATTCTTCTTGAATTCTCCACTTTGTACATATTCCTTTACCAGGCATAGTATACACCATATCAGCTTCCCCAATAATGACCAATCTCACGCCAAGCATGCTGCTATCAACTCCAATTTCTTTTCCCTACTTTGATACCATTTATTTTTTATAAGTTTATTAGAATTTAAGTATATATATATATATATGTATGTATGATATCAAATTTTGTCATCTAATATCAATTAATAAATTTTTAGTTTATGAGAGAAAGTCTGTACTCTCTTCTTTTATCTAGTTATATACCATTTATTTTTTCTATGTTTATTAGAATTTTAGTGACATTTGAATTCTGATTAAGATAAGCTAGGTTCATTAACATTATTTAATTTGGGCTTTAGTTTAGACAAATACTAGTTTATGGGCCAATTCTTCTTTTCCATTCTTATCATAGGTCTAACTTATTGTATGACTTTGTTATGATATTAGGCTAAAATATTCAGGACATAAGTAGGGTCCAACGTAGGTTTCGACTGGAATGAATACTAACCCTGTAAGTTAGGGGTGATGTCGCTTCAACATAAAATCTGATTAGAAGGTCCAACAACAAATTGGGCCCAATTAGATATCGTGAGTCTAACATAATATTTCTTCCTTTCTAAATCTTTTTCTAGGTCATGGACTTGGTATACATAACATGGACCTGAATTAATATCAGTGCAACATGATGTATAGACATAGGGTCCAACATTATGAATGGTATATGAATGGTGAAATTGTCTGAATCTTCCTTCCTTCTTTATTATTGGTACTATAGGTCACAAATCAACTGTTCGGTAGTGGTTGAAAGGCCACGTGAAACCACTCTTTTAAATCATTTTAAAAAGATTTTACTGATCAAATTATCCAGCACCTAATAAAATCAGAAATACACATTATGTTTCGAGTGGAACGTAAATAAATAAACGATGGAGAGAGCTAGTAAAAATGTTTTACTAAACTGATTGAATGAAAACTATTAGAGATAATTGGACGGGAGACCACCCAATTAGAATAGTATGAAATATATCGCAAGATACAGCAGGCCCAAAAGGTGAACCCAGCTTTCTTGATTTCATTGTATGTGTAACTCTTTGTTCTAGCCACCTTTTTGTAATTTTATATTCATGAATAGTGTTACGCAGACAATCAATTTATTATTCATATTTTGATCTAGCCTCTAGGATATATGCGAGCTTTCAATGGAGTTTTCATCACAACTGTAAACTCCAGCTTCTCTTCCAAACTAACTTCATCTCCATCCACAGCCCTCCATTGATAATTCCAAATCAAATTTGCAACAAAATATTCCAAATGAAGCATAGCCAATCCAAGTCCAGGACAAATCCTTCTTCCAACCCCAAATGGCATCATCTTTATCTCTCGACTTCCCGTTATATCAAACAGTACTTGTCTGTTTTCCTCACCGTTTACAAACCTTTCAGGCTTGAATGTCATCGGATCATCCATGCCTTTGAGTCCAATCCCATTTCCGCCAATCCGAAATTTATGGAAGCATTTTTTGGAAACAAAAACCCTTCAAAAACTGTGTCCTCTGTCACAGCATGTGGAGCAACGAAGTGTACAGGAGGATGGCGCCTTAAACTTTCCAAAATCACTGCTTTCAAGTATGACATCTTCTGCAGATCCTCTTCTTTTACCTCTCTTTCTGCGTCTCCCATAACCTCTTTAATCTCCGCAAATAGTTTTTCTTGAATATCTGGATACTTCACCAAATTTGCCATCACCCATTGCAGTGCTGTGGATGTTGTATCAGTACCCGCACTGAGAAACTCTGTACACAAGCTCATAATTTCCTTTTCATTAAGCTTCCTCTTTTCCTCCGGTAGCTGTAAATCAAACAAGGTATCGACATACGCTAAGACATACTCGTCTTTCACTTCTGCAGGCTTGGTTACTTTCTCTTCTTTCACCTTCCTCCGCTCTCTTATCAACGGCATCAATACGTCTTCTTGTTGTTTCCGAATTTGTAAAAACTCTTGCCATAGTTTCCGAAACACAATCTTTGTCACTCTTGGCCAGAAATTCAGTACATTAAATCGTCTAATATTAAGTAGCATCAAACGCTGAACATCCTCGACTTCCATAATCTTCTTCTCGTCAAGCTTGTCCCCAAAACACATCAGAACTAACAAACAAAACATGGCGAATTGAAAATGGTCGACAACCCGAACTGCATCGCCAGTTTTAGCCTGAGAGTTGAGACAATCTAAGAGGATTTGCAAAACCCACTTGCGCGCATGAGAGTAGGATTTCAAGCGCGAAGGATGGAGAATTTCCGCCGTCAGGTTTCGCCGCAGAAGGCGCCATGTAGGGCCATAAGCAGCAGCGTTGATGGTATGTTTGTTACTCGCAGCTTTTGTAACGGCCCCAGCAGGAGGGCGGTCGGCGAAAACAGCGCCATTCTGGATCAAGGCCTGATGAGCAAGGGAGCGATTAGCGATGAAGATGGTGGATCTTGAACCAATTCTGAGGGTGATTACGGGGCCAAATTTGCGGTGAACATCTCGGAGGATTGATTCAAGTTCAAGTAAAGTTTTTCGAGCCAAGAGAAAGTTGCCAATGACGGGAAAAGTTGAAGGGCCAGGAGGGAGGCTGTAATTATTATTCTTGGAATAGAGAAGGTTGATAAAGGCTTTGATCAGAGCAGTTATGCAGAGATGAACCAGGTTTCCATACGGTACCGAATTTCTGAATTGATGATGGAGGAGTTTGTAAGGAGGGATGAGTTCAATATATTGAAACAAAATATAAAAAAAAAAAAATAGAAAGTTTTATTATAATAATTGTAACGTAAAAGATATAGCATCTCAATTTCATATATTCTCTTTCATGTATTTGGATTTTTATGTTTGCACATTTCTTTAAGTGCTGAAAGAGGGAGGAGAGATATATGGTTTAAAGAAGACAAAGAAGAAAATATTAATGTTTTTGGATTTGACGTCAATTTTGTTTAATCTTATTGTCTCTTATGGAAGGCTATAAATTCAAGATCGATAATAAACTAAATATGCTTTTATATTCTCGTCTTGTAAGTCTTGTGCTATCTTTCAGTGACAATTATTAGATAGGTAAATTTGTATATTTATCAATTTTTTGAAAAAAATTTTAAATGTTATTGTCTTTTTCATGCTATCCAAATTTTTATTTAATAAAATTTTATTTTATTTAATAGAATTTTGTTATTTGTATATTTATTTCTAGTTAATCAATCATGATAATAATTAGATTTAGTGAGAGAATTGAAAATAAGTAAACTAGTTTTATTAAATAGTTCGATGATATATGTTGATACCATAATTTAGAGTCTTGATCTTACACAGTAAAAGTGCTATCTTTTAGGCCTGCTAGCAAGACCTTCTTTTATTACTCAAAATTATCTCCCCTTCTCCAAGGGTAGGGAACCGTATATATATACACAGCTTTCCTTCTTTTAGTTGTATTAAAAATTAGAATTTACAAAAAATTCGGAGTGTATCTTGTAAAATCTTAACTTGCTTTAACTTAAGATTTCCAACCTTAGTTTCGCTTCCTTACAAGGATTTCCTTCTAGTCAGGATTACTTATAGAACATCCGACCAGAATCCTCATCATGCTGATATGATCAAGACGCACTAAGACATATTGGACCTTAAGCCTACTTGTAAGAAGCCCATTAATCTCATGTGCCTGAGTCCATTTTCCGAAACACCAAGCCTCCCTAGCTTCCAATGGAAAATTAATGTTTTTATTGGAACTTTACTTTTAGGACAACCTAGACTATTCTTAAACGACACTCGAGTGAGAGAACGCTAAATTGAACACAATATGCAATTCATTTTATCAAATGCTCCACTGCTTCTTCTGAACACCAGCTTTCCTGCTCAACGGGTGAGAATAGGGGCTCACTTGGTGGCTAAACATAGAATACAGCTGTGACCTTTGAAATTCAAAAGAAGCGCCAACAGTGCTAAAACGTGGCCACGTTCCACCTTGATTCTTGTGTTGGTAATTAATGTGTGTAAATAGTTACAACCATTACTGCCTTTAGCCCTTTCACCTTACTACCACACGCTACCGCACAACTGTTCCACATCAGTCGATGACTTTATTGCACCATCAGAGCCATTCATTTCATTTGTAGCGTGGAGCGAGGAAGGTATAAAAGTTTCACTTACCCTTTTCAACTATTTACTTCTTTCGCATCTTCAATAGAGCTCTAAAACCTCTTCTTTCTCTGTAAGCTTTGCCCTCCGCTCTCTACAAAACTTCCTTCCTAGTTTGCAAACAAGTTTTCCCTTTTCCTCCGACGCTCGTTTCTTGCTCTCTTGCCAATCTTTTCATCTAGCTAAGCTACTTCTCCTTCAAGCTCGATTACTGCATTCATGTTCTTTTCAATGCCGAAATGTGAATCTGTTACTTTATTTGAAAAAACTATGCCTTCCTTTGGTTAGTTTCATGATTAGGCCATTATTTCAGACTTATTTTTATGCCTTAAGACACTGGGAATAGACCCAAAGGTCATGAAAAATCATAGAAATCATTTTAGAGTCTAACCCAAATGCTTTAAGTTTCCCTTCCTTGAGCAAATATTTGGGTGAGTTCAGGTCGCAACCTAGGAAACTTATAGGGACCTTAGAACAAAACAGAATTGTGTTCCTCTGAACGGAATTAATGTTTAACCATAGCGTTATCTTGTGGTGAACTCCAAGCTAACTAGACCATATTATCGTTTGCTTAGATTGATTGTGGTAAAAATAAGACGTGAAAAACTTGATATAAGAAACATTTCCACTAGCCTGGGAAGCGAATTTAATACTTCTTCGACAAGCTCATCTGAGATAGATTACGAAGCCTGGAATTGGCTTCATCATGATTAAAGCTGAACTCATTAGGGAATATGGGACCATTCCCTTTAAGAAGGCTCAACCCCTAGCCACTCTAATGCTGAAATCCTCTTAACCATCTTAGACTCTAGATTAAACGCCGTAAGTATTTTCACCTTGAGCCCAAAGTAGTAATTTTGTTTGACAATTCTTCTAACCATATGTAGGGAGAAATGGACCCTGAACAAACTAACATGAGAGACCAAGAAGTTCTCATAGATAAGATCACCTACCAACCTGATCAGCCCGCGCTTTCACTTCTATCCTTAGAACACATATTCGAGGCTCCCTTAATTCTGAATAGACAAGGAAATGGGAAGCGGGTGATGATGAGGGAAAAAATGATGAGCCTGGAAATGATCAGGATGAATCAAACTCCTAAGAGATCCCCCATCCTGTAGTCTAATACCCTCCCTCTAACCTAACCATAGAGAATAGCACATTTGAGGCTGATAAATTTCCTTCTAGTATCACCGAAGTTGACCTCATAGCCTTTAGGAAATTTACCATATTCTTGAGTCCGTCACCCTTAAAGTTTCCAAAGTTAAAAAATTCCTAGCTGCCCTAGAGGGATAAGGTGGCTTTTAATGAGGAGTTATTCCTCTTTTGAGCCAGATTACAGCCCTATTTTGCCGTCTTATTTTATGGATTTGGGATTTCTCCTTATCAGCTAAATTTGAACGGCTGGCAGACTTTCATGGGGCTGTGCGTGATTTGGCCTATAGCCATGCAAACTCCACTGACCATCGGGGAGATTAAACACCTATTCTTATTTAAAAAGGGGTCGAAACAACACTGAGGTTTCTATTATCTTCAAGCCCGTACAAAAGTTGATAGATTAGTCACGGGTAATTTTTCCTATAACAAAAATTGGAAGGATAAGTAGTTTTTTGTGGGTGGGGATTGGTGTCAGTCCTCCTTGGTTGGGATGAACATACATGCCCTCATGCCCAACGCATTTCAACCCGTTCTCCGTAAGTATATCCGATATAGTCGAAATGATGCATTCAGTTTTCTGTGCTAAATGCAGTGGCTAATGGTTTGCTAATAATCTTCTTTATTTGTGCAGCTGTTTGGGGTCCTAAACTTGACCTTGTTGCTCCCCTTTTATCGAAAATTAGAGTAGGGCATGCCAAACAAGTTAACTAGAAAACCTTACTTTCTCTTAACCAGCTTATAGGTTCCAGCCTCATCGAAGTTGCTCTTATGAAGCTCTCAAAACTGCTCTCAAGACAAAGAAAGGTCGCACAACTAAGAACACACCTACTATCGGCTAAAGTGAGTTTCTGCTCGTCTGCACTTCCTCTTTCTTTTTCTTCTTCTTCTTCTTCCCTCTCTCTGTTTTTTTTTTTTCTTTTTTGGTCAAAGTCCGTACCCTATTTTGTATGTTTCGCAGGGAAGATGCCTTCAAAGAAAGGTAAGAGGAAATTGCTAAGCTTATTAGGCTCTGTCCTTTCTTCCTTGGACACCTAGTCCGAAGCCTCAACAAAAAGGAAACAAAAAGCCTTCAAGAAACCTGAGCCGGACAAAGGTAGGTCACCTAAAAAGAAATCTAGCGACCCTAAGGTGAAAGGGAAGAAAGCTTGCCAGAGCTCTAAGGAGGATAGGAAAGAGCCCCTCCAAGAAAAATGCCCTGAGAAGGCTTCTGAAAGCGTTGAGGAAAGGTCGTCCAAAAGGCAATACACAGAACAAGGAGAGGAGATAGTAGAAGTGGATGGTCTTTCCTGGACGGATATCCCAGAGGAGAAAAGGGAGCTTTTTAAGCATCAGATCCCCTCCATCAACCATCTGGCTTATACGGTCGACTTTTCCTTGTCTTTGAAGGCAAAGGCTGCCAATACTGATGCAATTCTAAAGAAGATTCATCAGCAGCTCGGTAGGGTAATTACCTCTAATCTTCCCCTTTTTTGTTTAATCGTGATCGCCTTATCTAACTTGTTATTCAATAAGCATTCCATTATTTCAACTTGTACATTAAAAGTCCAAAGAAAAGCTCAATTGCCAACATGAACTTGTACAAGTCAATAGATCAATTGACTTCAGAGAAAACCTTATTGGGAAAAAAGTTGAGAGAATCAGAGAAGTGGGAAGAAAATCTAGAGGCTCAGTTGAGCGGGGAAAAGAAAAAGTGGGCAGAAGAGCATAGTGCCCTTGAAAACAAAATTGCTAACCTTGAGGCTTAGGTATCCCATCTCAAGTCTCGCACAGCAGATCTTGCTCATGTTAACAAAGACTTGGAAGATGAACTCGCTCGAACTAAGATTAAGATAGATAAATAATGCGATACCTCCACCAAGAAAGCTTTGGAGCTAGCCTGCAGGATCTTCAAGAAGAAATATGAAGAACCTAACTTGGACTGGCTTTTTGGTGATCTCCACATTCCCTAACTCGTTCAACCAGAATCGAGGATTATGAGGGGCCTCTGTTGAGAAACCTATTTAGGATCTTAATCCCACTCAGCTTGATTTGATCACATCCCTTCCTGTTGCGCAAACCTTTAGCACTATATCATCTTCGAAGGATGTATAGTTCTTTAACTCCTTTGTATTTTCAAAAACTTACGTTAAGTATAAACAAATTATTCTATTAATGGAAGCATTGCTACTTTTACTTCTACTTCTTTTTTCTTCTCATTTTTTTTTCTTACTGTTTTTGATATATGATTGAATCAATTTGCTGAGTTGACTCAAAATTCATAATAGTGATAATCAGATTCATTTAACTTACTAGTTTTGCATCTTGAATTAAGGTCAAGTCAATGATTTCTTTGAGGTAAAAGAAATTATCACTATTTGAACTTGAGTTTAGTGTTGGTTTCATGATGTTTTTGTAGGTAAATTTTTACTATTTGATCCGAATTGAGATCAGTTCTTTTTTTAGATATAATTTTTTGAAATAAAGAAATTTATTACTCTCAATACTTATTGTCTAGTCTAAACTGAGGTCAGGCTTTATTACAACAATTTTTTAAGAGGGCCAAAATCTAACAACTTTTTAACTACTAGTGTTTGATTTGAACTTAAGTCAGATCTTGTTATGACAACCCAAAGCAACATGACCAAACAGCTATTGTATGATCCAAACTGAGATCAGATCTTTATGGGTAATAATCCTTTTAAGGGAAATACTTCTTCAACATTTCAACATTTCAACATTCCATGGCTTCTTAAGTTCTTTACCGTCTGGGTACTATAACTTATAAACTCCCGGCTTAACGAACCTGATCACTTTATACGGGCCTTTCCAAGTAGCTCATGAGGCCCATTTATAGAGTATTTTAGTGTTTTAAATAACCCGCTGCAGCATTAAGTCCCCCTCTCGAAAAGCTCTTGAGCGAACATTCTTGTTGTAGTATTTTAGCACTCTTTATTAATAGGCAACCATCCTGATGAGCGCTTGATCGCGTTTTTCTTCTAGCAAATTTAAACTTAATTTCATTACCTTACCGTTCTTAAATTAATCAAAGTACCATACTATAAACAAGGGTATCCCAATTTCTACTAGTATTACTGCTTTAAAACCAAACGCTAATGAATAAGGTATTTCGCTAGTCGTTGTTTTTATTGTTGTTCGATAAGCCTAAAGGACTTGAGGCAATTTGTTCACTCATCTCTTCTTTTTATCGTCGAGCCATCTCTTTAGTACCTTATTGACAACCTTGTTTACTGCCTCCACCTGTTCATTTGCTCTAGAATGAGTAAGAGACATGAACCTAAGGTCGATACTTAGATCAGTGTAAAATTCTTTAAATCTTGCTTTGTCAAATTGCTTGCTGTTTTCACCTATTAGTATATGGGGTATCTCAAACCGATAAATTATGTTCCTTTCCAAGAAGACGGTGATCTTTTCCTCCGTTATGGTAGCCAGTTGCTTTGCTTGCACACTCATTTCATAAAATAGTCGACAGCAACAATTGCATATTTCATCTAGGCTCATCCTGTTGGAAGTAGGCCAATCAAATCTAGCCCATACTGAACGAAAGCCATGGGATGAACAAAAAGGTAAGCTGTTCAGAGGGCTACTTTGGGATGTCCCTATGAAGCGAACAACTTAGACAAAATTAAGCTGTTTTCATCGCATCTTTGTGCAATATTGGCCAATAATACCCTTGACGCAGAATACGGTATGCTAAGGACCTACCTCCTCAATGGTCGCCACAGCTGCCTATATGGATCTCTTTGAACACATAGTTCGGCTCTTTCTAGTTGACATATCGCAAGTAAGGCAGCCCAAATCCTCACTTATGCAGTACTCCTTCAATCACCAAATAACGCGAGAATCTACTCTTAATTCTCCTGACCTCCTCCTTATCTTCAAATAGCTTTCTCTTGAGAATATATTCTTGGATTAGATTTATCCAAGTCAGAACCTGGCATGTAGTGCTGATCTGGTTGAATTTTACCTCTTATCTTTCCACACTTTTATAACACAGCACTTTTATAGTGATTGTTGTGGGAAACCTTCATTGTAACATTGAAGCTAACATGGTTAAGGCATCCGCTTTGACATTCTTCATCCTCCGAATTTAGGTTACCACTACTCTTCTGGAGAGCTTCATTAGTTCCACGACCTTATTCAGATAAGCGTTCATGCTTTCGCCTCTTACCTGAAACTTGCCAAAGACCTAATTCATCACCAGCTGTGAATCTCTCCTTACTTTAAGACACTCCCCCCTAATTGATAGGGTTAGGCTAAGTCCCACCAACAAAGCTTCATACTCTGTTTCGTTATTGGTTACCTTGAAATCAAAATGTAAGGCGTAAGCTAACTCCTCATTCTATGGTCTAGTAGGGATTATGCTAGCTCCTTCATCTTGAGTATTTGACTCCTCGTCTATGTACAAGGGCCACAATTTCAAGTCACCTTATTTTTTACCCGTAATTTGTTCAGTCGTATTGTTAGATAACGGGGCACCAACGACTTCTGTTTCCTTCTTAACCTCATACTTTCAATACCCTAAGGCATCGTTAGTTCGCCTATTTTTCATATCACACTTCCTTCTAAAATTGACCTTTTTGCAATGAAATATCGTTAGTTCGCCTATTTCTCGTATCACTATTCCTTCTGAAATTGACCTTTTTGCAATGAAATCTGCCAAGGCTTGGGCCTTAATTACTTTGTAGGGTCGATAATCTATTCAAATTCAGTGAGCTCAATTGACCACTTGATCAATCTTTCTAAGAATTTTGTCTTGTACAGTATCTACTGCAGAGGCTGATTGGCGGGACCACTATAGTGTGTGCTTGGAAATACAATTGTAGCTTCAGCGCCACTACCATTAGTGTAAGGGCCATCTTTTTCGAGGTCGAGTATCTCTTTTCTGCATCTTACAATGATTTACTTGTACAATAAATCAACTGGTGAGTCCCTTCATCTTATTTTACTAGCACCGAACTCAACGTGTGGTCAGTCAAT
Organism: Azadirachta indica; assembly: GCA_022749755.1. NCBI lineage: Eukaryota > Viridiplantae > Streptophyta > Magnoliopsida > Sapindales > Meliaceae > Azadirachta > Azadirachta indica. The sequence continues at coordinate 19,373,526 of CM040453.1, read as the reverse complement.
GCTAAATATAAATATAACGTATCCCCAATCAGTGGGCTGGTTAAATAAGATAAATTTACCAAATAAGCATTTAAATCCTGGAAACTATCTTCGCACTCCTTCGTCCACCCTGTGTACTTTCCTTTTTTTATGGCCTAAAAAAATTAGAAGGATCTGTTAGTGGCTTTAAAGATAAATTTGTTCAGTGCGGCTAACCTCTCTATTAAGTCCTGCACCTCCTTCAATATAGTCAGGGATTTTATGTCCAGTATGGCTTGAACACTCTGAGGGTTTATCTCTATCCCTTGTTCACTGACCATGAACCTCAGGAACTTCCCGAAACTGACTCCGAATGCACATTTTTCAACATTTAACTTCATATTGTATTTTCTAAGTAGAGAAAATGTTTCCTTTAAATGTTGAACATAATCTTCAACTCTACGTGATTTGATAATCATGTCATCCACGTACACCTCCATCGTTCTCCCAATCAAAGGCTTAAAAATCTTATTTACCAGCCTTCAAAATGTTGTCCCCGCATTCTTTAGACCAAAAGGTATTACTTTGTAACAATATAGCCCCTAATCAACCATGAATGCCATTTTCTCTTGATCCACTTCTTGCATCCAATTTGGTTGTATCCTGAAAAAAGGTCCATGAAGCTTAATAACTTACGTACAATTGTTGAGTCCACTAACTGGTCTATTCGTGAAAGTGGGAAACATCCTTTGGACAGACCTTGTTCAGGTCAGTGAAATCGACACATATCCTCCATTTTCCATTGGCTTTCTTAACCATTATTATGTTGGCTACCCAATCCGAATAATATACTTCTTTTATGAATCTTGCTGCAATTAGCTTATCCATTTCTTCTTCAATCGCTTTCCTCTTTTCCTAGTTAAAAAATTCTTCGCTTATACTTTATGGACTTGAACATCAAATTCACCAACAAGCGATGGAAAATCACTTTAGGATCGATTCTTGTCATATCCTCATGAGTCGAAGTGAACATGTCTGCGTGCTCTCTCAGAAGATCACCAGTTTCCTTTTCTCTTCGTTTGGCAGTTAAGAGCCGATTTTCGCCATTTGTTCTGGCCTTGAGGGGTCAAGGGATACTAATTCTAATCTTTCCACCAATTTGGTTACTAGTCGCATTTTTTCTTGCCCTACATTCTTTTCTAACTTATCTATCTCCTTCTGTTGTTCGGCGTTCCTCATCGTTCACTTATTTGACGTGCTTCACTGATATACAATAGAACTGCTTTGAAGAGGTTGTAAAACATGTCCGAGTAACCTTTTGATCTCCTTGCACTACATCAATCCCTTTACTAGCTCTAAATTTGATCTTTAAGTAATGTAAACTCTTCACCTCCCTTATTTCTCTTAAGAAGGGCTTTTCTAAGATCATGGCGTATGGTATTTATAAGTCAACAACTTGAAATTTTATCATCGTAGTCCTTTGATACGGTCTATCCCCCATTGTAAACAGCAACTAAACTAAACATAGCGGAAGATATATGAATCTGCAAATCTATACAGAGTACTGTCTGCAGGTCCTATCCTTAGATTCTCTATATTTAAAGAGTCTAGAGTCTCTTTAAATATTTTATTGGCCAAGCTCCCCGTATCCACCAAGATTCCGTTAATCTAAACTTAATCGACCTCTAGAGTTATTACTAAGGCATCATCATGAGGGTAACTAACTCCTACCTCATCTTCATCAGTGAACATGATCGAAACTGGCACCAAACAGATTTTCTTTTTTGCTCTGACATTCTTCAGTTAATGGTCCGCCAGAGTATTCAGAAACGAATATCTCGAATAATTCTTCCTTGCATTGTTGGAGTTACCTGCCAGCATTGGTCTTCCGAAATTACCACGCACCTATGAATCGGATCTTCTAGTTTTGTCTTTCTATGTCCTAAGTCCTCTTCCGTTTTGTATGTTCCAGCTCTGTATCTATCCAAATAATTATTTCTCATAAGAATTTCAACCTGCTCTCTCAAATCCAGACACTGATATGTCATGTGCTTGTAGTTTTAATAAAATGCACACTTTCTCTCCTTGTCGCGAACATTCAATATTAATCTCAAGGGACGAAACCCGAGTAGTAAGTCTGAATCCTTAATCTCCTTCTAATTAAGGGTGAGCACAATCCGGTTCAATCTGAATTTTTGAAAAACTGGACTGAACCTGAAAATTTCGAGTCCAAAATTTTTGAAACCGGATCGGAACAAATAGAAAGAAAAATCCGAACTGGATCGGATCGATTATATGTTAGAACCAAATTAAAATCGAATTGATTAATTCGGTTTTTAGGTCGATTCAATTTTTGAATAAATTTATTATTGTTTAAAATTTTTTAGTTTATTAAATGACGTCGTTTTATAAAAATACAATAAAACGAAATCGTTTAAATTAAAAATATTAAAAAATAATATTTCCGGTCTGCTTCATATTTTTTAGATTAAAACTAAAATCGAATTGAAAATTTCAGATTTTATATTTTAATAACTGAAACCAAACCGAATTGTATAAAATCTCAAACCAAATCCGTAAATTTCGGTCCGGTTTCGGTTTGGTCTGATCCGGTTCGGTTTAGTTTTTTGTCCACTCATACCTCAGATATTCCTAACAAATGAGCATTTAGCTTCGTAAACTTTCTTCTGTTATGAACAAGAGCTACTCTTTTAACCCCTTCTTGAGGTAGGGGAGGGAACTTTTGATGTTGCTCTATTCTTTTTTCATATCTCATGGATTAAAATCTGTGACCCTGCCTCTTTTGAATCTGTCAACGTAGAACAGTCATTGAAAATCTTCTCTCTTCATAAGGGGTCGAGGGTCAGGCCGCTATAGGCCTCTCCAACTCATTCTATCATCTAGTTTTACTTTTTGCTCCTTACCCTCAAGTTACCTTTCCTCCTTTTTTAGTAACATCCGATTCATTCTTTTGATTTCTTCAAAGATCTCCTTCCGAGCATACTTATACATAGTTACGGCTCGCCTGTGGATAGCGAACCATCCCCTATTTATCCTCAGCCCTTTCTTAAGCCTCTCCAGTGCTAAGGGATGTGAGAAAGCTTCAGCCTCCATGACCTCCTCGTGATATCTCTTTATAAAACTCTTCAATATTTCATCTCTCCCATGCTTTATCAACAATAACGAGTTATGGCTTTTCGTAATCACCTCCGCCCTCTAAACTCATTGATGAATTTCTGCAAAGTTGATCAAAACTCTTCATACTCTTCGGCCTCAGATTTTTATACTAACATCTTGCTTGCCCTTCCAAAGTTAGGGAGAATGAGCGACACATCTGCAACTCTATTAATCCTTGTATTATTATCATTTTCCTGAAGAGATCAACGTATAATCTTAGATCCGTCTTTCTCATATACGGCGAGATTTGGGGCATCTTAAATTTTTTGGAGAAGTGCTAAATCCTATATTTTCTTCGAGAAGGGGGACTTTAGTGATAGCTCCGTCCCCTCTGATATATTTTCATCCTGCCACCTATCCATTTCCCTTTGAGCCTGCGATTCCTCAATAAGCTCCCAAATCCTCTCCTCCATTTCTCTCCTACTTACCACTTGATCGATAATGGGTATTGTCTAATCAAGTGTTTTATTTGTGATGGCCTTACCCCTATCCTTCCTGCGCTTCTGGCTCAAGTAAGTTCGCATGTCTACTGAACTCGTACTATGCTCGAGTCTCTTTTGCCTTGGCTTCTTTCGTGTCGATCAAAGACTAGCTTCTAATCAGGCTTTTCTATTTCGCGAAGGAAGGTTTCTTTTCTTTGTACGGCCTTTGCTATTTACTCCCCAATTTCCTAGGAGGTGATCATTTATGACGGATTCTTGGTGATGAAACACTCTCTTCATTCTCAAAAAATCCCAACTTCGCCGAATTATGTCTACCAACGCCATCCCTCTGAATCATTCTCTTCAGATTATCAATTTCCCTCTTCATTATTCTTGCTTTGTCTTCCAAGGCCTTATTTACCTATCCTTCTTCAGATGCCTTTGTTTGCTTTCCCGCAATTGTTGTGTAAGTTGAATTGCATCCACTTCTGCTTCGTGCATCGCCGTTTACCCCTGGAACAGTTGCAACGAGGCCGGGGGGACGTTTGAATCTGACAAATCCTTTTTGCGAGGTTTTTTGAATGGTGGCGTCTTGACAACTGTTTGCTCCTTGATCATTGTCATAGCATTTTGATCGTAGATATTCTCATAGACTGTGCCAATTGTTGATACTAGAATTTAGAGTCTTAATGTCATACAGCAAATCCCTTTCTTTATGCTTGCTAGCAAGACCTTCTTTTATTACTCAAAATTGTTTACCCCTCTCCAAGGGTAGGGAACTGTACATATATACACAACTTTCCTTCTTCTGATTATATTAAGAATTAGAATTTATATAAAATCTAGAGTGTATCTAGCAGAATCCTAACTTACCTTAAATTAAGACTTTTAATCTTAGTTTCGCTTCCTCTACAAGGATTTTCTTTCAGTCAAACTTACTTATGGAACGTCTGACCAGAATTCTCATCATGCTAATCTAATCAGGACGCACTAAGAGAGACTGGACCTTAAGCACACTAGCACGAAACCTATTAATCTCATGGGCCTGAGTCTATTTTTCCAAACAATATATAATAATTTTCCTTAACTCTTGACGTGAAGAGTTGAAAGGACATTAAAAAAAAAACTATAAATTCTAATAAATTAATTGCATCTTTTAAATATTTAAGCTAAAATAAATTGGATAGAAAGAAGGAGTTATAATTAGAAATCTGAAGGGGTAGGATGTTAAAATAGTGAAATTAGAGATGTCCAAGTTTAAAAACGGCTGGAATTGGAGATAAGAGATTACAAAATACATTCATTCAGAATTAAATCATTATACAATTAATTTCGGAAAGGAGACGAGAGTTGTCCCTAGGAGCTTCCTCCACTTGTGCAATTGAATAAAGTTTTCATATTACAGCTCTAATTATTTTATGACAAATACTTGGGACCAATCCCAAGTTATTGTATTTTCTAACACTAGCTAGACAGATGATATGTTTCTTGTAGTTCCTTTTTTCAAACAATCCAAACGAAAAAAAACCAGAGGTTAAACTCCACCTACCATTTTTTTTTTAAACTTTTAGGTACAAACTCCACTTACCACCGTCTCCTTTGTATTTTTATGCTTTATTACACTTCAAACTCTCAATATTAAATCAATATGTTAAAAATAAACAATTATTTAAAACTAAAAAAAGTTATTTCTAACCATCAAGAAAATAAATCAAAACTATTATTATAAAGTGAATTATTTTCACCAAATTCTTATTTTAATCGAGGATACATGCGAGCCTTCAATGGATTTTTCATTACAATTGTGAACTCATGCTTTTCTTCTAAATTAATTTCATCTCCATCCACAGCTTTCCACTCATAATTCCAAATCAAATTAGCCACAAAATATTGCAAATGAAGCATGGCCAAGCCAAGTCCAGGACAAATCCTTCTCCCTGCCCCAAAGGGAATCATCTTTATCTCCCTGCTCCCTGTTAAATCAAATACTTCTACTCCGTTTTCTTCGCTGTTCAGAAACCTTTCAGGTTTAAACGCCATCGGATCATCCCATACGTTTGAATCCCATCCCATATCTCCTACCATGCAATTTATCGAAGCATTTCTGGGAAACAAAAACCCATCAACAACTATCTCTTCTTTCACAGCATGTGGTAGAAGGAACTGTGCAGGTGGGTGACGCCTTAAACTTTCCAAAATCACTGCTTTCAGATATGGCATCTTTTGTAAATCATCCTCTTTCACATCTCTCTCTGTTTCTCCAACAACTCCTTTAATCTCTTTGAATAGTTTCTCTTGAATGTCTGGATACTTAACCAAATTTGCCATCGCCCATTGCAATGCTGTTGATGTTGTATCAGTTCCAGCAGTCAGAAACTCAGTGCACAAACTCATAATTTCCTTTTCATCGAGCTTCCTCTGCTCCTCCGGTAGCTCTAAATCAAACAAGGTATCGATGTATGCTAAGAGATACTCCTCTTTACCCTCTGCAGGCTTGGTTAATCTCTCTTCTTTCACCCTTCTCCGCTCTCTTATCAATGGCATCAATACTCTTTCTTGTCGTTCCCGAATTTGTAAAAATTCTTCCCATAGTTTACGAAACAAAATCTTTGTCAATCTCGGCCAAAAATTCAGTACATTAAATCGTCTAAGATTCAGCATCATCAAGTGTTGAACGTCCTCAACTTCCTTAATCTTCTTCTCGTCAAGCTTGTCACCGAAGCACATCAGAACTAACAAGCAAAACATAGCAAATTGAAAATGTCCTACAACCCTAACTGGATCCCCAGTTTTTGACTGAGAGCTGAGACAATCTAAAAGGAGTTGCAACACCCACTTGCGCGCATGCGAGTATGACTTAACACGCGTAGGATGGAGGATCTCCGCCGTCAGGTTACGCCGCAGAAGACGCCATGTAGGGCCATAAGCGGCAGAGTTGATGTTATGTTGTTTACTGGTCAGAACTTTTCTGACGGCATCAGCAGGAGGCCGATCAGCAAAAACAGCGCCATTCTGGATGAAGGCCTGGTAAGCCAGGGAGCGATCAGCGATGAAGATGGTAGGTGTAGAGCCAATCTTAACGGTGATTACAGGGCCGAATTTGCGGTGAAGTGTTCGGAGGATCGATTTAAGTTCGACTGCAGATTTTCGGGCCAAGAGAACGTTTCCAATAAAGGGAAGGGTTGAAGGGCCGGGAGGAAGCTTGTAACGGTGCTTCTCGGAAGAGTAGACAAGGTTGATGAAAGCTTTGATAAGAGCAGAGATGCTCAAAGAGATAAGGATGATGAACCAGACTTCCATGTTAGCAAATTTTTTAAGTGTTGGAGGTGTTAGTGGGGGAAGAATTGATTTAATAGGAAAGAAAATATACAAAAAGACAAAGATGAAAACAATATTTTTTTTAGTATTACAAGTATATTTATTATTTATAATCTACCGATAATTTACGGAACTATATTAATAATATTATAAAAAAATATAGATACTATTATAATATATCTAATACTTAAAAAATTTATTCTTAATGAGAGGAAAAGTCTATCAAAATTTTTCTTTAAAATTAAATTTATATATTATGAGAAATTACATCAACTGCAGCTTCTTTAAAATTAAATTCATATATTACGAGAAATTACACAAACTACAATTGGAGGGAGATCGAATTTTGGCCTGATGCCTGATGCCAAGATGGAAAGAATATTAATGCATTAAGATATTGGAGATGTCTTGGTATTAAATTGTTAACATTACTGGGTGTCGATTGGATGCATGTAATTTCTCACAAATTTCGAGGGTGATAAAAGAATTGGTGGGCAGAGACGTCTAATGAGAAAGAACCAACATGTATAAGAAGACAAAGAAGAAAGGTCATGTGCATATGTGGCTTTGATGTTGATGTTTTGTTTTGTTGTTCATGGTGTCTATTGCCTTTGGGCTATGAATTCAACTTCAATGATGAATCTTGTATGTATTGAGAAGGAGAAACCGTTCACCTGCAGGGTAGTACAGAGTAAGTATTTACTTTCCTTCTCTTTCTTTTTTTTATTTTAATATTAAATGTAATATGATATTAAATCATAAATTTACTTGGGTTTAGATATTAATATCTATACAGTCCATTACTAAAAGTTTGGATATTGAGACTTACGTAGTTTACCTTAGATAGCAAAGTTTGGATATTGATATTTATATAGCTCACTATTAAGAGATTGAATATTGATACTTGAATATTGATATTTACATAGTCTATCTCATATACTGAATTTAGATATTGATATTTGTATAGCTCACCCTAAATGTCTTAAATATTGATATTTATATAGCCCAACTCCAAATATTTATGCATATACAGTGATATTTTTATTAATATTTATATAGTCTATCCCAAATATTAAGTTTGAATATTGGTAATAATATAATTCATCTTAAATATCTCAGATATTGATATTTATATAATTTACCCGAAATATTTATACATATATAGTGCGATTTTTATTGATATTTATTCAGTAGACCCAAGATATTGAGTTTGGATGTTGATATTCATATAGTCAACTTAAGATATCTCAAATATTGAAATTTGGATACTGATATTTATATAGTACAGCCAAGATATGGACTTTGAATATTGATATTCATATAATCTACTTAAAATATCTCAAATATCAAGGTTTAAATATTGATATTTACATAATTCATCCCAAATATCTATACACATTTAATATAAATTTTTATTTTTTTATTAAAAAAAATTTTACCTATACATTAGTGAAAATCGTATAATTTAATTGTTAGAAAGAGTTGTGCCCTACAGTAGAATTAGAACACCCGTCCTCTATAAAATTTCTTAATGTTTTATTTTTATTTCACTTTAATTATAGAAGCAGACTTTTGCTAGAATTTTATTTTAGTTATTAAACTTTTATAAAATTTCACTTTATCTAATGAAAGATGGTAATTGTTGATGAGAAAATTTGTTTTATTCCTGTCCATCAACAAAAAGTTCTCAATTTGTAACGACAACAAAATTAAATGAATTTCACTTTTATTATATTTACTTTGCAACAGTAAAAAGAACTAATAATTTGGAGAGGGTGTTGCTTGTTCTTCTATAATAATAATACTATTTTTTGGACATTAAGTTCCTTACTTGTTATGAGTAGTTGGTACCTTTCTTTTAGGATCATGAATTAAGCAGGAGTTTACTTGATTGATTACGCTTCCTTATCTTGAGCAAATATTCCTACAGATTTCTGGTAAATTTTTGTTATATTAAAAATTAAATATTTATAAGCTCATGGATCATTCTGCCATTGGCACTTGGACCATTTTTGGGCTTGCTTCATTTGTTATTATTGTTTTAATATGGGCTTGTTTCATGTACGTGCCCAAACAGTAATAAACGGATATTATACGACAAGGCGAAAAGGTGTTAGTCTTGCCCAAATAACGTTTTGTGCCTGACAATGACATTAGACAGAAGTGACAAATCGAAACTTCCAACTCAAACATGGGTTTAAATTCATAATTGGTCGATGAAAATACGTGGGACAAAAAATTTTCAACGTATATTTTCTCAAACCAGACATAGAAACCTAGAAACTTGGACTATTCAGTAATCTAATTAAGATTTTTAATTGTTTTTGTTCAGCATTTAATTATTATCTTATATACGTGTCTTTTTTTTTTTTAATGTTAGAAAAACACAAAAAATGTACTGTGTCTTTAATTTTTATCAATTACCGTCTCACTTATATACATTATTGCATGATGATCTATCGCTGTAATCTAACAAACTTTAAGGTATTTCTTATCTAAATTTATACTTAGTATATAAAGATAGTGAAAGAAAAAATATAACAGTACCGCAATACGCAAATAGAAAAATAATATACCTAATGGATGTAGATGTTACAACCAATTCTAAAGCTTGATTAACGCCTTACGTTGCTACCATATTCTAGAAGTTTAATTAATTAGATAATAATCAAGCCCAGTACTTATCTAATTCTAGGAGAAATGCGAGCCTGCAATGGATTTTTCATCACCACTGTAAATTCTTGCTTCTCTGACAAATCAACTTCATCTCCATCCACAGCTTTCCACGCAAAGTTCCAAACCAAATTAGCCACAAAATACTCCAAATGAAGCATAGCCAAAATATACCCAGGACAAATCCTCCTCCCAGCCCCAAATGGCATCATCTTTATTTCCCTGCTTCCTGTTATATCAAACTCTTCAACTCCTCCATTTTCTTCACTCTGAAATCTCTCTGGCTTGAATGACATCGGATCTTCCCAAACTTTCGGATCCCAACCAATTTCAGCCACCATGAAATTTACAGTCCCCTCCTTCGGTACCACATATTTATCAAGCTTGAAATCTGCTGTCACAGCGTGTGGCAACACGAAATGCCCAGGAGGATGTCGTCTTAGACCTTCTAAGATTATTGATTTCAGATATGGCATCTTCTGTAACTCTTCTTCTTTCACCTCTTCCTCCCCATTTTCAATAACTCCTTTGATTTCCACGAACAGCTTCTGTTGGATATCTGGATATTTTACCAAATTCGCCATGATCCACTGCAGCGCCGTAGACGTTGTGTCTGTACCGGCGTTAAGAAATTCCGAACACAAACTTACAATTTCGTCTTCACTGAGCTTTCTTTTCTCTTCTGGGAGCTGCAAATCCAACAGAGTATCGACATAAGATAACACATACTCGTTGTCTTCCTTAGCTTTGCCAACGTTCTTTTTCTGCAGCTTCTTCCTCGCTCTTATTAATGGAACCAATACGCTTTCCTGATCCCTACGTAACTGCAAGAACTGCTCCCACTTCTTACCAAGAAAAATTTTTGCCAGTCTTGGCCAGAAATTTAAAATATTGAATTTGTCGAAAGATAATAACGTCCGACGCTGAAACATCTTCGATTTCTCTGATTTGCTTTTGGTCGAGCTTGTCTCCGAAACACATGAGCACTAACAAGCAAAACATGGCGTACCGAAAATGATCCACAACACGAACCGGGTTCCCAGTTTTCGACTCTAACTTGAAACGATCGGAGAGAATTTCCAGCACCCATTTGCGCGCATGTTTGTAGGATTTCACCCTCGAAGGGTGGAGAATTTCTGCGGTGAGATTACGGCGGAGAAGCCTCCACGTGGGTCCGTAAAAGGCTGAACTGATGTTGTGCTGGTTGCTGCTAGTGACTTTAGCAGTGGGAAGAGCGGGAGGACGGTCGGCAAAGACGGCGCCGTTCTGGACTAAAGCTTTGTGGGTCAGTGAGCGATCGGCGACGAATACGGCAGGGCGAGAGCCTATATGGAGAGTGACCATGGGGCCAAACTTGGCGTGAAGGTTTCGGAGAATCGGTTCGATTTCTGAGAAGGATCTGAGAAGCCATTGAAGATTTCCAACAACAGGGAAAGTAACAGGGCCTGGAGGAAGATTGTTGGAAACTTTGCTGGGAAAGAGAAGGTTGAAGAAAGCTTTGAGAAGGGCTGCAATTGAGATGGAAACGAGGATTATGAACCAGAATTCCATTTATGAAATTTGCAGAAGCTAACTGCACAGAAACGGGGATAATGGTAGCGAAAATGAATGGATAGAATATTTTATATGTATATAAGTATATGTGAATATTATACTTTATACCTAAGTTTAAGAAAAAAAATAATATAACTCTTAAATTTTTAATAAATTCGTATGTACTAATAACTTTTATTAAAATATTAAAATATTCCTACGACGTTAATAAGTTTTCATTAAATTAAATATTTTATGTTTCAGTTATTAAAAATATGCAAAAATAATTATATAATTTATATTTATATTTTATAATATTATAATATTTTCTTAAAATTAAAAAATATCTTGACTTAATAAAAACGGAATAAATTATTTTTTTCTCCAAATTTGAAGAGGTAAAGTATAATATATGTATATATATATTTACATATATATGTATAAGTATTAATGTAACGTAGGAGCAATCCTGGAAGTAATTGTTATGGATTATTATAAATAATAATGCTACGCGGATGTTTTTCTGCCATATAAATATAAATATAAATATCGAAAGCAATTATTGTGTCAATTTACATGGTAAATGTTGAAAGTTAAAACAGAACCGGAAACGTACCTTTTTCCTTTGAATATTCAAACGGGTTGTTCAATCGTTTTCGATTTGTATATTCAAATGGGTTATTCTACCGTTTTACTTGGGATGTCCAAACAAGTTGTACTGCCACTGTAAAGTGGTAGAAAATCGTACAAAAAATAATTCACTTACTTTACAAAATAAGAACTCACACTCTCTTTATAGCATAAGAACTCATTTTGATCTGTATGCCTAATGTTGAATGAGACATGGGACAAATAAGAGTCTATTTATAATGGTAAGGGTTAAAGAAAAACCTTTATTCTTTCGTTAGGATTATAATTACATAATTCTAATATTAATATAAAAATACTATTTACATATACAACATCACGTCACTAAAGTATGGTTCGCATTTTCAATATATTTAAGACATACCAATTAAAGTTAGACACATATAAATCCTTTATTGGAAGATATAGAAAGTATATAAATTGACTATGTAATTGAAAAATAAGACTTTTAACAAAGAAATCAACCCAGAAAAATTCTGCATTTTGCTGTCAAGAATTCTCTGTTTATGCTACTATTTCACTAATTTTCTGCGTTCATGTTGTTGCAACTTCTTCATCTTTAATTTGTGATGTCAACAACATAAGATAAGACACATTTCTAAAACTATAGCCAACATGTAAGGGTAGCGTAGCATTTTTGGTAAAGTGGCAATAAAGACAAACGCGAGCAAGCTAACCAGTAAACAAGAGAAGTTAGACCTTTTTTTTCCTATGTTTGACGTTGCTGATATGAGTACAGTGGATCAAAATGCCCTTCGATTCAGTGTTATAAAGATTTAAAACATTACTTCTTGTTGATATCAAAATTTACAGTTTCGATATCCAACATTAGAATATAAATTTCTTCCTTGCAAACCGTGAAATTCCTTTCTCCGAAGTTGACTTAGTATGCAAAACAAAGCAATGGTACTACAAAAAAATGTGTCTTCTGCAGTTAAAAAATTCAGCCATAAAAACAATTTTTGCTGTCAAATTTCAATCATTTGCCGTCAATTTTCATTGGCTGCAATAAGTTAAGTTGCAAAAAATATTTTATTATTTGCGGTTGATTTTGGCAGCTGCAAAAGGTATTTGTAGTCAATTTTACGACTGATATGTATCAGCTGCAAAAATTATTTATGGCCATTTTACGACTGATTTATAACAGTCACAATTAATTTTCAAAAAAAAAAAATTTCCTATCACTTTTTGTTACCAAATAGTTGGCCACAAAAAATATTAACCATTTATAATATTTTTATATACTTAAATATTGATCTCATCAAATTAATTTGAATATTAAATATGAACAAAGTATATGAACCAATTTTGAATAAATTAATTAATTAAATATTGCAAAGCATTAGATAGAATTAAAAATCTGAAAAGTAAGACTAAAATTTTCATTTTTTAAACAATAAAATTTGTAAAAAAGCTATAATGAACAAAAAATTTAATTCGTTGATTACTGGCAGTCATCACTAGAAAATATTTAGAGAAAAATTTGAACTAAGTTTACAAATAAGCCACCAACACAAAATCACAACCAACAAGCCAACAAGCCACCAAAATTGGCAAGTCAACTAATTTTAAAAGATTTAGCACAACCAACAAGCCACCAACACAAAATCACCAAAAAATCTAAAAAACTCTGAACTCTTTTACAGTGTGAATGCTGGGGCACACATCCTCCCTGTATAGATTCTCCACTTCAATTAATAAAGATTCTGGATTATTTGAAAATGACACATAACACAATTGGAGGAAATCCGGCAATATTCTAAGGAGCAAAAAAGAAACCAGCATAACAAGTAATATGAAATCAGCAAAAAAAGAAGCACCTATTCACAATGAAGTTGCACTTACATACATCTATTTATATAACTAGTAAGTAGTTGGTTTAAGAAACAACCCAAAATAATATGAAATGTTAAACCAATAGCGTATATTGAGTTATAAAGTTTAAGATCAATATAATTAAATGAATTTAAGCAGCATAATGGACATGAAAGTACTGTATTCCCAATGGAGAACACTTAATTGCCAACATATAGCAAGAAACCATAATTAATTAGTTTCATCGGATTAATAAAGTAACAAACCTCAATATGTCATGGATGGTTCTCTTGTGATGGTGAATCAACTTGAGCATCTGCATTAAAAGTCATATGATGCCCATGATGTGCACTAGAAGTATCTCCAACCTATTAACCACAAAATAAAAGCTATCATAAATTTGAAGTAAAATTATAAGACTTACAATAATAAAATGAACAAATTAAAATATTTGTACCTGTTCATTTCTAACCATATTTATTTGACACCCACATTTACATGATTGAAAGTGGGTTCGAATCGATAGAAGCTTTGCATAAAGTTCATCATATTTATCCTTCAAATCATTTATTACACTTTCGTACTATTTGTGAACTTCTACACGTATTTCATCACGTAAAACTCTCTTGTTAACACTACCACTTTTTGAGGAGTTCTTTTTCATACGTTCACACCCATGTGCATCAAGACCCATCACATCACTAAATATCTTCTCTCGAATTAAATCACTTTGCTCATCATTTGGTATCTTAGAAAGGAACGATTTTTATTTTGTATAGCAAGAATAATATCATAACAAAAATTTTATAATCTCTTTTTTTAACTATTTATTTGTTTGTGGGGATTTTAAGAGAAGCAGAAAATTCAATATATAATAGGATAAAGTAAAAAATAGCAAGTGATAAATATAAAATTATTATTCGAAGAATTTTAAAAAATCAATGACATTATTATTGTATTTTAAGAATTCTAGCACTCAAATATCAAAATGACGACAAAATTAGCAAGAATTACCGGCTGCTATTTATGTAAATAAACAACATAAAATAATAATAAAAAAAAAAATCTGGATCCCTCTAATTCACTCAAGTTATAACCATGTATCATATATAAACAACACCACGCATATTAATTTAATATAATAAAGTATTTCTTTAAAATCTTTTATCATTTTCCTACCAACCAAAGTATTTCTTTAAATAACCTCCTCCTCCTCCACTAGCTCTTTTTTTATTCAATTAAAAGGAGAGGCTATGCTTCTTCAATTCGTAGTTGTACAACAGCAAGTGCCAAGTTGGGTTAATAATATAATATGGTTGTGTTGTATGAAAATGAAAGAGAAGAACAACTACATATAGTGCAAGTGTATGTATATATGCAGAGCATGTAGGGCTAATTTCGGAAACTAAAAAGACAGACAAGACCGCAGTATCACCATTGGCTACACACTTCACATCACATAACATAACATAACCCATCACCACATTTTCTTCGTGGGTCTGCACTTTTCCCAAACCAATTTATTCTCCAATTTTTATTTTTCATTCCTTTCAAAAACCTTACATTGTTAGCTGGCTTGCTCGCTTGTTAATAAACATACATTTCTCAAAGTCATTGTAAGATAAAAATGAAAAAAAAGTATGTTTTATTAATAATTATTGAACGGATCTAAAATTAAATAAACATAATAAAATTAAAATTACATTTACAAATAAGAGAACAACAACATATTATCAATAATAATATATTCAAAGCCCTTAACATAACAGTACATAATATCTTAATAATTTTATAACAAACATTTAAAGATTTATAAAATTTAGTTTATAATCTTACCTGTAAGAATCACCAAAAACTGCAAAAAGCAATATAAACAGTAGCAACAAGCCTGTATAAATTAGTAAATTTGCATATTGGTTGAGACTTGCAAATGAAGTGATATTTTAACAAAAATATTGTGACTTCTAACACCACCGCCACTGCATAATAAATAATTATAAAGAAAAAATATTAAGAATATAACTATTAATAAATGAGAGTCAAAGAAAGAAAAAACCTTATACTGATTGAGTAGAGATTTAGAGTTGGTGAACAATTGTATCCAACTAGGGTGGTTATTATTTGATTTGGTGATTAATTAGAGAGTTCCAGCAACTCAACTAATCTAATTTCAGTTTCACGATGGATAACATAATATATTGATTAAAGAGAACTACAGCGCACATGAAAAAGAGTCTATACAAATTCAAAATAAGAAACAAATGAAATGTGGAATAAAACATTAATTAACGGGGGGAAAAAATCACTGATTCCATCAGCGTTGTTTAACAAATATATAATGTATAATTTTCTATGTCACCAATGACTTTTTTGGGTCTTTCCATTCATCCTAATATTTGCCACACCATCATACAGAAAAAGTCTTGGGTTGGACTGCAATCATTTTATTTTTATACCTTATCTATACACTTACTAAATAATGTTCTATCAGAAAATTTTATTGTGACAGTGTTTTAGGTAAATGTTTCTCCTATTGCATAAATGTGAGGCCATGATAGAAATCGACGGCTAAAAAGGAAGAAACAATGCAAAACCAATAAAATTGAGGTGCAATGAAAGCTTCCATATTTCCATGTACAATGCATTCAAGCTACAAAATTGAGGTGCAAAACATGAATATAAAGAATATTTCATCTCTCTCAAATAGGTAGCTTGTCATTTGTTATCCTTTTACTAGCTGTAAATTAAACCACCAAATATTTTGATGATAATAATAATAATAATAATTTTTTTTGTGATTGACACCGATTCAATAAGCTTTAATAATTTAATAATATTAAGATTTCTACCCTGAAATTTATTAAAATATTTATATATATATTTTTTGTATTTATGAAAAGTCAACAGATTCGATTATTAGTTTCCAACACCACTGTCACTGCATAGTTTCCAAGTGAAGCAAAAGTTCAGAATACTAGCAGACAATTCACAATTAGCTCTATACACATCAACTACTCAAATTCAATTCTTAAAAAATATTATAATACTAAATTAGCAATTAAAGCCAAAGAAAACTTTTAAAATATTTCTTTATGAATAGATTTGTCAATCATGTTATCACTTATGATTTTTTATTTCATAAGAGTTGTGAATTAAAATATTATAATACCTTCCACTTAAATCATATCCAATATTTTGTTGTAATATATTTATTTAACATTATAATGTATCACAATTGCAGTTAAATGTCTAAGAACTCAGGCACTAGTCACCTAACCACTAGCTGGGTGACAAATTATACCAGACAGTAAATCATAAGAATTAATGCATACTTTAATAGATTTCATTTTCTAAATTTTGTTAAGTGGCTTTTAAGAATAAATATTCTCATTTCAAGTAATAGTCAATTTTAAGCAGAAGCTTTGTAACACTAAAGAGGCAAGGACAACTTGTCTTAATCTTAGACATCCTAGAACAGCCCATCACAATTAGCAAGAAGTTTTTAGATTGGAGAAGAAAAATATTGCTAAAGGAAGTTATTCAAATAGAGCAAAATCTTAACCATAAGTAATGGCTTATTTTGCTAATAATACTGAATGAAGACACTCTCCTCACTATTGCAAATGCATGTAACAATCAACATGGTCTTCAATGACTCTTTTGCCCTCTTAGCTTCAAAATAATCATAGATATTATTTGATTGCCTAAAGCAAGTGTTAAACACAAGATCAGAAACGGAAATGTTTTTAGATTTGGACGTAAGAAAGGAAACAGAACAATTACATTACAGAGTGGTTGGGAAGAAGTACAAGTCCTACATACTACACATTTGGGCAGCAAGCTCAGCTTCCTACTTCCTTTAACATTAATCTCTTCTATTGCAAATAAGAGCACGTTTTGGAATGTTTTGGAAAATATTCCAGAAAGCCAATAGTTAACCAAATTTCACTCTCAAATCACAATCAACAAAGACAATAAAGACCATGCTGCTTCGAGCAGAGCCATCATCACAAATTATAAACCCTGAATTTGATTCCATATTCATCTGTTACAATTTTGTTCAAAACTAATCATACTTCTCCCTCTAAGTGTAAACTAGAAAGAAGACCCAAGAAAGTGCCAGCACAAAATCACCAACCACCTACCTTGGAAATAATTTTAATATTGTGAAGATTTTCATTTACAAATCCAATGCTGGCAACATTTCCAAAAAGTAATTTTTTAATATTGTGAAGATTTTCATACCAACCATTAGGTAGTAAAAGAGAATAATTTTATAGATCTAAGATCATTTTCTTGATCAAATTCATATCCCCCATTTGGCTGCGGTCAAACCCCATGTGAAACATCATCTTTTTTTTAAGCTCAAAGAAAATAGAAAGCAAATGCAGATCAAGTTTGATTTGTATGTAATCGCCACCCTCAGAGGACCCGAGAGACCCCTTAAGCAACCAAGAAACAGGAACAGAGCCTCAACAAAACAGCAAGTAATAGCTATTTGCCCATCAGCAAAATAGCAACCAAGAGCAGTAATAGCAGCCAGTTGCCAAAAACGACTATTACATAGTTAACACATAAATAAAATAGAACAACCACTATGGGTAGAGTGGCAACAAGCAATCGTGGCTATTTTCTCATCATCATCATCAGCAAATCACAATTCAAGGTATGTGTCTCCATTACAATCACCATCAGTGTCACTATCGATCCTGATCATCTCTGGTTTAGGAATATACATGCATGAGATTGAATATGCACTCAAAAACACACACACACTAAAGATCAATACTAAAAGCCCTAAAAGGATTTACTCAAATTCATATTAAATTTACATAAATCATATAGACTTTTTAGAAATTCGAAAAAAGGAAACACTAAAATTAACAGCGTACCTGGCGTCTGCAAATTGAGAGTGAATTGATGAACAGAGTTGTTGATTTTGGATATAGATTTGATTTGGGGAAAAAAATTAATTTAATGTAAAAACGATTGTAATTTAGAAAAAGAAAAAAGTAAACTAACATTATTATCTTCAATATCTTTATAATTAATTTTTAACATTAATTTTATATAGTTAAACATTTCAGTCCCATTTATTGAGGACTTAAATATAATAAACAAAATCATAATATTCAATTTTTAATAAAATATTTTACCAAAACGACGTCATTTTGGTAATAAAATTAACAACCATTTTTTTGCAGCTGACATTTACATTTAGTCACAAATAATATACTTTTTTGGGATTGAATTGTGTTTAACCACAAATAATACGTATTTGCGATAGATTAAAAAGTAGTCGCAAATATCAGCCACGAAAGCTTGTAGTGTGGTCAGGGGAAAGCTGGCTTCTTCTAGGAAGACCCTCTGATACTTAAGTCAGTTTTTTGGGGTGTTTTTGGTTTAAGCAAGGTTTTAGAGAAATTTTGACAGTGTTTTAGTATTTTAGTAAAGAACTACATGCCTTTTCCTCTATCTCGCCCTTCATTTATACTAGTTACTGATAAGTCGACAGTCATATTGGTCTCATAACTGAAATCTTTAACTTCAAACTCATAATTGAACAATCATAGATAATTATTAAAGTGATTCTCCCAAGCAATTATGATTTTGTAGCTACCCCCTTCATAACGTCTTCCTGATCTGACCTAAGACGTCCGCACATAATAGCCTAAATTGATATTGATCTTAACTCAGATGAAATGCTAACTTGACCATTCTTACCCAACAGTCACATTGTTTTCATAACAATGGTCTTCAATTCTATCCTCATAACTGCAAAATCATGTGCATTTATTAAATTAATTCTCCCAGGCAATTATAATTCTATATTTATTCCTACTTAATATTGGTCTAAGTTGAACTGAAAACTTCATTGTTTGATCTAACCAGACCTGACTTGCACTATGATCATAATGTTGACTTTTTCTTAACCCCAGGTCATCTCCCTATACACTAAACCCCCCAATTTTTAGTGAAATTAGTATTTTCACTAAAAACTTTAATTTTTCTTGTGTCAAAGATAACGCTTATAGATCTAAACCTGATTAATAATTCTTCATCATTTGTCGCTAATTACTTTGAACACAATCCATCCTCAATTTGATTTTATACCTTATTAGATCTGAACAAGATCAAAATCCATGGTAGTGCGTTGAACACTTGACCCAGCTCTAAACTTTGAATAACTCCAAGCTTAACACAATTGGTTCCCATATTTTCACCTTTTTCTAAGCTCAATATGAACGACATCGAAATGAACACAGTTGGCTCCCACATTCTCATTTTTCTCTGAACTCAAATCTAAACAACTTTGAGCTGAACATAATTGACTCCTCCATTAACTGAACAGAGTCAACTCCTCATCCAACACTAACTCCCCCAGTTTTTAATAAGAATTGATTCTAAGTGCAAACTATAAGCTGAACATAATGGTGACCATTCACCTTTTACCAAGACAATAGCAACACGAGATATAACCACTCGATGTTTTGAATCCCTTGCCATTAATTAAGACACGGTAAAACAGCAATGATGACATTGATTAAGCTCTTTACCGCATGCCATGTGTCGACAATTTGATGGTCTAGCGTGTCATTAGCTTAAAGGTGGAATTTCCATATTAGCAATTGATTTCGTGGCGCTATCATAGATGTTGATATAATCAACAATTTAATGGCAGAAGGAAGTGAAAATGGGTATAAATTTTCAATTTTTCTTCCTTTCACCATTTTACCTTCGCTCGAATTCTGTAAAAATCAAATATTTCTACTCTTTGAAACTCTTGGTTTCCTACCTGCAACGAGACTTTATCATACTTTCAGCGTGCGTCTTTGATTAGCAACCACAATATTACTTTGTAAGTCACCATTTCCTTATTTTGTACTATTGTAGTTGTTCTTCTCTATTGTTGCTTCACTTAGAAATTTTCGATAATGTTGTAACGTCATGCAATTTTATCATCGCTCAAACTCTCTTTCTTGTTGTAGGTTGTTAGAATCGACTTTAAATTTGCTGAAAACATAATGAAATTGACCCCTTTTAGGAAATCATAAAAATCAATCATTGATAGGCATAATACTATAGGTTAAATTTGTCTAAGCATGAGTTGTGCTATATACAATATATACCCACATGTTGAATCCATTGTGTGATTCGTGCAGTGTGTGTGCAATACCCACTAGTGCACGAGATGATAACAAATAATATAGTATGAGAAGAATGTCGAACCCACAAAGAATACTAATCAATTAAGTACAAAAGATAATTAAATTTGAATTTATCAAAAGAAATCAATTGTCAATTTGAGTGAGAAATTAAAATAAATAAAAATTAACTACTTAACAAACTAATTAAAAGATTAATTAATGAAAAAATCTAAGATAATGATTTTATCTTAATTGGTCACATCCAATTCTTTACTTGATATTATCCTGATTTAATACCAATATTACCAATTAATCACCTATTCTATTTGACAGTCTCTCTCAAAATTAATCAAAACTACTTTACACCTAAAAATTTACTATATTTATCTATGTAAATTTGATTAAGTGAGAACGCATTAAAATTAGTAATAATTTCAAATTAAACTGTATAAATCATATTATTACATCTCTGTTTAACATATAATTTATGATATTTATCACACGGATTGGACATAATATTCATTTTTCTCAGTTCATATGAGTCCATAGTTCATTCAAATACTCGGCAAGTATTTAAAAATATTAAACATCATGATAAATACTCAGTAATAGATATTAAATAAAAAATTAACACAATATCAAAAGAAAAAAAATAGATGCTTTAATAGATTAAATCTTTACCCTAAAAAATAAATCTAGTTACATATGAAATAGAGTTCAAGCTTAGTCATTAAAAATTCAAAAAATTAAATACATATTCAACACAAAAATTGTTCAATTCAAGATAAAATTATAAAAAGAGAGAAAAAAAAAATAGATAAGTAGAGCTTGAATCTACAAAATTTGATGAGCATCTTTTAATCTCTTAATAAAATCCACCTTCTTTTTGTTAACTTTTTCCTTCTCTCTTTCTAGCAAAATTTCTCTTTTTCTCTTTAGAACTCTCTTTCTAAAAGTGGCTAAGGTGACTCATGATTAAGAAATATGAAAACTTAGGATATCATTAAATCTGGTCATCTATTTTAATTTACAGGCCAAAAATGGGCCAAATCGAATAAAATGAACATGACCTACGATGTAGGCATATAAAGGCTTGGTGTGTCGTGCCAAGCTCTCTGCTTATGCAAGATTGCAGGTGCACTGCCTTCAAACGTAATTAATGCGCCTAATTATTATTTGGTCCCTTTACTTGTGATTCTCTAAAATTTGGTCTCTAGTTTGATATTTTTGCATTTTAGTCCATACAAATAAAAGTTTGTGGTTTCCATGGATGGATAGTAAACATACTTTTATGCTTCATTTTCATGTCTTTCATGTTGCAACAAGTCAACACCTGTAAAATAAAACTAAAATGCTTAAAAGGCAAAATAACAACTCAAAACAAACTAAACAACACTGAATATACTACTGAATTATAAATAATTTAAGTATAATCATGTAGTAAAAATTAAGATATTAGAATAGTTGATGAAAAAGAATAAGTAAAATTCATTATCTTACTATGAACTATATAATGACTATTTTTTCAGGCTGTCTTGCTAGCTTTTACACCTTTAGATAAATATAGGTTTGATCTTGAGCTGAACTGATCAAATTCGGGAATTAAATTGAGATGTTAGACTGAACTGATCTACTAGGAATATAATCTTAATTGCTTCTAGTTTTAACTCTGAGTTGACTTAATAAATGTTGATATACTTAGAGTTACCATGGCGAGTGTTGAGAGACCTGATATGAGGGATTTACCCAGTGACCCAGGGATCGAGTATGAAACACTGTCAACGAGCTTATCCGAGATCGATTATAAAGCCTGGAACCTTTCCTTTCCTTACTTCAATGGCAACAACAAACTCGAATTATTTGTTGTAACTATTACTCTCCTGAATTGTTTACACTCTTTACACTAGGATTATTAATATAAACTGTTCGTAAAGCTGATCAAAACTCTTTACACTCCCTGGTTTCAAGTTCTTGTACCATCTTCTTGCTTGTCCTTCCAAAGCTAAGGAAAACAGACAACACATTTATAACTCTATCAAACCTTGAATCATCATCATCTCCCTAAAGAAATCAATGTGCAACATTAGATCAATTTTTCTTGTATATGGTGTAATCTGTGGCATTTTAAACTTCCGTGGCAACACTAGATCCTAAATTTCTTTAGTTAACGGCGACTTCAATGAGAATATGAATCCATCTAGCTAATTTCTATTATGTTGCTAATCTTGTTTCCTCTAAGCTTGCAATTCCTTCATAAGATTTCGATTATATCCTCTATCTCTTTTTTGCTCACTACTAAACAGCTACGGGTTCAGCTCCATTCTATGTTTTCTCCACAACTGCCTTTTCCTTATCTTTTCTGCATTTTTTATTCAAAGAAATTCTTATATCTACTGAACTTACATTATGTTCAAATCTTCGTTTGTTATGATCTTACTATACTAATCACGTGATGGCCTCTGCTCTAGCTTATCCCGAATCTGTAATCATTTCTCCTCATTACGACTTACGTATACTTACTCCTAAAGTCGGGCCTTGCTTTTCTGAGCATATCTACATTTTTTCTTGTGCTGATTAATCTATTTTTGAGGTCTACTGCCCCAAATTTACCCCGTAGGTGTGATTTAGTTTGTTGAATTCCCCTTAGAGTAACACTTTCTTTATTTTCTAATGACTCTAAATTTTCTACAATTCAATTCCTTGCTAAGCCTTCCTGAAGCATCCTTTTAAGATTCTTAGTGTCTTTTCCAAGGGTTCTCGTTTTATCCTCCGATGCTTGTATCTTGTCTTTCTCCATATTCTGTCATTCACTTTTTGGTAGCCTTTGTACAATCTGGGTCGTGCCTTTATCCTTAACTTGAGTCACTATTTGAAGCTAGGAACATTGCAATAAGTTTGGCTAGGAATTTGAATTACATGAATCTTCTTCACAATTTCTTTTTGTTGGATGCCTTTTGATAACCTGTTGCTTTTTACTTACTGCCATTGTTATTTCTTTAATTAATAGGGAAAGTATGGCTTTTTGAATGATTTCTCACAGATGGTACTAAATGTTGATACCGAAATTTGCAGCTTCAGTATCCAACAGCAGAATATAAATTTCTTCCTTGCAAACTATGAAATTCCTTTCTTTGAAGTTGAATTAGCATGCAAAACAAAGCAATAATCAGGGGACGTTGGCTTCTTTGGTGAAAACACTTTGATATTTAAGTCAATTTTTTGGGTTTTTTTTTTTGTTAAGATTCTAGAGAAATTTTGGCAAATTTTCAGTATTTTAGTAAAGAATAGCATACTTTTTCCTCCATCCCACTCTTCATTTATACTAGTTCCTCATAAGCCAATGATAAGTGTCTAAAAGTATATTATTTACATATATTTTATAAAATATTATTGCATCACTATTGAATTTAATGTCCCTACTTGTCAATAAATTGTGAAATTTCATTGTCATAACTTTAATTTGCATGTTTTCATGATTTAGAACTCAAATATATGCAAATATGTATATTGTACAAGATGGAATGAGTATAATACTTATATTTAAGTGTTTATGTGGTGTATTTTTGTTTACAGGTGTAAAAAGAGTGCAAGTTGCAATTAAAGATGTAAAGTATCCACTTGCATATAACTCACTTGACAATAGATCAGTGTCATGGCATAACTTTGTGTAAATATCTTCAAATGAAATGATTCTTATTGCAATTGAAAGTTGGCTCAATTGAGTATTTTCATGTTCATACAGCTTTTGCGAATTCAGAATGAGTAGGCATCGAAAGTGTGAAGGAATATAATGAAGCATGGTTCGTCTATGTGCATCATAGACTTGTGAATAATTTTTCGTCTTTTGGCTATAACTTTCTAAATACTTCACCAATTAAGTTGATTCTTGAAGAAATGGAACCACAAGAAAGACAGCTATAACTTGTATGATATTCAAGTTTTTCAAATTCGTGCATGTAAGTTGTCTAAAGTAGTCATCATTCAAACAATGGTTGTAAACATGGCAATTTGTGCATGAAGACTACTTTCTCTAATTTGGCATGGGAGATACTCAGAAGGTGAGCCACAATTTGGCAGACAGAGATATGATGAAACTGTAACTTGCATGTGTCTACACATGTAAAGCATCCTTTATCTTACCTATATAAATGGTGGTTTTGAAGTGGCTAGCATGCTACTCTTGTTTTTCTTTCTCTTAGGAGAGTTCTTTCTTTCTTTTAATTTTTTCCCTTTATGTAATTTAAGTGATTATTACTCAAAAATTCGTTACTAGTGTGTATTGCTTTTGTGATACTTCATCAACCAAATTTCACCAAAAGATTGAAGAAGACGATCAATCATTTTGAACCTTAAAGGAAATCTTCGATAAAGATAAGTGTTGTTTCAATAGTTATTTGTTCTTTTATGTGTTTTGCATTTTTGTACTTGAATTCGTTCTTTTGAATTTGATAATGGAAGGCTAAACATATAGTGGGAGTTTGGCTTAGCTACTATAATTGTGTTAGATATGTTGTGAATTATATTTAATAAATGTTTAATATTATTACTTGTTCATTGTTCCTTATACCTTAGATTATGAATTATGGACTAATTATCTATAGTTTATAATTAAAGCTAACAAATAGGAATTTAGGTGTTAGAAATATTATCTTACCTTAATTAAGCTCACCTAAACAAGTGTTTAAATTGAATCTATTTATTTGGTTTAATTTAAATGGTCATATGATTTCCTTGTAATTAATTCAATTAATTAAGTATAGGCCTCACATCACGGAGAATTACCATAATGATTGGATTTCTCTAGCCTTAGTGGAAAGACCAATAATCTAAACTTTTGGATAATCGTTTGATTCACTTAATATTTCAATGTTGTTGATAGCTAGCTAACTCCCATTTGATTTCATTGGATTTAATCATTTTCGTTATTCTTGTCTTCTTTAAATTTAGTAAGTTAATTCATTTAATTTAAAATCGCATCAAACTACCAATTGAGTAAGTGTTTATGACTTTATTGTTTGTTATTTAGTAATATAGAGAAAAAAAAATAGGAAATTAAACCACTGCAATTCCTTGAGATATTGACCTTGAGTTGAACTTGTCATTACCTACTAGTGATTCATTCACTTATGAGCATTTAAAATTTGTATATCAGCCAACGATCATATTAATGTCATAACTGAAATCTTTAACTTCAAACTCATAATTACACAATCATAGATAATTATTGAATTGATTCTCCCAAACAGTTACGATTCTATAATTATCCCATTCATAACGTCTTCCTAATCTGACCTGAGACTTCCTTGGGTAATAACCTGAACTAATACTAATCTAACTTGAGATGAAATACTGACCTGACCATTCTTACCCAACGGTCACATTATTTTTATTATGGAAGTTTTCAGTTCCATCCTCATAACTACATAATAATGTCTATTTATTTAATTAATTCTCCCAAGTAATTATGATTTTACATTTATTCGCACTTGATGCTGGTCTAAGTTGAACTAAGAAACTTCATTAGTCTGATCTAATTAGACCTTACTTGCATAATGATCATAATGTTGACTTCAGCCTCACCCAAGGTCATCTCCCCAAGCATTTGGTAATGTAAATCGAGATTAAAAATTTGCTTACAGAATTTGAATTCAACGTGCCACAATTAGGGAAAAAAAAGTGTACTAAACCTATCGACAATTTATTTTACAAGCTTTATAAAAAGATATTATTGAATTGAATTAAACAAGGTTTAAAACTTACATGAAAAGTTATCTGTTTACTATGAATGTGTCATTGGGAGTCTAGTCATTGTTTTACGCAAGTAATACATGTGATTTTTTTTTTAACTTGATTTAACATATTTAAGAGAAGGAACTAATGAATCAAACATGAAAGCATAACATTATTATAAGGACACTATATATCATAAATTAATTTAATGCATTCATACCTATATGTCATATTTCATGTATGTTGATATCGAAATTTTGCGACTTCGATATTACATAATAAAGATTAAATTTTTTTCTTGCCCTAAAGAAAAAAACCACTTTATTACTTATTTCAAAAAGTTTATGAATTCATTTACATGAAGAGAATACAATATATATATATATATGTATAAGCACTGATTTCCTTATTCTATTAACAATAAGAATTCTAAAGGAATTTTGAATGTGTCTCATAGAATCCTAAATTGCCTTAAACTAAAACTTCCAAAATTGATTTTTCTTACTTCCCAAGGATTCCTTCTTGCTAGACTTTTTTAATAAAGTGTTTGAGTAGAATCCCTTCCAAGCTAACCGGATCATCATTGGTTCAACATCGAGAATGGCTGACCAGGTGTTAAAATTGCTTATCATGAAGCTTGTCAATCCTATGCTAAATATCAGGCTATGGGCCTAAGCCCATCCTCTCAAACATTAAGCCCCTCAGTTTCCAATGAAAATGATTTTCATTGAAAACTTCATTTCTCAAGTACTCAAATTCCATTTAGGCGACACCCACCCGACGAGGACATTAAGTTAAACATGCTCTGTAATTTATCCAACCAAATGCTTCTTTCTGAACATCTCACCCTACTCGGCAAGCAAGAAAAAAAGCGTACCTGGTGGCTGAACACAGTGTAACGCCACGACTTTCGAAGTTCAAAAAAAGCACCAATAATGCTAAAATGTGCCCCCATTTCGGCTTGATCATCGCATTGACAATTAACATGCATAAATGCGTATAGCTGTTATTGAGCATAGACCCTTCATTTGGCCATTACTTGATTTAGCATGATTGGTCCATCATGCCTACAGAAAGGCCATGTCAACAGATGGACTCGTGGTAACATTTAAATTGTTCATTTGAATTGTCCATCCTTCCCCTGTGTTTACCCTTTTACTCCTCTCGTGGCTTCTATAAAACTTAAGGATTCTCGCTACCTTCTACAAGCTTTCCCTGCAGATTTCCTCTCTAGCTCACAAACTAAACTCTGTTTCACCTCTGACATCGTCATTTGCTTTTCTAGGCAATTTCTTCATCTGGTAAGTTTCTTTCTTTTGAACTCGTTTATCGCATTTTATTCTTTAACGTGACTCTGCCATTGTATCTCTAGAATTTCGTGCTTTTCTCTTAGTTAGCTTTACGATTAGGCATTATTTCGAACTTACTTTTCATGCCTTTAAGACGTTAGAGTAGATTTGAAAATTAGGATAAATCATAGGAATCATTTTTGAATCCAACACGGATGCTTTGAGTTTCCTTGGCGGAGTTGGTGTTTTGGTCAGATTTAAATCGTAACCTAGGAACCTCAAAACTGAGTAAAATTATGCTTTTTTGAACAAAATATCCAATTGTAACTTTATCTCATAGTGAACACCAAACCGATTAGGCTGTATTGTTGTTTGCCTAGGTATGTTATTGCAAGACATGAAAAATTTGATATATGGGACATTTCCAGTTGCCCAGGAAGCGAATTTGACACTTTCCCAACAAGCTCGTCTAAGATAGATTATGAAGCCTGGAGCCAGCTTCCCCATAGGGTTAAAGTCGAACTGATTAGGGAACATGGGTTCATCCCTTTAAAGAAGGTCCAACCTTTAGTCATTTTTAAACCTAGCACCGAGATCCTTTTAATTATCTTAGACCCTAAATCAAACGCCTTTAAGTTCTTTTACCATGAACATGAGGTAATGATTTTATCTGACAACGTTTTTAACCACATGCAAGGAGAAATTAACGTTAAACATACCAATGTAGAGACTAGGAATTCTCTAAAACCTCATAGATAGGATTACTCGTCAACTAGATCAACCTATACCCTCTCTTTTAGCCCTTGAACACACATATGAAACACTCTACATTCTGGGTAGACAAGGGAATGGGGATTTGAATAAAGAGAATGATGAATTTGAGGATGACCAAGCTGAATCAGACTCCAAAGAGAACCCTTATAGCAGTTAGCATCCATTGACTCAATATCCTCCCCCCCCCCCAATCTAACCAAGGCAAATAGCCCATTTGAAGTCGACAAGTTTCTGTCTAGTATTACGGAGGTCGACCTGTTAGCCTTCAGAATACCATACAAAATTCCTAACTTTGCCACCCTTAGAGTCCTTGAAGCCAACCAGTTCCCAAGTTGTCCGAAGGGAGATGAGGTAGCTTTTAATGAGGAGTTGTTTCTCGTTGGGGCTAGGCTACCACTGTAACCATATTTTGCGACCTTGTTCTATGACTTTAAGATTCTCCTTATTAACTGAACTTGAATAGGTGGAAGACCATCACCGAGTTATACGTGAATTGGGCTATGGCCAACAAACCCCACCGACCATCGGTGAAATTAAATATTTATTCTTACTTAATAAGGGACCAAAAAAATACCTAGGCTCTTACTACCTTCAAGCCCGCACTCAAGCCAATAATTAGTTACAGCAACCCTACTTGTAATAAAAATTGGAATAACAGATAGTTCTTTGTGGGTGGGGATTGATGCAAATCTTTCTTAACTTAGTGACCATATACAGCCCTATGCCCTATGCATTTAAACCTATTCTTTGTAAGCACATCCCTTAGAGCTAGATTGATATACTTGGTTCTTTGTATTGAACGCCATTGCAAAGGTTCGCTAATATTCTTCTTTATTTTTGCAGTTCCCTAAGGTTCAAAGCTTGACTTAGTTGCTCCTTTCTTGTCAAAAATCAATGCAAAGCATGCAAACTAAGCGGATTAAAAAACTCTGCTTTCCCTCGATCAACTTATTGGTTCTAGCATTGTCGAGGTCGCCCCTACTCTTGTAGAGTTTGAAACTACTCTTTAGGCAGAAAAAAGACTCATCTAGGAAATCGATTAAAACGTATCTGTCGCTGGTGAAGCTGAATAGTTCATTCATCCTTTTTCTCGAAACATCTTTTGCTTTTTATTCATTATAAGTCTTTTGCCTTTCATTTTTTACAGGGAAGATGGCTCCAACAAAAGGAAAAGGAATATTTCTGAGCTCTATGGGGTTTGTTCTTTTTTCTTTGGGGACTCTGACTTGGGCTTCGATGCAAAAACAACAAGAGCCTCTGAAAAAATTTGAACAGGTCAAAAGAGATAAAAAAAAAAGGCAGTCGATCAGAAAGTGAATGGGAAAAAGATTGATCAAGGCTCCAAGAAAGACAAGAAGGAGCTTCTAAAGAAAAAGGGAAACGTCCGGTAGTGGTTCTTAAAAGCGCCAAGAAGAGGTCGTCGAAAAAATAAATTGAATAGGGTGAAGAAGTTGTTAAAATGGACAGCCTCTCTTAGTCAAATATCCTAAAGGAGAAAAGAGAGCTGTTTAAGCATCTAATCCCTTCCATCAACCATTTAGCCTATTTAATTAACACTTGTCTTCTTGTCTTCTTAGGCGAAGGCTGCCAACACCGACATTGCTCTGGATAAAATTCACCAATAGCTCGGTAGGGTAACCACTTTTGACACTTCCCTCTTGTTTTATTGTGATAACCTTATCTAACGTGTTATGCAGTTGGTGCAGGCATTGCATTATCTTAGCGTGCATATTGAAAGTGCGTAGAAATGCTCAATTACAAACGTACACTTGTACAAATCAATAAACCAGCTAACCTCGGAGAAAAATTTGTTGAAGAAAAAATTGAAGGAATAAAAAAAGTGGAAAGAACAATTGAAGGCTCAGCTGAGTGGGGAGAGGAAGAAATAGGTAAGAGAATGCAACGCCCTTGAAGACAAAGTTGCCTATTTTGAAGAATAGGTGTCCACACTTGGGTCTCACATTACCGATTTTACTTATACCAACAGGGGCATGAAGGATGAACTTGCTCGAACTAAAGCCGAGACGGAGGAACAGTGCAATACCTCTACCAACAAAGCTGTAGAGTTGGCTTATAGGAACTTCCAGAAGAAGCATGAAGAACTTAACCTAGGTTGGCTTTTTGACGATCTTAACATTCCCCAACCCGTTCAGTTAGAAGCTGAGGATCCCGGTAAGACATCTATTAAAGAGCCAGCTAAGAGTCTTGACTTTGTTCAACTTGATCCTGCTCAGCCGACCGTGCCTTCTTATGTGACTCCAACCTTCGACATCATATATTGTCTAAAGGTCACTTAATAATTTTATAATGATTTTTTTTAAATGTAAATGATTATTTTGTAAGTGAAGACACTTTTAATATATTTGCTTCTATTCCTCTTTTCTTCTACTGATGCATAGTCTTTGCTATATGATTGAGACGGTATAAAACTTATCTTTAATCGAGAGATAGTGATTTCCTTGTTTAAGTTATTCATTTTGTGTTTTGAACTAAGGTTAAGTTAACAAAAAGGAAATTATCATCAACGAAAACTTGATCTGAAATTGGGGCAATATTTGATCTGAACTGAGGTCAAATATTACTCTTGAACGAACCTTTTTATTGTAGTATTTTACCACTTTTTGTTGATAGACAGCCATCCTAATGAGTGCCTGATCCCATTCTTCCCACAAATTCAAATTTAATTCCATTGCCTCATCATTCTTAAATTCGTCTAAATACTTTACTCTAAACATAGGCATCCCTATTTCTACTAGTATTACTGCTTCAAAACCGAATGCCAATAAATAGGGTGTCTCGTCAATTGCTATTCTTACTGTCGTTCAATAGGCCCAAAAAACCTAAGGCAATTCGTCCACCCATCTCCCTTTCTTGTCATCAAGCCATTTTTTTAGTGCCTTCTTGACAATTTTGTTCACTGCCTCCACTTACGCATTTGTTTTAGGATGGGAGGGGGACATCAATCTGAGGTCGATGCTCATATCAGCGTAAAATTCTTTGAATCTCTTATATCTGCGTGGAGTTGGCAAATTGGAAAAGACTAAGTTAGTTTCATCACATCTCGGTACAGTGTCGACCAATAATTTGATGCAAAATGCAGTATGGTAAAGACCTGCCTCCCCCATGATCACCGAAGCTGCCCTTATTGACTTCTCTAAGCATATAATCTGTTTTTTCTCATCGATGCATTGCAAGTAGAGTAGCCCAAATCTTCGCTTATACAGTATCCCATTAATCACTAAGTAATGTGATTTTCCTAGCCTCCTTCTTATCCTTGGGCAACTTTCCCTCGATAAAATACTATCGGATCAGATTCATCTAAGTCCGAACTTGGCATGTCACACCAATTAGATTTAACTCCGTCTTTCATTTTTCTAGCCTTTTCTCTGATGTAGCACTTCTACAGGAATCGTCATGCGAAAACTTCCCTATAATGCTGTGACTAATTTAGCTAAGACATCCGCTTTGGCATTTTCCATTTAAGGAATTTGGGTCACTACTACACTCCTGAAGTGCCTCACTAACTTTATTAACCTATTTAGATAGGCATTCTTGCTTTTTCCTTTTGCGTGAAACTTGTCAGAGACCTGATTCATCACCAGTTATGAATCCCCATTCATTTCAAGACACTCTACTCCAATTGACAAACCTAGGCCAAGTCCCGCCAACAAAGCTTCATACTCTACTTTGTTGTTGGTTGCATTGAAATCAAAGTGTGGGGCGTAAGCTAATTCCTCATTCCCCAGTCTAGCTAGGATTATGCCAGCTCTTCTTCCTTAAGTATTTGACGCCCCGTCTACATATAAGCGCCATAATTCCCTACCTCTACGCTCCTTCCTCATAACCTATTCGGTGGCATTTTTAAATAGCAGGACATCATTGGTTTCCGTTTCACGGATTAGTTATAAGTGGATTATCTGCCCAACTCTATACTCCCAATATCTTAAGGCGCCATTGGTTCGCCTATTTCTCAGATCATCATCTCTTCCAAAACTGATCTTTCTGCCATGAAATCTGTCAATACTTGAACTTTGATAGCTTTGTGAGGTTGGTAGTCCATGTCAAATTTAATGAGTTCAACTGACCACTTAACTAATCTTCTTGAGAGGTCTGGATTTTATAATATTTGCCGCAATGGTTGATCAGTGAGGACTACTACAATGTACGCTTAGAAGTATAGTCGGAGTTTTCGTGTCTTCACCACTAGTGCTAAGGCCAATTTCTCTAGAGGGAGTATCTCTTTTCTGTGTCTAACGGTGACTTACTTGTATAGTAGATTGGTTGGTGAGTTCATTTGTCTTCTTTAACTAGCACCGCTAAATACAAGTATAGCGTGTCCATGATTAGCGAACTAGCTATACGAGGCGGATTTGCTAGATAATCTTTCAACTCCTGAAAGTTATCTTCGCACTTTTTCATCCATTCCACGTATTTTTCTTTCTTTATAACCTAAAAAAATTGAAAAGATCTGTCAATAACTTTGGAAATGAATTTGTTCAGTGCGGCTGACCTCCTCGTTAGGGCCTGTACCTCCTTCAACATGGTTAGGGATTTCATATTTAGTATAGCCTAAATCTTTTGGAGCTTTGTCTCTATTCCCCGCTCACTGATCATGAATCTCAAGAACTTTCTGGAACTAACTCTAAACGCACATTTCTTGGGATTCATATTCATATTGTACCTCCTGAGTAAAGAAAGCATTTCCCTTAAATGCTAAACGTGATTCTCGATTTTGCATGACTTGGTGGTCATGTCGTCAACATATACCTCCATTATCTTTCCAATCAAAGGCTTAAAGACTTTATTTACTAACCTTTGAAATGTCGCCCTCGCATTCTTTAAACTGAAGGGTATTATTTTGTAGAAGCACAATCCCTGGTAAGTCAGGAATGCCGTTTTTTCTTAATTGGCCTCGTGCATCCAAATGTGATTATACCCTTAGAATTAGTCCATGAAACTTAACAACTTATGCCCAGCCGTCGAATCCACTAACTGATCTATCCATAGAAAACTATCTTTCAGACATGCCTTGTTCAAGTTGGTGAAATCAACACACATTCTCCATTTTCCATTGGTCTTTTTGATCATTATTACATTGGCTATCCAATTTGGGTAATACACATCTTTGATGAACCCTACTGTGATTAGCTTGTCCAGCTTCACCTTGATTGCTTCTTCCCTTTCTTGGTTGAAAACTTTTCGCTTCTACTTCGTAGGTTTGAATGCTAAGTTCATTGACAGACGATGGGAAATAACTCTAGGGTCAATTCCTGGTATGTCATCGTGGCTCCAAGGGAACACATTTGCTTGCTCTCTTAGGAAAGAGACCAGCTTCCTTTTTCTTCACTCGACAATTAAGAGCTGATTCTCGTCAGCCTCTCAAGCCTCAAGGGGTCAATGGGTACCAACTCTAGTTTTTCTGCTAGTTTCGGTGTCGGTCGTATTTTTCCTTGTCTTATACTCCTTTCAAGCTTGTCCATCTCCTTCTGTTACATTTGATTTGCTAACACTCCTTGTCATTATGCAATAGGACTACTTCTAAAAAGCTGTAAAACATGTCCGGACAACTTTCTGATCCCTTTGTACTAAGCCAATTCCCTCGCCTGCTTGAAACTTGATCTTTAAATAGTGTCTACTCTCCATTGCCCTTATTTTTCTTAAGAAAAACCTCCCTAAGATCTTGGCATATGGCATTTTTAGGTCTGCAACCTGAAATTCTACCATTGTGGTCTTCTAATACGATCTATCCCCTATCGTTAACAATAACTAAATCGAATCTAATGGAAGGATGTTGAATCCGTGAATCCATACAGGGCAATGTCTCTGGGTCCTATCCTCAAATTCTCAATCTTTAAAGAGTTCCAAATCTCTTTGAATACTATGTCGGTCGAACTTCTCGTGTCCACCAAGTTCCTGTTAACCTTAACCGAGCCGACTTCTAGGGTTATTACTAAGGGGTCATCATGGGGTAGTTAACTCCCGCTTTATCTTCATCAGTGAACATGATTGGAACTAATGCCAATCAGAGCTTCTTTTCTACTCAAACATTCATCACGTAATAATCCATAAGAGTGCTTGACAACGAATATCTCAAATAATTCTTTTTGGCATTATTGGAGTTGCCCGCCAATGTTAGTTCTCTCGAAATGATCATATTTCTATGAACCAGATCCTCTGATCCTATTTCCAATGTCTCGAATCCCTTTCTGTTTTGCACGTTTCCACCCCATATCTATCTAAATAATTATTGCTCACAGAGATTTCAATTTGCTCCCTCAAATCTAGATATTGGTCTGTCATGTGCCTACGGTGTTGATGGAATGCACACTTTCTTTTGCTATTACAAATATTCGATGCCGACCTCAAGGGACGAGCCTCGGGCAACAAACCCAAATCCTTTATTTCATTATAAATCACATAGAAATCGGTGTTCAGTTTCGTAAATTTTCTTCTCTCATAAATAGGGGCGACTCTCTTAATCCTTTCCCTCGATGAAGGAGAGAACTCCCTCCGTTGCTCCGTTCCTCCATATCTTATACATCAAAACCATTGATCTTGCCTCTGCTTAGATCTACAATTAAAGTGTGGTCATTAAAAGTCTTCTCTCTTTGTAAGAGGCTTGGGATTAGGTCTCAACCTCGCTTTTTGCTACTAACTCTTCCAGTCTTCTTCCTTCCTTTTTAGCAGCATTCGATCCTCCATTTCGATTTCTTTGAAAATCTTCTTCTGAGCTTGCTCATATGTAGTTACGGTTCGCTTCTGAATAGTAAATTATCCTTTATTCATCCTTAACCCCCTCTTGAGTCCTTTTAGCGCCAAAGGACATAACAAGGCATTAGCTTCAATAACTTCCTTGTAATACCTTCTTATGAAACTTTTCAATGTCTCATCTCTCCCTTGCTTTATTAGCAGTTGCGAGCTCGGGTCTTTTGACACAATCAACGCTCCTTTGAACTCATCAACAAATTATGCACACAATTGATCAAAACTCTCCATACTTTCCGATCTCAAGATTTTATACCAACGTCACACTTGTCCTTCCAAGGTCAAGGTGAATAGGCGGCACATTTGCGGCTCTATCAAGCCTCGTATCATCATCATTTCCCTGAAGAGATCTAGGTACAACGTCGGATCTGTTTTTCCCATATACAACGGGATTTGGGGCATCTTAAATTTTTGAGAAAGGGCCAAGTCTTATATTTCCCTCGAGAAAAGGGATTTCAGGGAGAGCTCCACCCCACCCCCCCACTCCGCCCCAGATATGGTTTCATCTCGCCGTTTGTCCTTCTTCCTCTGAGCCCGCAATTCTTCAGTAAGCTTTCTGATTCTCTCCTCTATTTCCTTCTTGCTTACCACATGATCGGCAGTGGTACTGCCAGATCTGGTGTTTTCTCTGTGTTGGCCTTTCTCCCCTTTTTCTTGCACTTCTGATTTAAGTAAGCTCACATGTTCATTGAAACCGTACTGCATTCAAATCTCCTTTTGTCTTGAATATGCTTGCGTTGATCAGGAGCCAATTTTTGATCGGGTTTCTCTATATCGTGGAAATGAACTCCTTCATTAGGGCCTTAAGGCAGCAGTTTCTCAGTTCAGGCCTTTTCATGCCTCTCTGCACCTGGTATCTACTGCTTACTTCCTATTTTTCTGGTAGGCGATCCTTTGCGACAGATCCTCAGTGAAGAAACACTTTTTTCATTCTCTAAAAATCTTATCTTTGCTAGATCGCATGCACTGACACCATCCCCCTGAATCATTCTCTTCAAGTTTTCAATTTCTC
Source organism: Azadirachta indica (assembly GCA_022749755.1). NCBI lineage: Eukaryota > Viridiplantae > Streptophyta > Magnoliopsida > Sapindales > Meliaceae > Azadirachta > Azadirachta indica. The sequence goes on along the minus strand of CM040453.1, from coordinate 19,337,264 downwards.
TCTCCATCATCATCGTTTTATCCTTTAAAGCCTTTACTTGTCTATCTTTCCCTAGATGCCTTCGATCACTTTCCCACAACTGTTGTGCAAGCTGAATTGTGTCTGCTTTTATCTCCCATATTGTGGTTTACCCTTGGGACAACTGCAACGAGGCCGAGGGATGTTGGAATCCGACAAGTCCTCTTTATGAGACTTTTCTGATGGTGGCCTCTTGACAACTATTTGTTCTTTAATCATCATTATAGCTTTTTGTCCGTGATTTTCTCATAGACGGTGCCAACTGTTGATATTGAAATTTTACGACTTCGATACCACATAGTAAACATTGAATTTTTTTGCTTTACCCAAAAGAAAAAACTGTTTTATTACTTATTTCAGAAAGTTTTTGAATCCATTTACATGAAGAAAATACAATATATATATATATATATATACGCACTGATTTTCTTATTCTAGTAATATTAGGAATTCTAATGGAACTTGGAATTTTCACAAAATTTTAACTTACCTTAAAGTAAAACTTTTAAAATTATTTTGTCTTACTCCGTAAAGATTCCTTCTAGCTAGGCTTCTTTCATAGAGTGTCTGAACAGAATTCCTTTTGAATCGACTTAATCGTGATTGGCTCAATATCAAAAATGGTTGATCAGATGTTAAGATTGCTTATTATGAAGTTTGTTAATCCTATAGGTTGAGCCCATTTTCCCAAGTATCAGGTTACGGGCTTGAGCCCATCCTCCCAAATAAATGTATATCCTCCCATGTATACTTAGGCTTGCTTAATTCTGTTTCCATCCATGCGATCTCTATTTCAACAAGACAATTGATTCTTTATGATCTAGATATTTGTATGAATTTATTCTTATTTTTTCCCAACCACAGTTGTATGTATACATGCATGCTCACATCACGTAAACTACTAGAATTGATCTAACAAAAAAAAAAATAGATAAATATATGCGTATTATAAAGTAATGTAATTAATAAAAGTAACTAATAAATTCTAATAATTAAATAATGGCAATATTAAAAGAAATTATAATTACGGAAAACAGAATACATCTATGGATGAATTTATAAAAATTGTACTTTTTTTAGTTGGACTAACCTTATAAATCTTTTTCATAATAACTTTTAAATTTTTTAACTATATCTTTTTTTTTAACATTTTGTAATTTAAGTATTAGATTTTAAAAGAGAAAAAAGATTGCAAGTATTTTAAACAAAAAATTTGCGACAAGAACTTGAAGATTATTAAAAATATTAAAAATTAAATATTTATAGTCATTTAGGTTACAGCTTTGGTACTAAAGGACGCTTGCCCTATGACTGAAGGATTGGAGAGTAAAGATTTGAACCACACACTTTATAAAAGTGAGAGAAGATTCTATAATAATAATAATAGATTATATGTGTAATAATATTAAAAAAATTAAATGTTTATTAGCCAATAGATCATTTTAGCATTATGGACTCTTGGACCGTTTTAGGCTTTGTCTGTTTACATTTCAATGTGGGCCCCTTCTCTATTTCTTTTTATTAAATGCGCTCCTTTCGTTTACTCCATATAAATAGTAGTGTAAATTTTGTTTCCCTAAATAACGTTTTATGCCGTCAAGATTCAAGACTTTAGACATAAGCGACAAATCGAGACTTTTAACTCTAACATACGTTTAAATTCAGAATTGGTCAATAAAAATACATGGGACAAAACTTTTTTTTTCGCCTCGAATACTTCTCGAATTTTCTTAAACCAGACCAACGCACTTCTTAGTTCGATTATTTCAGTAATCTAAATAAAATTTTTAATTTCTTTTGTTCAGAATTTAATTGTTATCTTATATATGTTTCTTTTTTTAATTGCTTTTTAATGTTAGAAAAACACACAAAATATACTGTATAATTAATTTTCTCACCTTTAGTGATATTTAAATCATGAAATGTCAAATAACTTTGAGCACATTCTTGGGCTATTGCTTCCAAACAAAATAATTTTCATAAATTCAATATAATTCCTTTTAATGCATTACAACTTTTATAAAGTCACACTTAACCTATTATAGTGAAAGAAAAGATATAAAAGTACTGCACGTTGCAAAATAAAAAAATAATATACATCACGGATGTAGACATTACAACCAATTCTAAAGCTTGATTATCGTATTACGTTTCTACCATCAAGAATTTTAATTAATTACATAATACTTAAAGCCAAACACTTACCTAATTCTTGGAGAAATACGAGCCTGTAATGGATTTTTCATGACTATTGTAAATTCTTGTTTCTCTGATAAATCAACTTCAACACCATCCACAGCTTTCCAGTCAAAGCTCCAAACCAAATTAGAAACAAAATATTCCAAATGAAGCATAGCCAAACCATAACCAGGACACATCCTCCTCCCAGCCCCAAATGGCATCATCTTTATTTCCCTGCTTCCTGTTATATCAAATCCTTCAACTCCTCCAATTTCTTCACTCTGAAATCTCTCTGGCTTGAATGCCATCGGATCTTCCCAGACTTTCGGATCCCAACCAATTTCAGCCACCATGAAATTTACAGTCCCCTTCTTCGGTACCACATATTTATCAAGCTTGAAATCTTCTGTCACAGCGTGTGGCAACACGAAATGCGCCGGAGGATGTCGTCTTAGACCTTCTAAGATTATTGATTTCAGATATGGCATCTTCTGTAACTCTTCTTCTTTCACCTCTTCCTCCCCATTTTCAATAGCTCCTTCGATTTCCAAGAACAGCTTCTGTTGGATATCTGGGTGTTTCACCAAATTCGCCATGATCCACTGCAGCGCAGGGGACGTTGTGTCTGTACCGGCGTTAAGAAATTCCGAACACAAACTGACAATTTCGTCTTCACTGAGCTTTCTCTGCTCTTCAGGGAGATGCAAATCCAACAGCGTATCGACGTAAGCTAACACGTACTCATTCTCTTCCTTAGATTTGCATAAGTTCTCTTCCTTCAACTTCTTCCTTGCTCTTATCAATGGAACCAATACATTTTCCTGATCCCTACGTAACTGCAAGAACTGCTCCCACCTCATACGAAGAAAAGTTTTTGTCAGTCTTGGCCAGAAATTTAATATATTGAACTTGCCGAAATATAATAACGTCCGACGCTGAACGTCTTCGATTTCTCTGATTTGCTTTTGGTCAAGCTTGTCTCCGAAACACATGAGCACTAACAAGCAAAACATGGCGTACCGAAAATGATCCACAACACGAACCGGGTTCCCATTTTTCGACTCTGACTTGAAACGATCGGAGAGAATTTCCAGAACCCATTTTCGCGCATGCTTGTACCATTTCACCCGTGAAGGGTGGAGAATTTCTGCGGTGAGATTACGGCGGAGGAGCCTCCACGTGGGTCCGTAAAAGGCTGAACTGATGTTGTGCTGGTTGCTGCTGATGACTTTGCTGGTGGGTAGAGCGGGAGGACGGTCGGCAAAGACGGCGCCGTTCTGGACTAAAGCCTTGTGTGCAAGTGATCGACCGGCGATGAATACGGTAGGGCGGGGGCCTATGTGGAGAGTGACCATGGGGCCAAACTTGGCTTGGAGATTTCGGAGAATCATTTCGATTTCTGAGACGGATATGAGAAGCCATTGAAGATTGCCAACAACAGGGAAAGTAACAGGGCCTGGAGGAAGATTGTTGGAAACTTTGCTGTGAAAGAGAAGGTTGAAGAAAGCTTTGAGAAGGGCTGCAATGGAGATGGAAACGAGGATTATGAACCAGAATTCCATTTATGAGATTTACAGAAGTAAACTGCAGTCAACAGAAACGGGGGAGGGTGGCAGTGAGGATGAATTGCTAGAATTAGATAGACAGTAGGGAAATTAGCATAGACCATAATGTTTAGGGAAATAGATATTTGAGAAAAAATACATGCCCAGCTTATCTTTTGTTTTGGTTAGTTAATTAATTAAGTAAATATCATTTGTATTCTTAAATTTTTAAATATTAATAAACTAGTCATAATTATTTTTATCATATCAATTTAGTCCTCATTTTGATATTTTTCACAATATATTAAGGATTAAATAATTATTTTAATTTATTATTTCAATAAAAAATTAAAAATACTATTATTAAAAAATTGTAACAATAAGTTAGGTTAAACTCATACGCTAAAATAATTTTAATTTTTTTCTTTTACTTTCTCAATAATAATTTAATATTTAATTATCAACAAAATTTTAAATAAAATATTATTGTAACATTTTATTTTTAATATAATATGTCTATTTAAAAAATTAGGCTAATTTTTATTATATTTTCTTTAAAAAATAATGAAAATATAAAAAAATAAATACATATTCTATCTCTATATATGTGTGTATGTATTCTCTTTTTTCTAATATTTTTATTAAAATTAAAATATATTATTTAAAAATAATGTAAAATATATTTAATTACTAATTTTACTAATAAATGATATGAAATTTTCCTCTTCTTTTATGTGTTTTATTTATATTTTTATAATAAATATAATAAATTTAATATAATCTTTTAAATGAATATAGTGTATGTAAAAATAAAACAGTGAAAAAAAATTTCAAAATTCTTTTATATTTAAATATCAAATTATAAGTAAGAAAGTAAAAGAAGAGAATAAAAAATATTTTAATATATAAATTTATTCTACCTCATTATTAAATTTTTTAATAATAATTTTTTAAAATTTTTATTAAAATAATAAATTAAAAAATTAACTAGTCTTTAATATCTTATTAAAAATAATAAAATAGAAATTAAATTGTTATAATTAAAATAATATATATTGTAAAAAATATTAGAATATGGACCAAATTATTATAATTAAAATAATTATATTTTAATTTATGATTAGTTAAAAGTTTAGGGATATAAATAGTATTTATTTTTCACTAAACTAATTGAAATAAAAATTAAATAAAATATCTGTATATTTGTATAAACTTGAGAGAGTATTTATTTTTTTTAAATATTATAAATAAATATTTATTTTCTTAAATATAAGGAGGATATATGTGAATTTTCTTATATAATATTTATATATAAGTAGTTAAGTTACAGAAGCAATCTTAGAAGTATCTGATATGGAGTACTATTTATGATAATGCCGTATGTATGTATATATATATATATATACACACACACACGTGTGTGTGAGTGTATGCGCGCGTGTTTGTGTAGATAAAATAAGTATAAAAAACAATAATTGTGTCAATATATATGGTAAAACACTTGGTTGTAATTATTTATTAAAGAAAAGAAATCATAAATATACAATAATTATTGTCAAAAAACCTGGAGTGCGGTTCAAGAAATCATGAATATTAGAAAATTACAAATCAACCTTTAATATTGTGATAATAGTGACGTAGCATTTTTGTCACAGAAAGTGACGTAAAGGCATACGCAAGCAAGCTAACTAACAAACAGGAGAAGTTAGACTTTTGTTTCTGAGTTTGATGTTGCTGATAGGAGTAGGGTAGATCACAAGTGCTTTCCGATTAATTGTTATAAAGAGTTAATTAAATTATTATCTGTTATTTTAAATTCATATTAAATTTTGCTTATAGGTTTTGAATTCAATGTGTTCTGTTTAAAAAAAAATGTGGTCCAAATTTATCGTCAATTTATTTTACAAGCTTCATGAAAAGGTATTACTAAATGGAATTAAAGAACGTTTGAAACTTGCATGAAAAGTTCTTTGCTTTACTACGAATTGGTCAGTGAGAGTCTAGTGATTGTTTTACATTAGTCACACACGTGATTACTTTTTCAAAATAATGAATATTTGACTTCTGTTTATTCTTGTCTTAATGCTCTTTGAATTTGTCATAATATTGTAATTTGAATTATATTTTGAGAATTTTGAATAAAACTGTGATACAAAATCAAGGAATTGAGCAAATAGAAAACAATAACATCACAAGCAACACCGAATTTATATGAAAACATTGAAAATTTCGGAGAAAAAGTCATGGGACAAAGAGCAACAATTTTCACTAAGAATAAAGATGAAGAATGTTTCAAGCTTTACCCTTAAGGCTTAAATATATATTTAGGGTTTTAGATCATATTTGAGCTCAAATCTCGATTACATCAGCATAGTTCAATATACTGTATTGATTATTAATATGGGTCGTAAATTTTACAATGACTAACATAAGTAGGGAAATGTATTGCTAGTTCCCTAAGGCTTGATGAAATGTACTATTAGGTCTTTAAAGTTTGGTGAAATGTAGTGATAAATCTCAAAGGTTTGAAAAATAGCCATTCAACTCTTAGTCTGTTAAGTTCTAACCGTCATTTACATAAAAAATATTATATTTTTACCCCTGATATGTTATTTTGACTATTTACTTTATTGTCGTTGACTACCTTAACCACCACCACTGATTACTATTTTTTTCACTATAAATATTTTTATAATTTTTGTCGAATAATTTATATAATGGTACTATTATTTTCTTTGTTTGAGCAACCTTTTATAATAGATTTGAAGTTAAATTTTTAAACTTTAAAAATTCAACCTCAAATTTATAATGAACGGTTGCTCAAATAGTGATGATAATGATACTATTGTGTAGATCATTTAATAAAGATTTTAATGGTATTCACAACCACTTAAATAGAGAGGAGTTACTAACGTTGGCCAGCAGCGTTGGCCAGCAGCCACCAACAACCACTGATTGTAAGCGATCAACATTCATTTGGGTCACTGTAAATATTATTAAAAATATTTATTAAACACTCTACACATTAGTACCATTACCATTATCGTTTGAGCAACTGTTTGCCGTAATTCTAAAGTTGACGTTTTAAAATTTAAAAATTTTATTTTAGATTTATGACAAATAGTTGTTCAAACAAAGATAATAATGGTATCATTGTCCAGACTATTCAAGAAGGATTCTAATGATATCTTTGGTAAAACAAATGGTAATCGGTGGTGATAGTCAATGGCGGTTTGTGGCAATTAAATAAATAGTCAAAATGACATATAAAGGATGAAAATATAATTGTAATATTTTTCATTCAAATGACCAATAAAAATTAATAGATTAAGAGTTAAATGGGCATTTTTCAAACTTTTAGTCTTATCAACACATTTTGCCAAACCTTAGGGGCTTAACAGTCCTTTTCCCAACAGAAGTATTCCAATTTTAATGTTATCTATCTAAGAAGTAATTTAATAATCATAAAATTTGTCAGCAATTAATAAATTCTAAAACTTAAAAAATAATGTAAAATATAATTTTTTTGGTCTTGATTTTTAACATTTCTATAAAGACAACATTAATTTGATGGCAGAAATTAATGAATCAAACATGAAAAACACAACATTATTATTATAAGAATTACATATTTTGAAACTAATTTAATGCATTCTCACCTACATTTTATATTTCATGTATATCCTTTGTTCTCACGTCCACATAGGTTGAGCTAATAGTATTTTCGTCTACGCAACCTCTATTTGGACAGGGTAATTCGTTTTTTATGATTTAAAAAGGTGTCTAAATTTATGCTTATTTTTTGTTCTCCCCCAAAAGCATATCATACGTGTACATGCATGATCACATAAGCTATTAGAATTGACCCAACAAAAAATGAGACATATATGTGTATTATAAAGTAATGTAATTAACACAAATTACTAATAAACTAGAATAATTAAGTAATGACAATATAAAAAAATTTTGTAATTACAGAAAACGCTGTACATATTATGGATGAATTCATGACATTTTAAAAGATAAAAGAAGAAGGTCACAAATTTTTTGCAACAAGAATTTGAAAATTATATAAGCTATTACGTTAGACCTCATCCCAAGGGTTATCTATTCAAACTTCAGTTGCAAAAGAGGTACTAAAAGGAATTAAACGGGGGTCGAATGTTGTTAGTGTGCATAATCAATCCACCCCATTCATTCAATTCTTCTTGTTGCTCTAATTCAAAATAGCATGAGAGAATAAGCGTGTCCTAATTAAATTAATCACTTTAATTAAAATTTTCAACAGCACTATTTCTTTTTGTTATTATTTTTCGATTTTGAAAACAAGAAGCTTCACCATATTAATTTCTCTGCGTAGTCATAACGTCTAAATACATATAATATTCAAAGTAAATGCTCATCTAATTCTTGGAGAAATACGAGCCTTCAGTGGATCCTTCATCACCATCGTAAACTCTTGCTTCTCTGATAAGTCAACTTCATCTCCATCCACAGCTTTCCACTCGAAACTCCAAACCAAATTAGCAACAAAATATTCCAAATGAAGCATGGCCAAACCAAGTCCAGGACAAATCCTCCTTCCAACTCCAAATGGCATCATCTTTATTTCCCTGCTTCCTGTTATATCAAATCCTTCAACTCCTCCATTTTCTTCGCTCAGAAATCTCTCTGGCTTGAACGCCATCGGATCCTTCCAGACATTTTTGTCCCAACCCATTTCGGCTATCATGAAATTTATACTCGCATTTTTTGGTATCAAGTATCCCTCCAGCATGAAATCTTCTGTCACAGCGTGTGGCACCACAAAGTGCCCTGGAGGATGTCGTCTGAGACCTTCTAAGATCACTGCTTTCAGATACGGCATCTTCTGCAACTCTTCTTCTTTCACCTCTTCCTCTCCATCTTCAACAACTCCTTTGATTTCCATGAATAACTTCTCTTGGATGTCGGGGTATTTCACCAAATTCGCCATGATCCACTGCAGCGCTGTGGACGTGGTGTCCGTTCCGGCGTTAAGAAATTCTGAACACAAATTAATGATTTCCTGTTCAGTAAGCTTCCTCTTCTCTTCTGGAAGCTGCAAATCTAACAGAGTATCGACATAAGACAACACATACTCACGGTCGTCCTCTTTAGCTTTGTTTAACCTCTCTTCCTTCACCCTCTGTCTTGCCCTTATCAATGGAACCAATACCTTTTCTTGATCCTTCAGCAACTGAAAGAATTGCTTCCACTTTTTACGAAGAACAACTTTTGTCAATCTTGGCCAAAGATTTAGTATTCTTAATTTTCCCAAACCCAGCAACCTGCGGCGCTGAACATTCTCAATTTCTTCGATTTCTTTCTGGTCAAGCTTGTCTCCGAAACACATAAGCACTAGCAAGCAAAACATAGCATACTGAAAATAATCCATCACACTAACTGCATCCCCATTTTTAGACTGCGACTTGAAACGATCCAAGAGAATTTGCAGAACCCACTTGCGGCCATGGTTGTAAAGATCTTATACGCGATGGATGCATGATTTCTGCGGTGAGATTACGGCGGAGGACCCTCCACGTTGGACCGTAAAAACTTGAGCTGATGTTATGCTGGTTGCTGCTAGTGATTTGATTGATGGGAAGAGCGAGGGGGGACGGTTGGCAAAGACCGCGCCGTTCTGTACCAACGCCTTGTAGGCAAGTGAGCGATCGGCGACGAAGATGAGGATCCGAGAGCCGATACGGAGAGCGACGATGGGGCCAAGCTTGGCGTGAAGGTTTCTGAGGATTGGTTCGATTTCTGAGGCAGGTTTGAGAAGCCATTGAAGATTGCCAATAACAGGGAAAGCAAAGGGGCCCGGAGGAAGAAGATTCTGGGATTTTTTGTTGCGAAAGAAAAGGTCGACGAAAGCTTTGAGGAGGGCAGCAACGGAGATGGAGACGAGGATGATGAACAAGGATTCCATTTCTGAAATCTGCATCTGCGAAAAGAGGTTTGAAAAGATCATAAAGAAAAAATTGTCGATGATAACAATGAATGAGCAGCAATTACACGTACCGGAATTAATTAATTTTTGATTTGATGGGTTGAGCGTTATTTTTTTATTTTCTATGTCAACAATGATCAGGATATAACGGGGAGCAAAGTAGACAACGTGGGGTTTGCTTTAAGAAATCATAAAGAATTAATAGCTGTCGGTGTAGGATAACAACATATTCGTCCATTAACTTTGTCGAAACAGGTCAGAATATAATTGGTCTAATTTCATTATTTTCATCCTCGTCGTCGATTTCGTCTACCACTTATTAAAAATTTGGAAGGGTAAAAATGAAATTTCAACCTCTAATATTTGAAAGAGAAAAGAGGCAAAAAAATGAAGGAGCAGGGTTTTGGCAAAACATAAGTGATAAATGATAAATGTATAATATTTAATAATGTCAAGAAATCTTTGTTAAGATATCACCGACAGAACTTCAAGATATCACCCCATTTGTCTGCAGAACTTCAAGAAATCTCGCGAATGGCTAAATATATGCTGCCCGTTTTCGACACGACTACTCCGTTCGACCCATCTTGCCTTAGAATAGTCTTGGACCCGAAATACTAGTGAGCTAGTACGCCGACACAGGTATGAATCTCTAAAAGCAAGAAAATAATGGCAAATGTCAAGGTGGAAAAGGAAATCTCAAGAAACGGTCAACAGAATAGGCACAAAAAAGGAAACAATGCTTTTTATAGTGTATTTTCTTTACATTAATGGTGGTTTTCAATAATGCGTGTGTGGATCATGAAAAAAGAGAGACAATCCATTTGGAGAAGATGACCTCTATTGACCTAGGAATGTTTGTGCATGAGCTGTTGTTTTTCCAAAATCTAGAAAAATATGCTTTTGTATGAAAGAGAAATACTTGAATTTGATTGAATAGCATATATTGCTCTACCCTTAACCTTTACCTTTATACATATTTTTTTAGTATTTATCCTTAATGGTCCTCTGTCTATATGATGTGTAGCGGTAGGATAGGTAGGCGTTACCTTATCTAAGCCCTAATGGCCATGTATCAACCTCAGGTTGGCTGTGGAGATTACATTGTCCTTTGGTGGATAGGTGACACACTCTTATTTGCCTTAGTTGATGCACGGTCCCCACCTAGGCTCTACTTAAGCTTGACAGGATCCTGCTGTTAGTTGATCATATTGGTAGCTTGCTTACTGCCTTGATCAAGAGTTGTCTAATGCCTTGGTCAAAGGCTGTCCTCTGCATTTTAGCAATCCTCTAAAAGATATTTTTTGTGCAAAACATGGCTCAATGCTTTAAAGGTATACAGTGGTGGTCCTTGGCACATCTAGGCACTTGGATGTTCCTACTACTTCACTCACGAGGGTTAAAGGTTCAACAATGAGTTACCTATAGCAATTTCAGACAATTCTAGGCGAACTAGAGAATTAGAGTTAATTTCCTTACCCTTTCATGTATGCTACTGTATATGGTTACGTTTGTCATATGTGCCACGATATATGGCTACGTTGGTTATACATGCCATGACATATGGCTACGTTTATTACACATGACATAGTGTAAGACAATGTGAGGTAGTGTTCACTAATAGCGAATATTCTAGTGATGTACAGTGTGGAGCCCAATTTGAGGTGGATCTACTAGCCATATGCAAAAAAGGCTCTTAGCTTATATTGTACTGAGATAGTTGCGAGGTGGGTTACCCCTTAATTTATTGACTAGGGTTTTCGTGTCCTATTTTTCGCAATGTGTCTAGTTATATTTTTCCTATAATAGAGGTCCTCAGCTTCTAATGCTTGAGACGGAGCTGAAGGCATTGGAAGCTACTTATACCTTTTTACCTTACTCATGGCATGCTCATTTCCATCATTGGTAATTCATTATTGATACTTTGAGGATGACGATAAAACCTGTGGCAAAAAATATGTGGAGATAAACTAAATGGCAATTAATTCATACAGATATACTGATTGACGAAAAAATCATGGAGATAGCGATAAATCAAGTAGAGATAAGCATATGGCATATGAGTCAAATAGAGATAAGCGTACAGTAGTGTAAACGTAACTAGTGGATGTCGACTCATCCATCTTCCTTATATTAGAGTGCGATGGGGTCTGTACTACCTACGGCTTTATTTTGGCCCTAGTTATAGAGAGGTGAGAGGTAGGCTAGGCAAGGTGGCCTCTGACTTGTTAATTCCCAGCAGGTCAAGTAAAGTCAAAATTTTCTTTTTATTTCCTTAACTGGCCCATGCAAATTTTGAAAAGTCTACTTCCACAACCTTATGCGTGTCCCATTATGGTGCCATGTTTCCTTTTTTTTTTTTTTTCCCTTCAAATTCGCTTTTCACACAGGGCCACTTGGTAAAAAATCAGAAAATCTTGGGACTACAAGGTTTCGTCACACTGTCACCTTATTCATTTTCACGTACCTTTCGATTTCCGCATGCTGTTTCGTTTCATGCATTCTTCACATCAATTCCGTAAGTAACCCACACCAAATTCTATTATTAACCCCTTCGTTTTTAGTTCCTCAGCCTTTACTTTTGTCTCTTTTCATCATCATTGTTCTTTAAAACTGTCGCTTGTCGCACGACTCCCTCAGAAATCTCGTTCTCAACCTAATTTTCAGGCGCCTAGGTAGCAACTCTTTTTTATTTCCTTGATCTCGAATAATGCCGATGTGTTGCATGGATAGTTTTTGTCGTTCGTCAGTATAAGCTTATGCTACCAGAACGATGCATCGGTGCGAACGCTTGGGTTTGTTGGTTTTGCTCCCCCTTTGTTTGATAAAAAAATCCTTTTTTGTTCTTTTTTTAAACTCATTTTTGGGTCATGCCCCTGACTTTGCAAAATCGCTTGTCGATGAACCTCTACATGCTGTCGTGCCTTTTTGCTCTTCGACTTTTGCCATTTCTTGCAGTTGTTGTACGGCATTTGTAATGTTATAGTGGCAGTGTTCATGCTGCCTTCTTTTTCCTAATTGTTTTGGATTTATTTATCTAATGTTTTACTTGCTTGTGGTTGGGTTGGATGAGTTGTCCCTTTCTTTTCATTATGTTGTAATGACTCAGACATGACTTCTTTTGGGTTAAACTTGCTAGTTAAGGCTGTAGATTCGCGCTCAATTTACTTGCAGATATGTGTGTTTTTATTTTTTCCTTTTACGACGCTCAATCTTTGCAACTCACATGGGAAGAATTAGTTTAGAAATTCCTCACCAAGTTCTTTCCACCGTCAAAAACTGCATAGCTCAAAGGTGACATTACTTAATTAGGTTGCTTGATTTTGAGCCTTTCTGTGAGGCATGGGAGAGGTTGAAGGACTTAATCTGGAAGTGTCCTTAGCATGGGTACTAAGGTTGGTTCCAAATATAGTTGTTCTATAATGGATTGAATGATCAAACTCGTACAATTGTAGACATGGAAGCAGGTGGTACTTTGTTGTCCTAAATGGCTGAGGAAGCTCATGATTTGCTTGAAGAAATGGCATGCAACAACTACCGCTGGCTAAGTGAGAGGTTGATTTTGAAGAAAGCTAAAGGAGTTTGTAGGGTAGATCAAATGGCAGCACTTTTACCTCAAATAGCAGCTTTAACAAACCAAATTATAAGCCTTACCATAAGGAATGCTTTTTCAAGTCAAGAGAAAGTAATTGTTGCCAGTTCATCATATGCTGGTGAAGGTTTTGAACAAGAATAGTGTGAATATATCAACAATCGGAACTACAACTTTCACCCAAGTAACAATATGCCAACCTATTACCATCTGGGACTACGTAACCATGAAAATCTCTTCTATGGCAATGCAAGCAATGCAATGTTACCACTACCACTACTAATATTTCAACAATAACCCATGGCTAAAAAGAAGTTGCTCTTGGAAGACTTCTTGAGTACATTCGTTATGGAGACTAGGAATCAGTTCAACAAAGATGAAGCTAGGCTAGATAACATGGAAACTCATATAGTAAAGTGAAGTCCTTAGAAGTGCAAGTTGCCTAACTAGCTACATCAATCCAGTTTCTTGAAAAAGGAAAATTTCCAAGTGATAGAGAGGTCAACTTAAGAGAGCAATGCAAGGCTGTCACTCTTAAGAGTGGTAAAGAATTATAACTACGTAAACCTAATTATAACTCCGTAAACCTAAGGAGAGTAAAAATAAAGGCACAAAAGTTGAACTAGAAGCACCAAATGAGGCATCAAGGCCTAGAGACATCTAATTTTCCAGATAATCCTCCCATTATCACTCCACCTTTGTCATTTTTTTAGAGATTTCAGAAAACGAAATTGGAAGCTCAATTTTTATAGTTCTTGGAGATATTCAAAAAGCTTCACATTAACATTCCATTTGCAGATGCACTTGAACAAATGCTGAATTATTTGAAATTCATGACGGAAGTAATGTTTAAGAAGTGGCGTTTTGAGGAGTATAATATGTTAAAATTAATGGAGGAATATAGCTTTATTATTCAATAGAAGTTGCCAAAGAAAGAGAAAGATCTGGGTAGTTTTACTCTCCCATGCACAATTGGCAAATCAAAATGTAAGAGAGCTTTATGTGATCTTGGAGCAAGCATCAATTTAATGTTGTTTTTAATTTTTCAGAAGCTAAACCTTAGTAAAGTGAAACTGACGACTATTTCCTTTCAAATAGTGGATAGGTCCATCACTTATCCTTGGAGAGTTATAGAAGATGTGTTAGTTAAGGTGGATAAATTCATTTTTCCTCTGCTGAGCCTTTTTATGTCCTTTTTAACCAAGAGTATGGCATGGTCACTCTACACCATTATGCAATTGTGCCAAGCCTTTCTACTCCTTTACCCAATGCATACAATGTCCCCTTCCTATTTTATTTTTGCAAACCCCTTCTCTCTACACAAACATATTCACAAACACTCTCTCATTACTTCTTGGCCCTAGTTTGCCCTCTAAACACAAACCCATGCCTAACACTTTTCTTGAAACACTTCAATTCCAAGCCATAAACCCATTCTTATCACATTGAATCAAATCAAAATACATAATCAAACATCTAATCCCATTAGCAATTTTCAAGTTCTTGACCTCCATGCAAATTCTTCACTTGGAATTTTCTTGGAAATAATTTTTCAACCTTCAATTATAGTTTTCCACTTCTAAATTCAAGTAAGTTCTTTATTGCTTTACCAATTTTCATTGTTATTAACTTGGGATTTGAGTTGTGTGAATTGTGTAAGTTGGTGACTTAGAAAATTTTGAAAAGATGGTATGTTGTGATATTGTTGGAGAGTTTTGTGGGAAGTATTAGAGATTTGGAATATAGTAAAAGTGAGTGGGATCAATTTTGAGGTACTTAAAGCGTGAGAGGAAGCTTTGAATTTGAAAATTGGGTGGGTAGTGAACTTTGCATACCAAATGTTTATAAAATGCTTGAGTGATAATTTTGTAAAGATTTCATGAACTTTCAATTAGGAATCACTTATGGAGTATTTGGGAGGTGCAAAAGGTTGTTCTAGGAGTGATTTGGTGAAGGAGGAGGTGTAGTAGAAAGTGGGCATACCAAGTGTTTGATGAATTGTTCGAGAGAAAGCTTAAGTAATAATCATGGCACCAAAAAGGGTAGTTCCTTGCAATCATCAACGCATTTTGATCACACAATGATTAAAATGAAGATTAAGAGGTGAGATTTTACATCTCCCTCCTAGGTATGGTTTCTTTGTTTTCACTTGTAATTAAACATTAAGGATAATGTTCAAATTAAGTTTGGGCCAGGAAACTTAGTTGTGGATTGTTTATGGAGATATTCTGTGAAAATGTTTGTGATATTTTGTTGATCAAAATCTTTTTTCGTTTAGGTTGTCACACACACATTTTGATCTCAATTTTTTTGTTTTCATACTTTTTGTTCTTGCATGTAAGTTGTTTTTATCTTGTTTTGTAGGTTTGTTTGCTTTAAGTTTCTTTTTCTCTTTTAAGGATAATATGCGTACAATCTTCTCTTGTCTTATGAGTTGTTTTAGTTGTCTTTTAAGCTTGCCTTAGTCAATCTAAATGAGAGGCCAATGATATGATGTTGATTGAGAGTGCTTAAATTTTGAAAAATGATAAATGTTGGCCTAATCTATGTGCTTAACTTGTTGCTAAATTCATTCTACTAAATCATTCCTAAAATTTTGATCGTTAATGCAAACAATTACTTGATTGTTTGAAAACTTAGACTAGGTTTTTGTGAACTAAATAGACTTTTAAGACTTCATTGAATTCTAGAACTTGTTTGATTGTCACTTAAGGCAAAATTCTAAGAGATGCTTCCTTAGGAAAAATATTTAGGTCATCTTTAATCCATTTAAGCCTTTCAAGCTAACCCAGAATTAATCAATCCTTAGCCTACCCCAATTGAGCTTGAATACACCTTTCTTATGTTGTCTCTCTTTTGTCGATTCAACCTTAAAGTTTAATAATCTTTTATCATTTCAATGTTTATCTATATAAGAGAGGATAAGTGGAGTACAAAAACTCAAGCCAAAATAGAGAACTCATGTAAAAAGTAGAGTGAGGAAAGAGAAAAAGTAGTTCAAACCAAACTTTACTGAGTAACCAGACGTCATGCCTAATAAGCATGGAGAGTTCACTTAAAAAGGTAGAATAAAGCTGAACTTGCAAAAAAAAAAAAAAAAAAAAAAAGCTCTTTGATTTGTAAATAAATGTTTGATAAAGCAAAGAAAGTTGTGAATAATTAATGATTATGAGAGAGAATAAAAAGGAGGTGAAGTTCTAGGATGGTTAATTGTTTAGGATGCTTAAACCTCACTTAAATATCCTTTTTCCTACCCTAATCATGACCAATCATTACAAGCTTAACCAAGCCCTAAGGATCTTTGATATTGTGTTCTACTACATTAGTGGAGAGTGATATGAAAATTAAGCCTATGGAATTCCCTATGAAGTTCAAACAAGCTTATTTGTTTGTATAAACTTATCCTAATTGAAAAGCAATTAAGTGCAAGCGGCAACACACACTCTTGCACAAAGAACTTTAAGTAGAGTGGCATTTGGCATTCAAATTGATTTTGTAAATGAATTTGCCAACATTTTGTAAGTTTCCTTAATTTAACTAATTGCTTAATTTATGAGGCTGGATTATGATTTGACTAAAAATATCCTCATAAGTCTATTTTGTCTCTTTGTGGTTATGTTTGGCTATACTCTCTTAATTAGTGATTTTTGTTTGCTTTTGTTTTGATTTGCTTGAGGACAAGCAAACAATCAAGTTTGAGAATATCTAATAAGTGTGTAGAATATGCATTTATTAGTCGCTTTGGGACTTGATTTGTTTTGTTAATCATCAAGTTTTGTTAATATTTGATGAATTTTAGTACCTTGTATAACAAAGATAGCAAATGGTCATTCAAGATGAAATTGGCTCGAGAAAGAAATGTCGAAAAAGTTGAAAAAGAAATGAGGACCAAAATGCCAAAGTTTAGGGACCAAAGTGCAAGAAAATCAAAGCTAATGGTTATGGGCACTATGCCCACAAAAAAGAAGGCCATTTTGGCCAAGAGGCTGACATGTCAGTGCCACCAAGGTGTGTGGCTGTGCCACTTGTCGAGCCTTTATTGAGCCCTCGCATGATTTTGAGCTCCTTAATGCCTTTTGGATGTCTTTGGATATTTTTGGCCTTAAGATCGACAACCAATGGCCTAATTTGAATATCTTTTAGGTTTATATGTTTTTGGGATAGATATCCACCATAAGCAAGAAACCAAGATTGAAAAATTTAGTTTTGAGTAAGAGAAGGTGAAAAATAAGGAAGGATTCTCAAGAGAGAAGTGTATTGATTTAAGTTGAAGCCTTTAGAAGAAGATTTTAAAGATGATCATTGAAACTTTCATCTCTAGTCTAGTTTTCCAAACTATATCACTCTAATTTTATATTTCATTTGAACTTTATTTGTTAAATTTGGAGATTATGGAATACATAATGATTTTGATGTTGATATTTAAGGTAGTTGGCTAGGTTTCTTAATCTAGGATCTTGATGTAACTTGTTTGAATTATATTTTAATTAATTGTCATGTTATTAATGTTATTATAGTTTGATTCATTTGTGTTTACCGTGCTTAATGTTCTAATTTGTTGATTAATGAATTAGTTAAATTGAAGATGGATGAATTAATTCTTGAGAAAGATTGATTTGTTTATCTGACTAAGGAAATACAATCTAGGTAGTTATGACGCAGGTAGATAATCAATACCTAAATAATCTAATTAACATTTAGGATTTTAGGGAACCGAGAGGTAGATTTGGTTCTAAATACTAAAGAACAAGCAATATTTAATGAATGTATAATTATTGATTTAGATAGGGATATCAACTTGAGTAATTGTACATAAGATTTTAATTTATGCTCAGAAGAGGTATTAAGGTTGTTCCTAATCTTTTGATTAATGAATATGACCAAAACACATTAATAACGTCTAATTAGGAGAAACATAGTGATAGATAAGTGAAATCAAGACTCTAGGTAATTTATCCTCGCATATTTCATTATTCTATTGACTTTTTAATTCAATTTCTATTTCTTGTTAATTAATCGTAGAGTTTTCAATTTTATTTACATTTACAATTAACCATTCATATTGCTTAGATAAGGTTAGACCTTTGAAACTATAGCACTTAGTATTTAATTCAAATTCTCAATCCTCATAGGATGATATTTATACTTATTATTTTACTACTTGATAAAACCCGTACCCTTGCAGTTAGCGTTGTCGCGATAACGATGATTGATTATACCCCACTTATGGTTGCAATAAAGTGGAAGAAATGCATGACTAAGGAGAAAGGGGTGAAGAAAGTCTTGAAGTATGTGAAAAATAATCCCAGAGTTTTTGATGGCATAAGTGAGACTTGGCCAAGCCCGAACCCAACTATTGGCCAAAAGTGGAGTAAGGGTGTTTTAGCCTTATGATGGGGCTTTCGTTTGCTCCCCTTTTCTTTCATAGTCATTAATGATGTTGATTCTTCTTGTAGGCTACTCTCTTAGGAGCAGTAAAAGGGCAGGGATTGGAGGCGGTAGAGAAGAAGTGGCATTCATTGACCGGTGCGGAGCATAATGATGAAAGTCTTTGGACTCCTAAAACTTGAGGTGCATAGAGTGTTGGTAGGTCTGAAGTGGGTTAAGGCTTAGTTAATGACATTCTGGTCCAAACTTTCAAGCGGCACAAGAAAGGAGAAAGTCCAAGTTGGTCTCCCCAAGTGTTGAACGAGGTAGGCTGTGTCTTGAAGAGCCATCTCCTAGATGTTGCCCCTCTTTTACCCTTTTTACAATCTGTTTATGAGTCCATTAACAACCAGAACGTACGATTTGGTGAACTTAATGGTGCATGAGGTTTTGGACTTGAGATCTCAACTATCCCTCTAAGTAGGTCACTTTCAATTGCATTTTTGCCTATATAGCTTAATCTTCCACCTTTGACTTTTTCTAACTTACTCTCTTCTTCTCTTTTTTTGTTTACCTTGTATTAAGTGGTTTACTCATGTCCTTGCATAACGAGTAGCTCAAAAAAGACGCCACCTTATTCAATCATTTGAAAAAGGTTGAAGCCTAAGTCGTATGCCTATGAAAGAAGACTTAAGAGCAAAATGCCAAAATCCACCATTTGACCAACAAGCTCACGAAAGCCCAAAAGGAGATTGACTCAATTTTCGCTCAACTTTAGAAGGAAATGGCCTAAAACAGGGTGAATGTGGCCCAACCTGAGGTAGAATTAAGCTCAGGCTACAACATGGCACATCTATCTCTGAGCTAAAGGCTATGGATGATTTAGATGTTGAAGTTTATAATAAGGCCCGCAAAAAATTTACTAGTTTAGAATAGAGGAGAATGTTTATTATGATGTTTGATGTAAGAAGAAGAAAATGGTTTAATGGATTAAAATATGCTCTTAGCATTATTATGTTTAGGTTTTGTGATACATTCCCACATATCCCGCAAGTATATATGGTCGTACAAATAGTAAGTGAAAAGAAAGAGTTGTCATACTCATGAAAACTAAGTTTTTTGAATTTTTAATTAAGTATTGTGAATATGGTAGATTAACTTTGTCTAGGCACTAAAAAATTGCAAGAACAAGAAAATATAATTGAAAATTACACAAAGGGAAACTAAATTGATTAACAAAATTAAAACTAACAAATTAAACTAATTAAAAAGAAAAGATGCAGAAATTGATATGAAAAATAGTTTTAGAATTTCAATTTCACCTAACCCTCACCATATCTCTCCTAATTTCAAAATCTGCTAAGTTTTTATTTTTAATACACTAATCACAGGTTCTAAGTAACCTTATTTCCTCTCTTAAGTGCCGAATTAGGTTTACATTTAGCTAAATCAATTGATATCCCTATCTAGACTGAGTTAACTTAACACTCTTTAAATCTAACATATTATTAATTCTTAGAAATTAATTCACCTCCCGCTTCATTAAATCCTAAGTATTAATATAGTAGATTGATATTCTCCCATGAACAATTTAGACTGTCCTTAGTACCAATTCATTCATAATTAATCTAATAATTCATTATACAACAAATATTAGCATTAAGTGCAAGAAAAACTTAAGTGATTAAAAATTAATAACAATAAAAAATTCTTTCATTAATCAAAATATGACAAGATTAAGTGTACATCAAAATCCTAAAACATGAAAATTTAGCCTAAAATATTAATAATCAAACACAAATCTATAATGAAATTGATCATTCTTACAATAATGCAACAATAAAATGAAATGAATTTCAAAGCAAAAGTGAGAGTTTGAAAAGACAAATCTAATGATGAAAAGCCAAATCAATCTTCAAGTCTTCTCCCAAGGCCTTTAAGTTTGATTCTTCCCTCTCTTTCTTTAAGAACATTTTTTGTTCTTTTCCCTCTCTCTCTCTCCCTAAAAAAATCCCCTTTCTATCTTTAGATGCCCCTTTTTTTTATAGTGGCTGAAGTCCCAAAATTAATAAAATCTAGGACCAATCAAATCTGGCTATTAAAAGCTTATCCAAGGGCTAAATTTTCAGTCCAAATTATTTCATAGTGACGCGATTTAGGAAAAAGCCTAATGGGGTGGGTTCGCTAAGTTTGACACGGCCATGCCCTAAGTTCTGCCAATGGGCACACCAAGAAGAGTCTGGACGCGTCATGCACCAAATCATAGATAATTTTAATTGAGTCGTCCTATCCTTTTTTCAATTACATCCTTGGATTTTTATATATTGCATTTTGGTTCCCTAGATCTTTACTTCTTGCATTTAAATCCTTGATTTCTTTGTATTTTGGTCCTAATTTTTTAATGACTTGTTCTTTTTGTTTTATTTTTGTGCCACTTATCACTTTAATTATGGTTTTCTTCATTTCTGCACAAAAGTAATGAATTTCATCAAAATAATACTACTGCTTTACGATTTTCGCATAATTTAAGTTTGAAAATATAGGATAAGTGAACAATTACGTATCTATCATTTTGCTTTTTATGAACTTAAATGTTTTATATTCATTTGAATCTAATAAGCAATTTTAATTACTTATTTTTTAAAAATTTGAATGTAAATAACTGGATGTTTATTGTTTCTTATTTTATTTATGTTATAAGTATTATTTAATTTAGATTTTATTGATTATATGGTACATGCACTATTTTATTTCTTATGTTCACATATATTTGTTTAATTTTGAATTTGATTTATTATATATTTCTAAAGAAAATAATAATATGTTATATCTTATTTATATGAGAATTATATTTATATATTTCAGATAGTGACTCAACTATTGTGATGAGAAACTATGTGACTACTACAAACATTTAAGAATAAAACAACCATGTAGAATTCTCAACTAACAAGATGTCAGTATGTGTTAGATTTATTGCATGGACATCTAGATAGACTATTTGATTAAGTGAGAATAGATAAAAATACATTTTTCAAATTATGCTTAACATTGAAGAGGATTAGTTTTTTAAAGGATGCAAAATTAATTTGTGTTGAAGAGGCAGTATGCATATTTTTAATAACTATTTCTACATGCAGTATGTCGAGTTGGTCTTCGCGTAATTCAACCTCCAAATATGGATGACATACGTACCTCTTAAAATTAGTTCAAATCCCAAGTACTATCCATAGTTTTAGGTAACGTATATTATGATAATAATTTTTATTTTTTTATTTTGAAAATAATTAAGTGTTAATTTTTCATATTTTTCTTGTGGTTTGTTAGAATTGTATTGGTGCTATAGACAGAACACGCATTAGTTCATGGGATCTTACTTCCAAACAAACTCCATATCGAGGCAGAAAATTCTAAGTGATGCAAAATATAATGTGTGTATGTTCATTAGATATGTTGTTCACATTTGTGTACATGGGTTGGGAAGGAATAGCTAATGATTCGAGAGTGTATTTGGATACAATAACTAGAGAAGAAAATAGGTTTTCATGGCCTAAGGAAGGTATGCATATAAATATTGAAAATATTATTTTAAATGATGCTATATATAATTTATTTTATTATAGTAGAACTTTATCTTAATTTTATATAGGAAAATATTATCTTATTAATCTAGTTATTCAAATATGCATGGATTTCTCTCTCTATATCACAGAGAACATTATCATTTACGTGAATATAGAGGAAGAGGTAGACAACCAGCTTGTCTAATAAAAGTATTTAACTATAGACAATCATCATTGCATAATGTTATCAAGCAATTCTTTGGTGTGCTAAAAGCTCAATTTCCTATTATTAAATTGATGACTAATTACTTGATTAGGAAACAGAGATGTATTCTCATTACATGTTGCACTATGCATAATTTTATCAGGATAAAATGAAGGAATGACAGAAACTTTAACGAATACCTAGTTAAAAATCTTGATGTGGTAGATGAAGAAAGCTCAGGAGTTAAAGAAAAATTTTTTTTATAGATTTGAGTCAAGAAAATATTAGTCATATAAGTAGAATTAAACATCATATAGCTGCATCAATGTAGTTAGATTATATTCATAATCAGTCTTAGAATAATAGTTATGCTTTGTTATTTTAAAGTTAAATAAATTTTAAGTATTTCTCAATCATAGACTATTTTTTAAGTTGTCTTTTAAGCAATAATTTATATTTTTTGTTTTCATACATTTTAAATACAAATTTAGAATAATCAACATTAATAAAATATTTGTATTTATTGGTAAAATTTTAATAAAAAAAATAAAAAATAGAATTCAATCAAACATATATCCTTATTTTTATTTTTTCCAAAAATTATATCAAACATGTTTTTACAATTTTGAAAATTGAAAAGCAGTTTTTTAGATATTATATCTAACTCATTTTTAAGTACTAAAAATACTAATTTAACACAACTTATATCTTTAAATGATATCTAAATTTTTGAAAACAATTTTCAAATTGCGAACCAAGCTAGCCCTTAATTAATTACATAATAATTACGCCAAATACTTATCTAATTCTAGGAGAAATACGAGCCTGCAATGGATTTTTTATCACCACTATGAATTCTTGTTTTTCTGACAAATCAACTTCATCTCCATCCACAGATTTCCACTCAAAGTTCCAAACCAAATTAGCCACAAAATCTTCAAATGGAGTAGAGCCAAACCATGTCTAGGACAAATCCTGCCCCAAGCCCCAAAAATGGCATCATCTTTATTTCATTGCTTCATATGTTGGGATAAACTAATATAAATCAATTTGCGGAAGCACAATAATACCTTACCCCCTCTTGTGTGAACCTAATAGGAAACAAACAAATAGAGTAACAATTTTTGGCACAAAATCAATTCTTGAACAGCAATCACATCATCAACAAAATAACGATAACACAATCAATTTTTAACGTGGAAAACCTCCCCAATGTGAGGAGTAAAAACCACGGGACCGTAGTCCACTCAAAAATTTCCACTATAATCAAATAATAGGAATATACAATTTCTCTCTAATTAGAATTAGAGGTACACATCCACAATATTCTCAAGATCACACAATATTGGCAAACAATCAAATTTCACAAAGAAATTAGAAAGATTTCAAGAAAAACATCACCATAATGGTGGCCTAACTTTCAACCACAAAATCTGGAGAAAAAGAGCTCTAAATCTGATCTCCATCGTTAGAATTTACTCCTTTGAATTAGGAAGCTGCTGGTAAAATTTCAGCTCAATCGGATTACGAATCGATCTTCGATTAACCACTTGATCAAAACTGTCCCAAGTTTACTATTCTGCCTCTCTCTAGATGATGAACAGTAACTGCCTCTCTCTCTAGGCGATGAACAATGCCGTCTATACGATAAACAGTACTTTCTCTCTCTAAGCAATGAACAATACTTTCTCTCTCTAGACGGTGAACAGTAATTTCTCTCTCTAGACGATGAATAGTACTTTCTCTCTCTAGACGATGAACAGTTCGCCTCTCTCTCTCTAGACAGTGAATAGTGCACACCTCTCTCTTCTTAACTCACATATATATATATATGTTGCAGCAAAAAAGAATACTAAACTCTATTTGAGAAAAGATTAAAATGTCCTTTAGTTAATTGGCTTTAGTTACTATTGAAGAGAAAATTTGGGCCATCTCCAAATAGGAGGAAACCCAACCCAATACATATTATATCAAATCCCTCAATTCCTCTGTTTTCTTCACTCAAAAATCTCTTAGGCTTGAATGTCATTGGATCTTCCCAAACTTTTTGATCCCAACCAATTTCAACCACCATGAAATTTACACTCCTGTTTTGCAGTACCACATATTGATCAAGCTTGAAATCTTCTGTCACAACGTGCAACACGAAATGTTGTCGATGATGTTGTTTTAGACTTTTTAAGATTATTGCTTTCAGATATGGCATCTTTTGTAACATTTCTTCTTTCACCTCATCCTTCTCATTTTAGGTTCTATTGGATATTTAGGTGTTTCACCAAATTTACCATGATCCATTGCAACATCGTGGACATTGTCTTTGTACTGGTGTTAAGAAATTTCAAAAATAAACTAACAGTTTCATCTTCACTGATCATTCTTTTCTCTTTCGGGAGTTGCAAATCCAACAAAGTATCAACATAAGATAATATTAAATATAGTGCCCTAAAAGCATGTAATTTTTTTGCATTTTTGGAAGAAATAAAATTGTATTTCTTTATACTTAATTATGTTTATATTTAATATCAGAAAAATTCTACTTTATTTATGTGACCATAATCTTAGTATATACAAGTGTTATATACACGGATAATAAATTAAAATGGTCTATAATAAATTAATTAAAGTTGCGTTCTTTAATTAAATATTACTAGTTTGATCCACTAACATTAAGAATATGATAATTTTATCCGAACTATCAATATAGTGACATTATAATGGAGGTATTTTATATAATATGATTATTAGACTAAATATAATTTGAATTCTTATATAAATTCTATTACTAACTGTGAATTCAAATAATATCAATAGATGATCATATGTAGATCACTTTTAATCTTGAGTAATCATAAACTTTTATTTATATTATCGTGTCTTTTGAGTTACTTATTAAGGATTGTTCTAAAAACCACTTCTATTTTAGAGATTTAATAGGACAAATAACTGAGAATATGACATACAGATATGGAATCCATTCTTTCCTATTGGAAGTCAAAAAGATGGTTTTCTTAAATGTTAATTCTAAAATTGAATAGTTTGAGCGCTTAATTTATAACTAGTTTATAAATTAACTGTTCAGTAAAGAATTAATGGAACTTAAGAATAAAGATGTAACTAAAGAGGTAAAACAAAAAATTGACCTAATATTAATTATGGACCATTTATGGAGGTTTGAATTGCATATAATGATTATATCAATAGACTACTCAAAATTTCAAGTATAATTTCAAGAGTTCAATTCCAAATTTTTAGTGGAATAATACTAGAATTAATAAATTAGATTAATTAATTAAAGAGTTTAATTAATTATCTAAATTTATTGGAGCTTGAAATTGTAAGTACATAAGTCCCCAATACCACCTCTTAGATTAGTGTAGTAAATAATACAATAAATAAAATTATTACACTAAATATTTATATATGTCGAAAATAGTTTTCTAGAATATGTATTTTTATTTGGATTTAATTAATTAATTAGTAAGATATTTTAAGGAAAACATCTTTTAATAATATCTAAATAATTTAATTTGAGAAATTAAAAAGATAAATTCTCATAGAGATATTTATCCTTTTTATCATTTCTTTTAAATATTAATTTTGAATTAATTAGAATTACACGTCTATTTGAAGTTGTTTTACAAATTTAATTAATTAATAAATGTTATAAATTAATTAATGTTATTTTAATTGAAATTGTTTTAATTAAAATATTAATTTTATTAAGAGTTGTCTTGCATATTTAATTAATTAATAGATGTTATTAATTAATTAAATTAATTAAATTCTATTGTAATTAAAATTGTTTTAATTAAAATAAAAGTGATGTAAAAGAAACGTAAAGAGCAAAAATCCCAAGTGACAGAAAAGAGAGTTTTTCTTTTAACATGTACTATATAGAAAAATCAGTTTTCTCTAAACACCATTGTACACTTTTTTCTTTACGATAATTGTTGGATGATTGGTTTGGAAACCATTGGTGAAGGAAAATCTATAGTAACAATAATTTTAAAAGTATCAAGAAGTATATTTTCTTTTCCTTCTTTTTATTTTATATTAAAACTGTATACTCATATAAATTTTGTAACTCTCTTGACTTAATTTTTCGCTGTTTATTTGATGAAATTTTCCAACAGATAACACATACTCATTGTCCTCCTTGCCTTTGTTTAAGTTCTCTCCCTTTTTTGCTTCTTCTTTGCCCTTATCAATGGAACCAATACACTTTCCTGAACTCTACATAATTGCTAGAACTACTCCCACTTCTTACAAAGAAAAATTTTGCCAGCGTTGTTAAGGAATTTAATATATTGAATTTGTTGAAAGATAATAATGTCCAACACTCAACATCTTCGATTTCTTTGATTTTCTTTTGATCAAGCTTGTCTTCAAAACACATGAGCACAAGCAAAACATAGTGAACTGAAAATGATCCACAACATGAATCGAGTTCCCATTTTTCAACTTTGACTTGAAACAATCAGATGAAATTTCCAACACCCACTTGCGTGCATGCATGTAGGATTTCACCCATTAAGGATGGAGAATTTTTGCGGTGAGGTTATAAAAGAGGAGCCTCCACGTGTGTCTATAAAGGGATGAATTGATGTTGTGCTAGTTGTTGCTAATGTCTTGATTGGTGGGAAGAGTGGGAGGACAAGCGGTAAAGATGGCATCATTCTAGATTAAAGCCTTGTGGGCAAGTAAGCAATCGAGGATGAATATAGCAGGGCAAAGGTGGCCTCTGCAGACAGTGACCATAGGGCCAAACTTGGCATGAAGATTTTGGAGAATCAATTTTATTGATACTAGATTTAGTCATTAATATCAATCAATAAATTTATTTGTATGAGAAAAAGATCCATTTCTTTTCTTCTTTCTTTTCTTTATATACTCCTTGATTCATTATGTTATTTGAAAAATTAGTTTTAGTGGGATTTTAATTGGAGATAATTTAGGATCTCATAGAATTCTAACTAAAAATAATTCAGTATTATGGCTTATTTATAATTCAAATGAAATATGAATTCTCCTAAAAGATGCTTCATTAGGTTTGACTTGAATAAAAAATGTTGATTAAAGTTTTACAAATTTAGACCTTTATCTTTTATTTTTTGGGCCTTTGTTCTGTAATATTGATCCAATAGTTATTTTATTGGGCTAACATTCAGGTGAAAAATCAACTTGATTTTAAATGTTGGAAGAACAGTCAACAGTAAGTTCCATAGTTCTAAAAGTAATGTAGTTACTATTTGAAATTAATAAAGGGCCCAAAAACCTCATATTTTTTATAGACTTCTCTAGGATCATTTACTGACTTTTATATGATAATTTCAAATGAAGTAGTTAACGCTTTATTATTTGAGGAATGATAGAGGAAAGGTCTTTGTTAAAAAAGCCTTGATTAACATTATATGATGAGTACATCTTGAATTCCTAAATAGCTTACCCACGACCTTTGGCCTCTTTAGTTTCCAACAAGTTGTGGAAAGATAGACGATTTTTTTGTTGGCAAATAGTGGATCAAGCAATGAAATCGAGAGGTACTAAGTTCAAGGTTCTTACTTCCTTTTCTAATAAAGTTTCTTTCCTATTTAGTGTTACTTCAAACTTGTGCTTTAGTTATTTTTGCTTATGATTTGGCGTCGTTTTATGTCATTGTTGCTCATTTTCATTTTTTTGTTGTGCATTTCTTTGCTTAGATGATAAGGTATTTCATTGTAATTTTTTCCCTTTTAATGAAGATATCAGTATTATGCAAGTATATAACATTTGTTCTTCTGGACTTTTGAAGTTGGTATAGCAAAAGTATATAATGTTTGGTTTTGTTGAGTTAGATTTTGACATAATAAAGATATATTTATTTTTGTCTCTTTGGACTTTACATTTTGACATTGCAGTGGTGCATGATTTTGGCTAATTTGAGCGAAAATCAATCTCTTGGTAATATATTTTTGTGTTCATCTTGATTTCGTAGCTTGGCATCAAGGGGGTGTATATTTGACTCATCTGAGCAAATAATCGATATTTTGGTGGTACCAGGAGACTTTGTTTACCATAAGGGTAATGTATCATATTTTTATTTTTTGGTAGTTTGAGAGGATTTTTATTTGTTTACTGCGAGAACAGTTTCTGATAGTACAAGGGGACATTATTTTATCTACCGCCTTTCGGTAGTCTGAGAGAATATTATTTTTTTACTATGAGGGCAATTTCTAGTAGTACAAGTAAAATTTATTTTATTTACTAGGAGAGAAGTTTTTGGTATCGTGTGCATGCATATAGTCCTTCTGAGTAGCTAATGTTGGTGTCTCGTAGGTACGATTTAATCATTCTACATTTAGTAATTTTTGGCATCTTGTGAACGTGTGTGGCTCTTCTGAGAAAATGATGCTAATACCTCGTACGTACGATTTAGTCCTTTTAGTCTTTATAGTTTTGACAACATGGAGCTGTAGTATTTGGCCTTTTTGGGTATAATTTTGACAGTGTCGAGCTGCATTGTTCTGCCCTTCTAGACATAGTTTTAGTAACACGGAATTGCAATATTTAGTCCTTTTTGGTATAGTTTTGGCAACATGGAGCTGTAGTGTAAGTATAGTTTTGACAGTACAGAACCGCAGTATTTAGCCTTTTTAGGCATAGTCTTGAGTCACAAAGCCATAGTTTTGGCTATTTTGGGCATAGTTTTGGTAGCACAGAGCTATAGTGTAAACATAATTTTGGCAGATGGAGCTGTAGTGTTAGGCCTTTCTAGGCATAGTCTTGGTAGCATGGAATTGCAATATATGTATAGTTTTGATAGTGTAGAGTTGCAGTGTTAGCCCTTCTAGGCATAGTCTTGGTAGTGTAGAGCTGCAATGTAGGCATAGTTTTGATAGTGTAGAATTGTATTAAGTTCGCATAATTTTGGCAGCATTGAGGTATAGTGTTGAGCTTTTCTACGCAGAATCTTAGCAGCTCAGAGTTACAATGCTGGGCCTTTTTGAACATTGCCTTGGTAGTAGGAATATACAATGCATGAATAGTTTTGGCATAGCGAGCTGCAATGTATGTATAGTTTTGATGGCGTGGAGCTACAATATTTGGCCCCTCTAGCTATAGTTTTTGGCAGCACAAAGCTGCAATGTAGCAATAGTTTTGGCAGTGCAGAGTTGTATTGTCTTGGCCCTCGTAGGGTAATGAAGGTGGCATTGCTGTGGTGCATGGTCTTGGCCCTCTTGATGCAATGAAGCTAGCACCACGGAGGTGAATTGTCTTGGCCCTTGTGGGGCAAAGAAATTGGCACTGTAGAGGTGCATGGTCTTGGCCCCTGTGGGGAAAAGAAGTTGGCATCGCAGAGGTGCATTGCCTTGACTCTAGTAGGGCAATAAAGCTGGCATCATAGAGGTGCATTGTTAGCTTGTTTAGTCTTCTTCTCTTAAAATGTTAAGCAGATGAAAATTTATACAATAACAACATAATTTGATAAACATGAATGATGTCATGTGTAGTCAAAATACTTATATTATATATATAAGTTATGTCACTCATTCATGATATATAGGGAAAAAAAAAAAAAAAGAGAAAACTAGAGGAGAGTATGTATCAAGCAATATTTGAAACTTGTTTGGTTATTATAATATTACATTTTATTAATTTAGTTAAAACATAGATTTTCTTTAATAAAGGAGATCAATTTCAAACTCAACATACACAATTATTTTGAATAAGACTTATTCATCCTATAGTTTAACTAGAAATAATTAACCCTAAAGTTCTTTTTTATTGTTATTTCTTTATTCATGTAAGTAATTGTGATTTTTTTAAGCTATGAAGATAATTATGATTATAAATATAGAAAAAAAACTATAAAGATAATTCAAAATCATAGTATCTTCAATTGAATGCACAAGTATATTATGCTTAAAATAAGTATCAAGTAAATTATAAATTTTTTGGGCTATATCATAAATAATTAAAAATTATTAATTATACAAAAATTAAGGTCAATACTATAATTTCAGACAATTTTGCTATAAAAGATGAGTATTTAAAGCCAAAAATTATAAATAATCAATGGATAAAGATACAGAAAATGTAAATATTGTATTGCAATAATATTTGCCTTTATCCAAATCATATTTATTTTTAGTCGAGTGATATTTATATGAGACTCAATTGATATTACATTTTGGTTTCTAGTAATATTTTATATTAGACTTAAAAGATATTTATTTAACTTAAATATATTATTTTCTCTCCTCTTTTTTTTTTAATTGTACACTGTGTTTATTTATTATTATTATTGAAATATTGCTTAACTATTTTAAGTCAAGTCAATTTTTTTTAAATTTTTCCTTTTTTTTTTAATATGACAATTATATTACATCCATATATCTATGCATACCCAAACACTTAAGAACATGCACCACCATAACTTCATACAAATTAGAGGCATCTCTTCATATTCTAATATAATGAGAAACCTCAATAATATTACCATTGGCATGGTCACACACTCCATCAAATGTCAAGATCCAATATTTTAGTCCTACATGCAATTAATAAAAATAAAAAGCAATTCATAATCAAATACTTTATCGTCAAAATCAAATACCTTAATTATCAATTTATTAAGTGGGTTCTTATCCTTCTTGGGTCCACTTCATTGTAGCAATGCTTTCTTATATCATCATATATATGTATATATTGTGACCATCCTTTTACTCTCAACTTCTCTAGATTTTTCCAAAATAAAACTAAATCTTAGATATTTGGAAACATTTCTTTTAACTTCTTTTAAAGAGATGTTAGAGAAAACTAACGATATGAAAATAAAAATTTATATTTTTTTAACATTTTCTTATTTATAGTTATAAAATAGTTAACTGTTTTGTTTAATATAAATTTTGCAGGAACGAATTTGAAATTACTAATATATAAGTATAGAGTATTTTGGAATATATTTTTGTTTAAAAGCTGTCGGATTAGAGTTCAGGGTTGAGTTGCTGGTTACATACATTCGCTTGCTTTTCCGAATTTTATTTTAATCAGTAAAGTAACTAAAAATGTAGCAAACATCTAATAAACTGAAATCAATAGACCTAAATTATAGATATATAATCATGAATTTAATTCAGACATATTATAAATCACACTTGCATAATTTTCCAGGTCAGAAATATTATTAATAGGTTCAGCAGAATTTTTTTTTTATGGAAAAAAAAAAGAAAATAGAATCATTTATATAATATTATGTTCCTTTGTTATTCTTTCTTGACCATCTATATATGGTATCCCGATACAATATCTTACGGAACAGCAAATATGTGTATTAGATGTTTTTAACACATGGTGTTGGACGGAAATAGGTGTAGAGAAAAAAATTTAAGAAAAATAACGATATATTTTTTTTTTTGCAGTACACGGAAACAAACTAGATGTTGCTTTTAGAGGGTATTTTTTCTTCAGAAATATTTTAAAAAAAAGTGTTGAATGCTTCAAATATGACTTTTATAATGTAAAACTGGTCACATTTGATCTTTGATTTGACAATATATTTATAATCAGGTTTAGTCAGCCAACCTTAGATCGGGTTTCTCCTAGTTTACCGTGAATTTTTCTCTTTTTGTCGTAGTAAATTCTTTTTGAATAATAACAAATTATCTTTTAATCTTTTTTCTATAGATGACGCTAATCATTGATATCAAATTTCGTCATCTAATATCAACCAATAAATTTATTTATACAAGAAAAAAATCAATTTTTTTCTCTTTTTTTTTTCTTATATACTTATTAATTCGTTAAGTTATTTAAAAAATTAGTTTAATTGAAATTTTAATTGAAAAAAATCTAAGATTCGGTAAAATTCTAATCAAAGATAATTCAGTATTTCGATTTAACTATAATTGAAATGAAATATGAATTCTCCTAAAAGACTGTTCATTAACTTTGACTTAAACAAAAAATGTTGATTAAAGTTTTATAAATTTAAACCTTTATTCTTTATTTTTTGAGTATTTTTTTTTAATATGGATCCAATAACTATCTTATTGAGCTAACATGCAAGTAAAAATCAATTTAATTTTGAATGTTGAAAGAATGGTCCAACAGGTTCGATTTCTGAGAAGGATTTGAAAAGCCATTGAAAATTGCCAACAAACTGGGAAAGTAACGGGGCCTGGAGGAAGATTGTTGGAAACTTTGCTGGGGAAGAGAAGGTTGAAGAAAGCTTTGAGAAGCGTTGCAATGGAGATGGAAACGAAGATTATGAACCAGAATTCGATTGATGAGATTTGCAGAAGCAAGCAGACAACACAAACGGGGATAGTGGTAGTGAAGACGAATGGCTATTATATATTAGATATGGGATATTATCACATGCCTCTCTTAAGATATGTATAAGTTTCACTTAGATAGAAAATATTTAAAATATATTACTTATCTCCCCTTGACTGTTATTTACCTAACAATTAAGAATACAATTACTTAAATGCACTCAACTCTCTCCCTCTTATTTAAAAGTTAACCGGGCACTTTTCTTTTTCTGCTAAAAGATAGATAACATGCATGCGCCTTGGCTTGTTGCTTGTCAACAAACTGTATTATTACAAAAATGATGAAAAGAAATTTTGCTCTTTAATATTTGAGAAATTTACAAATATGTAACTCAAAATTTTACATGACGGTTGGAACCCAATGGTTACATTTCCCATCATTGATAATGACTCTATGACCTTAAAACATACATTTAAGCTTTAGAACAAGTACTATCAAAATCGTAAATAATCTTATTCATTTCATCCCAGGAATTTGTAACCATTGCACCCTAACACGGGTAGACACATACCATTGCATCTCAAGAAACTTCCAAAAACAAAAAACAAAACAATTGCAAAAACACGCTTGTAACACAACAACATGCATCAATCCTAAGACAATACCACAATAAATTAAATTTAGCAACAAATGATTTATATTTAACATAATTTAATGAGTTTTTTAAAATAGCACAAGCATAAGTGCAACATACATTCAACTGAGTTCACAAATCACAATCACCTAAACGTTCTTCTTCAAAGTCGAAACTGGAAAATAAAAAGCTAAAAGGTGAATGATTGTAGTAAATCAGAATTAAATGTAGATTAATAAGGCTAATAGACAAAATTTATGGGACAAAACTTATACAATTAGGTTGAGTATCTTGAATTAATGAGAAAATTGATGTATAAATAAAAACTAAGAAAACAACATCCATCCACAAATCAACATTGAAAAAGACCATGCAAATTAGCCAAAAACTGTCAACATTATCTAAATTTCATTCAAGTAGTATAGCAACTCATATCTTCAAGTCAACAGCTCATGCAATGTATTTCAATATCATCACTTTCTCTATTTTGTTGTTAAGCTAGGTCTTTATCACATTGCTTAGAGTGATATGAATTTAAAAGTCCATTTTTCCAAGAGTTAACCATCAAAAGTTTTGTAATAAGAATTTGATAAGTTAAAATGAAGTGTCAATAGCATGAATCTTCAATAGCTCATATGAGAAAGCTTCCTGGCTTGATAGTTTGCAAAATGGGGTTAATACAATAATAAACAATACTGTCAGTTCTTGGTTTGATCTATATTGCAACAATCTTTTTTTTGCAGTAACACTTGCTCTGCAAATATTATGTTGGTTAGAATAGTCTTGTACGGAGAAATTTACAGGAATGTCCTCCTAATGAGCCTATTCCTTTGCACATGTTCCAATCCTTAAATCAATTTAAGAATGAGGATTTTGCATATAAGAGGAAAACTTAGCAATATTGGGACAAGAAATCTGTTTATATGCATATATTGATAAACAATAAAGTTTGAATATGATACTTACGTATTCTAATAAGAGAGTAAGAGTATCAATATCATTTTCTCATAATAAAGGGATCCAATTGAGTGATAGACAAAAAGAAAATGCTATGTTTCCATGCATTGTATAACAAATGAGCCAAAAGAAAATTAGAAAAGATTGAAAATAAAAACGTTCTTTGCATAGATATGTTTCTTATAGAACAGAAAAAATTATTTGACATTGGCAAAACTAATTATAACTTTTATTAAAATCCGGCAACAAATAAAAGGTTCAAAGCCAAATTGTCGCTTACAGTTGAAAACATAGAAATAAATACATACCTATAAACAGAAACACCACATAAAGTAGTAAACTGCCTTAACAATAAAAAATCAACAATAAAAACCCAAGAATACATGGTGAATCAGAGAAATAAGTGAATACAAGATTATATTCGAAGTTTCAAGCAGCTAAGACTTCAACAAAGCATGCACGTAATGAATGCCCCAAATATTAATCCATATCTGACACTCATTGTGATTTTCTTAAGTGATTGAAGCAGGATTTTTTATTTTTGTTTTGCGTGAAAATATTCTTCCTTTTTTCCAATTTGTGCGAAACGTAGTCAAGAACTTCTGAAACTGAACTGGGTTTTCAGTATCTTCATATATATATGTGTAATAACAGAGCAAAATGGTGCAGGAAACTTCCTTCTCATCTTGATCCCTATTTTTATTTGGACTATTTTTGCCTTAAATCAACTATTTCAAGCCTCTTCACGAAGATAGCGTGTGCAAATGGCATTGTGTCTTTGCTTTATACAAACAAGAAAGAAAATATTAATTCTATTCGCTTTTACAATTTTGCCCTTAAAACTACCGGTCAACTAATAATCAAACAAAACAATAGAGAAGGTAAGTGATACGTTTTTAATACCTTTTATTTAAATACCTTTTATGAATACCTCTATGTGATAATACCCCTATTAGATATATAATATTTATATGTAAGTAGTAAAGTAATGTAGGACAAGTCCAGTATCTGTTATGAATTATTATTTATGATAATGCTATATGTGTGATATTTTTTCTGTCATATAGAACAATAATTGTGTCAATATACATGGTAAACAACTTAGAAGTTATCTATTAAAGAAGAAATTATAAATATACAATTATTATTGTCAAATAACTTGGAGTTTGGTTCGAGAAATCATGATTATTAAGAAATTCGATATCAACCTTTAACATCTTGCAATAACAAGGTAGCAATTTTGATAACAGGAAGTGCGTAAAGGTATATATAAGCAAGCCAACTTAAAAACACGAGAAGTTACTTTTTAGAAATTAAAATAATGAATATTTGACTTTCGCTTCATTTCTTTGTTAATGCTTTTTCAATTTTTTATAATTTGAATTATATTTTGAGAATTTTTTTAATATGACTAACGGAAGTATTTCAATTTTTTTGTATCTATCTGAGTAAGAATTTAATTATCATAAAATTTATCAGCAATAAATTCTAAAACTTAAAAAATAATGTAAAATATAATTTAATGCATTTACGCATATATTTCATGTTTCATGTATATCCTTCGTCTCCACATCTACTCATTAGGCTCAGCTAAGAGTTTTTTCGTTCACACAACTTGTATTTGGAGAGGACAATTCATTCTTTATGATCTAGAAAGTTGTCTGAATTTATGCTTATTTTTGTTCCTTACAAAAGTCGTATCATATGCTTATATGCACGCTCACACAAACAATTAGAATTGACCCAACAAAAAAAATCAATACATGTAATGTAATTAACACATATTACTAATAAACTATGATAATTAAGTAATTGCAATATTAAAAAAATTTTCTAATTATGGGTGAATTTATAAAAATTGTATTATGCCTGTTTTAATTAATTGGGCAGACTTCTAATTTTTTTTCGAAACAATTTTTAAATTTTTTAATAGTATCTCAGTCTTTTTTTATAATTCATGTATATTACATTTTAAAATATAAATAAAAAAGAATGTAACATTTGCTTTTGTAACAAGAGTTATCTATTCAAACTTCAGTTGCAACAAATATATGAAAGGAATTAAGTGGGGGATGAATGTTGTTAACGTATACAATTAACTCAACCCATTCATTCAATTCTTATTGTTACACTCATTCAAAATAGCATGAGAGAATCAAAACGTGTCCTAATTAAATTAGTCACATTAACTATGTTGGAGGCAAATAAAAAAATGGTGATATTGTTAGTTTGTTACAAGGTATTAATAAAATTGTAATTATCTCTATGCAAATAATTATATCAGTAAGGAAGTTAACAGGCATATCTAACTCTGCCGGTTGTAATTTTGAAGACAATACTTTTATGATTTCTTGTGCTTAACATTTTCAAAATCAAATTTTTGAACAGCACATTTTCGCTTTCTTATTATTTTTCGATGTTGAAAACAAGACTTTACTTATTTCTCTGCGTAGTCACTAGTCATAGTCTAAATACATACAATATTAAAAGTCAATTCTCATATAATTCTTGGAGAAATATGAGCCTTCAATGGAATCTTCATCACCATTATAAACTCTTCTTCTCTGACAAGTCGACTTCATCTCTATCCACAACTTTCCACTCAAAGTTCCAAACCAAATTAGCAACAAAATATTCCAAATGAAGCATAGCCAAACCATGTCCAGGACAAATCGTCCTCCTAACTCCAAATGGCATGATCTTTATTTCTTGCTTTCTTTTATATCATATGCTTCAACTCCTCCATTTTCTTCG
This sequence comes from Azadirachta indica, assembly GCA_022749755.1. Lineage (NCBI taxonomy): Eukaryota > Viridiplantae > Streptophyta > Magnoliopsida > Sapindales > Meliaceae > Azadirachta > Azadirachta indica. Next base: position 19,300,221 of record CM040453.1, on the reverse strand, counting down.
CTCAAAAATCTCTCTGGCTTGAACAACTTTGTATCCTTCCAAACATCTGGGTGTCAACCCATTTTGGCTATCGTGAAATTTATACTCGCATCTTTCGGTATCACGCATCCCTCAAGTTTGAAATCTTTTGTCATAGTGTATGGCAACCTAAATGCCTTAGAGGATGTCATCTGAGACCTTATAAGATCACTACTTTGGGATATGGCATCTTCTAAAACTCTTTTCTTTTACCTCTTATTCTCCATCTTCAATATCTCCTTTCATTTTCGTGAATAACTTCTCTTGAATATCAGTGTATTTCACTAAATTCACCATGGTCCACTGCAGCACTGTGAACGTAGTGTATGTTCTAGCGTTAAGAAATTCTAAACACAAATTCACGATTTCTTTTTCAGTAAGCTTTATGTAGAACTTATGGCCTATATTTGGTAACTGGTACAGTATATTGGAGTACGCTGATGTAATAGGAGGTGTAAGGGGGTGAAATGCGAGTTGGTGACGTTGCCTAAGTGACAGCAAGTAGTAGGATACAAATGGTTTTATAAGAACAAGGAAGGGATATTATAGGTTGAAGCTCCTAGATACAAAGCACGTCTTATAGCAAAAGGTTATACACAAAAAGAAGGAATTGACTTCAATAAGGTGTTTTCTCTAGTTGTGAAACATAATTCTGTCAAAGTGCTATTAGCTTTGGTTGCTGTTTATAATCTTCATCTTGGGCAGCTAGATGTAAAACAACATTTTCGTATAGCACATTAGATGAGTAGATTTACATGAGTCAATCAGAGGCTTTTATCTCTTTTGATAAATAAGAATAAGTTTGTCTCCTTAAGAAATCCTTGTACGGTTTGAAGCAGTCTCATAGAAGGTGGTACAAAAGATTTGATAATTTTGTGCTTGATTGTGAATATACTAGAAGTGTTTATGATAGTTGTGTATACTATAAGAGACTCTATATGAATGTTACATTTATTTGCTACTGTATGTTGATGACATGTTAATAGTTGTGAAAACCATGTCGGATATTAATTCATTAAAAACTAGTTGAGTGATGAGTTTGAGATAAAGGAATTGGTTAAAACAAAAAAGATTTTAGGTATGAAGATTCATTGGGATAGGTGATCAGGTACTTTGTTCTTATCAGAATTGATAAATGTTTAAAAATATATGTTTATCTAGAGAAATATTATGCTTTTATACCTAAGAATGTTATTAACTTTCCCTAAATTATGCATTTTCCTTTATACTGAATTCCAAAACAATAATTGGACTTAATAATTAATTTTGCTTAGGTTTTATATAATAAGCATATCTTTTAATTTAAAACATCATTTGATACAATTCTTAGGCCACAAGAACATGGAATCATTCCTTCACAAAAGTGGAAATTAGAGATTAAATCAGTTCAAGCATCTATTGGGTCAAAGTCAGGCTTCAATAGAACTTAACCGTAGTTTAGGGCTCCTAACATGGTTTTGTATTTGGGCCTATTTTCCCACATACGTATTCAAAAATCATAAAGTTTGATGTTTTGGAAAGCTTATGGAAAGCTTTACAAACATTATGTTTCTCGCTTGTCCAAATTCAAAGTCCTTGGCTATCAAAAGTTGCCGTCATCCTAGAAGATCGGTAGAGAAATCGAAACTGAACGCCTTTCCCCATTTTTAACATAACTCAGGCTATACATAATAAATTTGGTTGAAATTGAACCATTCGAAATCGAGCTTATGGAGGAGCCTACAATTTTGACAAAATATGTTTAAGAAATTTGGTGAATTTAACAGTCCAAGATGTGCTACAATTGGATAGAGCATGATCAAGTTGAAAGTTTACAACTTGTGTTCACACATACGAAATATCTCTTGTTTTGCCTATATAAAGGAAGTGGTATAAGTTATCTAGGAAATCCTTTCTCTTTGTTTTCATTCTCCCTTTCTTAATTTAGATTTAATTACATTATGTATTGCTAAATTCATAGCTAGGGTAACGGGTGAAGCTTTGATGATTTTATAATAATTGTTCTTTGATCCTTTGCTTGGCACTTCATTGTTAAACTTTTCAATTGATTGATTACTAGATTTTGCAAGTATCTTTGGTTTGTGAGAAACTTTGATTCATTATTAACAAATAGTACATTGATTTCTTGGATGTTTTTTTATATATCAAAGAGTAAGGCAACTTGTAGTTTTCAATATCAATTTAAAGGTTAGTCACTTCGTTTCCTATCTTCTTTTTTTCAAAAAGATACTCTCATGTGCTTAAATGATATTTATTTTCTAATTAACTTCACTCCTTAGTTGATTCTTAATTATGTTAAAAAAAAAGATCAATAATGATTTTTATAAATTTCTTCAAAGTGAATCCTTAATGCTCTAGTAGTTGGTATATCCAATTTATTTTAAAATAAACAAATTAATCAATATAATTTCTAAATATTTGGACTATTAGACTTGCGGACTTATTATAATCAATTTCCTATGGATTGATACTCAGACTTATGAATTACCTGAGACAACTTATACTTAGATATTACAACTTAAAAGTTGTAGTAAGTTTTTGGTGTGGCTGCCAAGGAGTATGGTTTGTATAAAGTTTAGTAAGTTCTTATTTTATTTTTATTTACTTATTATATATTTTTCTTTTAATTGGGAGGCTTAACTGTCCATTTATGGTTGGTTCTACATATACCACCTAATTTTTACTGTTTATTTTGTTTATGAGACTTTGCCACCTATTTCAATTCTCTCGTTTGTTAATTATTGTGCTATTGGTTTTATAATTTTTTAATTTTCGAGAGGAAGGTTGTACCACCTCTTTTCTTTTCATTTGTATTAATATTATGTTAACATTTTATTTTATTGTACTTTCTTTTACAGTTGTTTTATTTATTTTTATACTTGGGTGGCTTCGTGATCCTTACTCTCATCATTTGATCAAAGGTAATTCTAAAACCTTCACTAGAATTTTTTTATTCACCTTTACAATCACACATATCTAGCACAATGGCTGAAGAGGAAAGTGTGCATAGTGAACATGAAAATCAACCATTACGACCCATTCATAAATATCTACAACCACTTTGAAGTTCTGCTCCTTAATGCTTTATTTTTCCTCTTACTGATCATAATTTTAGATTTAAGCCAGGAATGATTCCATTACTTCCTAATTTCCATGGTTTAGAATTTGAAAGTCCTTACTTGCATCTTAAAGAATTTGCGGAAGTTTGTACTACCTTTAATGATCAAGTTTGTATTGATGAAATTGTTAGGCTAAAATCAGTTCCTTTGTCATTTAAAAATAAAACAAAATTTTGGCTTAACTCTTTAAAACCTAGATCAATTGGCACATGGCATGAAATGCAAGGTGAATTTTTTAAATAGTTTTTTCCAACACATAAGACCAATGGTTTGAAAAGGCAAATCCAAAATTTGTCTCAAAATTCAAACGAAGCATATTTCCAATGTTGGCAAAGATTTAAGGATTTATTAATATTCTTGTCCACATCATAATTTTGAAAAATGGCGCATTATAAGTTTCTATTATGAGGGATTAACACTTGAGCAAAGCAATGTGTAATGGTGATTTCTTAACAAAGAACCTGAAGAAGCCTTAGAATACTTAGACCACTTAGCTGAAAACTCAGAATTGTGGCATAGCACTAATTCTTCTGAAAAATTCAATTAGATCTAATCTTGCAAATGTTAAAGGAAAATATCATCTTAATCAAGAAGATGATTTGAATGCTAAGATTGATAGTTTGGAGAGAAAGGTTGAAGCCATGGAAATAAGGAGAGTTAAGGAAGCTAAATCTATTACAAAAGGGAGAAATCTTTGGCATTTGTGAAATTATAGGGCACTCAACAAATAAATGTCCAGATATTGCTATTTTCAAAGAAGTTTTTCATGAACAAGCAAATGCAATGAATAATGTTAGAAAGCCTTTTTATCTTCTTATTCAGAAACTTATAATCCTAAATAGAGGAATTATCTCAATTTTAGCTGGAAGAATGACAACAATGCACACACAATGCCTTCTCCAAGTACGTCAAATTTCTATTCTTATACGCACCACGTTCAAAGAATCTTGAGGAGACATTACAACCAAACTTGCAAGGGCAAACAAACATTAATAATCAAACTTCACAAGCCATCAATGAAATAAAAAATACATTATCTACTTTGACTTTATCTTTGTAGACTTACGAGAAATGTAAGTTTCCTGATCAAACTCAATCTAATCCTTCTAGTCAATGTCATCTTTCTAGGATAAGTAAAGCTCACATTGAAAATGCCAATTCTATTATAATTTTACAAAATAGAACGGTTATTGAGAAAACCATTCCGTTCAAGGGCCAAATGCATAGTGCACTGTTGAAGCCACAAGATAATAGTAAGGATGATGGTAAGCGCTAATAAATTCATATTCCTTACTCCTTTTCCTCAAAAGATTGCAACTAATAAGTTAAAATTAACATTTCTTTGCTAGATGCAAGTAAGCAAGTTCTTTCTTATGCTAAATTTTTTAAAAGATTTATGCACTATTAAAAGGAAATTTAATGTTCAAAAGAAAGCATTTTTAACGAAAAATGTTAGTTCAACTATTCAACATAACATTTCACCAAAATATAAAGATCCTAGTTGTCCAACTATTTCTTGTGTAATTGGAAACTTTAGGAAAAACCATGCTTTACTTGATCTTGGTGCAAATGTCAATCTTTTGTCATATTCAGTGCATAAGCAATTAGTTTTAGGTGCACTTAAACCTACCTCTACAATACTTAAAATTGTTGATCATTCTGTTAAAATGCCACAAGAAATAATTAAAGATGTGTTAGTCAAAATAGATAAATTTTACTTTCTAGTTGATTTTATTGTCTTAGACACATAACTTAGTCCTAACTCAAGAACCCAAATTCTTGTCATATTAGGATGTTTATTTCTTGTTACATCTAATGCAATAATAAATTGTAGAAATGGAGTTTTAAAACTCTCTTTTGGAAAGTAAGCACCCTATGAAAATGATGATATACATAAAGTTAGTTATATTGAGGAATTTGTTCATGACTGCTTTAATGTTTCATTATTTTCTGATCCCTAGGATGCTTGTTTAAATGGTTGCAATGGTTTGAATTTTGATGAAAATTTTGAAATATCTCACATTTATTTCCTTGTAAAATCTTCTTAGGTTTTGGAAGTTAATGGATGAAGACCAAAATTTGAAGACTTACCTCAATGTGCTGATAAATCGATGCCATCAAGTTTCCAATCATTAAAATTTGAATTAAGACCACTACCATGTGATCTCAAATATGCTTTCTTGTGTGCTAACAAAAATTTTCTGATTATAATTTCTTTTAGACTCAATGCTCTTAAAAAATGTAAGTGGCTAGAAATTTTGAGATTGTATAAACATGCCTTAGGATGGATTATAGTTAACATAAAAGGAATTAATACTTTAATTTGCACGTACAAGATATATTTGGAAGATAATGCCAAATCATCTAGAAAAATGTAACTGAAACTAAATCCTAATATGAAAGAGTAGTGAGAAATGAGGTTCTCAAGCTTTTAGATGTGGAAATCATTTAGCCTATTTCAAATAACATATGGGTAAGTCCTACTCAAGGTGTACCTAAGAAATCTTGAGTTACTGTAGTCAAAATTAAAAATAATGAATTAATTCTAACTAGAACAAGTACTTGTTGGAGAATGTGCATTGGTTATAGGAAACTTAACTCAATGACCAGGAAAGACCATTTATCTTTATTATTCATGGATCAAATGTTAGAAAAGGTAGCTGGACATATATTTTATTGTTTCCTAGATGGATATTCTAGGTATAATCAAATTGAAATTACACTTGAAGACCACCAAGAAAAGACTACTTTCACTTGCTCATCTGGAACTTTCGTATATAAAATGATGCTTTTTTAGATTATGTAATGCACCAACTATATTTCAAAGATGCATGCTTAGCATTTTTGGCGACATGGTTGAACGGTTTCTTGAAGCTTTCATGGATAACTTTTTTGTTTTTGGAGACTCATTTGATGATTGTTTATCTAACTTGGAAAAAGTTTTGACTAAGTGTAAAGAGAAGAATATCGTGCTTAATTGGGAAAAATGTTATTTTATGGTCACAAATGATATTGTACTTGGTCATATTGTTTCATCCAAAGGAATTGAAGTAAATAAATCTAAAATTGAATTGATTGTCAACTTGCTTATTCTTGAGTCTATTAGAGATGTTAGATCATTTCTAGGACATACTGGTTTTTATAGGAGATTTATCAAAGACTTTAGTGTTATATCAAGACCATTGTATAATCTCTTATCAAAAGATGCTTTTTTTGAGTGGATTAAACAATGTCAAGAAGTTTTTGTCAAATTTAAAGTATGCTAACATATGCTCCTATCATGTAGCCTCCTGATTGGACTTTGCCTCTTGAAATTATGTGTGATGCTAGCGATTATGCTGTTAGAGCTGTTTTAGGACAACAAAAGGATAGGAAACCTTATGTGATTTATTATGCTAATAAAACTTTAAATAGTGCTCAAATGAATTATTCTACCACTAAGAATGAATTACTTGCAGTACTATTTGTATTGGATAAATTTAGATCTCATCTTGTTGGCTCACTCATTGTCATTTTTAGTGATCATGTAGCATTGAAATATCTTCTCTCAAAAAAGGATACTAAACATATATTGATTAGGTGAATTTTACTATTTTAAGAATTTGATCTCACAATTCAAGACAAGAAAAGAGTACAAAATGTAGTTGCTGATCACTTGTCAAGACTTATGTTTGATGAACCAATTAAGACAATACTAATTAATGACAATTTTCCTTATGAGCAACTTTTAAGTGTTTCAGTTTTACCTTGGTTTGCTGAGATTGTTAATTTTCTTGTTATAAGTCAAATCCCAAATCATTGGAATGCTTAAGACAAGAAGAAATTTTTAAGGGAAGTACACGATTTCTTTTACAATGATTCATATCTTTTCAAATATTATACTGATTAAGTCATAAGGAAATGTGTACCTGAAAATGGAATTCAAAATATTATTTCTTTTTATCATTCTAAAGAATGTGGTCGTCAGTTCTTTTCAAAGAAAATTGCTGCGAAAATCTTACAATGTGGATTTTATTGGCCCACCTTATTTAAAGACATGCATAAATTTTGTAAAATATGTGACCATTGTTAAAAATTAGGTAGAATAACTCTTAAAAAACATGATACCATTAAATTCTATTTTAATCATTGAAATGTTTGATTGCTGGGCATTGATTATTTTGGTTAGAGTTGGTTATGTTTCAAAATGGGTAGTGGTAATTTCATGCAAAACCAATGATCATAAAATTTTTTTGAAATATTTGAAGGAAAATATTTTTTTGATATTTGGAGTATCTAGAGCCATAATAAATGATGGGGATTTACACTTTTGTAATAGACATTTTAAGAATTTAATTAAAAAATATGGAATTATACAAAATGTATCTACTCGTTATCACCCACAAACAAGTTGACAAATCGAACTGGCCAATAGAGAGATAAAACACATTTTGAAAAAAATAGTGAACCCAAATCATAAAGATTGGTCTTTAAGATTAACTGATACACTTTTAAATCACTTTTGGAATGTCTCCCTATAGACTTGTTTTTGGGAAAGCTTGTTACTTGCTTGTGGAATTAGAATATAAAGCTTTTTGGGCCATTAAAAAACTTAATTTTGATTTAAACAAAACAAGATCATTGGAAAAACTCCAAGTGATAAACTTGAAGAAATCAAGAATGGAGTTTACGAAAATTCTAGAATTTACAAAAAGAGGATGAAGTTGTTTCATGATAAATGCATCAATAGAAAATCTTTTGAACCTTCAGAAAGAGTTTTTTGGTATGATTCAAGGTAGTATTTATTTCCTGAAAAACTGCATTTACCTACATAGAGTTGTTGAAATTGAAAATGCAAAAAATGGTAATATTTTTAAGGTTAATGGACATCAATTGAAACCATTTTTTGAGAATTTTGTTGTGAGCTAAAATCCATCACCTTGCATGAGCCTATTTATAGCATTTGATTATTTTTCTTTCTTTGCATGTATTTTCTTATTTCTTGTGTTAGTATTTGTATGTTCTTCCTTTTGCTTTATTGGTTTTGTTGTTTGTTTTCAGTAGCTTTCCCAGTCAAGTTGGTTGTTTCAATTACCCAAAATAACTGATAAAAAATTTTTTCTTTTTCTTCCTTTCCTTTCCTTTCCTTTCTTCTTCTTTTCAAATGAATAACAAACTTTCTAATTTTCAAACATATTTTCCTTCATTTCCCAGAAATGTTCTAATAAAAATGTACCAAGCTAAGTGTGAAAGGTTGAGAATGCTTATGCACAAAGGCATTCCTGAAGATATGCATTGGATAAATGAAGTAAAGGTCTGACTAGTAGGTAAGTTTTCTAATTCATTTGTTTTGTGCATGCCTGGGTTAGGTAAGAGTTTTTTTGCCAAAAAATGAAGAGCAACAAGGTTACAAGTCTGACATAAATGTGCATGTTGGACTTGTAACAAGCGATGTCCTATTGTCAGAATGGTGTCTACAAATAGAGAAGATAAAATACAATTCATAAAGGATGGGCTGAGTAGGGAGTCTTTAGATAATATTCTATTGACTTGTAAGATGCATCCCTGTGGAAATGTATAGCGGGAAGTTCTTAATTTGTACAAACAATTCTAAAAACAGTGTGATCATTATAGTCTTAAGAATCTAACTTTAAAAGACCCTGTTTACCAATTTATAAGAAAATTGGATTGGAAGCAAATCCTTGACTTATAGAGGGCATTTAAGTAGTTAGACGTAAAATCAAAGAAAATGTAAGCCATAATCACAACTATTTGTAAACATTAATTTTTAGCTATCCTTGTTGAAATTTTTATGTTTTACGTTTCGTTATTAGTTATTATCTTTAATATTTTTACATTTTTAAATTGAAACTTTTGTGACAACAGTTGGCCTACCCTTATTAGTTTAATTAATGTATTTTCTTTTCAAGTTGTATAAATAAAGCACCCAGCTTGTTTATTTCATGCAAAATTTGAATCACTAATCAAGGTCAAATACTGCAAAGATGCAGGAGTTTCTATTTGTCAATTTAGAATTGTTTGTGTTTTTTATAGGTTAAGTCCTGGGAAAAGTAAAGAGTTTGTAAAAGCAATAGACAACCTTAATCAAGTTTTAGTTGAGTGAAAACTTAACCTAATATATAGAGGAGGTAGCCTTGGGTTAATGGGGAGTATGTCAACTACTGCGCATGTAAGAGGAAATGAAGTCATAGGTATCATACCTAAGGTTTTATTTGTTGGTAAGATCATTGGCAAAGCAGTTGGAGAAGAACTACCAGTATCAATAAAGCATGAACAAATTGCTAAAATGCTTGATCTTGCAGATGTTTTTATTTCCTTAATAGGTCGTTTTGGGACCTTGAAGGAAATTTTTCAAGTTGCGTCCTAGACACAACTAACCATTCATTGAAAACCCATATGATTGTTAAATGTTAATGGTTTTTTCAACAAGTTGTTGTCTTTTCTTTGATCATGTTGTATAGATGGCTCGCAAATTCCTTATCTTTGCTCCAACTACTAATGAGTTGATAAATCAGTTGCAAAACTTTGTCCATGAACTAAATCCAGCAATGGCTCGATTAGAATGGTCGAGTAGTAGCAATAAAAGCGGAAATTGGATTTGTCGCCCTATTTGTAACCTTTCTTATCTTTTGTTTTTACTTATAAAATTTTGTTATTTTTTTAGTTATCTTTGTTTAAGTTTGTTTCAAGTTTTAATTGTATAATAACTACCATCTTAGTAATATTGTTTATATTGTGCCTCTTTGCATTGAAACATTAGAGACAATGTCACAATCTAGTTAGGGGGAGTATATTTGACATAAGTAGTCATTTTTGTTTGTAACTAAAAAAAAAAAAAAGCCTTTAAGAATGGTAAAGTATGGGGTAATCATACTCTTGAAACACATCCTAATGGATATATGCATTATCATTAGGTTTTGATTTTTGATTTTCATAATAAAGCTTTTATCATTCATTTCTTTTTAAATCGATCAAATCTATAAACTCTCACATCATCACATAACAAATTCCACTCAGATACTTATTCAGTAAGTATTCATAAATCATCTTTTACACACACACTTTGATATATAATTATAGATGACATATTGGAATCTTGTAATATTTGAGTGCTTTTGTTTCGTTAAAGGGAGCAATTAAGGGTAAGAGAAATCTCCAAAAAAAATGAAGAAATAAATAACTAATTCTAACCAAAGCTTTTACATAGTAACTAGGCTTCTTGCTTAATTAGCAGTGAATGTTTGTGTAAGACAGTAAGATTTTGGTATGAATAAATTCATCCTTAACTCAAGTAATTAAGCCTAAAAGGCTGTTTCAACACCTAACACCCTCAGGCCAACTAGTCTGTGTATTATTAGAAAAAAGCTCGCTATATGAGTTAAGGTTATGATATATACATATATATAAGAAAATTAAAAGAAAAAGTGAAACAAAAATGAGATAGAAATATTTTTTACCCAAAGAAGTTTACCTTGACAAAATTTAAAACCATTGTTGTTTGATCTCAATTAAGTCCCACAAGTATATATTAGTTTCAAAAAGCACAAAATGAAGATTTATTAATAACTTGACTAATAAGCATTTGACATATATACAACAAAATTTTAAGTGAGAGTTTGTTTATTTTGAGAAGATCAAAAGAGGCAGAGTGATGATTACTTAGGATGTAAATTCTATAAATCAACTATAAATGATATTGCTTAGATTACTATGAACTAGTAATAAGTTTGTTAGGCTGTGTGATAAATGTTTAAAAGTATAGGTTTATCAAGAGAAACATTATGGTTTTATACTTAAGAATGTTATTGACATCCCTTAAATTAAGCATTTTCCTTGATACTAAATTATAAAACAAGAATTGAACTTAATAATCATTTTTGCACATATTTTGTATAATGAGCATATTTTTTAATCCAAAACATTATTTGATACGATTCTTAGGCCACAAGAACTCATTCCTCCACAAAAGTGTAAATTACAGGTTAGACCAGTTCAAGCATCTATTGGGTAAAAATTGGGTTTCAATAGAATTCAACCACAACTTAAAACTAGCCCAACATAGTTTCATATTTGGGTCGTATCTTCCCACATGTGTATTTGAAAATCATTCAATTGGATGTTTTGTAAAGCTTATGAAAAGATCTATAAATATTATGTTTACACTTATCCAAATTCAGAGTCCTTGGCTATCAAAAGTTGCCCTCATTCTAGAAGATTGGTGGAAAAAAATCAAACTGAACGCATTTGCTCATTTTCAACATAACTCAAGTTGTACACGATCAATTTTGTTGAAATTTGGATATTGGAAACTTTGTGAAGGCGCCTACAATTTTGAAGAAGGCATCTTTAACACATTTGGTGAATTCAATGGTTTAAAATATGCTACAATCAGATAAACCATGATTAACTTGAAAGTTTACAACTAGCGTTCTCACATGTGAAATATCTCTTATTTGGCCTATATAAAGTAAGTGGTAGAAGTTATCTAAGACATCCTTTCTCTTTGTTTTCATTCTCCTTTTCTTAGTTTTAGATTTAATTACATAATGTGATGCTAAATTCATAGCTAGAGCTCAGGGTGAAGTTTTGATGATTTTATAATAATTGTTTTTTGATCCTTTGCTTTGTATTATTTTATTGTTAAACTTTTCAATTGATTGATTACTAGATTTTGCAAGTATTTTCGGTTTGTGAGAAACCTTAATTCACTGTTAACAAATGGTACGTTGATTGTTTGGATGTTTTTCTATAATATATAGCAGGGTAACTTGTAGTTTTCAACATCAATTTAAAGGTTAGCCATTTTGTTTCCTTTCTTTTTTCTTTTGAAAAAAGTACTTTGTGCATAAATGATATTCATTTGTTGATTAAGATCATTCCTTAGTTGATTGTGAATTATGTTTAAAAAAAGAATCAATAATGATTTTTATTAATTTTTTCAAAGTGAATCCCTAATGCTTTAGTATTTGGTAACATTGAATTTAATTTAAAATAAGCAACTTAATCAAGATAATCCCTAAATATTTTGGATGATTTGATTTGTGGACTTATTATAACCAATTCTCTGTGGATCAATACTCGGACTTTTGAGTTTTTATTACTTGAGACAACCTACATTTGAGCATTACAACTTAAAAATTTTAGCAGTAATAGGGTTATATTGAGAAAGTTCTTGACAGGTTTAACATGAGTAATTGCAAGCCTGTGAATACACCATTGGCAACCTGCCTCAAGTTATCTGTATACTTGTCATCCACAACACATGAAAAGGTGGAGTGCATAAGGCATGTTCCTTATTCCAATGCAGTTAAAAGTCTCATGTATGCTATGATTTGTACTAGACCTAATATAGCTCATCCTATGAGTGTAGTAAGCTATGGCTTCCCTTGGAAAAAAAATACTGGAATTCTGTAAAGTGGATATTATGATATTTGAAGGGCATTAGTCATGTAGGCCTAGTATTTAATAAAGCAACTTCACATATAACTGAGTTAATAGGTTATGTAGTTTCTGATTATATAGGAGATCTAGACAGAAGAAGATAATTGACAAGTTATGTTTTGATCTTATCTGGTTATACCATTAGCTAAAAGGTAACATTGTAGATTACAATAGCATTGTCAACTATAGAGGCTAAATACATGGCTATTTCAGAAGCAGTAAAGGAAGCTTTGTGGTTAAGAGGTCTTGTGAGTGATCTTAGGTTGTGGTAATAGCAGATAGTTATACATTGTGATAGTCAGGATGCTATCCATTTAACTAAGAATCAAATGTTTCATGAAAAGACAAAGCATGTTGATGTTAGGTTTTATTTGTCAAAGATGTAGTTTTAGAGCATTTTGTTGTAGTGTAGAAAATTTTCACACATGAGAATCTGACAGACATGTTGACTAAAGCAGTTTCTATGGCCAAGTTCAAGCATTGCTTGGACTTGATTTGTGTTTGTAACATTTAATAAGCCCTTGAGGGAGTAGTGGAGAGGTTGAGGCAAATCTATTCCTAGGTAAAGATTTGTAGAATTTGTGACTCATATTCGATAATCGATACAGTATATTAAGGTATTTTGATGCAATTGAGCCATGTCCCCACTCTTTTATGGTATTGTACATGTATATTTATATAAGCATATTGTTTGGGTATTGTTTTTATTATATGGGCTTAACTCGACTCAGTTTTAGTTTTGAACTTAACCCAAACTGGGACTATATATTTGGGGGTTTAGTGCAAATGGTTGTACAATTCTTCTCTTTCATTCTTAGTGAAATCCACCTTTCTCTCCAGTGGTTTTTCCTTTGAAATTTTTAAAGGTTTTCCACGCAAATACGGTGCTGTCTGTGTTTGTGTTGGTTTTCTATTTTTTTATTTGCTTGATTTTTCATAAAACTTCCTCTTCTCCTTTGAGAAGCTGCAAATCTAGCAAAATATTGACATAAGACAACACATATTTGCTCTCATCCTCTTTATCTTTGTTTAACCTCTCTTTCTTTACCCTTTGTCTATTAGGTTGGGTTTCACTCTTATTTAAAGACTGATCTAAATTTTTAAGCCCACATGATTAATGACAATATTTTTTTAGATTGGTTTGGTGTGGCTGTAAGATGTGTATGTGCGTGAAGGAGGTGTATAGCTGTGAGAAGAAAAGAAAGCATTTTTTTTTTGTAGAAAATTTCAATCTTGTATAGTTTTTATCAAGCTGATAATCAGGTGGTGATTTTAACTTTGTTTTTACTTAAATTATATATGGAAATTCCGCATATATAGTTCTTCATTTTGTGTAGTGTGATTGACCATTAAAGCTCTCTAACACACCTAGTGTTAACATCTACAGCAGCCTTCTTTTCAAAATTTTCCATTTAGGTGTTGTATTTATTGGTGTATTTGGCTAGAATTTTCTTTTGCTCTCACTTTCTGGTTAAGCATCTATTTATTTCTAAGGCTATAATTTTGTAAGAAAACTCTTATACTTTTCATTTGGCAATAGTAAAAATTCTTTTGGGACCATGGTTTTTTAGTCTCATTCACATTGAGGAGGAAGTTTTTCATGTAAAGTTGGCGTTTCTTGTGATTTTGGTTTGATTTACTCTCGTTGTTTTTATTGTTTTTGATTTACTTGATTGCTTCATCTTGGTTTAGGCAAAGTAAGAAGAATTAAATTCATACTAATTTTTATTGTTGCTACTTTGCTAGTGCTGTTTCTTTTGTTTCTTCCTCACAAAGTGATTTCAGAGAAGCTATTATTTTGTTTTAAACGATGGAGGTTAACACAAGTAGAATGATGAATTTAAATGGTTTCGACTATGGACTTTGTATGGGTAGGATGGAAGTTTTGCTCTATGTCAAAGATTACTATCTACCAATGTTTGCCACTGAGAAATTCAATCATAAAAGAAAATAGGAATGGGCTTTAATGCATCGACAAGTTTGTGGCTATATTAGGCAGTAGGTAGATGATAATGTGTTGAACCATATAAATGGAGAAAAACATGCTCAAATGCTTTGGAACATGTTGGAACAATTGTATGCCTAGAAGACAAGGAATAACAAGTTTTTTTCGAAAAAGCAAATGATGGCATTGAGATATAGAGATGGAACTTTGATGACTCATCACTTGAATAATTCTAAGGAATTATTAATTAGCTTGCTATTATGGGAATCAATTTTGAAGATGAAATTCCAGGTTTATGGCTTCTTGGTACCTTACCAAATTCATGGGAGACATTCAGAGCATCATTGTCTAATTATGCATCAGATGGTATTATTTCTTAAAGTTTGCTAAAATTAGTATTTTGAAGGAAGAGAGGAGAAAGAAAACACAAGGTTCCTCTTCACAGTCAGAAGCTTTAGTTTCATATTTTAGAGGGAGATGCAAAAGTTAAGATTCCAATAATAAAGAGCATAGCAGAAGCAAATAAAAAAGAATATAAAAATCTTGAGTGTCACCATTGTTGTCAGAAAGGACATATCAAGAAATATTGCTACAATTGGAAAAGAAAACATGAATTGAGTAAGTAGAAAGAAAAGAAGACTAAACATAATAGTAATAATGACAAAGTTAATGTTACTCTTGAAAATATTTTGACTGTTCAAGAGTATGATGCAATCAACCTTGCTCATAATGAGACCAATTTGGTGATAGATAATGGTGCCTCTGTTCATATTATAGCTAAAAAGGATTTGTTCTTGTCACACCCTGACATAAGAGGGTCGAGGAGTGATCTATCATACACATAATATAAAAACTAATACATCTAACTAAAAATTCATCAGAAATCTTAACTTTGTAAACACAATAATCAAGTCAAATGATCTTTATGTTTAGCCTCCAAAACATGAAAATGACCAAACTAATAAACCAAACATAAATTCAACACCTAAAATTTTTTTTGAAAACCAAGGGACGACAGAAGTTTTGCCAATCAGCTACGTGAACATGATGACTTATCTAGGAATCACAATAAACTATAATGAGTATTAACTCAATAAGCATACTAGTTTTTCATATACAAAAATACATACATACATACACTTATATATATTTATATATATATATATTGTGTATGTGTATGATATTCAATATGAAAAAGTATGGTTTATTCTCAAAGAATGCATATAAAAGTCACTTCATAATTTCACATTTAGAGCTTTCATTCACATTTAGGAATATCTTTATTCAATGCTTGAGACAGACGTCGATGACTTTCCATATATGGGGTATCAGCAAGTGGGACACAAAATTTCACACACAAAGAACACTCATGCCCAAAGGTAAGAGCTATGCCCTCACCCTGATCATCGGTGAGTCCTCCCACGTGCACAAATCTGTCAACACACAAATGCAAAGACTCAAAATCCCAAGGGTACCCAAGGGTTTATCCCATGTCATACGGAACACATAGCACATATCACATATACCATACCCGAAGGAATGGCCGCATATATTAAAAAGTTCCACAAATACTTATAATTGCCTACTAAGAAAGTAATGAATTCCAATACCCTTAAAATTCACAAAATCATAATTTTCATAAATATTTCCTTTCAAAGTCACTTACTCATTTCTCAAAACGTGATGCATGTGTTCATGCTAATGTCAATGCTCCATGATTTATGCATAACACATAAACACATAGTTATAAACAAATATATCGACATATAATCATAAGAAAATTGATAATTTCATATTAATAAATAATTCCAAAACTTTTGTAAACATATTCGTACAAAAATACATATGTACAAAAATACATATGATCCGAGTTAAAAAGTCTAGTACACTTACTTCTTGATGCTCCAACCAAATAGAAAAATCACTTTAATCGTAAAATCAAGGATTAATTCTCATAAGTCACATAACCGAAAGGATATAACACTTATTATTTGCGAAACTTAGTCACTTGCCTCTAATAATTCAGTAGGTTTATTGAATATAGATAGGTCCCTAATTTTAATAAATTAACCACTTAACTATTGGATATAAAACTTTGCAGAAATCACTTAGACACAAATATAGTAGCATGGTAAAATTTTTGGAATAAAATACACTTCGAAGCTATTTTAAATAATTTCTGTTTTGGGCTCCTCAGATTCTGTCAATCACAACTTTCAGTGAGATTGCTCACTTTGCAAATTAATCATAAAGCAATCACTTGGAATTAGCCCAAAAAATTTTAATATGTTACAATAGACATGGTAAGAAACCATTATCTAAATTTTCACAATTTTTGGAACTGTTTGTCAACCCAAAAAATTTTATCATTTAGAAATTACGTAGAAATCTGTATTTTCTAGCATCTCAGCGCTAGATTCAAAAATTCATATAAAATCGAAAACAAAACATTTTTGAACAAAATAAAATAAATTGATCATGACCGTTAAGATGTCTAGTTTACTTGGTTAAAATAATTTACCAAAATACACAATATATGAATTTATAAAATTCTTGCACCGAGCCATTGTCTAAGGTCTAGGATTTTGCAAAAGTTTCCCTTGTTATCAATATTTAGTCCTACAAATTCTTTAATCAATTCCATCACCAAAACTTAAGCTTATACACTATAATTAACCTATGCCTTTAATCTTCTCATTAGATTTAATATATATCTATGCTTCATATTAATAACATAAAATACAATAAAAGTTGAAGAGATTATTGGATTACCTAGGTTACTCTCAACTTCTCCTTCAAAATCACTAAGTCTTTTATACTCTTATCTACTTCTCTTGGAAGCTTCACTACTCACTTGATGGCTAAGCCTTTGTGAGGAAAGTTATTTGTAGTTGAAGCTAATCATCCTAGGTCATTGATTTGGTTGTTATACCTAACACTTAACCAAATCTCAACCATCCATTTTAGTAGTTGAAACCAATCATTCTAGACAATTGATTTGGTTGTTATACCTAGCAATTAACCAAATTTTAACCATCCATTTTAGTGTATGAAACCAATCATCCTAGACCATTGATTTGATTGTTATACCTAACACTTAACCAAGTTTTAACCATCCATTTTAGTATATGAAACCAATCATCCTAGGCCATTGATTTGATTTGCTTATTATAGCTAACACTTAATCAAATCTCAACCATCCATTTTAGTAGTTGGACTCCTTAAAAATAGGCTAAGGAAATTGGATTTCCATGATCTTTTCCCTTTCTAAAACCGTAGTACTTAAGGTTAAGCTTGCATTTTGGGTCTTACTAAGTAAGCTCTCACTTAATACTATATTTACCCTTATAACAATTCTAAAATACTTATAAAGCCTACAACCTAAAACCAAGAATCAATTAATCTATCTAAGTACTAGCATACAATATACATGTATAGGTAAATAGATTTCATACCGTTGAGGGGTGTTACATTCTCCTCTTATACAACTTGTGATTTTATAGCTATCAGGACAGTTAATAAAAGAGTGACACGATGTGCAGGTATTGGAGATGTTTGCTTGAAGACCGTTAATGGTTCTAGATTAGTTCTCAAGCGTGTCAAGCATGTTCTAGATATTTGACTTATTCTTCCTTCTGTTGGTAAGCTTTGTAATAGTGGCTATGGCATTAATTTTTCAAGAAACAACTGGAAACTCACTAAAGGTGCTATGGTTATTGATAGTAGTAAAAAGTATTTCACTTTATACCTTAATTAAGCTAAAATTGCTAAAGATGTTGTACATGTAGCTAAATCAGAAGATGGAATTGAGTTATGGTATAAGTGATTATGTCATACGAGTGACAAGAGGATTGTTGAGCTAGCTAATAAGAATGTATTACCTGTGGTGAAAAAAGTAGACTTGAAGAGGTGTATTCACTGTTTAAAAAAGAAGCAATGCAGAATTTCCTTTAAGAGCCATTTGCCAACCCGAAGACCTGAGATACTTCATTTGGTGCATTCTAATATTTGTGGTCTTATGAAAACCACTTACTCGGTGGTGCATAAATTTTGTATCATTTATTGATAATCATTCAAGAAAAGTATGGGTTTATACTTTAAAGTCAAAGGACCAAAAGGCTAGAAAGAAGTTGACATCCGAACAAATAATGGTGGTATATTTAAGGCCATATAATGCTTATTGTAAAGAATGAACAGAGCACTGGTTGAGAGAGTTAGATGTTTGATTTCACACGCTAGATTGCAGAAATCCTTTTAGGTTGGTGCTTTGAGTACAATAGCACAAGTTGTAAATCTTTCTCTTAGAATTCCTTTATAGCTTTAAGTGCCAGAAAGGATATGGTCAGTAAAAAAGTTTGTTATGATTATTTGCGTATTTTTTGTTGTAGGGCTTTGTGCATATCCCTAAAGATGAAAGATCCAAGTTTGATGTAAAGACTAAATTGAGCATATTTATATGTTATGACTAAGATAAGTTTGGCTACAAGTTATATGATCCAGTTAGCAAGAAAATCATCAAAAGCAAAAATGTTATGTTTAAGTAAGATCATATTACAACAGACTTTGACATAGAAGAAAAGCCAATGCCTTAGAACAATAATGTGTTAGTTATCTTTGACATAATTCCTCCCGTATTGAGAAAGGTCAATATACAAATAAAGTCTAGAATGATCAACCAAATATAGTTGATGATGATGGTCCTACATAGGAGTAGACAGGCTTCTACTAAATACTCTATCTGTGATTATATTTTATTGACCGACATATGAGAGCTTGAGTGTTACGAAGAGGCTATTAATGATTATCACAGAGATGAATGGATTTAAGTTATGCAAGATAAGATGCGTTCTTTACATGAAAACCAAACTTTTAAGCTAGTCAAGTTGTCTGAAGGCAGGAAAGCAATGAAAAACAAGTAGGTGTTTAGAATAAAGCATAAAAAACGTAGTTTGAGGTTATGGTATAAGGCAAGATTTGTTGTTAAAGGATTTGGGTAGAAGAAAGGCATTGATTTTGGAGATATATTTTCTTCTATTGTTAAGATAACTTCTATTCATACAGTACTTGGTTTGGCAGCTAGTCTTTATTTAAAGATTTAGCAAATAGACGTGAAGACCGTTTTCTTTCATGGTAACTTGGAGGAAAGAATATACATTGAGCAACTAGAGGGATTTAAAGTGAAAGGCAAAAAAGATTATGTTTGCAAATTAAAGAAGAGTCTTTACAAGTTAAAGTAAGCCTCGAGGCAATGTTATAGGAAATTTGAGTTAGTCATGTAAAAGTAAGGTTACAAGAAGAATACTTTAAATAGTTGTGTTTTTGTGTAAAAGTTTTTGGGTGATGATTTTATCATTCTTTTTCTTTATGTAGATGACATTCTTATTACTAATAAGAATGCTTGTAGGATTGATGCTTTGTAGAAGCAATTGAGTAAGCCTTTTGCCATGAAAGACTTGGGTGCTGCAAAACAGATGTTGGGAATTACAATTAGACAAGATAGTTTAGCAAGAAAGTTGTATTTGTCACAAAAGAATTACATTCAGAAAGTACATCAATACTTTCGCATGGATAATGCTAAGGTGGTGAGTAATCTCTTGCTCCTCACTTCAAACTAAGCACTAAATAGTGTCTTACAATACATGATGAGAAGGAAGGGATAAAGAGAACTCCTTATACTTCAACAATTGGAAGCTTAATATATACCATAGTGTGACTAGACCAGATTAGCCTATATAGTTGGCAGTTGGCATAGTAAGTCGTTTTCTCTTAAATCCAGACAAAGAGCATTGGAATACTGTTAGATGGATAATGAGATATTTTTGTGGTACATCTGATTTGTAGCTTTTTTGGCGTGAAGATAAATTTGTTTTAGTTGGCTTCATGGATGCAGACTTAACTGGAGATATTGATTCTCGCAAGTCTACTTCTGATTATTTGATTAACTTTGTAGGGGTATGTAGATTGCATAAGTACATTGCTCTTTCAACAACAGAGGTAGAGTTCATTACAACAACTGAAGCTTGTAAAGAGTTGTTATGGATGAAGAAATTCCTTAGGGAACCTAATTTTGAGCAAGAAAGGTATATGTTGTTATGTGACAACCAAAAAATTCATCTTGGAAAGAATTCTTCTTTTTATTCAAGATTGAAGCATATTGATACTCATTACTATGAGATAATGGGATGTGCTAAATGCTAAGTTGTTAGATCTTGAGAAAGTTCAAATAGAAATAATGGTCCTGATATGTTGACAAAGTCACTACATAAGGACAAACTTGAGACTTGCCATTCGATTGTGGAATAACAGATTCTTCCAAATAGTCATGAGAGAGAGGTTTGCTGGGTTAGGTTTCACTCTTATTTGGAGATTGGCCTAAACTTGTAAACCCACATGATTAATTACAATTTTTTTTTTAGAGTGGTTTGATGTAGTTGTAAGATGTGTTTGTGTGAAGGTGTATAGTGTGAGAACAAAAGAAAGCACTTTTTTTTTTTCAAAAAATTTTAGTCATACACAATTTTCATCAAGCTGATAATCGAGTGACAATTTTAACTTTGTTTTGGCTCAAATTTTATGTGAAGATTATACACCTATATTTCTTGATTTTGGAAGGTGTGATTGACCATTAAAGCTCTTTAACACATCCACAATTAACATTTACAGCAGCTCTGCTTTAAAAATTTTCTGTGGTCTTAATTTGCCTTTTCCTTTTCGGTATTGCATTTATTAATGTATCTGGTGAGATTTATCTTTGGCTCTCACTTTGTGGTTGAGTATATATTTATTTCTAAGGCTGTAATTTTATAAGAAAACTCTTGTACTTCTTATTTGGTGATAGTGAAATTTCTTTTAAAATCATAATTTTTTACTCTCATTCACATAGAGAGGGGGTTTTACCACTTAAGTTTAGTGTCTCTTGTGGTTTTGATTTGATTTACTGTTGTTGCTTTTATTATTTTTGATATACTTGATTGCTTCATCCAAAGAAGTGAATTAAAGAGTGAGAAACTGCAACAACCAAAACAATGCAGAAAATCAAAAATCAGCAGCAAAAATAGAGGAAAAATAGAATTTTTAAACATTAAATTGCAGAATTTTTCTGGGCAATTTATCTAAACCCAAAATTATATTTTTCACATAAATACGCCTTATGTAGCTCCCACAAGAAACATACATATGTCTCAAATTCATTGATGGGTTGTAACTATGTTAAAATACTAACAAAACATAAGATACATTATGTTTTCTGTGTGAATAGTACCCATAAATAGTCACGTGAACAGTATAAAAAATTAACACATTTATATTAAGATATGGAGATTACGATGATAAACAAGGATTCTATAGTTGAAATTTGCATCTTCAACAAGAGGTTTGAAAAGATTAAAAAAAAAAAAATTCGTCGGTGATAGAAATGAATGAGCAGCAATTACACGTATATAATGGGTTAAGTGTGACCTTTTATATTTTATGTCAACGTATATAATGGGGAGCAAAGTAGAAAATGTAGGTTTTGCATTAAAAAATAATCAAGAATTAATGGCTATCAGTATAGGATAACAACATATTCATTCATTAACTTTATTGAAAAAATGAATTAGAATATAATTTTCCTAATTTCAACATTTTCATCCTCGTGGATGTCATCCCTCGCCAAAAAAATTTGGAAGGGTAAAATTGATAATTTTGACTTCTAATAATTAAAAAGAGAAAAGGGGAAAAAATGGAGGAACAGGGTTTTGACGAAACATGGGTGATAAATGATAAATATATAAATGTTAAGGATCAAAATATTAAAATTGAATAAATCACGTGCCGTCAAAATTCATGAAGAGTAATATTATTCTTTGTGATATTATAAAAGTAAAAAAAATATTTTAGTTCAATAAAAATAATATTGTAGTTTTACCTTTCTAAATTTTTTATCGCGGCAACACTAATCGTAAGGGCATAGGTCGTATCAAGCAATAAAATAATAAGTCCAAGTATTATTCCACAAAGATTAAAATTTAAAACAACTACTAAATACCATAGCCTTAAAAGTCTAATTTTATGTAAGCAATTCAAGTTGACTAATTGTATAAGTAAATAAAACTTAACTCAATGGCTAATTAAAAGAGAAATGGACGTTGAATTGAAGAGTGATAAAGAATGAATTAATTAATATGAGAATAAGAGATCTCGGACCTTGATTTCACTTAGCTTGTATGGCTGCCCATGCTCTCGACCAAAAGGGAAATGATTTGCATGATGAGTGCATGGGAGGGAAATAGTGCGCAGCAGTGGCACGGCCACACACCTGGAAAGCAGGTCATGCCCTGAGCTCTGTCCCAAAGCATAATGTTACTAAAAAATACCTCCCCTTACACCGAACTTGTTGAACAACCGACATCCATACTTGAAACACACACAAAAACCTGCAAATAAGAAACCAATCCAAAACTGAAAACTAAACGAGAAACCGAAACTTCAATTTAAACAAAAAAATTCAAATTGTGAAAAGCTTAGGTTGTCTCCCAGGTAGCGCTTGATTTGATGTCCTTATCTGGACTTCACTATTTAATTAGATCAAGTGGGATTTTCGAATAGAATATTCACCATATTTTGTCCTTCTCCATTGAAATAAAACTTGAGCTTTTGGTCATTCACACTAAACAACCTCCTATCTATATCTTTCAAATTGGGTTTACCAATATGTAATGCTTCGTCAATTTTGAACAAAGCTAATTTTCTTGGTTTTGCCTTACTAAGAATCAACTTTAGTCTTGAATTTAGCACTCAGTCACGATGCAAAATATCTATTAAAAGCCAATCTATGATGCGGTTTCTTTTTCTTTTTTTTGAAAATTTTAGCATCTTCATAAACATCTTTCCAAGACTCTTCCATCTCATGCCTAACCATATTCACCATATTATCATTAATAACATCTACCCTAGGACAAGTGCTTGTGTTGTTTGTAGCTTTCTTCTTATGGTAAAAGCTTGACATTTTCTTTATTTAACTTCAATGTCATCTCACCATATTGCACATCAATCAAAACTCCTCCACTAGCTAGGAAAGTTTGCCCATGAATAATGGGAATTGCTCGGTCTTTCTCCATATCAAACAACATAAAATCAACCGAAAAGATGAATTTATCTACCTTGACTAACAAATCTTCTATAACTCCCTAAGGATAAGTAATGGACCTATCCACCATTTGCAAGGAAATAGTCGTCGACTTCACTTCACTAAGGCCTACCTTCTGAAAGACTAAAAGTGACACTAAATTTATGCTTGCCCTAAGATCACACAAAGCTCTCTCAAAATTTGATTTGCCAATTGTGCACAGGATAGTAAAACTACTCGGATCTTTCTCCTTCTTTGGCAACTTTTGTTGAATAATAGAGTTACATTCCTTCGTTAGCTTCAACATCTCATACTCCTTCAAACACCACTTCTTAGAAATTACTTGATGAATTTCAAGTAATTCGGCATTTATTCAAGCACATCGCAAATGGAATATTAATGTAAAGCTTTTTAAACATCTCCAAGAACTTTGAAAATTGAGCATCCAATTTTTTTTTTTTTTTGAAATCTCCAAGGGAATGGCAAAGGTAGAGTGATGATGTGGGGATTATCCAAAAATGAGATGCCTCTAAACCTTGATGCCTTTTTTGGTGCTTTTGATTCAACTTTTTTGCTTTTCTTTTCCCTCTCATTAGGCTTAAGTGGTTCTAATTCTTTACCACTCCTAAGAGTGACAGCTTTGCATTGCTCTCTTGGGTTGACCTTTGTATCACTCAGAAATTTTTCTTCTTGAAGAGACTTAATTAATGTAGCAAATTGGCCAACTTGCGCTTCGAAGGACTTCATTGTTGCTCCTATATTCACCATATGAGTTTCCATGTTATCTAGCCTAGCTTCATCTTTGTTGAACTAATTCTTAGTCTCTACAATGAATGTGCTCAAGAGGTCTTCTAAAGATGGCTTCTTTTTGGCCATGGGCTGTTGTTGAAATCCTTCTAGTGGTGATGGTAGTATTGCCTTGCTTGCATTGCCATAAGAAAGATTTTCATGGTTTCATAGTCCCAGATGGTAATGGGTCAGCACATTGTTACTTAGCCAAAAGTTGTAGCTGCGGTTGTTGATATGCTGAAACTATTCTTGCATAAAACCCTTATCAACATATGACGAACTAGCAACCATTGCTTTCTCTTGACTTGATGATACATCCTTTATAGTAAGATTTTTAATTTGGTTTGTCAAAGTTGCTACTCGGGCTAAAAGTGTTGCCATGTAATCTACCTTATGAGCTCTCACAGCTCTTTTCACAATTGACCTCTTACTCAGCCATTAGTAGTTGTTGCACGCTATTTTTTTGAGCAAACCATAGGCTTCCTCAACCATTTAGGACAACAAAGTACCACCAGCTGCTACATCTATAATTGTTCGAGTTTCCCCATTCAATCAATTGTAGAAGAGTTAGATTTGGAACCAATCTTGGTAACCATACTGAGGACACTTCTAGATTAAGTCTTTAAATCGCTCCCAAGACTCATACGATGACTTAAAGTCAAGCTACCTAAACTGTACGATCTCTCCCATTAGTTGCAAAGTGTTCGATTATGGAAAGAACTTGAAAAAGAACTTCTGAGCCAATTTTTCCCATGTGCTGATGATATTACCCGATTATAAGGATTGCAACAAACCTTGAGCCTTAACCCTTAACGAAAACAAAAACAACCTCATTTGGATCAAATCTTGGTCTACTCCATTCATCTTAATGGTGTCACACACTTCTAAAGCATAGCCAAATGGATATTAGGGTCCTCATGAGACAAGCTCCCAGATTGATTTTGTTGAACCATGTTTATTAATACGAGTTTAAGCTTGAAATTGTTGGCATTGATTGCTTCCTAACGAATCCTCGAATAGCTATCATTAACGAACGACTAGAAGCAATCTCGAAGTGCCCTTGGTTGTTAGGGTTGTGGTGGTGTTTGTTGATTTCCTTCATTGTCCATAGTTCTAAATCAATCCCTTCTTTTTCTTCTCAATTAGCAAAAAGTCTTTTCAATCTCTAGATCAAACGCAATAAGTTCAAGGCTTCTCTCCCTTTGCATGCGCCTATGGAATCCACAAATAAAACAAACAATTAAGCTAAAACAAAAGGAAAATAAAGGCCTAGATTAAGATTGAACAATGCTACTATAATATCAGTAATAATTCAAAGTTTTTGATCCTCGGAAATGGCAACAAAAACTTGATCACGACAATGCTAACTGCAAGGGCATAGGTCGTGTCAAGTAAGAAAATAATAAATATAACTATCATCTAGCCAGGATTGAAATTTAAAACAACTACTTAATACTATAGTCTTGAAACTCTAATTTTATCCAAGCAATTCAAGTTGGCTAATTGTGAAAGTAAATAAAACTTAACTTAATAACTAAGTAAAAGAGAAATGGACATCGAATTAAAGAGTGTCAAAGAATGAATTGATTAATTTGAGAATAAGAGATCCAGGATCCTGATTTCACTTATCCTGTCCAATGTTTTTCCTACTTAGTTATTAATAATGTGATATGATTTTATTTACTAATCATAGGATTTAAAGTGGATTCGCTACCTGTCTCGAGTGTAAAACGAATTACTTACGCAAAATTTCTCAAATTTTGTATCTCTTCCAAACTTAGTTAATTAAGCATTCCTTAAGTATATCCTACTTAATTACTTAAAATAATTCAATTACCTCCTGGTTTTTACCTTTAATCTAAGTAATTATTCGATTATGTAGGTGCTAAATTCCTCCCGAAACCTTAGTACACTAAATTGTACTCCCAAGTATTAATTCATCCATCGTAGATCATTCAATTTATCAAACAATAAATTAGAATCAATTAATGCAAGTAAACACAAGTAAATAGAATCAATCTACATTAAAAACATGACAATTAGTTAAACATAATCAAAGTAAGCTACACCAAGATCCTAGATTAAGAAATATAGCCAACTATCTCAGATATCAACATAAAAATCATCATGTATTCCATAATCTTTAATTCAATAAATTAAACCCAAATGAAATACAAAATGAAAATGACAAGGTTAAGATGTTGGACTCAAATGAAAGCTTCAATGATTCTTCTCAAGGTCTTCTTCCAAAGCCTTCATTTGAATCAATCCACTTCCCTCTCTAGAATCCTTTCTTGTTCTTCACTTTCTCTCACCCAAAACTCAATTTTCCATTCATGGTTAATAATGGCTGGCTTCCATAAGTATAAAAACCTAAAATATACCCAAATTTGACCATTAATTGATGATCTCACAACCTAAAATCATCCAAAGACGTCTAGGAGGTGCAGAGGCGCTCAAAATGGCGCAAGGGCACAGTGGAAGCTTGACCGAGGCACGCAGCCGCACCACCCTCTCGGTCCATTTGGCCTTCTTACCCTGGGCCATGCAAGCAGCCCATAATCATTGGCTTTTGATTTTCTTGTACTTTGGTCCTTAAAACTTTTGCATTTTGGTCTCCATTTCCTTTCTGACTTTTCCAACATTTCTTTTTCAAACTAATTTCATCTTGAATGACCGTTTACTATCTTTTTTGTACAAGGCACTAAAATTCATCAAATATTAATAAAACTTAAAAATTTACAAAATAATTAAAGTTCCGAAGTGACCGATAAGTGTGTATTCTACACACTTATCAATTTTGAGGAAAAACATCTTACCATTAATTTTTAGGCTATACGAGAAACTCCCTAAAAAATGTCAAAGCAACTGAATTCTAGGGTATGACAGCTCAAGCACATTGACGTTTCATGGTGCAAAGTCGGTTTCAGTCCCCAACCAGTTCGGATAGAGGTGGTCTAAGTCCCCTTTACATAATAGCCCTTGGGACCAACGCCGACTTTACACCATGAAACATTAATGTGCTTGAGCTGTCACACCCTAGCACACCCAGCAAGTATGCGACCTCTCGTGCTGTGACATTCTCCCTCACCAAAAATCGTGCACACCCTTGTGCACGTGGCCATCTTTAAATATTTTGCCAGCTTAATTGGTAAACCATCGAGGTACTACCCTACATACCGCTCCACTTCATCACGCCCATCTCCCATGGAAGCCAGGGAGATTCTCGTAAAGAGAACACAGTAACATCTAGTCATACGGGCATGCCATCCTCGACGCAAGGTGGTAGCAGCGCTTGGCGTAGATGAGGCACTGTACGGTTGCCTTTCAAACCACTATACTCATCTTCCCTTAGGAAGACCCCATACCGTGGGACACAACAACATGGTACGAGCTTGCTCACATTCAGGGTAACGTAGCGAAGGGTCACACGATAGACACCCCGTTTTTCCCTCGCCTAATCTTACAGGCTATTATACTCGGCCATGTTAGTGGATTCCTACAAGAGTTAAGAATGTAGCAATATTTTGTGGGGGAGAATGTCACGGCACGAGAAATTGCATACTAGCTAAGTCTGCTAGGGTGTGACAGTTCAAGCACATTGATGTTTTATGGTGCAAAATCGGCTTTGGTCCCAAAGGCTATTATATAGAGGGGACTTAGACCACCCCTGCCTAAATGCATACTCACATTTGGGGCAGTGTGGCGAAGGGTCACACGATAGACACCTCGCTTTTCTTTCGCCCAATCTTACGGGCTATTATCCTCATCCATCTCGATAGTGTCCCATAGGATTCAGGAACGTAGCGAGATTTTGTAGAAATTCTCGTTCCTGCTCTAATACCATTTGTCACGTGCCCAAGTAAGCCTTGAAAACCTAAGATCATTTTGTAGGTGTGTGTTGGCGTGAGTAGAGAAGTAATACACTGCCAAAGAGAGAAATTGCAAGTGAAAATAGTAGAGAGAAAGAAACCCAAGTTCTGCCTTTGTTTTGGAAATGGAAACGGTTGGTTTTTTTTCATTACACTACCTTTACATTTGTATACACGAGATGAATGGATGAGATTTCACCCTTTTACAAATGGATGGTGGAGATTAATGTCACGGCACGAGAGGTTGCATACTAGCTGGGTGTGCTAGAGTGTGACAGCTCAAGCATATTGATGCTTCAAGGTGTAAAGTTAGCTTTGGTCCCAATGGCTATTATGTAAGGGGGACTTAGACCACCCCTGCTCGAACTAGTCAAGGACTGAAGCCGTCCTCCTGATGAGGTCGAGGTAAGCCGAAACCAGTTAGATGTGTGACGCGCTAACAAAGATTACTCTCGACATGGGGTCTATGAGGGGGTCACACTTGCCACTCTGCTGGGCACGTGACAAATGGTATCAGAGTAAGAACGAGAATTTTCACAAAATCTCACTATATTCTTGACTCCTGTGGGAATCTACCGAGATGGCCAAGAATAATAGCTCGTAAGATTGGGCGAGGGAAAAGCGGGGTGTCTATCGTATGACCCTTCACCACGCTGTCCTGAATATGGGCATGTCACACCATGTTGTTGTGTCCCACAATATGGGGTCTTTCTGAGGGAAGATGAGCATAGTGGTTTTAAAGGCAACCGCTTAGCGCCTCATCTACGCCAAGTGCTGCTACCACCTTGCGCTGAGGATGGCATGCCCGCACGACTGGATATTATCGTATTCTCTTTACAAGAGTCTCCCTAACTTGTGGGAGAGATGGGTGTGATGAAGTGGAGCGGTATGTAAGGTAGTCCCTCGATGGTCTACCAATCAAGCTGGCGAAATATTTGAAGATAACCACGTGCACAAGGGCGTGCACAATTTTCGGTGGGGGAGAATGTCATAACACAAAAGGTCGCATACTAGTTAGGTGTGCTAGGGTGTGACAACTCAAGCACATTGATGTTTCATAGTGCAAAGTCGGCTTTAATCCCAAGGGCTATTATATAGAGGGGACTTAGACCACCCTTACTCGAACTGGTTGAGGACTGAAGCCATCCTCTTCATGAGGCCAAGGCATGCTAAAACCAGTTAGATGTGCGACGCGCTAATAAGGCTTACCCTCGACATGGGGGTCTATAAGGGTGCCACATGTGCTGCTCCGCTGGGCACATGGCATATAGTTTACTGGAGGAGAGTGGATGCACCAACATCAAGAAAAAGAGAAAGCTACGCGTGATAGGGAGAGAATTCAATGGATTGTGGAGCATTTTGGGGCAATCATGGTGATGAGAGGCGATTGAGGGAGTTGTGGTGTAGTGATCCTTTGTCGTGTGGATAACATTAAAACGATGGGTTGGTTTCCAAACCACTAAGTGAATTGGTACTTTTTCGTGTGGTCGTGCCCTCTCTTGACAATAGTGATGAGTTTCAAATTGGGTTCCAAATCACTTAAATTCTTGATGATGGGCATATTTTGAGTTGTGTATGGGCGTGGTTGATGGTAGCTGTGAAGCAGTTGAATGGTTGTGGCAGCTCTTAATTTAAGGTTTTTAATTATATAATTATTTTTTATTTAATATAATTTATTTTTAAATTAAATAAGTATTTTATCCAAATATAAAACATAATTATAATTTTTAATTTTTTAATTTTAATTTTGAGTTATAATGACAATTATACCTTTTTTAAGTATATCGAAGAAGGAAAAATCTGATGGAAGAAGTTTTAAGTGACTTCTTAACATTTATTTTCAAAAACGAAGATTCAACTATCATTCTCTCAAGACAAAATATTTTTTTGGCAACAGAAAATGATTCTAGTGTCTATAATCAGCAATGTTTAATTCTTTTTTCATTTAATGCATTTTTATACTGTTTATTGTTTAATTTTTGTATTTTTAGGAAAAAAAAATCTCTTTTTGAACTTTTTTTATGTAACATATGCTGTTGTATCTTGTCCTGTTGAGCCACAGTGGACTCTAATTTTTTAGGTTTAATTAATTTGAATTACTAAAATTTAATTTAATTGGTTTTTATATAATAACTATTATTACGCGTGTTGTTGTTTTTTTGTAATTTTAAATATTTTAATTTATTAATCTCATTTACGTGCTAGCTTATTTTTAATCTGTCTAGACTTTCTTGTCTAAATGCAGGCTGGACATAATAAACTCATTTAGACTTTCATATTGTACATCCTATTTGTTATGTAAAAGTGGCGTAGTGATGACTTGTTTGACACCTCTATATTGTAAAACTTGTTCTATAATTCCAAAATTTACTCCAAAAAATTTAATCCAAATAACATGAGAAGTGAAATAGTATCCGTTTGTTGGATAATAAATTTTTACTATTTTAACAATTAATTATTACGCATCTCAATTATCTAATAAATAGATAGGTATGTCATCTCAAATACATTCTTTACATAAAAATTTGGGATATTCAGTATTACTTAACCATCACATGAATTTAAAAGAAAAAATAAACTATAAATAAGCTTGCGCAATCTAAACCAGCAGACCAAACACGCCCTATATGTCCTCTATATAGTGTATGTGTATTGGAGAGTGTTTTTGACTTCTGCTGATGATTAGGAAATCCTTTGCCGTACATCTTGGAATAGAAACCCAATCCAACTTTCTTTTATTTTGAAAAAAAGTGGAAAAACAAGTGAGTGAACACTTTTTTCTAATGATTTTGGATTTTGAAAACGACGAGCTATATTAACTCTAACATATATGAAACCAAAAACCACTTAATAAATATGCTTGTAGTAAATATATACCGAAAATATTATTTAATTCTCGGAGAAAGATTGAGCCTGGACAGAATTCTTCATCACTGTCATGAACTCATCCTTCTCTAATAAATCAACTTCATCTCCATCGACAGCTTTCCGCTCGAAACTCCAAATCAAATTCACCAGAAAATGCTTCAAATGAAGCATAGCCAAATCAAGTCCAGGCCAAATCCTTCCCCCACTCCCAAATGGCATCATCTTTATTTCCCTATCCTATTATATCAAATGCTTGATCAACTCCTCCATTTCATCACTTGAAATCTTTCTGGCTTGAAGGCCATTGGATCCTCCCAGTGCTGAGAAATTTTTAGTTGTAGGTCTACATATTAACATTAATTACAGATTATATGTACTAATTATTAGTCTATTAAAAATGATTCATTAAGCTAATTAACTTATTAGGCTTTTAAAAGCCTATTTGGTTTTACTTTTGATTAACTAAAAAAACTTCTTTAATGTTAAAAACCCTTTTCAATTTTTTTGTTTTGGTCATTTGATTGTTATGAAAAAGGGCTTTTGATAGATTAAAAAAGCTAAAAAGCTCCATAGGAAGAAACCCAAATGAGTATTCTTAAAAGTTATGTAATGTCAAAAATCTCCATTATTATTTCTTAAATTCTTATTTAACTGTCTTTTATGTTATTGTAGTTACAAGCATTATTGACCACCATTTCTGCATCATAATCTACAAGGTTAGTTCATCTTTTATATATATAAGTTTAAAATTAATTAATTTGTCTTTATTGTCTTTATTTACTAAAATTTAGGTAGCATTTGTTTTTTTTATCTGAAAGTTGAATATAATTGAAATATGAATTTAACTGAAATCTAAATTTAAATAATATATTTTTTTTATACATCTAAAAATAAGTATTAAGTTGCTTGTTGTTATAAAAATAAAAAGTACGAAAATTGTTATTTTAATATATATACCCTTTTAAATAATATACTTATATTTTGTAGCAATTTCTTATTAATGTTAACACAATAATCGATAAAAAAAAGATCAAATTTTAATTAAATAAAAAAGATAAATCATATTGTAATATAAATATTGCAAGTATGTAAATAATTAAATCATAAAGTTAATCAAATGAGTATGAAGACAAGCATGGCTCTATTATATCACTAGGCGATTAAAATTTTCAAACACATCTAACAAAACATGCATTATATTTTGTATAAAAAAAATTCTCAATTAAATAAGAGAAAAATGACTTACGTGTAAAAATTGAGTAGAGAACTGAGAAGACACAAAGAGAAGACCAACTATAGAGAAAAAATATTCAAAATTAGTTAATTGGGGTTTTAATTTTATTTGCAAATAAACTAATAAGATAGGGGTATTTCTGAGAAATAAAAAATTTAAATTTATTAAGACATTTGTTATTCAAATGTCAGTTGAAAATTTTATCTTAATTAGATTAAGATGTTTTTATCCAAAATTAATATGTAAGTTCAAAATCAAACGAATTTTTGACAATTGTATTTAAGTATTCATATTTAAGTTAAAAAAACAAACAGACCCTTAGTTTGTATTATTTTTTATTTCAATCAATATGATTGATGAAATTTAATTATTCATGAAGAACATAAATTAAATTGTTATGTTATACAATAATAGCTTTGTGTATCCATAATTTTTTTTTTATGAAATATTAAATTATACTTTTAAGTTTTTGTTTATATTTAATATGTACAATTGAAGAAATAGATATGAATGAATTTTCTGAAATAATCTTCCCTTCACTTTTTTTTATTGCGTGTTTTCTTCTGCCTGCGTTGTCTTCTTCATGCTTTTTGTTTTTACTGCGTTTCACTTTTCTTGCAGTTTGGAAAAATCAGAATTATAACATTATTATCCCTAATTTTAAATAAATATTATTATTAAATATAATATTAAAATTATATCATTTTTAGTCTTACAGAATAGTATGAAACAAAAAGGACTAAATTGTTAATATTGACAGAACTATATCATAATAATTATTTTCTAAATATGTAGGAACAAAAACGTATACTCCTCTTAAAAACTAAATTTTTTATTTTTTCTTTAATTTGATATTCTATTATTTTTTTAAACTAATTTATATTGTTGTATATTGCAATGTTAGGTCATTTTTTAATTTTTTATTCTTTTGTTGTAATTGCGATGAATGGTAGAATAAATAATTGAAGGTGAAATTTTAAACTTTTATTTTATTGTGTATAGTAATCTAAACTAACCTTCAAAATATAATCTTTTTATGTTATTCTAGGAGATTCCAAAAATATTTAAATATCATTTGAAAGGATTAAAATATGCCAACTAGCTAGATGTTTTGTTCAAAGATTTTGTTTCTACAAGAGGAGTATGGGCACCATTCATGGTTTTTGTACTAAACGATGGTGAAAGTGGATCATCTAAGGAATAAGATTATGATGATAACAATATTAAAGGTCAAGAGGAGAACTTCAATAATGATTTTGATAATTTTGATGGACTTGAGAATATTAACATTCACACAAAAAATAATACTCCTTTAGCACCTACATAAGATAATGTAAATAAAAAGAAAAGAGTAGTTCGAGCAAGAGATGAAGCTGCAGTTAAATTATGTAAACAATTGGATGCCTTGTATGATATTGTAGAAAATAGGCCATCTGTATCTACAAGAAAAGATGAGGGAGGGCCGTTGTTGTATCGTAGAAGCAATGGATATGTTGTGAAATGTGTCGGAGATTGTGAAAGGATGTGAGCTTTTATATTGGCCACTAAACTTTTTCTTACAAAGGAAAAACACTTAAGGATCATGACCTTCAAATCAAATGGTTAAAGCAAATAAAATAGGTTTTCACTTTTGGTTATGTTATCATATAACTATTATTTTACTTTAGTTTATTTTGGGTTTTCTTTTAATGAAAGATTATTATTTGAATGGAGGTAATATATATTTATTTTATTTGGTTTTTATTTAGTTGTAGTAATTATGAATATTATGCATTTTTTTAACCACTAATAATCTTTATTATGTTTTTTTTTTTTTTTAGAAGTATGGTATATTTTGAAAGTGATGATGATAGTGAGTAGAGTTGCACTAATGAAAGTGATGATGAATATGAGTTACTGAAAATGGTATAAACTAGAGTTGTCTTATATGTAAATTATTTCATTAAGTAGAATTTGAAGGTACCATGTCAAACTTTGTCTCAAACAGGTTATTCATTTATAATAGAAGTGCTAAATAGTCATAAAGATAGATGTCACCAACAATTTAAGATGGAAAAACATGTATTTATGAAGTTATGTGAAGTACTAAGTAAATCATATGGCCTTCAAAAGGGTAAAATGTGTCCACAATTGAGTTAATAGCTATGTTTTTAATCACATTAGGTCATGCATTGGGGAATAGATTGGTTTAAAAAAGATATCAACATTCAGGTGAAACTATATCTAGATGGTTTGAAAATGTTTGTCATACGGCTTTCGATTTTTCGAAATCGTCTAACCCACAATTTAAAAGAATTACACAAAAAAATTACAGATGATTATCGATATTGTCCATATTTTAAAGATTGCATTGGAGCGATTGATCGAATGCTTATACCAACTGTCATGCCCACATCAAAGCATATAGCATATATAGAAAGAAAAGGGATTCCTACTTAAATGTGATGGTGTGTATGATTTTAACATGTGTTTTATATTTGCACAGGCTGGATGGGAAGGTATTACTCATGACACACATGTCTTGTTAAAGGCCTTACATAGAGAAAATTTGTATTTTCCTCACCACCATCAAGTTAGTCGTAATGTATAGTTAATAATTAATATTAGGTTTAAACATAAATATTTATTTTAAGTTTTTTTGTTATCTTCAATGTTGTTTTAATAGTTAAGTATTATTTAGGTCCTTATAAAGGTGAGTGGCATCATCTTCTAGATTTTTGACGTAGAAGTGAGCTGAAAGAAAAAAAAAAGGAAATATTTAATCATACACATTCTTCTTTGAGATGCACAATTAAGAGGACATTTGGTGTTTGGAAAAATAGATAGAAAGTTTTACATCAAATGCCTAACTTTCCTTTTAGTAAGCAAGTGAAAATTGTGATTGCTTTAATGATTCTTCATAATTTCATAAGAAATCACACAAAAAAGAACTTTAGCCTTATGATGGTGATGAAGAATTATTCCCAACTAGTGCAGGAGAAAATGAAAGGGAAACGAATAATGAAGAATCAAATACAAGTTTGCTTATTGAATGTGAAATAAATCAAGAACATGATCAAATTGCAATTCTTCTTATATGTCATTGATATTTGAATTTTTTAGTTTTTTATGAATTTTAAATTGTTTTATTATTGAATTTTGAAGTTTATTAGTTTCTCTAATGAGTGAATGAATGAATTAACAACGTTATTGCTGAGGATTTTATGTTATGATTTTTAACTACACTACTAGAAAAATGGCCATTATTGACATCAGATTAATATCGATGATACGCTTTATTGACATACCTTCCAAGTAACGTAATAGCCCCAATCAGCAATCCCTAACACCAAATAGAGTATCACAGCAAAAGTATCAGTATCTATTGTGCCCAATATATCAGTAGCATATTGAGACTATGGTATCAGGATGTTTATGTTACCAAAAAGATATCTACAATTTCTTATTTGTTGATATTGGATTAATATCATCCAATATCAATGAATATTTCATATACTAAAAAATAAAATTAATTTTTGTTGCTAATAATAATGCCCCTATTTATTTTTCAATTGAGCTATAACACAAATATTATAAATTGAATACCGAAAGTTTCTACAATACATGTCACAATTCAATACATTCATAAATCTATCTCTCAATCAATTCTAAATCCAAAAATAATTATAAGTACAAAAACAATTCTAAGTTCAAAAATAAAATTAACTATTATGTACAAAAGTAGCTACAAGTTAAACATTATGTGTATAATAAAAGTATAAGTAAAAGTAGAAGTGTTGACCAATTCTGGGCAAATAGAAGTAAAGAACAGGTACATGGATTTCCAATCAAACAGTCTCATAATATTCCTTCAATCGTAGACAAAACACAAGTGCCAAAATTCATTAAATTCACCAAAATAACTTAACAAGTTTTCTGCATCAAAATTCATTAAAAATGACATATTGTTTAATATCTAAATAAAACCAAACAATTGCAAATTAATGAAATGAACAATACATAATCAATTTATAAAAGTGAATAAAAAATTTGAATGAAATCGAATTTGTCACTATATCAAAAAATGCAAAGGATATTTACTAAGTATAAAAAATTAGAATCAAATTTATATTTGTTCGACAAGTGATATTTGGTACATAATATGGGTAAATGCACAAGGGCCACAAGCTAAAAGAGAATGCAATGATAAGCACAAGCAACCAAGCAGAGGAAGCTACTTGATTCTAAATTTTTAGATTCCACAAAAGCTCTGAAGTCAAGGTTTGCCTGTTAATCTTAACTATCTTAATGCATTATGGACTAACAAGACAATAATAAGGACACCTAATCATTAGAAGGGTAATTGAGATCAAGTTTTTCTAAAACAGCCATGTGAGAACCATTCCTATAGCAGAAAAATCTGCCACTATTTCCAAATTCATGTTTCTTTTGATGGTAAATAATCGAAAAAAAATAATTAAGCTTGAAATCTTATAACTTTAACTCCTATGTGGTAAGAATATTATCTTATAGTACTAGACCAAAGTTAGTGTAGTACATAGTAAAAAGTAGTTTTACTTGTCAAAGCTAGAGAAATAAAAATAGTAATATCTAAAAGATGAAAATAGCCAAATTTATAACTTCTCAATTTACAAAGATACAACTCACACTTTTACAACAGATATTTTAGTTTCCTGCATGATTTTTTGCAAGGACAAATCATTCACCTTTCATCGAAAGAATTGGCGATATATACTCGACAATAAATTACCCAAGAGTTTTAGCAATTATGGTAAGGCAAACAAAAGCAATTCATACCTTGCAAAGATTGGGGAGATCCTAGTTGTGAAGCAAGTTGCAGTAACCAATCATTGTTTGCATATATGTTAACAAGAAGATAAAAATTTAAGCAATTGCAATACTGAAGTAATCCATACCTTTGCCAAGCCTCAGCAAGATTGGAGAGTTTAGACATAATAATACTAGATTCCTGAACCGGCAAATTTTCAAGGAGATTTATATTTATATAAAAGTTATATTTGTGTTAAATTTCCTATGCTCAACTAAATACATAATGTTAAAAAATTAATTGAAAAAAGGAAAAAAGAATCAGTGGGAGTATGAGAACAACCATAAATATTAAAGTAACTGAATTGCTAATGTTTCATTTAAAGTTATTATTATGATGTTATACCACCAAGCTCCAATCATGATAAGCAACTAATTCTTTAAAGAAGTGATAATTAAATGATTTAGTTAAAAGGTTACCTTGACATCCTTGGCCCTATAGTACATGTAAATTTCCAGCATATTAAAAGTAATTCATTTTGAGTAATTCTTTGAAATCTTAAAAGCCTTTGTTTCAATTAAAACTAGCGTTAGTAATGAGGCATTCTCTCAAACACTTATATTACAATTTTTGAGACCTAAGAAACTCTATCTAATGTGGGCACTACGTACAATCCTACAAATCCAACTTTCGTAATAAATATCTATGCATAGATTCAAAAAAAAATTAATCAATGAATTGAATTGTACATTTTCATTTCGAGAAAGGCTAAAACACAACGATAAGAGAATTTATGTAATTTCCAAAAATTCTAAATTTAAATAAAAAATTATATGCACATCAAGATAAACAAAAAGCAAATAACACTTCAGTACATATCTAACTACAACCATTTTAAATCACACCTCTTACGTGTCTTTCAATCATAAACAAACACAACTACATCAACAATATTCAATGCAAAATAATATTCAACACATACAAAGTGAATGTGAATAAGTAAAAAAATATACCTAACAGCAACAACAAAAGAAATTTTTTTTGCTCCCAAATAAATAAATAAATAACTAAAAAAATAAAAATATTGTCAAGTAAAAGTCTAAATCAGGTCCCAAATTAGTACATACACCCCAATAATAAAAAATCACAACATAAGAAATAAAAAGTCAATACATGCACTCCAACAATTGCAAATTGCAACACAAAGAACAAAAAAATAATCACATGCACCCCAACAATAAAAATCGCAACACAAGAAATAACAAAATCAACATGTGCACTCCAATAACTCATTGATTTCATGCATATCTACAAATTGGCTTCCAAATCAGCACATATGACCCATCAATTTCATACAAATTTATGTAAAACAATGTGCATCTTGAAAATTGCCTCCAAAATTAGTTTTAAAAATGAAAAAATACTATATATTGATAATAAAGTCAAGCGAACTACAAATACATAATCAATATCGCAAAACCCAAGCCCTAGAAATTGAAACAAAATTACATCAATGTACATACAATGGAAACTCAAAAATAAGAAATATAATTTGAGTATTTCAAAATTTGATGACTAACCTAGGCAAATGTTTTGATTTTAAGAGTTGACGTTCAGATTTGAAGCTAAATCTACTCTATGAAGATAACATGGGCAAATTTCACTTGATGCTAAGTGTAAATAAGGTTGCTTTAAGGTGGAGATGGGTTGATTTGAGATGAATTTAGGTTATTCAAAGGACAAACATAAGGTTGTTTTGGTTGATTTGATGCTAAGTATGGAGAGAGTTCAGGGGGGAAAACTTTTGGAGCTAAGTGAGAAAACAAAACTAAAGAAAGGAAAATGAGTTTTGGGGGGGGGGGGGGGGGGGGGGGGGGGGGGGGGGGGTGGGGGGGGGGGGGGGGAGGGTGGGTTGGAGGAGAACAAAACAACGTCATTTTCTATTTCATTTAATTTTTTTTAAAAAAACTTAATTTATGTAAAAACGGCGTCATTTCACTATCAAAATTGTTCCAAAATGATGTCATTTTTGCTGGTGATATTACGATCTCAAAGAACCTGATACTTATTTAGTGTCAATAATTCCTATTACAATTTTGTCGTTTGCGGGAAAAGTTCACTTTTGTGCATTAGTCTTGACATTTTCTCAAAAATATCAAGAGGCTAGTATTAGTAATGCTCATTTTTGTAGTAGTGCTATACTTGTAACATTTATTAAGTTAAAAAAATTTGTATGCTTGTAACATTTTAAAATTATCTATGAAGGTAGTAAAGTTGAAGAAAAGCAAATAAAGGAAACAAAGATTCAGAATAGTATTGTAATAACCAAGTTGATAGCTTTGCAATTAACAGGATTTTAATTGTAACAAACTTTTAAAAAAAGTACGTTTAAATTATTTTCCATAGTAGCAAGTCATAGAAATTGTACAAAATTGTCTTAAATAAATGTATCCATGTATCAAACACCATAAAAATATATAGGCCATGAGAAGAATCATGGCACATTATTTTATTAAGTTTTTCAATTTCAAGTTTACTTCTCCAAATAGTTGGGCCTTTGCTTCTTCGAAAGTCAAAAACAGTATTTCTTATAATAGCCCATGACTAAACACTGGTTGTTACTAGCTTTTGTATCATAAAGAGCCTGTGTCTCAAAGAGAGGTTATAGATTTCTCATAACAAAAGCTCACTGATCGTCTCAAGATCTTTTGAGTAATATATGTGTATTTGGATAATATAATTTTAAAATAAAATAGTTAATTCATATGTATTCTATGAAAATTAAATAAATTTTTTGATATACCCATTTTAGTAATTTAATTAAATAAAAGTACTTTTAGAATTATGCAATCAAATGATTAACTATTACAAAAGGGCTTTTTTAATCAGCAACGAGACAGTCAATTTTTTTTTAAGAAGTTATATTTGAAAACCTTTATTTATAA
Source organism: Azadirachta indica (assembly GCA_022749755.1). NCBI lineage: Eukaryota > Viridiplantae > Streptophyta > Magnoliopsida > Sapindales > Meliaceae > Azadirachta > Azadirachta indica. Next base: position 19,260,113 of record CM040453.1, on the reverse strand, counting down.
AAACTCTATATGAAAAGCCAAATCAAACGGACCCTAAGTCATCTCTTAAATGTTATAGGTTTTGTAATATTGACACCCATTATCTTATTTTATTTTGTTTTTATATGGGTTAAAATAAAATAATATAGATAAATAGGTGGAGATCCCAGTCTAAACATCATCTATCATTCATTCATATCCTATCCTTGAGTGAAATAAAGTTTTCTCTCTTGTGAATAAAAGTTTAGACGTAGAGAATTAATAACCTTAATCTACTACATCTTAATAGATTCAAGTACGCTTCTGATTAAAAATTGTACCTGAAAAGGAGTTATAATTAGAATTTTTTGATGGCTAGGTTAATATTTTAAAATTTAGTGAAATTGGAGAGATCTAACTTTAAGAAAGATTAGAGTTTGAGATAAGAGATTACAAAATCTATTAATACAAAAATAAACTATGATATAATTAATTTAGGCAAGGAGAAAAGGAGTTGTCCATACAAAAATAAATTATCCTCTTTCACCTTTCACTCTGCTTCTCCAACAACTCCTTTAATCTCTGTGAATAGTCTTTCTTCAATATCTTGATACTTAACCAAGTTTGCCATAACTTATTACAATGCTTTTGATGTTGTATTAGTTCCAACAGTCAAAAACTCTATGCACAAACTAATAATTTCCTTTTCATCAAGCTTATTCTTCTCCTTTAAAACTCTAAATCAAACAATGTTGTATGCTAAGATATACTCCTTCTTCCCCTCTCAAGGCTTAGTTATTCTCTCTTCTTTTACCCTTCTCTGCTATTTAATTATTAGCCCATTAAGAGTGATCAATTAAGTTAATTAAATTATTAGGCTTTTATGTTATCTCTTAATTGTATGGCTCTACAATGTGTAGAAACCAATTAGTTATTTATTTTATTTTAATAATGGGCTAAAATAAAATAAAATAAAACATACAAATAGGTTGAGGCCTTCAGTTTAAACATAACATAGCATTCGCTCATATCTCATCTTTGAGTGATATTAAGGTCTTCTTTCTGGTAAGAAAAGTTTAGATGTGGAAGACTAAAAACTACCGTCTCTCAATGGATTCAGGTATACTTTCGATCAATTTTTCCTTAAATGATTTACTATGAGATCCTAGCTTAGATTGAATATTTAAAGTTTTGTTTAGTTTCTCCTACAAGTAGTATCAAAGCTAGTCATGTCAAATTATTGAGGAATATATTTTTTTTCCCTATTTTGTTGATATATGGATTCTTGTGATAAAAACTTGTATTCAATAAAATTTTGTGGATAATCATAAATTTATGATTATTTATAGGTAATCATATATTCATGGTTATGAATGGCTATGTATTATGATTTTTCTTGGGTATGATTTGCATGGATTCAGCAAGTTTGGTTATGAATAAAAAACGTTAAACTAGTTGTTGTTTAGCATAAAACTTGGCATAATACTTGCAAATGATTTTGTATCATGTACTTAATTAAAATAACAATAAGAATAATGAAAAAAAAAGGGGTGGAAATTCATTGGTTTCGTACGTAAGAGTTAGAGAACCCGAGGGCAAGAAGGGAAGAGGTATAAACATGTATTTTCTCTTTACCAGTGCAAAGACTTAATTCATTAGGTCAACAAAAACTCTAAGCAAGCCCAAGATTTGCTAAGCCTAACCATAAGGGCCAAACATGGCATCAAGTTGGATTTAGGCTTAAGCTCATCCTCTTTAGATTGTTTCAACCCGATTTAACTTTGGCCTGTTTTGACTTCTAATCTGTTAATCTTTGATCGTTTTGACCTTTGACTATTTTGACTTTAATTGTTGACTTTGACAAAAAAAATTTTATTTATTATTTATTCCTACAAATTAAGATTCACTACATCAAAATAAATTAAATTGAAATAAATGTCATTAAATTGACATCTTTTATGTAGATTTATTTAATTTTGAAATATGTAGATTTTATTAAAGAAATTAAACTTGTTGTGTCTAAATCTATGCAAAAAATAGTCAGCCCAAAGGAAGATTATTTTTTAGGCCAAATCATAGACACATATGGTAGCGGATATGTGATAATTGTTATGTTTACTCATGCATGCATTATGTCGATGCAAAGAAAGGCATATTGTTGATAGGATTTATTATCAATATTTATTAATCGTTTTTAAGAGTACCACTTGCAAGTTGTTGTTTTTGTCCAAAGACTGAATTACAGTGCTATATTTGGTATCTTATAGTGGCTCATTTGTTGTATCTTGTGCCATGTGTGTGTATGCATGCAATTAATTTTTTTTCTTTTTGATTACATATATACATGATTGAATGGCATGTTTATTAATTTTGAGTTCGTTATTTTGTTCTATATTTAATTAATGCTTTTTCTGTATCTATTAGCTTGAACAACATTCTAGTGCTTAATGGCTTTAACTTCAAGAAATAGAATGAGCACATTACCATTGTGCTTAGGTGTATGGATCTAGACTATGCGATCCGGTTGGAAGAACCTCTCTCCTTGATAGCAGTATTGTTACAGAAAAGGCACTTTATAAGAAATAGGACTGTTCTAATCGCATGAGTCTGATGATCATGAAGCACTCAATTCTAGATACCATCAGAGGCGTAATGCCAAAAGAATATAATGCTAAGAAGTTTATAAGCCAAATAACAGACTGATTCACCAGTAATGAAAAGTTTGAAACGAGCATCATCCTTTCTAAGCTTGTTTCAATGCAGTACAAAGGCAAAGGGAATATAAAAGAGTACATTATAAACATGTCTAATATTGTTACTAGACTAAGAGCACTAAAGTTAAAGTTGTCTAATGACATTCCTGTGCATCTGGTCTTGATCTCTTTTCCAGCACAATTCAGTCCTTTTAAGATAAATTATAATACACGAAAAGGAAAATGGACTCTCAATGAGCTCATTACTCAGTGTGTGCAAGAGAAAGAATGATTGAAACAAGAGAGGATAGAAGTGCTCACTTAGCTACTTCCTCTCATGACAATGCTGCCAACTAGAAAAGGAAAAAGAATTATAAAGGGAAAGGAACTGCAAATAATGGAACTTCACAACCTAAGGTGTAATAGAAACAAGATAATGTTATCACCTGTTACTTTTGCAAGAAAGCTAGACATGTGAAGAAGGACTATCCTAAGTATCCAAAAAGCGTAAACTTCTCAACTTTTCTTGTCCTAAAGTTAATTTGGCTTTAGTACCAAATCACGCTTAGTGGATAGATCCAGATGCAACCACTCACATAAGTGTGACAATGCAGGGCTTTCTGAGAAGCCAAATGCTAACTGATGTTAAAAGATTCATTTATAAAGGCAATGGCAATAAAGCTCCAGTTGAAGCGGCTAGATTATTTAGATTACAATTAGAATTTGCTTGTTATTTAGATTTGCTTGAGACATTTTATGTACCATCATTTAGACGAAATTTGATTTCTATTCCTTGTTTGGACAAATATGGTTATTCTTTTTCATTTGGAAATGAAAAGTTTAGTCTCTTTCAATATTCAAATATTATTCGTATTGGTTCTTTAATTGATAATCTATATAAATTGGATGTTTATGCCTTACATATTAATTAAAACTTGCGTATAAGTAATTGCGGTATAAAGTGCAAATTAATTAGTGAGAATTCTTCCATGTTATGGCACAAGCATTTGGGACATATTTTTTATCAAAGAATTTGTAGACTTGTGTCAAAAGAAATTCTTGATTCCCTTAATTTTTCAAATTTAAAATATATATTGATTGCATTAAGGGAATACAAACAAATGTAAAGAACGTTGGTGCCAACAGAAGTTCAAGCATCTTGAAATTAATTCATACAGATATTTATGGTCCGTTCCCTATGGTTTCTTGGAATGATCAATATTATTTCATTACTTTCATAGACGATTATGCTCGTTATGAGTATCTACACTCAATACATAAAAAGTCACAATCCTTGGATGTTTTCAAGACCTGTAAAGCTAAAATTAAAATCAACTTGATAAGAAAATTAAAGTCGTTAAATCTAACCATGGTGGTGAATATTATAGTAGATATGATGGATCAGGTGAACAACATCGAGGACCTTTTACGAGATATTTAGCAGAATGTGGTATCATTCCTCATTATACCATGCTTGGTGCTCTAAGCCAAAATAGTGTAGTTAAGAGACAAAACAGGACTTAAAGAATATGGTTAAAAGCATGATAACTAATTCTTCTTTACCAAAATCACTTTAAGGGGGAGCTTTAAAGACGACTATATATACCCTTAACCAAGTTCCAAGTAAAACAGTAGCTAAAACCCTATATAAGCTATAAACTGGAAAAAAACCTAGTATTACGCATCTATATGTTTGGGGTTGTCTAACTAAGGCTAGGCCATATGGGCCTAATAAAAGAAAATTGGATTCAAGAACAATAAGTTGCTACTTTGTTAGGTACTTAAAAAGGTTCAAAGGTTTCAAATTTTATAATCCCTCAAGCAAGTCCTTTGTCGAGATAGGGCATGCAAAATTCATTGAGGATGTTGAATTATGTAGGACTGCTAAACTCAGAAACTTTGTCTTTAAGGAGGAATATATTACTATTCCTATAATTGTAACTAAAAATGACTAGGCAGTTCTGTCTATCTTTATATAGGATGCAAATATAGATAATCAAAACATCCATGAGTTACCTTCTACTCATACGGAAGAACCTGCTTCTATTCATGTGAAGAAACAACAACAACCTCAATTGGATACGCTATTAAGGAGATCCATTAGGGAAATGAGGTCAACAATTTCAAATGATTATATTGTGTATCTCCAATAACGTGAGTTTGATATAAGATCAGAAGGTGATCCAATATCTTTTAGTCAAGCCAAACAGAGTGTGCACTCCCAAAAATAGATAGAGGCCATTAAAAATGAGATGAAATCAATGTAGGACAATGATGTTTGGGATCTTGTTAAATTGCCTAACGGTGCAAAACTAATTGGTTGCAAATGGATTTTGAAAACCAAATGAGATTTGAAAGACAGTGTTGAGAGATATAAGGCACATCTGGTCACCAAAGGCTTCACTCAAAAGAAAGGCACTGATTATAAATAGACTATTTCTCCAATTTTATATAAAGACTCTGTTAGAATCATTATCTTGCTAGTAGCTCATTACAATTTAGAGTTACATCAAATAGATGTAAAAACTACTTTTCTTAATGGCAACATTGAAGAAACTATATATGTAATGCAGCTAAAGAATTTTGTATCGAACGAGTCAAAACATTTAGTGTGCAAATTAAAGAAATCCATTATTTAAAGCAAACATCCCGTCAATGGTATCGAAAATTTGATCAAGTGATTACCTCTTTTGGTTTCAAGAAAAACACTATTGATCAATGTATTTATCACAAAATTGGCAGGAGTAAATTTATTCTTCTAGTGTTATATGTCAATGACATGCTACTAGTGAGTAGTGATATAGGCCTGATGTATAAAGCTAAAAGATTTCTTTCAAAAAATTTAGAGATGAAAGATCTTGGCAATGCATCTTTTGTGTTAGGCATACAGATCCATTGAAATCGTTCTCATGTTATTCTTGGCTTATTATAGAAGGCATATACTAATAAAGTGTTTAGTAAGTTTGGCATAAAAGATTGTGCATAGGAGATACGCCTATTTTTAAGGATAATAAATTCAGTTTGCTTCAATGCCCTAGCAATAAAATTGAAAACAAAGAAATGTAGAACATCCTTTATGCATCGACAGTAAGGTGTCTCGTATATGCTCAAGTTTGTACATGTCTAGATACTGTATATGTTGTTAAAATGCTTGACAGATATCTAAGTAACCCAGGATTGGGCCATTAGAAAGCAAAAAAACGATTTATGCAATATCTAAAAAGAACAAAAGGTCTCATGCTCACTTATCAAAGATCTGATCATTTAGAGATCGTGGGATATTCCAACTCTAATTTTTCTAGTTGCCTTGATAGTAAGAGATCCACTTCAAGATATGTTTCCATGTCAATTAGAGGAGTTGTATCATGGAAGAGTGTCAAGCAATCACTCATTGCTTCTTCCATCGTAGAAGTAGAATTTATAGCTTGTTATAAGGCATCAAACCAAGGAATATGGCATGGAATTTTATCACTGGGCTAAACATTTTTGATCGCATAAAGAGATCATTGAAAATAAATTATGATAATAAAGCCGTTGAGTTTTATTCTAAGAATAACAAAAGCTCTTCAAAATTGAAGCATATTGACACAAAGTTTCTTGTTGTTAAGATGAGTGTTCAGAGTCTTCAGATCGATATTGAACTTATTAGTACAAACTTCATAGTTACAGATCTGCTTTCTAAGGGTGTACCACCTAGCGTGTTTCATGAGAATATGGTTCGTATGGATGTGGTTCATTTTGACAATATGCATGTTTAGTAGGCGTTTGTTTCTTGATGTTTATTTATTTTTGACATATTTTTTCTGATTAGGCTATATTATTGTTCTTGTTTTGGTTATTGAAAACTCTGAAATAAAGTTATGTTCTTTCAATTGCAGTTGTGCATAAAGTTTTGAAAGTGTGTTATTAAACTATTTTGAGTTATAAAATAGGACCAATTGAAAATACACATGAAAAGGGATCGCATTACATGACAATTCCATGCTATACACCCATACTTGATCTATGTCATTGATTATATTGATATTGTGACCATTGATGGGTCTAGTTCGAAGAAAATGTGGCAAAGGTCGCTTTGATCTTATGTTAGTATAATTAATGGACCAGATTGTTTAGAGATGCTACTTTATAAAGATAGCAAATACTGAGCTCAATAAAGTTGTTTAATAATGCACAATCATAATGTGACATATGTGGCCCTAGGAGGAGATTATTGGAAAATTTTCTTGATGTGGGCCTACATATTAACATTGATTGTACATTATATGTGGTATTTAATTATTAGCCCATTAAGAGTAATCAATTAAGCTAATTAAATTATTGGGTTTTTTAGTTGTCTCTTAATTGTCTGGCTTTACAATGTATAGAATCCAATTAGTTATTTTATTTATTTTAATGATAGGTTAAAATAAAATAAAATGTTACATATAAATAAGTTAAGATCCCTAATCTAAACATAACTAACATTTGCTCATATACCATCCTTAAGTGATATTAAAGTTTTCTCTCTGTCAAGAAAAGTTTAGATGTGGAAAACTAACAAGCTTAAACTGCTGTGTCTCAATAGATTCAGGTACACTTTCAATCAATTTTTCCTTAATGATTTAATATGAAATCTAGTCTTAAACAGAATATGTAAAGTCTTGTTTAATTTTTTCCAACACTCGAAGAATCGATTTAAGTTCGATCGCAGATTTTCGGGCCAAGAGAATGTTTATAGTGAAGGAAAAGGTTGAAGAGCCAGGAGGAAGCTTGTAACTATACTTCTTGGAAGAGTAGAGAAGGTTTGTGAAAGCTTTGATAAGAGAAGAGATGCTCAAAGAGATAAGGATGATGAACCAGATTTCCACGTTAGTAAATTTTTTAAGTATTTTAGGTGCTAGTGGGGGAAGAATTTGTTTAACAGGGAAGAAAATGTACAAGAAGAGAAGGATGGAAAGAATATTAACGTATTTAGATATTGGAAATTTCTTGGTATTAAATTATGAACATTATTGGGTGTCGATTGAATGAATGTGTTGTTTACGTGAAGGATAAATGTTTGTATTTGTTTTTAGTATATTTGGTTTTGAATCTTTGCAAATTTCGAGAGTGACAAAGAAGAGAAAGAAGAAAAAGGTAATGTGCCTGGATTTGATGTTGATATTTGTATTGATGTTCATGTGTCTCTTGCCTTTGGGGCCATGAATTCAACGTCAATAATGAATCTTGTATACATTGAGAGGGGGAAACCATTCACTGACAATTTGGTATTAAGCCCATATTCTTTCTTTTTGACAAGGGGTTCAGGTTTTCACAATGGCATCGACTCTTATTTTTCCCAAAGAGGGCCATACTTCCTTACTTTATTTAACTAATTTAAATTTATAGTATAAGAACTCTTAATGTTTTATTTTATTTCACTTTAATTTATTTCATTTTTATTTCGCTTTAATTCTTGAGACTAATTTTCCTTGTTTAGTTTTATCTAATGAGAGATGGAATTTTTTTATGAAAAATTTGTTTTATTCCCATGGATCAACAAATGGTAAGTTCCCAATTTGTTACCACAACAAAATTAAAGAATTTTAATTTAATTATACCACTTTTCAATAGTGAAGTTTTTTAATAATTTAGAGAGTATGTTGTGTGTTCTTGTATCTTATTTCAATATTAATAGTAGTTTTTGGAGAGTGAATTTCTTAAATTGTTGCGACTATTTGTTAAGTGTAGTTAGTTTCTATCTTTTAGGCGTTATGAATTAAGTGGGTATTTACTTTATTGGCTATGTTTGCTTCCTCATCTCTAGGAAATAAAGATTTATGGTAAATGATAGTTTTATATTAAAAATTACATATTTACAAGCTCATGGATCATCTTAGCATTATGGGCTCTTGGACCATTTTTGGGCTTGTTTCATTTGTTATCATTTTTCTAATATGCGCTTGTTTGTTTTGCCTAAATTTTCTTTACCAAAATAACGTTTTGTACCTATCAATGACATTAGACACAAGTGGCAAATTGAAACTTCTAACTCAAAGAACGTTTAAATTCATAATTGGTCAATAAAAATACATGGACAAAAAAAATTTTCGCCTTAATTCTTGTATTTGCTCAAACCAGATAGACAAACTTCGTTATTTCAGTAATCTAAATAAGATTTTTAATTGTTTTTGTTTAGCATTTTATTATTATTATCTTATAAATATGTGTCTTTTTTTATTTTTAATGGATTTTTAATGTTAGAAAAACACAAAAAGTGTACTGTGTAGTTAGTTTTTATCAGTTACTGCCTCACTTACATACTTGACTTTCAGTGATATTTAAACCATAAAAATGAAAAATAGCCTCGAACACATTATTGGCAATCAATTTCAAACAAAATAATTTTCATAAGTTCAATATAATTATGTTTTGTGGTAAAATTTATCATAACACGTAGAATAATATATAAAAGGAATTATGCGAGACTGTCAAAAAAAAAACCTATTCACATAATATATCTTAGAGTTGTCTTTTAAAAGAAGTTCACGGAGGAAGTTGGCGAAGGAACCTCTTGGAGGAAAGTTTAGAGAGGGAAGTTCAAAGTAATCACGTGAGAACTTCAAGGAGAGCTACTTATGTAGTAAATTTCATTATCATTCCTTAAAAATTCATGAAGCAAGTTTGTGAAAAAAGTTCACAGAGAAAAGTTCAAGAAGGAAGATCGTGATGTCCACGGAAGAAATCTGTGCAGGAAGTTCAAGGAGAAAAGTTCGAAAAGGGAAGTTCAAAGTAAGCTCAAGGGAACGCCAAGGAAAACTACCCACGTGGTATACCTCAATATCGTTCCTTGAAAGTTCATGAAGAAAGTTTGTTACAAAGTCCACGAAAGAAGTCTATGAAGGAAGTTTAGAGAAGAAAGTTCAGGAAGTTCATAAAAGAAGTTCATCCTGGTAAGAAGGTGACCTGCAATACAAACGATTCCTCAAGCATGGTAAGTAAAGAAGTGTCATATGAGGCCTTCGGGGACTTCACCGAATCACGAAAAAAAGGAATAAAGGAAAGAGATAATATTCCTTAGTCGAGGAAAAGATGGATGTTGACGAAAGCGTTATCTTAGCAGGCAACAGCATGCCAGGAGAGGACAAATGGTACAAAACATAAATGTCCTTCAATTTAGTGATGACGCGTGCCAATGATCATGCGAGGAAGAAAGAATTAATGACCAAACAACACGTGTAGGCAATTTGTAGGATGACTTCCTTCGTCACCATTATAAAAAGTGAAGATGACAAAGGTCAAAGGATTCTGAAATCTTTCTCCCTCTACGCACGTTTATATTTGTCTTTTCTTTAAGAAAAATCCTAACTTGATCGTCCAAATGTCCACGCCACTAGCAACTTTGACTGTTTCTTAAAAGCGCAAATCATTTAGGTTTAGGTAAGCCGAACCGTATGCCATTTATTCCATCGTAAAGTTCCTCTGAGCCCAAAAAATTTTCAGTCGGAGTTAATCTAAGTATCCTGAGTTGCTGTTTTTCTGAACTTATTGCCGTTCCCCAAATATTAAAAAACTTGTATGTTGGCTGGTTTTACACCGCACTGCTTATTATTCGGGACCGTTAAGAAATCAGCATCAACAAATTCCTTATAATTTATTTCACTTTTTTTTTTTTATTAAATTCTATCAGCGATTATATCTAATAAACTTTGAGGTGTTTCTTCTCTAAATTTATACTTGCAGGATCTTTTCTGTAAAGTTACACGTAACCTATTATAGAAATAAAAAAATATAAAAGTTCTGTACTTCGCAAATAGAAAAATAATACATATATACCTCATGGATGCAGACGTTACAACCAATTCTAAAGCTTGATTAACGTCTTATGTTTCTACCATCAAGACGTTTAATTAATTACATAATAACTAAGCCAATTACTTATCTAGCTAATTCTAGGAGAAATACGAGCCTGCAATGGATTTTTCATCACCACTGTGAATTCTTGCTTCTCTGACAAATCAACTTCATCGCCATCCACAGCTTTCCACTCAAAGTTCCAAACCAAATTAGCAACAAAATACTCCAAATGAAGCATAGCCAAAATATACCCAGGACAAATCCTCCTCCCAGCCCCAAATGGCATCATCTTTATTTCCCTGCTTCCTGTTATATCAAATCCTTCAACTCCTCCATTTTCTTCACTCTGAAATCTCTCTGGCTTGAATGCCATCGGATCTTCCCAAACTTTCGGATCCCAACCAATTTCAGCCACCATGAAATTTACAGTCCCCTTCTTCGGTACCACATATTTATCAAGCTTGAAATCTTCTGTCACAGCGTGTGGCAACACGAAATGCCCTGGAGGATGTCGTCTTAGACCTTCTAAGATTATTGATTTCAGATATGGCATCTTCTGTAACTCTTCTTCTTTCACCTCTTCCTCCCCATTTTCAATAACTCCTTTGATTTCCGTGAACAGCTTCTGTTGGATATCTGGGTATTTTACCAAATTCGCCATGATCCACTGCAGCGCCGTGGACGTTGTGTCTGTGCCGGCGTTAAGAAATTCCGAACACAAACTTACAATTTCCTCTTCATTGAGCTTTCTTTTCTCTTCTGGGAGCTGCAAATCCAACAGAGTATCGACATAAGATAACACATACTCATTATCTTCCTTGACTTTGCTGAAGTTGTCTTCCTTCAGCTTTTTCCGCGCTGTTATCAATGGAACCAATACGCTTTCCTGATCCCTACGTAATTGCAAGAACTGCTCCCACTTCTTACGAAGAAAAATTTTTGTCAGTCTTGGCCAGAAATTTAGAATATTGAATTTGCCGAAAGATAATAACGTCCGACGCTGAACATCTTCGATTTCTCTGATTTGCTTTTGGTCAAGCTTGTCTCCGAAACACATGAGCACTAACAAGCAAAACATGGCGTACTGAAAATGATCCACAACACGAACCGGGTTCCCATTTTTTGACTCTGACTTGAAACAATCGGAGAGAATTTCCAGCACCCACTTGCGCGCATGCTTGTAAGATTTCACCCGTGAAGGGTGGAGAATTTCTGCGGTGAGATTACGGCGGAGGAGCCTCCACGTTGATCCGTAAAAGGCTGAACTGATGTTGTGCTGGTTGCTGCTAATGACTTTGCCGGTGGGAAGAGCGGAAGGACGGTCGGCAAAGACGGCACCGTTCTGGACTAAAGCCTTGTGAGCAAGTGAGCGATCGGCGACGAATACGGCAGGGCGGGGCCCTATATGGAGAGTGACCATGGGACCAAACTTGGCGTGAAGATTTCGGAGAATCGGTTCGATTTCTGAGAAGGATTTGAGAAGCCATTGAAGATTACCAACAACGGGGAAGGTAACAGGGCCTGGAGGAAGATTGTTGGAAACTTTGCTGGTAAAGAGAAGGTCGAAGAAAGCTTTGAGAAGGGCTGCAATGGAGATGGAAAAGAGGATTATGAACCAGAATTCCATTGATGAGATTTGCAGAAGCAAGCTGCAGACAACAGAAAAGGGGTTAGTGGTAGTGAAGATGATTGGCTAGAATTAGATATATAATATTTATATATAAGTGGTAAACTTATGCAGGAGCAATCTGGAATTATCTGCTATGGATTATTATTTATGATAATGCTATATATTATATATATGGATATTTTTTTAAAAAATTTAACAATGGGAACTAAAATTTAGGTGAAATTTTTATTAATAATTATTATTTAAAATATTTTTTAAAAAATAATCATCTCCAAATTTTTTGTACTAAATTACTTCTTTCTGAATGTATTTAACAATCATTTTTTAAAAATTTTTATGAAAGTATTTTAATTTAAATTAGTCTTTTTTAAAATATAATTTAAATAATAATCATTTAAGAAAATTAATTTTAAATATTAATTATTGTTAAAAATTTTCATATTTTTTTAATATATAAATAAATAATAATTGTGTTAATATACGTGATTCACAACTTAGATGTAATTATTTATTAAAAAAAAGAAATTATAAATATACAATAATTATTGTCAAATATCTTGGAGTGTGGGTAAATCATGAACATTATGAAATTACAGATGAATCTTTTATATCTTGTGATAACAACGTAGCATTTTTGGTAGCAGGAAGTGGCGTAAAGGCATACGTAAGCAAGCTAACTAACAAACACGAGAAGTTAATACTTTTGTTTGTGATTTTGACGTTGTTGACAGTCGGGTGGTCACAAGTACTCTCCGATTCGTTGTATAAAGATTTAATTAAATTATTATATCTGTTATTTTAAATTGATATTAAAATTTGCTTATAGAATTTGAATTCAATGTGTAATATAAAAAAAATTAAAAAAAAAAGATGTGGACCAAACTTGTCGTCAATTTATTTTGCAAGCTTTATGAAAAGATATTATTGAATTGAATTAAAGAAAGTTTGAAACTTGCATGAAAAGTTATTTGTTTTATTACGAATGGGTCGGTGGGATTCTAGAGATTGTTTTACATAAGTCATACGCATGGTTTTTTTTCAAAAATAAAATAATGAATATTTGACTTTTTTTTTTCGTTAATGCTCTTTCAATTTTTTATAATTTGAATTATATTTTGAGAATTTTTTAATATGACTAACAGAATTAATCCAATTTTATTGTATCTATCGAAGAAATAATTTAATTATTATAAAATTTATCGACAACAAATTCTAAAACTTAAAAAATAATGAAAAATATAAGTTTTCTTTATTTAACATTTATATGAAGAAAACATTAATTTGACGAAGGAATTAAATAAATTAGAAAAATATCGGTAAAAAGAATAATATATATATATATATATGGGGAGGGATCATCAACTTTTTTTTTACACAAAATTTTACATCAATTGTAAACCATTAGATATAAACATATTTAACGGTTGAGAATGCATTTGACTACACAATTAATATATTCATAATTAATACATATGTCAGATGCAATCTCAACTAATAAATATGCATATATCCAACGGTTTACAATTGATGTAAAATTTTGTGTAAAAAAAAAAAGATTACTGATTATATATATGTATATATGGATAAGATTAACTGTTCTTTTTTTTACATAATTTTTTACATCAAATGTAGGTCAATGTATTTAGACACATCCAACGGTTGAATATAAACCATTTACTTTTTTAAAATTAATAATAAAAAATTATCTTGTAAATTATTTATAAATAAATTAAAAATTTTATGTTGTAAAATTTTTAGTGCTTTTTTATAGCAAATTTTACGGTGTAAAAATTTTAAAATTAATATTATAAAAATTGCTAATTTAGGGATTTTGACAATATCAATGTATATAGTTAATATTCTAAGAAAATGACAACAAATTTTAAGAAAATAATTAATGGTCAAAATATTATTACAACTTTTAAATTAAATATTAGAATAATATTATATGGTTATTACAAAATAAAATTAAGAATGATATGGTTATTTTATATGTCTTGTAAGAATTTTGGACAATAGTTTATGAGTCAAATAGTTAATTTTGATTAAGAATAGTTAGGTATATTTTTACATTGTTAAAAATTTAGGTAGGTATGATCCATTTTTAAAAAAAATCTAGGAAGTTAACTATAATAAGCAATAGGGATATAATTATAAAATCAAACTTTTCCATCCAAATTCATTGTTTATATATTAACAGACTAGGACTTCTAAGTCTAATTTTGAAATTAGTAGGATTTACATAACTAATTAGCCAAACTTCAAGAACCTTAATGTCCTATACCCATTTATGTATCAATTACATTTTAAAAGATAAAAAAAGAAAGTAACAATTTTTTTTATCAGCAAGAACTTGAAGAATATACAGGCTATTATGTAAGATCTCATCTTAAGAGTTATCTATTCAAACTTAAGTTACAAAAGATATACGAAAGGAACTAAATGGGGGGATGAATGTTGTTTACGTGTAAAATCAACTCAACCCATTCATTCAATTCTTATTGTCACTCTCATTCAAAATGGCAAGAATCTTGCATGTCCCAATTAAAGTAATCACTTTAATTATGTTCAAGGCAAATAAAAAATGTTGATATTGTTAGTTTGTTACAAGGTATTAATAAAATTATTCTTATCTCTATATAAATAATAATATTAGTAAGGAAGTTAACAGGCATATTTATCTCTACCAATTGTAATTTTGAAGACACTACTTTTTGTTGAAGTGTAGCTTATTTTCAATACCTGATTGCAAAATTTGAAATGTAAAGCATTTAGAAGTCGATGACTATCAATGGAGAAAATTAATGGTTCCATACATAATGGTTTACCTCACATTTGTTTGATTTTGTTGACTTTTTTGATCCTCAAATGGTTTATAAATAGAAGGCTTCTCTTATTTGTAATTAGATAAAAAAAATTAAAGGAGAATAAAGAGATGGAGCCAATATCGGAGGAGAAAGAAGTGCATTGGAGGATTGATTTGAGATTGAAGACAAGATATTTTTCATTCAAGTCCTCAATGCTGTAAGATTTATATTTTTACTTAAATTTCTTATAAATTTTACATTTGAGCCTATTTAATTTTATTGGTATTTGCAAGTTATGTCAAAATTCTGTATTATCTTTCAATTTAATACTAGTAGAGTATTTGAAGTGCCTAAAAATTTAGGTAATATTTATCGAACCTTCTTAAATTTTTGTATCCTTTACTTTATGTTGTTACATGTTTGTCAATTTTTCCATTATTTAGATTTTTCAATTATCATATTTTATAAGTTTTGTATTTTGAGAAATTATTAGATCATTAAAATATCTCAACAAGTGATATCAGAGCCAAAAGTTTATCTGAGGTGTATACATGCATGAGAAAAATTCTGTCAAAAGGGTTATAATTGTCTAAGGAGTTTGGATTTTAAGTGAGACCATTGCGATCCCTCCAGTCTTTCCTAAAAATTTTTCAATGTGTACTATTTACATTAAGGTTTGCTGTAAGCTTTGAAAAATAATAATTGATTTAAGGAATTATGCTTAGTTCAAAGTTTGAGTTAGTATCTTTTAATTGCAAAACTAACTTTAGTATTTGACAAAGTATTGTAAAGGATGTATTAGTGCAACAGGATCTTCTTAAAGCATTGCTTCATAAAAGGCCTAAGGATATGGATGGTGATTGGGAGATATTAAAGCAAAAACTATAAGCATGATTTGACTCAGTGTTGCTCCAGAAATAAAGTATACAATGTTAAGTGAAACTTCTCTGGCAAAGTTATAGGGGAAATCAGAAAAATTCTATATGCCAAAATTCTTGACAAATAGATTTTATTTAAAAAAAGAGCTCTTGTAGTAATGAAAGGAGAAAATGTTGGGAACCTATACAAGCTGCTTGGAGATATTGTTTCAAGTGGAGCTGCTACTGCCACATATACTAAACCTAGTAATGACAATATCAAATTATGGCATATGCAGATAGGACATCTTAGCAAACTTAGACTATATGAGTTGTATAAGAGGAATCTTATAAATGGTGTGAAGGGATGCAAACTGGAATTTTACAAATTTTGTGTTATGGAAAAGCAGAATAGGGTTAGCTTCAACACTTCGTCTCACATTAGTAAAAGTATTCTTGATTATGTTCATACTGATGTATGGGGACCATCATCAGTTGCATCACATAAAGTTTCTATTTCGTTAGTTTTATCGATGACTATTCTAGAAAGGTTTATGTGTATTTCATGAAACACAAATCCAAGATGTTCAACATTTTCAAGTAATGGAAAGCTAGGGTGAAAAACCAAACTAACAAAAAATTAAAGTACATTAGAAGTGATAATGGGACCAAGTATATGGAAAGTTTCTGTCTAGAATTATCTAAGAATAAAGGTATTACTCGGCATTTCATAGCACAAAAAACTCCGCAACAGAATGGAGTTGCTAAAAGAATGAATAAAATGTTGATGGAAAGAGGTCAGTGTATAATGCTTAACACAGGATTGCTGAAGAGTTTTTGGGCAGAAACAGTTAACATTGCTGTTTACTTAATTAATCGGCCTCTATGCTTGGATATAAATTTCAAAGTCCTTGAGGAGGTTTGGACAAACAGGTCAGTCAACTACATAAACTTACGCATATTTGGATATCCAGCATATATGCGTGTACCACATGATGATTGTACAAAGTTAGATGCAAAGGCAAAGAATTATATCTTCCTGTGCTACTTAAAAGGTGTGAAAGGGTATATGCTTTGGGACCCAGAATCAAAGAAGAAAGTCATCAGCAAAGATGTTGTCTTTGATGAAGCCAATATGTTGAAAAAGGAAGATATAAAGTAGAGTTCCATTGAAAAGTAAGGTGAGGGATCAGTCATTAAGGTGGAGCTGAGATAACAACAAACTCCACTATAAGAAAATCAAGACCAAACTGATGATTAAGAAGAGTGCCAAGAAAAGCTAAATTTACTTGCTATAGAAAGAGAAAGACTTATTACTAGAGCACCTGTCAGGTATGGATTTGAAGATATTATGTCATTTGCATTATTCTCTAAGAGCAATAACCCATCTGGTATAAAAAAAGCAATTCAAGCAAAAAATGGTGATAAATGGTTAGTAGTTATGGAAGAAAAAACGTAGTCACTTAAAAGGAATTATACTTAGGAATTGGTAAAATTTCCCAAAGGAAAGAAAGCTATTGGATGCAAATGAGTTTTCAAAAAGAAAGAAGTAGTCATAGAAAACGAAGGAGAAAAGTATAAAGCTTAACTAGTTGTCAAAGGATACTCACAAAAGGAAGGTATAGATTACAATGAAATTTTCTCTTCGATGGTGAAACATACTTCTATACAAGTTATCTTGTCGATTGTGGCAATGTACAATTTAGAGTCGAAGCAAGTAGATGTAAAAACTGCTTTCTTACTGATGAATGTTTAAAAGTGTAGGTTTATCATGATTTACACTTAATAATGTTCTTCTATTCCCCAATAATGAAGCATATTCCTTTATATTGAATTGTAAAACATGAATTGGACTAAATAGTTGGTTTTGCGCAGATTTCGTATAATAAGCATATTTTTCAATCCAAATTATCAATTGATACGATTCTTGGACTGGAAAAATATAAAATCATCATTTCACAACTTTGTAAGCCAAAGGTTGGACCAGTTCGAGCAATTAATGGGACGAAATTAGGCTTCAACAGAACTCAAGTGCATCTTTGAACCAGCCCAACATGCTTCTGTATTTGGGCCGTATCTCCCTAAATATGTAACAAAAAATTATATGGTTGGGTGATCTAGAAAGCTAAGAAAGGGATCTAAATTGTTTATGTTTTGTACTTTCTCAAATTTCAACTGGTTGGTTACCACAAAGAGCTATCATTTTAGAAGGGCGGTGGAGAAATGCTACTTGAACATCTCTGTCTATTTTCAACACAACTCACGGTCTAAAATAGAAATAAGGGTGAGAAATGAACCATTAGAAAGATGAGTCATCCACCTACAACTTTGAAGAAGGATGCTTTATGAAATTCAGTATTTTTTATGCTCAAAGATATGTTGGAAGTTGGTAGAGTGTGATTAATTGGAAATTGACAAAATTATGTTCACACATGTGGAATGTCTTTTGTTTTAACTATATAAAGCAAGATGTGGAAGTGAGGAGGGAGATCAGTTTGTTTCCATTTCTATTTTCTTTTTGTAATTTAAACTTCAATTAAATAATGTATTTCTAATTTCGTAATTAGGGCTAAAGGTGAACTTTTGATGATTTTATTGTTTTGTTCTTCATTGTCAATCTTTTTATTGATTGAGTACTATATTTTGCAAGTGATTTTGAATTGTTAGAAACCTTGGTTCATTGTTAACAAATGGTACATTGAATGCTTGAATGTTTTCTACACATCAAGAGTAAGGCAGCTTATAGTTTTTCACCATCAATTAAAAGGTAAGTCTTTTGATTTCTTTGTGCTTAAATGTTTTTTTTCATCATCCAATTAAGATCATTTCTTTTGATTCTTAATTGTGTTTTTCTTTAAAAAAAAGGATCAAGAATAAGTTCTATACAAATCATTAAAATGGATCCCTAATACCCTAATATATAATAATATTGAATTTAAATTTGACAATAAGCAAATTCATTCCATTTCTTATAATATTTGAATATTTGGACTTGTAATATTTAGACCTTTGGACTTGTGGACTTAATATAACATATTACTTGTGGACCGACACTCGGACTTCCGAACTTTATTACTTGAGACAACCTATATTTGAGAGTTACAACCTTTAAGTTGTAGCACTTACATAGGAGCTAGAGGAGCAGATTTACGTGCAGCAACCCAAAGGTTTTAATGAACCAGGCAAAGAAGGGCTCGTGTACACATTTAAGAAATCCTTATATAGATTAAAATAATCATCCAGACAATGGTACAAGTGATTTGATACTTTTATGGTACCACATGGATATACTCATTGTGAGTGTAATTTTCGTGTCCATGTCAGAAAATTAGATGATAGTTCTTTCATTTTTCTGACGCTTTATGTTGATGATATGCTAATTGCTGCTAAAAAAATCTCACATCTCTGAGCTCAAGAATATGTTGAGTAAATGAAGAATCTCGGAATTGTTAAGAAGATCCTTGGCATGAAAATCAACAAAGCTATGAAAGCTGGAAAGTTGTGGCTCACTTAGAAAAATTATGTGAAGAAAGTTCTAGAAAAGTTTAGCATGCTCAATTCTAAACTTGCAAAGGTTCCATTAGCAACACTCTTTCGATTGTCTTCATATCATTGCCTAAAAACAAAGGTTAAGGTGGAGTACATGGTTCGAGTACCTTAGGCAAACACTATAGAATGTCCAATGTACACAATGATATACATTAGACCAAACATTCCATAAACAGTTAGTGTGTTTAGCAAATACATGGCGAATCCAAGAAAAGAGCATTAGAATTTAGTAAATTTGATTTTCAAATATCTTGCTAACACAATCAATTATGGATTGTTGTATGATCAAGACTTAACTTTCAGTAACGTAGTCGGATACGTTGATTCAGATTATACAGGAAATCAGGATAATAAAAGATCCATGACTATCTATGCTTTCAAGTTTGAAGAAGGATTGATTTCATGGAAATCGGTCCCACAATTTACAGTTGCTCTATCTAATACAAAACTAGAGTATATGGCGACTGTTGAAGTAGGGAAAGAAGCTTTAAATAAGATGTTGTTCGATTACAGAGTGATAGTCAAAGTGCCATATTTTTTGCCAAGAATTGAGTATTTCATCCAACGTCAAAACATATAGATGTTAAATATCACAAGATTAGAGAGTGGATCACCTCCAAAAAAATTTATTTGTTGAAGGTTCACACAAGGGAAAATACTGCTGATATATTGATTAA
This sequence comes from Azadirachta indica, assembly GCA_022749755.1. Lineage (NCBI taxonomy): Eukaryota > Viridiplantae > Streptophyta > Magnoliopsida > Sapindales > Meliaceae > Azadirachta > Azadirachta indica. Next base: position 19,240,124 of record CM040453.1, on the reverse strand, counting down.
ACCAGTTCCTACGGAAAAGTTCAAGCATTGCTTAGACTTATTGCAAGTCATCTCATACTAGGATGGCACCAATGTCGATGCATTTAAAGGCACTTCCAAATTGAGAGATATATGAAAGTTGAAAATTAGCCAAGGTTGAGATTTGTTGAAGTATGGTTTATTTTCAACACTCAACTGCAAAATTTAAATGTAAAGCATCTAGAAGGCAATGACTATTAGTGGAGAAAATCGGTGGCCTTCCATACGTAAAGGTTACCTCAAATTTATTTGATTTCATTAACTCTTTTAGCTCTCAAATGGTATATAAATAGAAGGCTTCTCTCATTTAATTGCATAATAAAAATTGAGAGAGAATAGAGAGACGGAGCCAAAATTTGAGGAGAAAGAAACGGGTTGGAGGATTGATTTGAGGTTGAAGACAAGATATTTTTTATTCGAATCCTCAACTTTGTAAGATTTATAGTTCTGGTTTACATTTGAGCCCATTTAAGTTTGTGAGTATTTGCAAGTTTTACTTAAATTATGTATTATTTTTCAGTTTAATCCTAATAGAGTATTTGAAGTGCTTAAGGACGTAGGTAATATTTACCGAGCTTTGTTAAATTTTTGCGTCCTTTACTTTATATTGTTACATGTTTGTCAATTTTACTATTATTTAAAATTTTCAATTATTATATTTTATGAACTTTGTATTTTAAAAAATTATTAGGTCATTAAAATATGTCAGCACTTGTACAATTTCTTATGCTTAGCATTTTAAAAACAAATTTTTCAATAGCATATTTTCATTTTGTTATTATTTTTTAATGTTGAAAACAAGAAACTTATTTCTCTGAGTAGTCACTGGTCATAGTCTAAATACATATATTATTAAAAGTAAATTCTCATCTAATTGTCGGAGAAATATGAGCCTTCAATGGAACCTTCATCACCGTTGTAAACTCTTGCTTCTCTGATAAGTCGACTTCATCCCCATCCACGGCTTTCCACTCAAAGTTCCAAACCAAATTAACAACAAAATATTCCAAATGAAGCATAGCCAAATCAAGTCCAGGACAAATCCTCCACCCAACTCCAAATGGCATCATCTTCATGTCCCTGCTTCTTTTTATATCAAATCCTTCAACTCCTCCAATTTCTTTGCTCAGAAATCTCTCTGGCTTGAATGTCATCGAATCCTTCCAAACATTTAGGTCCCAACCCATTTCGGCTACCGTGAAATTTATAATAGCATTTTTTGGTATCACGTATCCTTCTAGCTTGAAATCCCCCGTCACAGCGTGTTCCAACACAAAATGCCCTGGAGGATGTCGTCTTAGACCGTCTAAGATCGCTGCTTTCAGATATGGCATCTTCTGCAACTCTTCTTCTTTTACCTCTTCCTCTCCATCTCAACAACTCCTTTGCTTTCCATGAATAACTTCTCTTGGATATCAGGGTATTTCACCAAATTCGCCATGATCCACTGCAGTGCCGTGGACGTGGTGTCTGTTCCGGCGTTAAGAGATTCTGAACACAAATTAATGATTTTCTGTTCAGTAAGCTTCCTCTTCTCTTCTGGAAGCTGCAAATCTAGCAGAGTACCGACATAAGACAACACATACTGGCCGTCGTCCTCTTTAGCTTTGTTTAACCTCTCTTCCTTCACCCTCTGTCTTGCTCTTATCAATGGAACCAATACCTTTTCTTGATCCTTCAGCTGCTGGAAGAATTGGTTCCACCTTTTACGAAGAATAGCTTTTGTCAATCTTGGCCAAAGATTTAGTATTCTTAATTTGCCCAATCCCAGCAACCTGCGGCGCTGAACATTCTCAATTTCTTCGATTTGTTTCTGGTCAAGCTTGTCTCCGAAACACATAAGCACTAGCAAGCAAAACATAGCTTAATGAAAATTATCCATCACATTAACTGCATCCCCATTTTTGGACTGCGACTTGAAAAGATCCAAGAGAATTTGCAGAAACCACTTGCGGACATGGTTGTAAGATCTTATACGCGAAGGATGCATGATTTCTACGGTGAGATTACGGCAGAGGACCCTCCACGTTGGACCGTAAAAACTTGAGCTGATGTTATGCTGGTTGCTGCTACTGATTTGATTGATGGGAAGAAAGAGGGGACGGTTGGCAAAGACCGCGCCGTTCTGTACCAACGCCTTGTAGCAAGTAAGCGATCGGCGATGAAGATGAGGGTGCGAGAGCCGATACGGAGAGCGACGATGGGGCCAAGCTTGGCGTGAAGGTTTCTGAGGATTGGTTCGATTTCTGAGGCAGGTTTAAGAAGCCATTGAAGATTGCCGATAACAAGCGAAGGGGCCCGGAGGAAGAAGATTCTGGGATTTTTTGTTGCGAAAGAATAGGTCGATGAAAGCTTTAAGGAAGGCAGCAACGGAGATGGAGAAGAGGACGATGAACAAGGATTCCATTTCTGAAATATGCACCTGCAATAAGAGCTTTGAAAGATTATATACAAAAAATTGCTCGATAATAACAATGAGTGAGCAGCAATTACATTTACGGGCAATTAATTTTTTTTGTTTTGATGGGTTTGTTAATTAACAATGAGTGTTATTTTGTTATTTTTTATGTCCAGGATGGTAAGAGCATATATAGTACTAATCTAATACTAATAGGGAGCGAAGTGACTGAACCACGTAGGACTTGGTTTAAGAAATAACAAAGAATTAATGGCTGTTGATATAGGATAACAACATATTCACGCATTAACATTTTCGAAACGAAAAAATCCAATATAATTTGCCTAGTCCATTTCACCTATGGCCATGAAAGTTTTGGGACGGTAAAATGGAAATTTTGACCTCTAATAATTAAAAAAAAAAATGGAGGAGCAGAGTAACGTACGGTAGGATGGCAAAATCCCTAATAGATTTGAATTCGTAAAAATTTGTCTTAATTGGAATAAAATTGAAATGATATAATAGAGAATGAGGCAATGAACGAGAGAAAATTAATACTTATATTATTCATAAATAGGAAATGATTTAATACTTCTCACCTCATCTCTACCCACTATGCATATATATATATATAATAAAAAATCATAATATGTTATTTTTAAGATAAAATATATATATATACAGACAATATTTAATTAAAAAATTATAATTCATAATTTTTTATCTTATTAAATAATTAAATTTATATTTTTCATATAATTATTACATATGAATGACACCATCACATATTAATGATGTTTTTAGTTAATATTTAATATAAATAAATGTGAAAATAGAAAAAATAAGTGGAGATTTTATAATTCATAATTTTTTTATCCTATCAAGTAGTTATATTTATATTTTTGATATATATTATTACATATGAATAACATAATAATATATTAATGATAATTTTAGTTAATATTTAGTATAAGTAAATACAAATTGAAAAAAATAAGTGGGAATAGAAAATCTATTCTATATATAGGTATTCTCCATCTCTACCTCATTACATTTTATTAGAAAAAAGGGTGAAAAATGAGGATCAAATTTAAAATGGGATGGAGAATAGAAAAGACCTCCCAACCCTCACCCCGCCCATTGCCATCTAGAGGTTTGGTGTTTTTTGGCAAAACATTAGTGATAATAAATACGTAACTAACATCAATGTCTTTAATAGCATATAACATTTAATGTTAAGAAATAAAGTATTAAAATTGAATAAATAATGTGTCATCAAAATTTATGAACAACAATACTATATTATTAAACCTTCCTGATGTTATAAAAAGTAAATAAAAATTATTTTAATTCAATAAAATAAAGGGATATTGTAGTTATACTATCCCAACTTTTGAGAAAAAAATATTTACTCCTGAGATTTTAGCTTGTGTGAGAAACCTACTAATTCTTAAAAATATGTTGAAATATACTCCTTACCTAGTATAAATAGAAAGATATTATATGAGTTATTATTCATATTTTAAACTTACTATCTTAACTTTCAACTATTAAAAAACATATAAAATAATCATATTGTCTTTATTTTTATTTTGTAATAATTAATCTCATCTTATTCTAATGTTTAAATTTTAGAATTATAATAATATTTTGACTCTTAATTATTTTATTCAAATTTACTATCAATATTTTTAGCAATATTGATTATATGTTATTTTTAAAATAGACCATCAATGAAAATAGTTTATTTTGAAAATTATGTATAATTTATAATATCAAATTTGTTGTCAAAATTTGTTAAAAATTATAGATTATTTTTATTTCAATATTCTATTTAAAAAATTATATGTAATTAATATTGTAAAAAAATTTATAGCCAATTTAAAAGAAAATAATACTTAAGAGTCAAAATATTATGATAAATTCACATTTAAATGTTAAAATAAAATTATATTAGTTATTACAAAATAAAAAATAAAGACAATATTGTTATAATAGTTTAAAGGTAAAATAATTAATTTAAAATATAAGTAGTTATTTCAAAAAGTATCTTCTTATTTATACTAAAAATAGAGAAGTATTCTCATATTTTTCTAAAAAATTTAAGGGCTTCTCACGCGTGCTAGAAGTTTAAATGTTAAGTTATTTTTTCCCCCAAAATGGGCTAAAATATAATATCCTTAAAAATAAAAGGAGAAACGACATTGTTATATTTTTGTTATTTGCTTTAATTTATTTTATATTTCTATTTTGTAAAATAGAGTTTGTAATATAAAATTATTTAAAAAGTTATTCTAACAACTGAATTGGTTGTATCACAATTTCTGTTTTCTAATAACGCAATTGTCGTAATGGCATACGTAAGCAAACAGGCAAGAAATACGAGGAACAATTTTATATTGGAATTTACATGATTCTTTGCATTTATTAAATTAGTGTTTTTGTTCAATCTAAAGTCTAGTTGGGTCATGAGTTATGAACACAGATAGATATGAAATCTTGCAGGACGACAAAATTTTCATGAATATGAATACGGAATCTTGCAAGAATCGGCTTCAAATGAAATAAATATAGAATAATGCAACGGAGAATGGGAAAAAAAAAAGATTAATCTTAATAATATTAATGAAAATAGTTTAATACTTTTCAATCCACTCCGGTCTCATTTTCATATATGTTATTGGGAGGATGTCCAATTACTCCTTAATTTTTGAATTAATATTCTATCATTCTTTTATATTTTTTTTAATATCTCACTACTCTTTTAAATTTTAATTTTCTTCTTCGACAGTTTTAACATGAACCATTGAACTAGAACTAATTAAATGGTAAAATCGAAAATATTTGAATTATTGAAAGACAAAATCGAAACTTAGGAGAGTGATGAAATATTAGAGAAAATATAAAGAGGTAACATAATACTAGCTCAAAAATAAAAAGAAATCAAACATTTTCCCTATATTGTTATATGTTAATTTTGAAATAAAAATATGATTGTAAATAATATTTAATTATCTTTATAATTTATAATATTTTTATTATATTAAATAGTTATATTTATATTTTTAATATAATTATTGCATATAAATAATATAACAATATGCTAATAATATTTTTAATTAATATTTAATATAAAGAAATAAATAAAAGAGGAAAATAAGTGGGAATGGAGAACTTATTCCCACATGAAGATTCTTCACTCCTCCCTATTAAATTTGTTGAAGATGAGAAGGGAATGATGATCGAAATAGAGACAAGATAGAAAATAAGAAAGGTCTCGCTACCTCGACACCACCTCATTGCCATCATGAACACAATGCTAGCACACGGTTAATAGAAAAGAAAATATTTTCTTGGCAATTGAAAAATGATTCCTGTTTTGTTGCACCTATAATACGCAATGTTCAATTTTTTTAATTGTTTAACTTTTATATTTTTAGAAAAAAAACTTTTTAATATTTTTATGTAACATATATTATTATATCTCGTCATGTTGTGTCATACCAGACTCTATAATTTTAAGTTTTAATTAATTTTAATTACTAAAATTTCATTCAACTGATTTTTATATAACTATTATTATGGGTGTCGTCGATTTTTTTATAATTTTTTAATATTTTAATTTATTAATCTTATTTTCATGCTAATTTATTTTTCAAGTTATCTAAACTTTTTTTGGTTTAAAAACAAGCTTGACATACTATTTGTTATGAAAAGCGCGTGTCATATTGACTTCACCTGTTTAACACCTTCATACTGTAAAATTTATTAATATTACAATCCTTAAAATTTAATCTAAAAGATGTAATCCAAATGACATGAGAAGTGAAATGGTATTAATTCGCCGGATAATAAGTTCTTACCATTTTTAAAATTAATTATTGCACATTTCAATTATCCATTAAATAGATACCATAATCATTTGAAATGTATTCTGTAAATAAAATTTGGGATCTTCAGTATTACTCAACCAGCACACGAATTTAAAAGAAAAATAAAATTGTAAATAAGATTGTAAAAGTGAGATTAAATACAATTTTAGCTTAGTGACTCTTAATGACAGTTTCATCATGTATTGGCATTGCTGTTTGCAATTTAGGTTGGCTGTAAAATATTGTCATGGGCTACATTTATTAATAAACCAGACTAGTTTGGCCCAATTATAGTTAAGATTTGGCGGCTGGCTAATGCTCTACTGTCAACAACACCTAACACTTTGACAGTAAATAAACTTATTACATGTTAAAATGTTTTATATTATTATTATTGTCTCATAAATTGAGGATTCATTTGACATGTAATTCGAGAACTGATTTAAAAAATTAAGAGATAATTCAAAATTTACATTGTATTTTTAATATTTAAAAATTTATTTGATATAACATTTGAAAACTGTTTTTCAATTTTTAAAAGTAAGAAAACATGTTTGATATAATATTTTAAAAATAAAACAAAAAATTATTTTTTTGGTTGGATATGTTTTTCAAAATAATTTTATATCAAAATTTTAGCAGTAACTATAAATAATTACTCCAAACTATTATTTTAAATATATTAATGCAAAATTTACATAAATTTGTTTAACTTCTTAATTTTACTATAATAAAATTTTATGAAATAATATATATATATCAAACAAAATCAACAGCCTCATAATTTTATATACATATATATATTTATATCAATAAATTATAAAATATTTTATAACATATAACAAAATTTTTTAAAAGATACCTAAATAATAAGTAGAAAGTGTAGAAAAAAAATAATGAATAATAAATTTCTATTTTTTTGTTAAAAATAATGTAAATAAATATTGTTAACGAAATATTTTAAATTTTGAAATTGAGATTATATTATAAATAAAAGACTTTTAAAAATTAAAAACGTATTAAGTTTAAAAAACATTGTACTTGAATTCGATTTGTATACTGTTAACAAAAAATATGAAAAACAATTTTTTTTTCAAATTTACACTAATTTTAAGAATTTTATCCAAAAATAGTTTTTAGATAAAGTTCAGACAATTTCAAACAAATGCTTTTTTTTTTTTTAAATAAAAGACTCAAAATCCTATCTGGATCCCTTAACTTTTCACATTATATATTTCAACTTACAAGAAGTTATGAATTTTTTTATGATAATATTTGTAGCCAATCTTTTGAAAAGTGTTCCTATAAGCAGCTTACCTACTAGAGATGGCAATGAGGCGAACTCACCCCATTTGAGGCAAGTTTGGCCCTGCCCCTCTCCCATTTTGAAAGAAATAGGGTTGAAGCCAACCCACTCCCCTTTTTAACCGGCCAACTCAGTCCCAACCCACTCCCTTTTGACTCCGTTTGACCAGTTTTTTACATTAATTTAATTTTGCCTATTTTAAACCAAATCCTATAATTTTAAGTACCATTAATTCTCAATTTATTAATTCTTATTTTGAAAAGTAAAAAAGATAAATTAAAAAAATCCTATTTTAAGTATCATTGATTCGAACAACATTGGTTAAGTGCAAAAAACACCAAGAGGTAGCAAGGGTGGTGCAGTCACACCATTTAGGCTCATGCTTGTGCCTCACAATTCGTATTTTCTACACCAAAACAGTAAGTTGGGCACAACTGCACCATACCTACTATTTTTCCCTTCCCAAAATAGAATCAATGTGTGCCCACACCACTCCCTCAGGCCCCTACGCCCTTTACATATTTTGGAGTTTCTAAGGGCTATTTTTAGCCCTTAGATGAGAATGGATGACTAGATTTTACCCAAATTGAAGGGTTCATCATATTTAAAAGAGAGCAGCCATTTAGATGACGGGAGGAGGATTTTTAGTGAGACAAACACATAAATAGGGAGAAAGGATTCTACAAAGAGATTTGAAGATCAATTATTCTTGAAGATTTCTTGGAGAATTCTTGAAGAATTAATGACTTGGGCGTCAATCAATCTAGTCCTTTCTTCTCCCTTAATTTATCTCTTGAAATTTGTAATTGTTATATTGTTTTGACCGATTTTTCAATTTATGATTTTCTTGATTATTTATGTTTTGAATTATGTTATATTAGGCTAAATTCATTATTTTAGAGACCTGATGTAGCTTTTCTAAACTATGTTTTGATCAATTGACATGTTATTTATGTTAGTATGATTGATTTAGTTGTGTTTACCTATGCTTAATATTTCTAATTTGTTGATTAATGAATTAGTTTATTGATTATCAATACATTGATGCTTGGGAGAGATTAATTTGTTTATCAGATTTAAGACACACAAGTAAGGTAGTTGTAAGATCAAGAGGAGATCAACGCCTAGATAATTTAGTTAACACTTAGGATATTAAGAAATCGGGAGGTAATTGAGTGTTGAGTGCTTAATAATAGGTAGTGCACAATGAGCATAAAGTTAATTGAGTCAAATAGGGATATCGACTTGTTTAGTTATACCTAAGACCTTATTTGACGCTCCAAAGAGGGAACGAGGTCGTTCTTCATCATGTAATTAGTGAATAGGATCAAAACATTAATAATGCCCAATTAGGAGAAACATAGGGATAGATAAGTGAAATCAAGGCCTTAGAATATTCACCATAAATAGTTCCACTCATTCATAGATTTTTTTTCTAATTTCGAGTTAATATTATTGTTTATTAATTACTGTTCAATCATTTGTTTTAGTTTTACTACTTTCACTTTACACATTTTTAAATTGCTTAGATAAAATCAATTTACTATATTGCAATACTTTGTTTAGAATTCGAAAACTCAATTCTCGTGGGTACAACATCCCCTATTTGTCACTATATTACTTAATATGACTCTATATACTTACAGATCACAAAATCGAGAAAAAGTATTTTACTCTTCACGGTGCATGTAGGATTGAGTTTGGGTTGTAAAAGAAAAAATGTGAAAGTAATATATATATATATATATATATATACTTATAAAAATAGAAGAAAAAAAGTTTGATAATCTAACTAGGTTGTAAGAGCAAAACATCTTTTCAATACTCTCTATCACAAAATGAATTAACCCACCTAGGTTGTTGCAATGAGTCTGGAAAATAAATATTTATAAAGATAATATGAAAGATCAATTTTATATAATGCTTAAGGCAAAAACACAAATATGATCATGCAAGGAAGTTGGTATGGCAGTGACCTGGTGCGAAGAAATTGATTTCCCCTTTTTCAATTTAATTAAAGCCTATATAGGCAAATAAAAATGCTGTTAAAATAACTAATTTTCATATTAATAATATTAAGATTCATAACATCAATATTAATGAAAAGAAAAATAAATCAATATGTCAAGGATAACATCGTCAACCAAAAAAAAACAATAATTCAAACTTTCTAATTTTTTTTTCAATTTTTCACAACAAATAACACCCACAAGTTTCAAACTTTCCATAACTTTTGAACATTCCAAAATAATAATAATAATAATAATAATAATAATAATAATAATAATAATAATAATAATAATAAAAACTAACATATATCTTCAATTTTCTTCATCATCTTACAAAGATCAAAAGGAAAAAATTAAAAATTTTATTTAGATATATAAAAAAAAATTCTTGAAAATTAGTTGTTATAAACAATTTTTACGTCTTAAAAATCTTCAACATCCCCTTACATGAATGTACTAGTAGCATCTTTAACAAAAGTTAAAATGAGTCTCCCATCTACATTTTAAAAAAATAAAAAATAATAAATCCACAAAAACATTAAAAAAGCAAATATGAATATGAAAAATTCTATACTGAAAACGTAGGAAAGAAAAAATATTTCTTTGATTGATAACCATTTACTTTACATAGTATAGGTTTTATAGGGTAGTCTCCCTAATATAGAATAATTGCAAATTTGACTATAAAAGATGAGAACACAATGGTAAATCAAAGAAATAAAGAAGAAATATTATGGTCTAATACTTTTGCAAGAGACCAAGATATGCTAGCTAAGCTAGCTTAGACCGAATAACTCAAATCTAAAAATAATCTCTAGCTGATTCTCAAGACTCCCCCTCAAGCTAGCTTGAAGATGTCTTGTATTTCTAGTTTAGACAAGATCCTCTAAAAGTGTTGAGCTGAAAAACCTTTAATAAAAACATCTCTTAACTGATTTTTTGAGTGAACAAATGGAACACAAAATATGCCTTCTTCTATCTTCTCCTTTTAAAATGTTTGTCTATTTCAACATGTTTAGTTTGATCACGTTGAATAGGATTTTGGGCTATATTAATAGTTGCTTTATCATTACAATATAACTTCCTAGGATTTGAAATCTCAACCTTTAACTTTTTAAGCATAGTTTTTAGCCACATTGCTTCTCAAATCCCCAAGGCCATTGGTCTAAACTTAGCTTCCATACTTGAGCGAGCAAATAACTAGATTTCTTCCTAAAAAAGTGCAATAACCTATGATAGATCTGTTTATCAAGGGAAGATCTTGCCCAATTTGTATGGGTATAGACTTTAACATCTATCCTTTTTGCTTTAGTAAACAGCATACCCATTCGTAGAGAATTCTTTAGATATTTGACAATCCTAAAAACAACTTTCATATGCTCTTCATTAGGATTATGCATAAATTGACTATTCCAATAGAGTAGGAAACATTAGGATGGGTGTTAATCAATCTATAAGCTTACCTACCAATCTTTGGTATTTTTCTTTATCGACCAATCCTCCTCCGAGAGTTTCAACCTTGTCATTTACTTCAATACGAGTACCAACAGCTTTACAACCAAGCATACTAGTTCCTTTAGGAGATCAATAACATACTTCTTTTGAGATAAGAAAATTTGTCTTCTAGATCTTGCCACTTCTATATGCAAAAAGTACCTCAAGTTCTTGAGGTCTTTGATCTTAAACACTTTGTTTAGCTCTTTTTTTAATCTTCTTGCTTCTCGTTCATTCGTAACAATAAGTATAATGTCATCGACATAAACTAACAAAGTAGTAATCTTACCATTCTCTCCATTTTTAAAAAATAGTTTATGGTCTCTTTGACTTTGTTGAAATCCCTTGCACTGAATAAAACTAGTGAACTTTTCAAACCAGGCTTAGGGTGACTACTTAAGGCCATAAAATGATTTTTTTTTAACTTACATGCCTTATATGTCCCCATAATTGCTTTGAATCCTGGAGGCATATCCATATGCACCTCTTATTCTAGGTTTCTATGCAAAAGGACATTTTTTATGTCAAGTTGATATAAAAACCAATCTCTATGCATAGCTAGGGATAATAGGACTAGAACAATACTCATCTTAGCAACTAAGGAAAAGGTTTCTTGATAGTCTATCCTGTACGTTAAGGTGTATCCCTTTGCAAGCATCCTTGCTTTATGAATTTTTACAATACCATCTGCCTTGAATTTAATAATAAACACCCATTTGCAACCTATTATTTTCTTCCTTGTAGGTAATTTGGTCAATTCCCATGTGTCATTCTTCTTAAGTGTTGTTATCACTTCAAGAACTACTGCTCTCTACTTCGTATCCTTCTTAGCCTCTTGAATTTTTTTAGGAACTTCTAGAGTAGAAACAATAGTAATAAAAGCCTTGTTTTGAGGATTTATCTTCTTATATAAAATAAAGTTGGATATAGGATGTTAAGTACAAGATCTCACAACCTTTTGAAATGTTATGGGAATATCCAAATCAACTAAAGAAGGATTAAGAAACTTAGTCACATTTTTAGAGATTGCTTCTTCCAGTTCCAAAGATTGGTTTAGCTTAAGAGAATGAATGGTCTCTTTTTGCCTCTTGGAAAACCTTAAATTCCTTTGGTGAAGAAGGCTATTGTTGCTTTTGTGATGAAGCTGCTAGTTCCACAATCTGATATAGCTAGAACAAATCATTTTAATTTGGTTGAAACAAATCATGTGTTCTCTCGCCCTCACGATTAACCTCTTTATCTTTTGTCTCCAATTCCTGTTTGCTATTTGAGCTAGCTATAGGTAAAGTTATCCTCTCAACCTTTAGAAGTCTTCCTTCTATCAGCCTGCTCTTCTTCAGTTCTTATAGTCTCCCCTTAAAGAGTAGACTGGTAGGGTTAATTTTCAAAAAAAGTAACATTAAGAGAGACAAAATATTTTCTCGTTGGAGGATGGAAACACTTATAACCTTTTTGTAATTGACAGTAACCAATAAACATACACTTCAATGCCTTAGGGTCAAGTTTGGACTTATGAATATTTTGAATATGGACGTAAATAGTGCACTCAAAGACATAAGGTTGTAAGGAGGAAAATAAGGGTTTGGAAGAAGGAAAACTTCTACTAGTATTTTAAAAAGAGTATTAAATTTAAGGACTCTTATTGGCATTCTATTAATAAGGTAATAAGCTGTGAGAATGTCGTCACCCCAGAGCACCTTGGAAACTTTTATTTGAAATAATAAAACCCGAGTTACTTTTAATAAGTGTCTGTTTTTCCTCTCTGCTATCCTATTTTGCTATGGTTTACCACATAAGAAGACTGATGTATAATCCCTTATTTTTCAAGATATTTTTTCAAAATTTCATAATAGTATTCAACCTTATTATTAGACTTAAGGATTCCAATTTGCTGTTTAAATTAGTTTTCGATCATATTTTGAAATACTTCAAGGATAGGTGTTACTTCAGATTTTTTTTTTTAAGCAAACAGATCCAATACATTTGGGTTTGATCATCTATAAAGTTGACAAACCACCTAAAACATATTATTTGAACCTTTGATGGCCCCTACACATCACTATGAATTAAAGTAATACGAATAATTGGTGTGTAATTGTAGAAAGGATAAGGAACCTGATGATGCTTAGCAACTTCACAAGTTTCATAGTGAAAATATAAAGTTTTATTATCTTTAAACAGTGAAGGAAACAATATTTTTAGATATAGGACATTTAGGTGTCTTAATCTAAAATGCCAACTTATGATCTCCCTCTTATTGTCCTAAGCACCTTCAACAGACCATTTACTTCCTTAGCATTGTGAACTTTTTCCTCAAATGCATATACTGAAAATTATAGCCATTGGGAGAGAAATTAACACAATAGCCTAATTCTTTTGTCAATCTTCTACTAGATAACATATTACAAAACTTTTAAAAATGATAATTGAGCCTTTCCCAGCAAGAGAGGACAAAGACCCATCTACTATTTTTTCTTTTTGTTGTCTAGAATAGGTAACGTCTGTTGAAAATAATTGAGAAGAACTAATTATATGGTTTGAAGCCCCCAAATCAATTATCTAAGAGCTAGAGTTTATTTTAGTAAAGAAAGCACTAAGGATATACCTGCTTAAGCAGTGTTAGCAATGGCAATAAATGGTTTTAGTTGTGAATTAATTTTACTGAGCATTTTTTGCAAAAGTTCCATTTGGAACTTATTAAAACCTAGTCTTCAATCCTTTGGTTACCACTGATTTTCTTTTGTTGTTCAGTCATGGCTTGTAGTCCATTGTTGAAATTAGGTCCTTTTTAAAACACGCTGGTTTTCCATGAATCTTCCAGCATTTATCTCAAGTATGTTGTGACTTATTGCAAAAATCACACCATAATTTTTCCCTGTCCTGTGGTTTTCGTTGAGCCCCTTTCTATCTTCCCAAGTTTGGTCATTCTTGCCTATAACAAGTGCATAACTTCTTGCTATAATAAGAGTATCTTTCTTCATCATAACTATGAGTCCACTCTCTTTTTTCTAATCTCAGCATACACATTCATAATAGTCAAGATTGGTCTCATGCTCAAAGTCCCTTGAATAACATCAAATTCTAAATTTCGATATTCAAGAAAGTCGAAAACTCACTCCTTTTCAACAATCTTCCTATATTGTAGAAAATTTTCTTCATTTTTCCATTCAATATATCAACACAAATCTAACTCTAGCCCATACTAGTTAAGACATTAAAAATACGCCATAACAGATTGGTTTCCTTGCTTGGTGTCATGAACCTTTCTCCTCAAATCATAAAGTTGTGTCATTATTTAGATTTGTGTACATTATATTAATAGTGTCCCATAATTTCTTACCTATATCACACAAGATAATATTCTGACTTAACTCTAGTTTCGTTTAATTAATCAGCCAAGCAAGTACCATCGAATTATTTGCTTCCCAAGCCTCATAACTCAAATCTCTAAATGCTGGTTTTATCTTTAATCTATCCCGCCAGCCTATCTTTCCTTGTCCTCTGATGAAGAATTTCACGGACTATGCCCAGTGAAGAAAATTGCTCCTATTCAATTTATGTGTAATAATATAAATTGAAGAATTTTCATTCGATCAATGACTCGAACAATATCTCGAGGTCTCAAAAGTTTTAGAGGTAATCTCTAACATTTTTTAGTACACAAAGAAAACTAAAAACAAGAAGTCGACTCTAATACTATGAAACTTTTAGGGAAGAAAAAATATTTCTTTCTTTGATAACCATTTACTTTACACAGTATACGTTTTGTATAGTAGTCTTCCTGATGTAAAATAAATGCAAATCTAACTAAAAAAGACAAGAATACGATGGTAAATCAGAGAATAAAGAAGAAATGTTATGGTCTAATACTTTCCCTAAGAAACCAAAATATGCTAGCTAAGCTAGCTTGGATTAAATCAACCAAATATAGAAATAATCTGTGGCTGATTCTCAACATATACCTTTACGTAACTAATTTTAAGTGCATATTAAAGCTTACACAGTATTAAGATATAGCTTGTTACAATGTGAGCTTGCAACTCTACCCACTCGTCCTGAAAACTCATAAGCAACTGTAGATACCTAGATTGCTAATATGTATCAAGCAATCTTATATAATAAAGGATACTTATATTGATTCACTGTCCAGCAACAAATGTCAAAAGATTGGTAATCAAGCAATACCCCATCTTCCAAATGTGATTCAAAATCGATCTTTCCATGATCATTTATGTCAATATCTATAAAATTTTTAAATGTCAACTTACGTGCATCTTATTTCTCAATAGAAGGCAATAAAAAATGAGTGAAACCTCTACTACCAAAACTAGAAGTACTTTCACATGACCCAAATTTTAGTTCATGATCTTTGATCAAATTTCAACGAAGATTATGAACTTTCTTAATACGAGATACAAATGCTTTTTTTTTTTTGCATTTTTGAAAAAATAGAAAAACAAAGAAGGAATTAAATCTCAAGGCTGAGCCTAAACTTGTGCTTAAGAGATAGTTGTCTATACACTAATAAGGGATGTATGGATTATTGAGAAAAGAGGAGCCGTTGTGGTCCCCCCCCGACCGCTCGGATTCCACGAGTGAATAAAAAGTTGGATCTACATTGGATCTCACCTAAATCGCCCTATCTATCATCTTGAAGAGGAGTTTGTTTTTAAACCTCAGATTGAAGAGGAAAAGTGTGCTATACTAATGTGCCTTGGATGATCCAAATCTCAGGTTCAGGCACAGATGAGTATATTGAAGTATCCATGTGGCTGAGAGCCCTCACAGCCCATGCACAACGATGCAATTATCAAGGGTGCACTCTACAATTGAGCTAATAGCTTGTCATACAGGCCTCCCATTGGGGGCTAATATACCAAAAGCGAGAGAAACCTATCCCTCTCTTTCATTTTTTTGCCTCCATGTCCCTTCTATGTGGTGACATGTGGGTAGAAAAAGAGGATCCTATCAACTTTTTCTGAGTTAGGATAATAAGGTCATGGCCTTCTTATTTCACTGTCGAGAAACAAAAGAAGACTTCCATCTTCAAGTTTAACTCAGGCGTAGCTTGCTTCTTTTTAGGTATAAAGCGGTGTCAAACTAAAATACCCAACAAGCATTCGCTCTCCCTAAAAAGGAGGTAATCCAGCGACACCTTCTAGTACAATTACCTTGTTACAACTTCACTTTAATCACTAGCCCTACCTTTGGTACCCCTTTCTTGCTATTAAGGTAATGACTTCAGGCATAGCCAACTTCTATAGTGTGACGGGCAGTTTTACAATAGAATGTTAAACCCTTAAGAAGATAAATTATTAAATCGTGTATTTACGTGAAATCACTCTTATTTTTTATCCAACTGCTAGAAGCTTAACAATTCTATGAGCTTAGACTTCTGTTGTTGACGGAAAAACATCTAGGTAGTAAGGGTCAGAGAAGAGCAATTACTAATTCTTAAAACTAGCAATCGGAGAAGGAGCAATCACTAATTCTTAAAATCAACATTCTTAAGACCAAAGAGTGGGGTTAGAAAAGGGGGAAAAGCTCTTCGTTCCTAGTCCTCTTGTAGTTGGATCCTCGGGAACCACAAGAATTCTTAGTTAGAATAAGATTCCAACTTAGTACCTTTTGAGATTTTTAGAAGATTTGCTCTTTGAATAGCACAGTACGATGAAAGTTACAAGTTGTGTTTGGGGGAGAGTTTTTGTCTATCATTGGCCTCTATAGTAAAATCAATAGACACCTAAGAGGCGGTGGTTTACCTTGTGGCAGATGTTAGCGGTTCGAGTCCGCTTATCTCCAACTTGTGGACTTAGCCAATATAAAGCTATAAGAATATGATAGCACCCAATTTTTCCAATTTGGGAATTCGATCTATGGCATTCATGGGCGTTGATAAAATCCTTCCATTTAGCAGCACCTTAGGATGGCATAGCCTTAAAGTCAAGTTAAGGGCGAGGTTCAAATAAGGAAAGGCTTATGGTGGATACCTAGGTAGCTAGAGACAAGGAAGGGCGTAGTAAGTGACGAAATGCTTCAAAGAGTTGAAAATAAGCATAGATCCAAAGATTCCCGAGTAGGTCAACCTTTTGAATTGCTTCTAGCATTCTTATTAAAACTCGAATTGATTGGGAAGAAAATCAATTTATAGATGGAATCAAATATGCAGTATTTACATACAAAATTATTCGGTTCTTGGAGAAAAATCAATATACTTTTGATGTCGAATCAGGATTAATTAAGACAAAAATAAAGCATTGGGTCAAACTTTTCTTTGGTGTTAAGGTAATAGCTATGAATAATCATTAACTCCTTTGAAAAGGTAGAAGAATAGGACTTATTATGGGACATACAACGTATTACAAACATATAATCATTACGCTTCAATCAGGTTATTCTATTCCACATCTTAGAAAGAAAAGAACTTAAATCGAAATACTTAATAGCATAACAATACATTTATATAAAACTTCTACCCCAAGCACATGCAATGGAACTATAGACAGTTAAGTGAAATCTAATCCACAAAATAATTTGATCTATGGATGGCATTGTTGTGGTAAAGGTCATAATGCTAGAGGAATCATTATCGCAGGGCATAAAAGGGGATGTCATAAGCGTCTATACCATAAAATCGATTTTCAACGGAATGAAAAAGACATATATGATAGAATCTTAACCATAAAATACGACCTTAATCGAAATGCATACATTTGGAGAAGACGAAATTGTTTCAAGCACTGATAAAACCAGAAGCGCCTAAAAGAAAGGAAGACGAGTTACTCATATTTGATTTGATGATCGAAGGCAAATCGAAAGCTAAGCAGTAGTAATGGTAATTAGAAATATTTCCTAGAGAAGAATAGAGATGTCTTCTACATTACCCATAATATGTGGAAGTATCGACATAATTTCATAGAGTAATTCAGTCTAAATGCTACATGAAGAACAGAAGTCAGACGACGGAACAGGAAAACCTAGGATGTAGAAGATCATAACATGAGTGATTCGATAGATTTAGATTCCTATATATTCTCTCATGTAGTAATTCATTATATGATATATATAAGTTCCATCTATATAGATATCATCATCTACATCCAGAAAGTCGTATGCTTTGGAAGAAGCTTGTACAGTTTAAGAAGGGGTTTTGATTGATCTAAAAGAAAAATGTACTTCAACCAATATGCTTTTAGGCACGACCATACATAACATAGAAATCACACTTGAAAAAGGTGAACGATTAGCTATAGCAGCGAGTGTTGTAGCAAAATTGATTGCAAAAGAAGGGAAATCAGCCACATTAAAATTACCTTCTGGGGAGGTCTGTTTGATATCCAAAAACTGCTCAACAACAGTCGGACAATTGGGGAATGTTGGGGTAAACCAGAAAAGTTTAGGTAGAGCCAGATCTAAATGTTAGCTAAGTAAGCGTCCTGTAGTAAGAGGAGTAATTATGAACCCTGTAAACCACACCTATGAGGGAGAAAGATAATTAAAGACCTACGACATCGAAGGAATAGGAAAGGTGTATATAGACGTATTTTAATTTAAAAGGAATTAGTCGACTTGATCTACAAATCTATTCTAACTATCAACGAATTCCTAGAATGTTAGACGAGATGGGGATTGTAATTCTCTCTACTTCTCAAGGTATAATGACAAACTGAGTAGGATGGACGGTTGGTCAAACTAGTATAGATCGTACATGGACGGTAGTTGAAGTTGGCAAACTCTAACAACTTCATTTTGTATAGAATCACATATAACTGTTAAAGCTAAAGTTTCATAATCATCCTTCCAATATTTATCAAACTTTTCCAATATGCCTTTTGCCATCTTCCTAATTTTTTTGAAAGGAGATGCATGCTATTCCTCCAAACAATTTTATCTCACAAATATGCACCAGAAGTATATTAGAAATGAGGTCATAGTTCTAAAAAATAATTATGTGACTTCATAAAATGGTTTCAAATTAGTTGTCAAAACTTCAGCCAAATTCCACTCTTCTTCATTAGGCAAACTCTTAAATCGTGACTCAAGCAACCTTAACTTAGAAAACACAATCCTATACTCCAATGATATAGAAATCATGAGATAGGTGGATTTCATCTAGTCATACAATCAAGTATCAACTACCTAGTACGTCAAGTATCTAATTTACGGGCAATCTATTTAAACTTTTCCCTTCTTCTAGCAGTTGTTAAGAAATATGTAATGCTATCACGAATTTTACTAATTGCGCTATCAATAACTACCATTCCCTCTAACAATTAAATTCAAAATATAAGTAGTACATTAAACATGAAACAATGGCCCACCCAAAATCAAATCACGTCTATCAAACTTCTCCAACAAGAATTAAATCATGCGATCATTGTTAGAATAACTATCAACATTTGAAGCGGATACCTTGGAATCTAAATTAAGATCTAACAAAGTTAAACAATGCACTTTACATTATGCCCCTTGTGCGTGGAGCTTTGAGATATATGAACCTATGTTTACAAAAATATTCAATTTTATTAAAATTGTTATAAAACATTAATTTAATGTATCATATTTTTACATGTAAGTAAAAAAATAATTACCTTAAGATCTTTTCATTTAAGACCCCAGAATCATCGATAAAATGTTTAGTAATAGCCATATACCCCATTGTTTAATTATCCACATGTCCACATGTATATCCATTGTCAAAGCAATTCCACTTTTACTACACTAAAAAAGACACAAAACTTTAGCCTCTCCAATTCATATATCCCCTATACCATCATTCTTGATGGTGTTATAGGACACAATGTTCCATCTCGAATTAAGAGAACTCATTGTTTATAAAAAACTCATGTTG
The DNA here is from genome assembly GCA_022749755.1 of Azadirachta indica. Classification (NCBI taxonomy): domain Eukaryota; kingdom Viridiplantae; phylum Streptophyta; class Magnoliopsida; order Sapindales; family Meliaceae; genus Azadirachta; species Azadirachta indica. The sequence continues at coordinate 19,220,176 of CM040453.1, read as the reverse complement.
TATACAACTGAAAGGATACTCGTCAAAATAATAATTTTAGAAATCATCTCCTTAGTTACAGTAGAATCCAACTTAAAACCGTCTACTTTCACATTTCCTTTGATCTTTCTCCACCTTCAACTTCTTTGAATATTCTATTATTTCCTTTTGTCTTCACGTGACATAAGACTTCTTTATATGATCATAAAAATGTTTTATTCCATCTTTAAGTCGTGCCACCAATTTCATCATACAAATCTTGCACAATACTTTTCTCTCCCTCTTAATATCAACTCTGTTAAAGTATTTCAGCACTACAAATCTGAACCTTTTTCCAGTACTTGTAGCTAGCATATTGTATCTAACATCATCACTTTTAATAATTGTTAATTCAAGTGGATCATTTGATGTCATTTCTGTGAAATAAAATGGAATAACAATAAATGCTAAATATTAAAAATTAGTTTTTAACCAATGCAGCAAACAATTGAAATAACATTTTAAATGGCTAAAAACAGCATTTTAACTAGCATCAAACAGCAACCCCAACAGCTTCCCAACAGCAAACAAAACAATAAAAAACAACATTTTAAATGGCTAAAACAGCATTTTAAATGGCAAGAAAAAAGTAGCCACAACTGCAATTTGCATGCGACAAACAGCATCAAAAACAGCAAAAACAGTAGGTGAAATAGCAGAAAACTCGTCAAAATCTTTACCATTTTCGCTTAATATCATGTGTCCTGAGATTTGGTTTAATATCAACACCACTCACCAGGTTAAAAATTAGCTTTGGATACCTAAACTTTTAATTGAGATTAAAAAAATTAATGTTTCATATAAATTATTTTTATAGACAAAACAGAAACTTGCACAACTCATGAATTCAGACATGTTGATAGAGGAAAAATTGTTTTGTGTTCAACCTCACATTATCCCATTCTCCCCCATCTATCTTCCTAATTAATTAATTGATCTTTCCAGTCCTTTTTTTATTGCTGATTTTTGTCTTTCATTTCCATTTTCTTTTTCATTTCTGATTTTTGTTTTCTATTTGTTTTGTTTTTTACAATCATTTTCCATCATTTACTTCACGATTCTGTTAATTTTCATTGAAAATTATTATTTACAAATATAAATAAAATAAAAACACAACAAATAATAAAATAAAATTATAATAATATTATTGCTAACAAATATTATAAATATTTTCACATAAAATCCAACATTCGAATCCAATTAACATTAAACAACATATCAATCCATCCGTCAGCCTAAATAATTACATTAACATAGTCCTATTTTAAACAAACAACCCTACACTTCAAAGATAGTAAATAACAATGTAATTAAGTTACAAACTCAACTCTTATTTTTTACATTTATTGTGAACAAGCTGCTGACCTATTACAAAAATGTTGCTTGTTCTGTTAACGCATTTTCTTCAACAACAGCCCTACACTATAAACACAATAAATGACAGCAAGCTACAACTCCTTGGCAGTATACAGCACCAAAAAGCAGCAAACAAAACACCATGAATAATAACATATAGTAACTACAACACCAGAAAACTACAGCACAAAGTAGCCGCAACTGTAGCACAACACCTCTCAGCACTTTGCTACAGAAATACTATTTTAATTATTTGATATTATTTTAATTTGTTAATTAAAATAAAGGAGTTCCTAATTTCCCCTCTTTGTTTGATCTAATATCTCAAACCCCTCCTATTGTTTTGATAATACCCGATACTCTCTCCCCACTCCCGCCCCAACGTAAGTTCCATTTGCAAAAATTAATTGTCACTAGATGACTGCTTAGGAATCCAAAAATATTGTGAAATTACAAAAGAGCCCCAAATTTTGCTCAAATAATATAATATAATAGTTAATTGTATTATTTTGATTGGGAATACTGTCATTTAAATTAGTAATATCTTATTAAAATACCATTTGACTTAATAAAATTAAAATACCATCCTGCTTATTTTTTATAATAAAAAAAATTAATATTTTATTTAATTTTATATTAAAATAATATTTTATTTTTATTCTTTCTTTCTCCTTATTTTTATTTTGATGGTATTGATTATCATTTTTTTTAATCTTATTTTCTTGATAAGAAGATAGAGAAATAATTAAAAATATTATTTTAATTTATTAAAAACGCCAATAAATCTATTCTCTTGGATACTATGCAAGTCAAACAAATTCTTTTTTTTTTTTTCTAGACCTGGATCTAGTAAGTAGAAAAATATTTAAAAGGAAATTAAAAGTATAAATGAAACTGTGTTCAACAAAGATCCAAAGAAAGAAACCACAGTAGGAAACAACAGCAGCTTTTTCTTTATTGACAAATCGGTCAGACAAAATTTTCAAACCCACTTCCAATGCTACAATAAACAGCAGCAAATTAAAGAGCTGCATTGAACTGGTAGTCATTTTAAAAGGAAAGCTGCAGCAATCAACACCCATCAACAACAGAACAAAAATAGAAAATTGCAGTAAAACAGCAAGCAAAAGCCTGAAACAACTTCTAACAACAACTAAAAGTTGCAGAACTAGTAGCATGGTTGGTCGTCAGCAGCATAACAACAGCAGAATGCAGAAACATCAACACAGAAGTAACAAAATAGCAGAGCAACAACCTGAATTAGCAAAGATTCAGTAACTAAGTGCAGGAAGTATCCGCAGCAGCAGAAATGTAATAAACAGCCAGCAGCCATACCTGTAATACCAGCAACAACAAAAATGCACTAGCAAAAGTTGTGGGATCCGCAGCCAACAACAGATCAATTATCAGCAACATAGCACAGTTGTTGTGTTACACAATCCAAACAATAGCTTCATCTTACAATATTCAAATACAGCCTAGTCTTACATTCAAGATTTCTTAGAAGAAATTGACCATTAAATTAAAATTAATTATCCTTTTTTGCTTAATTAGCTCAAAGAATTGATCACTGACCAAGCAAGCCGTAAAAATTGAATCAATAAATTAACTAAGCACGCACACTTGTGAAACATACAAAGCCAATTGCTATCCACAAAATATTTTTAGATAGAAATCTATTTGTTGGGATAAATTAATACAAACCAATTTTGCGGAAGTACAATAATTACCTTATCCCCTCTTGCGTAAACCTAATAAGAAACAAACAAATAGAGCAACAATCGTTGGCACAAAATCAATTCTTGGACAGCAACTACATCATCAACAAAACAACCATAATGTGGAAAACCTCCCAACAGGGTCTTCTTTCCCTGCTGATTTTGCCAAGCCTTTTCCCTTGGCTGTGGTTTCGCTGGATAGTAGACAGGGACGTCTTCTTTCCCTGCTGATTCTGCCAAGCCTGTTCCCTTGGCTGTGGTTTCGCTGGATAGTAGACAAGGACAGTGGGAATCTCGTTAATCTTTCACTGGATAGTAGACAAGGACAGTGGGAATCTCGTTAATCCATTCATACGCATCACTAATTAAAAACCACGGGACCGTAGTTCACCCAAAAAACTTCATTATAATCAAATAATGAGAATACACAATTTCTCTCTAATTAGAACTAGAGGTACACATCCACAATATTCTCAAGATGACACAATCTTGGCAAACAATCAAGTTTCACAAAGAAATTAAAAAGAGTTCAAGAAAAATATTACCATAATGGTAGTCTAACTTTCAACCACGAAATATGGAGAAAGGGAGCACCAAATCTGATCTTCACCGTTCAGAATTTAGTCCTCTCAGTTAGGAAGCTGCCGGTGAAATTTCAGCTCAATCGGACCACGAATCGACATCTGATCAGTCACTTGATCAAAACTGTCCCGAGTTTACTATTCTGCCTCTCTCTAAAATAATAAACAATGTCCGCCTCTCTCTAGGCAATGAACAGTACCTTTCGATCAGCCACTTGATCAAAAGTGTCCCAAGTTTACTATTCTGCCTTTCTCTCGTAAACAGTACCCGCCTCTCTCTAAAATAATAAACAATGCCCGCCTCTCTATGCGATAAACAATACCTTTCTCTGTTTAGATGATGAACAGTACCTTTCTATCTCTAGACAATGAACAGTACCGCCTCTCTTCTAGACGATAAACAGTACCGTCTCTCTCTTCTTAAAACACATATATATTGCAGCAAATTAAACACTAAACTCTACTTGAGAAAAGAATAAAATGTTCTTGAGTTAATTGGGTTTAATTATTATTGAAGAGAAAATTTGAGTCATCTCCAAATAGGAGGAAGTTCAACCCAATACTATCTAATTCTTGGTTAAACAAGAACTAATTATGCTTAAAAAAATAATGCCAGAAAACGTGAAAACCGAGGAATTTTGGTGCAATCCTAAATGACTCTTAATTTGTCCGTGTTTAATTCAACCTTAAAATGGATATTATCCCAACTGTGCTAATGTTATTGCGAGCTACCTAACATCAAAGAAAGTCGCACAACTACCATCATTGATAGCCATCCACCACATATTTGACATCAGCACCGCCACAAACAATTTAGCAACTGTCGCTCTTTCATCCCAGCTAATTCTCACAGCCAATAGCCATGCGATCATCGGAATCAAGAACTAAACCCATGAGCCACTGTTACTGTTTTTCATATTTTGAGACGAGAATTATCATTCCTAAGAACAATAAATTCAAAAATAAAATGCAGAAAGCAAAGTTATGGGTAACTTTCTCAAATTTAAAAAGAAGACAAAAATGGCAGCTTCCGTAATACAATATATATATATATATAGGGATATTTTCAGCTGATAATTTCGGTTTTGGTGATATCTCATTATAATATAATAAATATTAACACGATACAATACAGTTTATAAAGATGTCATTTATCTCAACTAACTGTTTGCTCGTTAATTCCATCAATTAGTAGGTAGCATAAATGTCTTTTTATATAAATTTTAATAAAATTTTTAGCCAAACTACTTCAAATTTAAAGTTATCTCATTGTGATACAATATAACATAAAAAATTTGATTTGCTTATCATGGTTTAAACCTTGGATATGAAGTTATTAATGACATGTTTCTTACCATTACAATACTTATGTATCTTAAATTATTTTTCAAAATTGGTCCTATATAATTGTACAAAGGACATGCATGACAAGCAATTATTTTTGCTATTATTAATAAATTTTAAATTTTATTTATTAATCATATTTTTATTTAAATTTATAACTTATTAATTCTAATAAAAATATTTTTTTTATTGTGAATTTATTTGTTTAATATATTATTTACTTTAAAATTAATTTTTAGTATATTAAGCAATAAAAAAATTATTTTGATTGGTATTAATAAATATAAATTTAGAACTAATAAAAACATATTTAATAAATCAATTTAAGACTTTATAATAATAATAAAAATAATTTCCTATTAGAAACGTCTTTTGTATAATTATAGATAGCCAATTTTAAAAAATAATTCAACACGTTTAAGTGGTGTAGAGGTAAGAAATTTATTATTATGTCTAAGATTCAAATCATGATAAATAAATTTTTTTTTGTGTTATAATGCATCACAATGAGAAAACTTTATAATTTAAATAGTTGGCTGAGACTTTTATTAGAATTTAAGTAAAAAGATGTTTTCGCCTCTCTACTAATTGACGGAATTAATAAAAAATAGTTAATTGAGATAAACTATATTTTTATGGATTATATTGTAGTAACCTAATATCTATTATATTGCAATAAGATATCACCAAAATTGAACCACTCTATTGAAAATATCCCTTAAGTTAGCAACAATCATTATCAATGTTAAGATTATATTTGTTATAAATCAAATATTAAATATATAACTTAAAGTAAGCATATTAAATTAATAATCTAAAAAAAGATATTGTTGGATTATTTTTCCAACATCCAAAATTAAATTGATTTTTCACCTACATGTTAATCCAATAGGATACTTATTAGATTCATATTAAAGAATAAAAACTCAAAAGATAAAGGGTAAAGGTTCAAATTTATAAAATTTTAATCAACGTCTTTTAGTTAGGTCAAACCTAATAAAGAGTCTTTTGAGAGAAGTTATATTTCATTTGAATTACAGGTAAGCTAGAATACTAAATTATCTTGAATTAAAATTTCACTAAATCTTAAATTATCTGTAATTAGAATTCTACTTAAACTAATTTTTCAAAGAACCTTATGAATCAATAAGTATATAAAGGAAAGAAAGTAGAGAAGAAAGGATCTTTTTCTACATGCAAATAAATTTATTGGTTGATATCAAGTGATGAAATCTGATATTAACAGTTGGTGCTGTCTTTGAGAAAAGACAAAAAGCTAATAAGCCAATTTCTTATTCAAGGGAAATTTATTACAACAAGAAAACTTCATGCTGTATTAAAAGATATGTATTTATTTTATTTTTATTGATTGTATATATGGTTTAATATATTTGATCTCGATAAGATATATGAATATTTTGTTTTTATTTATATTAATTTTATACATGGTTAATATATTTGTTCTTGATAAAATATTGAATTTTTTATTTTTATTTATATTAGTTGTATACATGATTAATATAGTTGATTTCGATAAAATATTTGAGGGAGCTTATTCAATCCCTCCTAACGATGAGATATTCCATAATATTGTAGAATTTTTTCCACCACGTTAGAGCATGAGTTGATCCCTAATTTGTGAAAAAATTATGTTTAAGTGTTTAGGGTGTGCGTGTTTGAAATATAAAAAAATTATTATATTTAAACTTTTACTATATATATATAGCATATATTTAAATTTTAATGTAATATTAAAAAAGGTAAGTAAAAATAAATTTTTAAAAAAAAAATTTTGATTTAAATAAAAAATAAAATTTCCAAAAATAATGATGAATAAATACACACTTTTCAACCAACGAAAAGATGACAAATCATATAGGTTCAGGGACATATTAATTGAGTCTAGATGTAAATACCATTGGGGTTCAGTATTAAATATAATTAAGATATAATGCAAAATAACATTTGAATCTAAATTAAAATATTTTTCTAGCATAAAAATAATATCTTTCGATCTTCACAGACACAATTTTCGTCAAAATCTAAATATCTGTTAGGTCCAAATCTATTATCAATATTTTATTCAAAATTAAATATCTTACTTTTCAAAATCTAAATATCTCTCGGGTTTTGATCTATTATCAATATTTATCCACAATTAAATATCTTTATCTACTCACTATTTATTCTTTTCAACTTTAAATATTTATGTTTTATGCTAAAATTGTATAAAAGTTTAATATTTGACCCTAATGACTCGTTAAAATAATCTTATATAAATAACTTTTAACTATCCATAATATAGTTCAAAATTTTATGATTTATTATTTATCAAGAACGCTACATTTTATGCGTTGAATTGTAGATATTATAATTTTAAATTTGTTATAATGTTAAAATAATTTGGGTTATCTTCATATTTTTTTTTTCTTCATTTATAATTGTATGTTTACTGTGTATATTAATATAATGACACTAAAAATGGTAAAATTAATATTTATAAAGAATTTTTTTAAGTTACCAGAAAAAAAGAGAAATCACGGTTTATTATTTCTACCTAAATTATAAGAAAAATAAATATAATTTTAAAATAATTGTATATATTAAGTTGAAATTGGCCTCTTTTTATTAAAACGAATTTATGGTTTAAATAAAATCAAATATAATATTATATTAATTTCAATTATAGTTTAATATGTATTCTTTTCTTATCTCTTTTATATATAATGACTTATTAACATGTTTAATTTATGTGTAAATGCTCTGAGCACGCACGTCAGCATATTTATTTATATTTAACTAATTTATGATGTTATTAATGTAGAAGCTTTCATCTGCTCACTTTTTTCAAGAGGAAAAAAGTAAAGAAATCTCAGACTATCTGAAAAATAATGTATTTCTGCAATATTGATATCTTTCCTAGAAAGGCCGAACTATGCAACTCCACGTTGTTGAAACTATGCTTACACCATAGCTCCACACTACCAAGATTATGCCTAGAATGGTTGAATAATGCAGCTCTGCGTTGTTGAAACTATGCCCAAAAAAGGCCAAACACTGCAGCTCTACACTACTAAGACTACACCTATAAAGGCCAAAAACTACAACTTCGCTATGCATAGAAGGACTGAACAATGTAGGTTAATGCTTCCAAAACTATGCTATAAAAAAGGCAAACACTCCCACTCTACGTTGCCAAAATTATGCCTAGAAAGGTGAAACATTATAGCTCCATGTTGTCAAAACTATGCCTAGAAAGGCCAAACATTATAGTTATGCGCTCCAAAATTACAAACTTCAGAAGTATCAAATAGTACTCATGAGGCACAATATCATCTGCTCCAAAAAACCACATGCATCCATGCGATTTCAAAAATTACTAAGCTCAAAAGGACTAAAACTTATCCACCAGGTATGAACATCATTTGCTCAAGAAAGCCACACGCATCCACATGATGCCAAAAATTACTACGTAAAAAAAGATTAAATCTTATGCACAAGGTATCAACATCATTTGCTCAGAAGAACCACACACATCCATGCAATGCCAAAAATGACTAAATCCAAAATGGCCAAATCGTAACCATAAGGTACCGATATTATCTAGGGAAAAGAGCTGCATGCATGCATAGTGATATCAAAAACTTCTCTCGTAGTAAATAAAATAAATCCCACTCAAACTACTAGAAATTGTCATCGTAGTAAACAAAACAATGTTCCCTTAACTACTAGAAGACGGTAGATAAAATAATGTTCCATCGGACTATCAAAAACCATTCTCACAACAAATAAAAGGAAAGTCCCCTCAAGTTACCAAAAATAAGCCAAAATCATGCGTCATTGTGGTGTCAAAATGTGAAGTCCAAAAAGACAAAAATAAATATACCTCTGTTGTGCCAACATTTAGCCTAGAAAACCAAACATTATACGTTTGCTATACCAACTTCAAAAATCTAAAAGAACAAAAATTATATACTTGCATAATACTAATATCTTAATTAAAAGGAAAAACTACAATGAAATACCCTAGCATCTGAGCAAAAAAATGCATAACAAAAAAAGAAAATGATCAACAATAACTTAAAAGACACCAAATCAGAAGCAAAAATAAATAAAGCATAAGTTTAGAAGTAACACTATATAGAAAAGAACTTTCATTAAAAAAGGAAGCAAGAACCTTGAACTTAGTACTACTCAATCTCATTATTTGATTTCATTATCTACCGAAAAAAAATAATTTATTGTGGTAAAAGTAAAATAAAAATAGTTGAAGGTTAGTTGATAATGGAGAAGCAAAATTCAAATTGATTTTTACTTATTAGGTATAAAAGAGCAGAAAAGAAGAAAGGAAAGAGAAGAAAGAAAAATGAGGAAGACAAAGGAAAGAAAGACAGCAGGAGAAGAAGAAGACCGAGAGAGAGAGAGAGAGAGAGAGAGAGAGAGAGAGAGAGAGAGAGAGAGAGAGAGAGAGAGAGAGAGAGAGAGAATAGAAGAAGAAGAAGTAGAAGAAGGGGAAGGAGATGAAGAATAAAAAGAAGACAAAGAGGTAATAGAGGGGAGAAGGAAATAAAGAAATTTGAAAAATTTAAGGATTCGGTTAGACTTTTTTATTTATTGTTTTATTTTAACTTTGTATTTATATGCATAAATAGTATATGTTATTATATGGTTACATTGGATTATTATATATTAGGGTGTGATATGAAAAGAAGGAAAAATCTATAGAAGAGTAGAGATTATTATCCGATATTTAGGTAGGTGTTTATATACATTTGGTTGATTTTAATTTTAAAACTAAAAAGTAGAATGTTTTATTATAATTGAATTACTTTTGGTAGATTGTTATGAAAGTTGGTATTTATATGATTTTATTGGATCAAATGAATATGTCAAATTTGGTGTTTTATTAATTTAAGGATTCGATGAATTTTTATCAAAACTTATATTATACTTTATTTAAGTGGTTAAATGAATATTTATGAAATTTGGCATTTTATTTGATTTAAAGGCTAACTGAATATGTATAGAAATTTGTGAATTACTATGTGATGATTTAATTAATAGTTTTTAGAATCAAGTTAAATAATAATTTTTTTATGAATATTATTTTTAATACTATAATGAGAAAAGTGTGAATTACATGTTGAAAATTTGTAAAAGATGCTGTGAATATAAACATAGATTTGAAATAACCGAAAAGTGAAAAAGAGATGGCCATATTTGTTTTTGTTGACACCGGTGTTTAGAGCAATAGTCTTCGGAAAAATGCCTGTAAAAGACTGATGAGTGAGTATTTTACTTATAAATAATCTACATTTGAGTTTAAATATTTGTGAATTATCCTCGAACTCAAGTAATTATTTGAGAAAATTGTGTATTTGTGTACAGGAAAGCAAGAAAATAAAACTGAGGAGAAGTTGGTGCAAATTGAGTTAAAGGAGTAGAAACAATATCATGGACTACCATAATTGACATTTGATTATAGGTTACAAGATGGATCATAGCATTCTTTTTCTTGCGTTGGAAGTTAGACATTTAGAGCTTTCAAACGATATATTATTTCCATATTATATACAACCTAGGTTCTGTGTAGCAAGCCAAATAACATTGATCAGCTACAGAAAACACCATAAGGCAGTAAGGGTGGCATGATTGCGCAATCTAGGCACGTGCCCCTACCTTAAATTCTTCATTTTGCACCCAAAAAAGCAAGTGGGTTGTGGCGACGCCATCTAGGCATGCGCCTATGCCATACCTATTGTTTTTCCTTCCCAAAATAGAAACATAGGCGGGCCCACGCCACTCCCTCGCGTCCTCACGTCCCTCTGCGTATTTTGGTGCTTCCAAAGGCCATTTTCAACCTTTGGATGAGAACGCTAGATTTTTCCCAAATTGAAGGGTTTCATCATTTTTAATAGATGGTAACCATTTGGAGCAGAGAAGAGCAGAATTTTTAGAGTGTGAAGGTGAGAAAATAGAGAGAATTTTAGTGAGAGAGAGGTGAAAAATCAACAAATTCTTGGAGAAAATTGGAAGATTACTTGAAGAATGCATATTTGAAGCATCAATTACACTAGTTTCACCTCTCTATCTCTTCAATTTATGTTGGATTTCGTATTGTTATTATTGTTTTCCTTATTTTTAGAATTATGACCTTCTTGATAAATTGTGTTGTGAATTATGTTATGTTAGGCTAAATTTAATGTTCTAGGGACTTGATGTAGCTTTTCTAAACTATGTTTTGATCAGTTGGCATGTTATTAATGTTAGTATGATTTATTCACTTGTGTTTACCTATGCTTAATGCTTCTAATTTTTTTTGATTGATGAATTAATTGATTGATGATAAATAAATTTGATGCTTGCAAGAGATTAATTTGTTTATCGGATTAAGAAAATACAATTTAGGTAGTTGTAAGACCGGGAGGAGATCAACACCTAGATAATCTAACTAAAACCAAAGATATGAAGAGACCAAGAGGTAATTGACTCTTAAGTGCTTAGTAATAGGTAATGTTTAATGGACATATAGTTAATTGAGTTAGATAAGGATATCAACTTGGTTAGTTATACATAAGATCTTTTTAAAGCTCGAGAGAGGTAATGGGGTCATTCTTTATCTTGTGATTAGTGAATAAGATTAAAACACATTAATAATGGCCAATTAGGAAAAACATAGGGATAGATAATGGAAATCAAGGCCTTATAACCTTCACTATAGCATAGTTCCAATCATCTGTAAATTCTCTCTAATTTTGAGTTAATATTGTTGTTTATCAATTACTATTCAATTATTCATTTAAATTTTGCTATTTTTGCTTCAAAATTCTAAATTGCTAAGGCAAAATCAATTTACCATAATTGCAATACTTAGTTTAGAATTTGAAATTTCAATTCTCATGGGTATAACATCCCTAATTTATCACTTTACTATTTATATGGTTCTGTATACTCGCCAATTCCTTGGGTATTATAATAAGTTTTTGGCGCCGTTGCTAAGGATTGAAAATTTTAAATTCTTTTACTAATATTGTGATTGAGTACTTTGATTTTAATTTAAGTGTTTATTTTATTTTGTTTGATTTTGTTTTGTTGAGTTTTAAAAATATATGCAAAGATCAAGGAGTTGGGACCTTGTTGAATTTTTTATCTTGATATTAAAAGAACTCTTCGGCAGCTTAGGAGAGACAAAAGAAACTAATCAAGAAACATGACTAATATCAATCCACCATCACTACAACCACAGCAACAACAATGAGCTTTTGGGATTATTTTAGGCTGGTTGTCAATAACAACTATTAGAGGATTCATCGTTAAGCTATAAATGCCAACAATTTCAACCTAAAGTCTATATTAATTAACATGGTACAACAAAACCAATATAACAGTTTGTCTCATGAGCACCCCAATGTCCATTTGGCCATGTTTTTGGAGGTTTGTGACATTGCGAAGATAAATGAGGTTGATCAAGACATGATACAGATGAGGTTGTTTCCATTCTCCTTATGGGATAAAGCTTGAGGTTGGTTACAATCATTACAACAGGGGAGTATTGATACATGGGAAGAATTGGCTCAAAAGTTTCTTACCGAATTCTTTTCACCATGAAAGACTTCATAGTTAAGGAGTGAAATTGCATAGTTTAGACAATTGGATTTTGAACCTCTTTATAAGTCATTGGAGTATTTTAAAGATTTCATTCGCCATTGTCCTCAGCATGGATATTAGGATTGGTTTCAAATACAATTGTTCTATAATAGCTTGAATGGGTAGACTCGGACCATTGTAGATGCAGTAGCTAGTGGTACTCTTTTGTCAAAGACTATTGATAAAGCTTATGCAATGACAACCCAAGGATAGATATGAGAGCGATCTACTATTTAGAAAGAGATAGTGGTAGGCTTTACTTCAGTGAGAACAAATTTTTGGAAAATAGAAAGTGGGATGAGATTGATGTTTGCTGCAAGATCACACAAAGCTTTCTTATATGTAGATTGGCCAATAGTACGAGGGATAATAGAACTACTTGGCTTTTTCTCCTTTTTTGCCAAATCACTACCATTCAGGGCTTCGTAACCATGAGAATTTCTCTTATGGAAACTTAAGAAATGTGATACAACTACCACCAGTATTTCAATAGCCAATTGTTGAGAAGAAACCATCCTTAGAAGACCTCTTAGCACATTTGTTTTGAAGAGTAAAAATTTGTTCAACAAGAATGAAGCCATATTCAATAACATGTGAACTCATATCGTGAATATGGGAGGAATTATGAAATCCTTAGAAATGCAAATCGGCCAACTAGCTACTTCAATTAATTCTCTATAAAAGGGAAAATTTTCAAGTGATACAGAATTAAACCCTAGAGAGCAATGTAAGGTTATCACTCTTAAGAGTGATAAAGCATTAGAACAATCTAGGCCAAGTAAGGGTGAGTTGAAAGAGAAAGAAGTCACAGATAAACTACCAAAAGAAGCACCAAAGCCTCGTGGCATCTTATTTATGGATAATCCTCTAATTATTACTCCACTTTTGCCATTCCCTCAGCAATTTCAAAAAAAGAAGCAAGATGCTCAATTCTCCAAGTTTTTAGAGATTTTTAAGTAGCTTCATATTAATATTTCATTCACAGATGTACTAGAGCAAATTCCAAATCATGCTAAATTCATGAAAGAGGTGATGACAAAGAAACAAAAATTAAAGGAATATAAGATGGTGAAGGTAATAGAGAAATGTAGCTCTATTTTCAACAAAAGTTGCCAAAGAAGGAGAAAGATTTAGGTAGTTTTACTATCCTTTGTACTATTGACAAATGTATATATAAGAATGCTTTATGTGATCCTAGTGCAAGAATGAATCTTATGTTATTTTCTATTTTCCAAAAATTGGTCTTAGTGAAGTGAAGCCTATTACTATCTCTTTGCAAATGGCAGATTGCCCTCTTACTTATCCTTACGGTGTCATTGCATATGCTCTATCAACAGTCTTTGACAAAAGAGTACCACAAGTTGCTGCAACCACAATGGTCTAAGTCTACCCATTCAACCTATTATAGAACAATTATATACAATCTTGATATCCATGTTAAGGACACTTGCGAATCAAATCTGTAATGCACTCCCATAACTCATAAAAAGGTTCAAAACCCAATTTTCTAAACTGCGCAATCTAACCCCTTAATTGTGAAGTTTTTGATGGTTGAAAGAATTTGGTGAGAAACTTTTAAGCCATTTCTTGCTATGTACCAATACTCATTGGTTGTAATGATTGTAACCAACCTTGAGCTTTATTTAGTAAGAAGAATGAAAATAACCTCATGCTAATCCCAAAGATCTCTTTGTTGTTGTTGTGGTGGTAGTGGATTGATGTCAGCCATATTTCTTTATTGGTTTCTTCTATCTCTCCCAAGCTAGTGAAGAGTTCGTTCAATCTCAAGATCCAATTCAACACGCTCCTACTTCCTTGTTCTTTGTATATACCTTCAAAACTCCACAAAATAAAATCAAACAAGACAAAAATCAACACTTTAAAAATAAAATCAAATTACTCAATCACGATATTAGTAAAAGAATTAAATAATTTCAATCCCCGGCAATGGCACCAAAATCTTGTTATAATGCCCACGCAACCTACAACTATACAGAGTTGTATAAATAGTAAAGTGATAAATAAGGGATGTCGTACCTACGAGAATTGAGTTTTTAAATTCTAAATTAAGTATTACAATTATGATAAATTGATTTTATCTAAGTAATTCAGAATTTTGGAAGCGAAAGTATTAAAATTTAAACAAATAATTGAATAGTCATTGATAAGCAACAATATTAACTTAAAATTAGATATGAATGAGTGGAACTGCGCTATGGTGAAGGTTCAAGAGCCTTGATTTCCATTATCTATCGCTATGTTTCTCCTAACTGACCATTATTAATGTGTTTTATTCCTATTCACTAATCTTAGGATGAAAAATGACCCCGTTACCGTTCCCGAGCATCAAATAAGGTCTTACGTATAATTAACCAAATCGATATCATTATCTAACTCAATCAATTACATGTCCATTAAACACTACCTATTATTAAGCACTTAGGAGTCAATTACCTCCTAGTCTCTTGAATCCTAAGTATTAATTAGAGTATCAAGGTGTTGATCTCCTCCTGGTCTCACAGCCACCTAGATTTTATTTCCTTAATCCAATAAACAAATTAATCTTTTCGAAGCATCAAATAATTTATTATCAATCAACTAATTTATCAATTGAAAAAATTAGAAGCATTAAGCATAGGTAAACACAAGTGAACCAAATCATACAAACATAATAACATGCCAATTGATCGAAACATAGTTTAGAGAAGCTACATCAGGAATATCTTCAAAATAATTTTGTTGTCTAGAACAAAAAAAATGTTATGTGAATATTCTTTTATATTCATAGAAACTGTCTTTGTATGTAAAGATCTACAAGGTAATTGCTCGTCCCTATTTTTTAGGTCCTTGATTTTGATAAAGTCAAGATAAATAGAGGACTAAGTATACTCCAAATAAGAAGTTTTTGCTATCTTTTGAAATTTGTGAGATCACATACATGTGTGTGTTTGTAGGTATATGTAGTTGTGTGATTATGTATGTGTAATTGTACTTGTATTGTATAGTTTGAGTATGAATTTTAAATAGTATTGGAGTAATGAAAATCTTATAGTAGATGTATTTGTTGAGATATGTATGTAAATAGTTGATTAATGTTGAATTTTGATTGAGAGAATTTAGTAAAATTTTAGAATTTGAAAAGAATATGACAGATGGTATCAAATTATTATATCACTTGAGGTAAGGTTTTGAATTTAATTACTTTAAAAGAAAATTTTCTAACACCCTAGTTCAGCATTACTTTAGCGTATGCTGGATGCAGGATATTACAATTAGTATCAGAGTATAGGTTATGATTCTGTAGACTTTCTGTTGAGTGTTAATGATGAGAATAAAGGCTTATAAGATAAGTGAGTAGTTTATTCACTAATCTTGTACTTTCAAACTTGAATATCTGTGTAAATCCTCAAACCCTACTGTTGTTTTAATGAAATTCTTTGTTTTTGGGTAGAAATAAAGAAAATCACAGTTAAAGTGATAAGCGACACAAAAACATGACAAAAAGGACAAGTCATAAAAAAAAAATTGAGACTAAAAGGTAAGGAAATCAAGGACTTAAATGCAAGAAGCAAAGATTCAGGGGATTAAAATGAATATATGAAGACTTGGGGATGTAATTGAAAAAAATTGAAAGACTCAATTAACATTATGCTGGTTTGTACATGGCATGCATATGCCCCATGCCCACTCAAAGGAAAGTGAGGCAGTATGCATGGCACGGTTGCGCTAAGCAAGGCATACCTGTGGTATAATGTCCCTTCCAAACAGAAGCAAGGAGTGCATGGCCGCGTCGCATCTGTCAGCCTCAAATTGAATTTCAGCATTTGGATCACTCTTAAATAGCCAAATTTGACTGATCCTAGGTTTCTTTATTTTCGAGACATTGGCCACTATATAGAAGAGGACATCCAAAAATAGAAAGGGGACTTTCAGAAGGAAATAAAAAGGAATAAAGAGAGGATTTTTAGAGAGAGAAGGGCAAGAATTGATCAAGCTTGAAGGTGTTTGGAAGAAGACTTGAAGACTAGTTGTTGAAGCCTCTCATCACTAGTTTTATTTTCTCAAACACTTATTTTTTTCTTGGAATTCATTTTATTTTTATTTTTAGATTATTATAAGAACTTGTGCTTGATTATTGATATGTTAGGTTAAATTTTCCATCTTCTAGGATTTTAATATAGCCTAATCCAACCATGTTTTGATTAATTAAGAAACTTGTTATGATTATTAGTTTTTAATCACTTAGGTTTTCTTGCACTTAATACTAATGATTTATTGTATAATGAATTATTAGATTAAGCATGAATGAAATGATACTAGAAATAGTCTAATTTGTTCATGGGATTTGAAAAACTCAGTTTAGTATATTGAGAGTTTAAGAGAACATCAATGATTACATAATTATATCAGTACTTGGAATCAATGAACTGGGAGGTCAATTAATTTCTATAAGTTAATAACAAGTTAGAGTAAAAGATCATTTAGTTAATTAAGTTAAATAGGGATATTGGCTAATTTTGCTACACATAAAACTTAGTTCTGCACTCGGGATAAGGGAACGAGGTTATTTAGAATCTGTGATTAGTGTATTGAAAATGAAAACTCAGCAAATTTTGAATTAGGAGAGAGATGGTAAAGGTTAGGTGAAATCAAAATCCTTGGATCATTTACATTTCAATTTTTGCGCATACTCTCTATATTGGCTTAGTTCGCTGGCTTTTATTTTTGATAATCAATTTATTCATTCTTTTGTAATTTTCTTTATGTTTCCTTGCTCTTGCAATTTTTGAGTGCTTAGATAAAGTTGATTTACCATAGTCGCAATACTTAATTTAAAAATTCAAAATCTTAGTCCTTGTGGGTACAACAAGTCCTTCTTTTCTACTTACTATTTATACGACCTTACATACTTGAGGAATACGTAAGAGCATATTATTATACGAAACTTTGTGATGTGATTTATTGTTTAGGTGATGGTTTAAGGAATTATTTTTCATATAAGTTATCATAGTAGTGCAAGCATGATTTATTATGGTTATGTAACTGGGAATCGTAAGTATAAAATTTTGTTTTAGTTGAGGTATTAGTCATAACGAATGTTCAAGGTGAAATTCTTTAAAAGAGGGAAGAAAATATTCTGCCAATAAATGTTATTTGTTAGTATTGAACAGGCATTTTATGATATTTGTGAAATAAATTATGTAGGCCATATTATTAGGTTTAATAAGTGGCTTTTGAGTATGAATTTATTGTACAAGTTTGATAAGGATTGACTCATATTTATTTTGTAAGGATTGTGTTTGTTGGACGAGAAAGGAACCTAAGTTATAAATTCATGAGGTATAAAATAGTTGACCTGTACTCTTTAACATAGAAGATTCTGAAGAGATTGGAGAAGAACATGAAGACAAATTCGAGATCAAAAAGGTAAATTTGTTGATTAGTATGTTATAGTAGAATAAAAGTACGTGGTTGGAGATTAAGAATGTTAGAATATTAGAATTTTACAGGATTTTGTGCTGATAGCCTTATTGTAAAAATCAAAGAACTATATTGACTTTGATTTCAAATTTAGATTTTTGAGATAGCCACTTGGAGATCTAAAGGAACATTTCAAAATTACTTTTAATATATCAGAGCATTATATCATTTAAGGTAAAGTTTTGAATTTAATTACTTTTGAAGAATTTTTCCTACCACCCTGGTTCGGCATTACTTTAGCATATGCTGGATGTGAGATGTTACACAAGTAGTCAAATTTATATTTTTAATATAGTTATTGCATGTGAATAACATCATAAAATATTAATGACATTTTTAGTTAGTATTTAGTATAAATAAATACGAAAATAAGAAAAATAAGTAGATATGGGAAATCCATTCCCTATTTAGCTATTCTCCATCATCGTCTTATTAAATTTTATTGGAGAATGAGGTAGGGAATGAGGATCAAAATTAAAATGGGATGGTGAATAGAAAAGGCCTCCCCACCCTCATCCCACCTTGCTGCCATCCCTATAGTTTGGCAACTTTTGACAAAATATTAATGATAATAAATATATAACTAACGTTAATATCTTTAATAGAGTATAACATTTAATGTTATGGACTAAAATATTAAAATTGAATAAATAATGTGCCATCAAATTTTATGAACAACAATATTATTAAACCTTCCTCATATTATAAAAAGTAAATAAAAACTATTTTAATTGAATAAAATTAAGGGATATTGTACTTTCACCGTCCTAACTTTTGAGGAAAAAGTAACTTGCTCCTAGAATTCTAGTTTGCATGAGAAATCCACTGATTCTTAAAAATAAGTAAAAATACTCCTCTATCTTTAATATAAATAAATAAATATATATATATATCTGGGATAACCATTTATATTTTAAATTTACTATCTTAGCTATCAACTATTAAGAAACATATAAAATGATCATATTGCCTTTATTTTTATTTTGTAATAATTAATATAATCTTATTTTAACATTAAATTTTCAAGTTATGGTAATATTTTGACTCTTAGTTATATTTTTTTCTATTCAAATTTAGTATCAATATTTTTTATAATAGTAATTATATATTATTTTTAAAAGATCATTTAATTAAAATAGTTTATTTTAAAAATTATGTATAATTTATATTATCAAATTTTCCATTCAAAATTTGTTAAAAATTATATATTATTTTTTAATTCAATATTCTATTTAAAAAATTATATATAATTAATATCATAAAAAAATTGATAGCAAATTTGAAAGAAAAAAGAATTAAGGGTCAAAATATTATGAAAACTTTCAAATTTAATTGTTCGACTAACATTATATTGGTTGTTATAAAAAGAAAATAAAGGTAATATCGTTATTTTATATATTTTCTAATATTTTCCTGAAAAATCTAAGTTTTTCTTGCACATGCTAGAAATTTAAGGGCTAGGTTATTTTTTCCCCAAAAGCTGGGAATAAATAATATCCCAAAAAATAAAAAGAGAAGTGACATTGTTATATTTTTGTTCCATGCTTTTATTTATTTTATATATTCTTTTTGTAAATATAGTTTGAACAAAGTTTGTAATATATAGTTATTTAAAAATATTACTCTATGCAACTGAATTGACTATATCACAATTTTCGTTTTCTAGAAATCAGAATTGTTGTAAAGGCATATGCAAGGAGACAGGCAAGAAATAGAAGGAATAATTTTGTACTAGGAATTGGATGATTTTTTGCGCATTTTAAATTAGCATTTTTGTTCAATCTTGTCTAGTTGAGAGTTTAAGTCCAAAATTCAAGTAGCTTTACGTCAAGAAACCTCGTGACAGTAAAATTTCATGGATATGGAATCTGTTACCCTTAAAACTTATAAACATTGTTCTAATGATAACAAACCTTGACATCTATTATTAACTAAAATCTTCTTATAGTATTTATTCTTATAATTTTAGCATGAAGAATTGGAATGCAAATGTGAAGATTTAAAGAACATTTAAAATCAAAGTATTCAAAAAAAGCAATAATGAAACTTCAAGAGAGAATTGAAGAAAAAATTTAAAGAATTAAAGACAAAAATATTGGGTAATTTTTTTATTGGTAACATGTCTTTGAAATTGAATATTGATTTATACTTGTAACATCCCTAATTCTAAACAAATTTTAATAGAATTTTCACCATAATATAATGTATGCCAGATATATAATCTTGTACTTTTTTTAACACTCCCAATAAAAATTTAACACCAATTATTTCATTTCCTTGCACAACAAAATGTAATCAGTATTAGGGTTTCTAATATTCAAACTCTAAACATAGAAAATACATCAAAACTATATAATATAAACTCCTGCAATGATAAGTATACAAAGTTCTAGAAATAGCGTTATCATCTTTCTTAGAGTATCAGTGATATGTTCCCACATATCTTGCAAGTATACGGAGTTGTACAAGTAGTAAGTGGAAAGAAAGGGTTGTCGTACCCACAAGGACTAAGTTTTTGAATTTTTAAATTAAATACTACGATTATGACAGATTAACTTTATCTAGGCACTTAAAAATTATAAGAGAAAACAAATATACTTAAAAATCACACAAAAGGCAACAAATTATTTAACAAAATTAAAAACTAACAAATTAAGCTAATTAGAAAGAAAGTATGCAGAAACTAATGTAAAAAATAGTCATAGGATTTCGATTTCACTTAACCCTTAACATATATCTTCTAATATCAGAATTTGCTAAGTTTTTATTTTTAATACACTAATCACAGTTCTAAGTAACATTATTCCCACTCTCGAGTGTCAAACTATCTCTATGTTTAGCTAAATCAATCAATATCCCTATCTAACTAAGTTAGCATAACGCTTCTTAAATCCAACCTGTTATTAATTCTTAAAAATTAATTCACGTCCTGGTTCATCACATATAAGTATTAACTTGATTATCTAGTCATTGATATTCTCCCGAACTTTCAATATAGAGTAGATTGAGTTTTTCAAATTCCATGAATAATTTAGACTATCCTTAGTACTAATTCATTTATGTTTGATCTAATAATTCATTATACAATAAATCATTAGCATTAAGTGTAAGAAAAACCCAAATGATTAAAAATTAATAACAATAACAAATTCCTTCATTAGTCAAAACATTATAGGATTAAGCTACATTAAAATCCTAAAACATGAAAATTTAGCCTAACATATTAACAATCAAACACAAATTCATAATGAAATTCATCATTCTTATAACAATCCAACAATAAAATGAAATGAATTTCAAAGCAAAAGTGAGAGTTTGAGAAGACAAATATAATGATGAAGGGCCAAATCAATCTTCAAGCTTCTCCCAAGGCCTTTAAGCTTGATTTTTCCCTTTCTCTCTTTAAGAACCCTTTTTGTTCTTCTCTCCCATTCTAAAAGCCCCCTTTTCTATTATTGAATGGCCCCTTTTATATGGTGGCTAACATCCCAAAATGAAGAAAACCTAGGATCAGCCAAATCTGGCCATAAAAAGCTGATTCAAGTGTTGAAAATTCCACTAAGACGGTTAGTTGAGGTGCGGCCGCGCCCTTGCTTCTACCTAGAGAAAACTGCATGGTGCGGGCATGTCAAGTTTGGGGCAGCCGCACCCTACAGTCTACCATTGAGCGCGCTAAAAATGGGTACGGGCACGCCATGCACCAAATTATAGATAATATCAACTGAGTCCTTTAATTTTTTTCAGTTAAGTCCTTAATTCTTTAAATATTATATTTTAAACCCTTACATTTTTTGTCTCTTATATTTAAGTTCTTGATTTTCTTGCATTTTGGTCCCAATTTTTGATGACTTGTTCCTTTTGTCCCGTTTTTATGTTGATTATCACTTTAACTACAATTTTCTTCATTTTTGCACAAAAATAATGAATTTCATCAAAACAACACTACCATTTGAGGATTTTTGTATATATTTAAGTTTTAAAGTATAAGATAAATGAGTAAATTACTCACTTATTAAATACTTCTAAACTTAAATATTTGCTTGTCCTCAAGCAAATAAAAATAAGAGAAAAGGGCATTAACCAAGACACAGGAAGAATTAAATTGTTTTGCACAAATAATTCACTTTTAAGAATAAACCTCATAAATTAAAAGTCAAGCAGTTTAAGGAGAATCACAAAGTGTTGACATCTAATATAAGATTTAAACATGGAAACCAAAATCACTTTATTCTAGATTCCTCATGTAAGTGTGAGTAGCCTAAACTATTCAATTATTTTCGATTCAGATCATTTTATGCAAGCAAGTGGACTATCTTGGACTTCTAAATAGACTCTAGAGACTTAATTTCAAACCATTCTCTACTAGTGAAAAAAATGACATCATGCTAGATCATGAAGGCTTAAATTATAAGTGTAATGTTGAGCTAGGGTTAGATTAATACTGTGGATGTCAAATGCCACTTAGCACCTTAATATATTAATCATTCTAAAAAATCATGTTCAAATCTCATATTTAATCTTCAAGCATCACTCACTTTTCAAATTTTTTTTAATTTTTAACATCCACCCCTGCACCCCCAAACTTATTCACTTGTATAGATTCATCAGATTTTTTTCATTTTTTTTTCCAGCCTCACTATATCTTTTGATGCGAACTCTCTATGTTTTCAAGGCATGAGACCCGGTTACTCAATAAGATCTTGACTTAAATTTTCATTCATTTTTTTTTTCAGCCTCACTTTACCTTTTGACGCGAGCTCTTTATGCTTTCAAGGCACAAGGCCTAATTACTTGGTAAGAGCTTGACTTGTAATCTCATACTCCACCCATCGCCCTTATTGGATAAGCAATGGAATGATCAAATATTTTAGGGTGATGAACAAAAGGTTTTATGTATTTATTCTAAAGTTAAACTACTGTGAAGGTAAAACAAGTAGGAAACAAAAATAAGCTCAAAAAAGTGTGCTGAAAAGTGTTATTTCTCAAGAGGTTTAAGCGAGTTCAAATAAATCAGTTGGCTTAACTTATGTCTAAAATCATGCAATTTCTAAAATTTTGCTTCAAGTGATAATCATACAAGGTCTAGAATCCAAAGAAGCCAAGATATTCAGTTGTTCACATAAGCTTTTTCTAAGATTGCAAATAGTTGAAAAGGTGAGACTACATACTAAAAAAAATTGTAAGGAATCCAAAAACAAAATGAATTTAGTGACTAGTCAACCACCTAGGTGTTATCAACAATCATCATTCTCCAAAAACTACTTGCACTCAATTAAATTCATATCATTGGTTTTCATTTGAAAGAAGCACAAGCTCAAAACACAAGAAATTCAATCCAAGAACATGAAATAAAACAAAACAAAACGACTAATGAACTAAAAAAAATGAAGAAATAAAACGATAAAATAATTAAACTAGTATGCAAAAAGTGAAAAACAAACAAAAGCAGAATTAAAAGAAATATGAACATTTGAGAAATTTTATGTGCGTGTGCCAAATGAAGCTGAGCATGATTAGTACAACAAATCAACAATCAATCATATTATCATCATCATCAAATTTCTCGCAAAACACCCTCACATTTGAAATAAACATTATACCAAATGTTTAACTACAAAATAAACACAAAGCAAATATATTCCAATGTTTAAACTAAATTTCTCCCATAAATAGCTCACTTAAACATTTCATCAAACACTTTGTGGATACAATTTAAACACTACCCATCCAACAATGCAATCAATTCTTCCAAGCCTAATTGACACTTCAATTCATGCACAATTACTCTTCCATCAATTTCACAGCTTAACTTAACAAAGAATTGTCACATGAGCAATACCCAATTTACAATTTCCACCAACAAGCTAAAAATGCCCAAATTGATTATTTTATCAAATAAACAATTTGGTTTAATCATAAGAAACTTACTTGCAATAATAGGAGTAAGAGCTTGCTTTGATTTGATGGAGCTGTTTTAAATTAATGTTTCTTGAAGAAGATTGGATTACATTGTGTTGGTTATGAATTTTGTGTTTTTGGGTTTAAAGTTGGAAAATTGAGAAAATATAGAGGAAAAGTGCTTGAAAGGGAGTTTTTGTTTGATTGGAAATGATTAGAGAATCAAATTTTGATTTAATTTTGTGAAATGAAGGTTTGTGTTTAAAGGAGAGGAAGGAGGGAATAAAACATATACAATGGATTTTTGCTTAGTAAAGGAAAAAGCTCATAATGACAGGAAAGAAGCTCAAGTCAAAAACAAAGTAAATAAGGGGGGAGTGGTTTGATGAGCATTACAAGGGCACGCCCATAAATCTGCCTTTAATGCCTTTGGAGCAAAAATACACTCAATTCACTGTGTTGCTTAGCTAAAATTTTGATTCATGCTTCAAAAATAATTCCACACTTAAAATCACAAATAATCCAAATGAAAAGAAAATTTAATCACAAATTCATTTAAACTAAACTAAAATGGATAAAAAGCTTAGGTTGCCTCCCAAGAAGCACTTGGTTTAATGTCCCTAGTTGAAATTGGCCGTTTACTTCAATCAATTGGGATCCTCAAGTGGAAAATTTGCCATGTTCTATCCTTCTCCTTTAAAATAATGCTTGAGCTTTTAGCCATTCATGTGAAAAAATCTCCCATCTTTATCCTTTAGATTAGCCTTATCCAGATGTAATACTCCTTTAGTTTTGAACAACACTAACTTTCTTAACTTCAACTTGCCTAAAATCAACTCCAGTCTTGACGTCTTCTTCTTCTTTTTTAAACTTTTGGCATCCTTATATGCCTCTTTCCAAGACTCATCCATCTTATTCCTATCCATATCCAACACATCATTATTGATGACATCTACCCTATGACAAGTACTTGTGTTGTTTAGAGCTTTCTTGTCATAGTAGATCTTTTCTTCATCAACTTTTAATGTCATCTCGCCATGTTGTACATCAATTAAAGCTCCTCCTATAGCTAGGAAAGATCGACTAAGAATAATGGGGATTTCTTGGTCTTCCTTCATGTCAAGCACCACAAAATCAACCAGAAAGATGAACTTATGCACCTTTACTACTACATCTTCAATAATTCCACATGAATAAGTGAGAGAGCAATCAGCCATTTGCAACGAGATAATCGTCAGTTTGACTTCTCTCAAGCCCAACTTTCAAAAAACTGAGAGTGACATTAAATTGATGCTTGCACCCAAGTCACACAATGCTTTCTCAAAGTTTGATTTTCCAATGGTGCATGGAATGGTGAAACTACCTGGATCCTTCTCCTTCTTCGACAACTTCTTTTGAAGAATTGAATTGCATTCTTTTGTCAACTTAACAGTTTTAAATTTTTCCAAACGCCTTTTTTTTCACATCACTTCCTTCATAAACTTCACATAATTGGGCATTTGTTCCAATGCATCCGCACATTAAATGTTAATATGAAGTTTTTTGAAAATTTCAAGGAATTTGAAAAACTGAGCATCAAGTTTCTTCTTTTGGAATCTTTGCGAAAAAGGCAATGGTGGTACAATCTTAAGAGGGTTATCTAGAAATGAAATCCCATATGGCTTAGACTCTTCCTTTGGTGCTTCCTTTCTAACTTCTTTCTCTATTACTTCACTTCTCTTCATCTTATCTTCTTTTGCTTCATTCTCCTTAAGCTTAGGTGTTTTCAACTCCTTACCGATTTGAAGAGTGATTGCCTTGCATTGATCTTTAAGATTCGGCTTCGTGTCTCTAGAAACTTCCCGAATAATTGTCCCTTGATTAAATTAGTAAGCTGGCCATTTTAGTTTCTAGTGACTTCATTATGGCACTCATGTTTATGCAATGAGTCTCAGTGCTATCAAGTCAAACTTTATCCTTGTTGAACCGATTCCTTATTTCCACAATAAAAGTTCCTAAGAGATCTTCCAAGGATGGTTTCTTTTTCATCGTCGGTTGTTGAAAACCTAGAGGATGGCATGGTTATAAATCATTCCTTTGATTTCCATAAGAAAAATTCTCATGATTGCGAAGTTTGGAATGATAGTGATTTGGTAAATTATTACTTGGCCAGAAGTTGTAGTTCTAGTTATTGATGAATTGACATTACTCCTCCTCCAAGCCTTTATCAACACATGAAGAACGTGCAACCATTACTTTCTCCTAGATAGAAGAGGCCTCCCTTATGGTAAAATTCTTAATTTGATTTGTTAAAGCTGCCACTTGGCCTGAAAGTGCGGCTATTTGATCAACTTCATGAACTGCCGTAGCTTTCTTTACAATTGACCTCTCACTCGGCCATTGGTAATTATTGCACACTATTTCTTTAAACAAAGAATAGGCTTCTTCAGTTATCTTAGATAACAAAGTACCATCAGCTGCTACCTCTACAATTATCAAGTTTGCCCATTCAATCCATTGTAGAACAACTGTATTTGGAACCAATCTTGGTACCTATGCTGAGAACTCTTTTGGATTAAATCTTTAAACCTCTCCCAAGACTCATACAATGGCTCAAAGTCCAATTGCATAAATTGTACAATTTAACCCCTCAATTGTTAAGTCTTTGAAAGTGGAAAGAATTTTATGAGGAACTTTTGAGTTAATTCGTCCTAAATAGCGATATTCCTTAGTTATAAGATTGTAGCCAACCTCTTGCCTTATCTGTTAATGAAAACGAAAACAATCTCATTCGAATCACGTCTTGATTCACTCCATTCATTTTAATTATGTTACACACGTCCAAAAACATGGCCAAGTAGATATTAGGATCTTCATGAGATAAACCACCATACTCATTTTGCTGACCCGTGTTAATCAAAGTTAGTTTGAGCTTAAAATTATCAGTGTTGATGGCTTGTGAATGAATTCCCAACTAATTATCATTAACCATAGGCTGAAAATAATGTCAAAGTGCTCTAAGTTGTTGGGATTGTGGTATAGGTTATTGATTTTCTTTGTTTGCCATGTTTCTAAATCTACTTCTTATTTCTTCTCAAATGATGAAAAGTCTGCTCAATCTCCGGATCAAGTGCAATAAGTTCGAGGCTTCTCACTTTTCGCATGCAACTGCAAAACTTTAAAGCCAAACAAAAATTAAACGAAAAAAATAAAAAACTAAATTAAAATTTAACTACACAATCACAATATTAATAAAAACTAAAAAATTCTTAGTCCCTGGCAATAGCGTAAAAACCTTGATACGTTCTCAAGTATCCTGCAAGTATAAGGGATCGTACAAATAGTAAGTAGAACGAAACGATTGTCATACCCATGAGGACAAAGTTCTTGAATTTTTAAATTAAGTACTGCGATTATGGTAGATTAACTTTATTTAGACACTTAAAAATTGCAGAAGAAAACAAATATAATTAAAATTCACATAAAGGGAAACTAAATTGTTTAACAAAATTAAAAACTAACAATTTAAGTTAATTAGAAAGAAAATATATAGATACTGATATGAAAAATAGTCCTAGGATTTCGTTTTCACTTAACCCTCACCATATGTCTCCTAATTTTGGAATTTATTAAGTTTTTATTTTTAATACACTAATCACATATTCTAAGTAACTTGTTCCCTCTTCCGAGTGTCAAACTAGGTCCACGTTTAGCTAAATTAATCGATATTCCTATCTAACTGAGTTAGCTTAATGCTCTTTAATTCTTAAAAACTAATCAACTCCCGATTCATTAAATTTTAAGTATTAACTTGATTATCTAGTCATTGATATTCTCCCAAACTCTTAATATAGTAGATTGAGTTTTTCAAATCCCATGAATATTTTAGACTATCCTTAGTATTAATTCATTTATGTTTGATCTAATAATTCATTATACAACAAATCATTATCATTAAGTACAATAAAAACCCAAATGATTAAAAATTAGTAATAATAACAAGTTCCTTTATTAGTTAAAACATGATAGGATTAAGCTACATTAAAATCCTATAACATGAAAATTTAGCCAAACATATTAACAATCAAACACAAATTGCTAATGAAATTCATCATTCTTGCAACAATCCAATAATAAAATGAAATGAATTCTAAAGAAAAAGTGAGAGTTTGAGAAGACAAATCTAATGATGAAGGGTTAAATCAATCTTCAACCTTCTCCAAAGGCTTTCAAACTTGATTATTCCCTTTCTCTAAAAGCCCCCTTTTCTATTCTTGAATGGTTCTTTTTATATAGTGGCTGATGTTCCAAAATTAAGAAAACTTAGGATCAGTCAAATCTGGCCATAAAAAGCTGATCCAAGGGCTAAAAATTCGACTGAGACTGTCAATTGTAGCGCAGTCGCTTTCTTTTGTCTAGAGAAAACATCATGGCGTGAGCACGCCAAGTTTGGCACTGCCGCACCCCATATTCTGCCATTAAGTGCACTGGAAATTGGCGCAGGCGTGCCATGAACGAAATCTTAAATAATATCAATTGAATCCTTTAGTCTTTTTTAAATTAAGTCCCTTGTTCTTTAAATACTATATTTCAATACACTAAATTTTTATCTCTTGCATTTAAGTCCTTAATTTCCTTGCATTTTAATCTCAATTTTTGATTACTTATCTTTTTTGTCCCTTTTTTGTGCTGCATATCACTTTAACTACGATTTTCTTCATTTCTACACAAAAACAGTGAATTTCATCAAAACAACACTACTATTTGAAAATTTTTCCATATATTTAAGTTTGAAAGTATAAAATAAGTAAATTACTCACTTATCAATCAGATGTATTCTATTTATCCTGCCTCTAACATACCTTAAACTTGAAAAATAGGGATTAGCTAATACCTAATAGATATTTATATAACATCATGAAAATATTCTCAAGGATATTGTTCTTAAACAATCCCAACATATTTATTCATTTATTATCAACAAAATTATCATTTTAATTCTCAACAATAAATTTAATAAAATATCAAAACAAAATCTCAATGTTTAACCTTCGTAAAAATATCTTAAACTCATTATTTCCTTTATTTTTATCCAATTTCAATTGATTCATTCCATGCATAGTTTTGGGCCATTATTCACAAGGACTGTCGCTTATAACTAGTCATACGTGTTTTTAAGGCATTGTTATGAAGGACCGTTGTCCATAACCAAATGTAATTTTGGTGTAATATTCTAAGAGACCGTTGCCTAGATTTCATCTTAACGGGCTTTCACTGTAGACTAAAATCACATCCAAAGTCACTAGTGCTACCATCAACCATAACCATCACATTTCCATTTCCAAATTATTTTAAATCCATGTCTATATTCACAACAACTTTTACAAATTTTTATAAACATAATATTTTCCTTGAAATCAACCATTTACATAAATACATTCTCATTATATTTATAGAAAAAATAATATCCACAAAAAATATTAGATAACTTGATTAGGAAAATTATTAATTTAATTAACATGTAATAATTCACAAATTTTCCTAAATATTCAATTAATTCTTAAATCAAAAGTTACCAAATTTCATAAATGATCGTTTAACCAATTAAATCAAATATAATATCGAATTTTCATAAATATGGATACTAAAATCAAATATAATATCAATTTTCATAAAATTTCATTTAATCCTCAAATTAACAAAACACCAAATTTGACATATATTTATTTAATCCTTATATCAAATAAATATCCAAACTTATTTATTTAAATGTATATATATATATATATATATTCTAACAGATTACATGTAATTCATTACGAAAATATAAATTCTAACCGATATAAATTTTTTTCCTTTCGTTCCCTTTCTTTTTAAGTAAGAAGCAAAATTTATATAAACACACAAACTAATATTATTATATTATAAAATTTTTTTAAACATCCTTTCCTTTTCCCCTATTATCTTTCCTTGTCTCCTTCATGTTTCCCTCCTCTTTGTCTCCAATCTTTTCCACTTGATGCCACCCGAATTAAACAAGGCCCAAAGTAATAATTTTATTTCTTGACATCAATTAAACCATTCATCTACCTTTTTTCTACTTTTCACCCATAATAATATTCATATTTTCTCTTTTCACAATATACCATATTCATCTTAATCAAATAATATCTCCAAAATTTAGTACATTCCTATGATAAATTTCGAACTTTTGTATTCTCACGTAATAAATTAAAAATATATATCTACAAATGCATATTCCTAATAATACTAAAATATGAGGTAATACACCACTTTAAAGCTCAAAATTATTTTTATCAAAATACATGTTTAATACTTTTAAAAACTAATATGGCTACATGACTTTGAAGTGAACATTTTGAAATATGAAAATATCCATAAGTTTTTCAGGATCAAAATGCAAGATCTTGGAACTTCAAATTGGACTAAAATGAAAAATTTTTAAAGTTGTGAACAGTACTATTGAATAGTGAACGATGCGTGGTTGACCGACCCTGTCAAAATAGTTGACCGATTTCCTAGGTTTTCAATTTTCACTTTTTTATTTTGCTCCTGTTGACCAACCCCACCAATCTGGTCGACCATGCAAAAGGTAAAATGCTTCCTAAATCGACTTATGCACGTGGCCAACCGACTTGGCCTATCCAATTGATTGAACTAGTAGAAATTCAATTTTGCCCCCTTTCATAGCTAATAATGTCTAGTTTTATAACTTTCACTATAAATACTACGGTAAATTCATTTGGAACAACTTTTGCACGTTTGGGAAACTTAGGAAGTATATTTTATAAGTGCATAACAAATATTTGAGCTTTCATTTGCAAATCAAACATCAAATTTATTATACACTCTAATTTTCATTTGTGACATTTAAAAGAAAGAGTATTTGTATATTACTTAATTATACTCTTTGATCAAGGATATTTTCTTTATAATTATTGTGAGGCTGAGTATGAGGGAAACACACTTGGAGTGAGGTTTAAGTGACACCCTTAAGTCACTTGGTTGTAGAGGTTAGAGAGGCACCCTAATCAAGTCCTCTTGGTATACGGTTTAAGTGGCGCCCAAAAGTCCACTTGGAGTTGGATTTGTTTGCCTTAGGATTTGGAGGCATGATTAGTAAAATCCTCAAGTGTATTGGCTTGGAGGAGTGGATGTAGGCTAAATTTTGCCAAACCACATAAAAATCATTTTGTTTGATATTTGTCCCTAGTCTATTATTTATGTTTATATTTGTGATACATATTACTCTCACACACGTAAATCTAAAATTGTTGGCATTTACGTATTAGTAATTAGGATTGTGTATTGAATTATTATATTACACTTTAGAAGGATTTGAATTAGTTGGTGTTGCTTATTAGGTTGCTTTAAATTTGTTAAAATCCTTAAAAACCCAAGTCACCTTTCTCTTGGGTTGCTTTAATAGTATTTCAATTAGTATCAGAGCAAGGTACTCTAGATAAAGACTTAACTGTCTTAGAGCGATCCATGGCAACCTAGAATACATTGAGGGACAGTCACTCACTATGCAACCATTTTTTTATGGAAATAATTATGCATATTAAAAATTATGATGAAGATTAGGATGAGGATATTCTTGTAATCCATGGGTTATGAAATTCGGGATATTGTTCATAATAAATTTATTCCCAAATTCATCAATGAATAGAATGACATAGAGAGGAAAAATGCATCTTTAAATTCTAGAGCTTTAAATGTTTTGTCTAATGCATTAAATAAATATAATGTAAATAAATTCTCTATGTTCAATTCTGCTCATGATATTTGGTGTGCCTTAGAAAACTTTTATGAAGGCAATGAAACTAAAGAAAGTAAGACTTATACCTTGAGCAAAATGATTTATGTTTTGAAACTCTTGTGGAAAACAACAAGAAGCAAGATGATGAGAGGAAAAATGAAGACACCAATATGTGCTTCATGGCACTAGAAGAGGATGAGGCAAGTGATTGAGAACCCTTTTTTCCATATTGTCAAATGCATATAAAGAATTGCATGAAAATTTTGAAAATTTGATTTCCAAAAATTGCATTCTTAAAAAGAAAATTGATAAATTTAGCATTAAGATTGAATCCTTGAAAAAGGAGAAAATTATTTTTTAAAAATGAGAATGCTAATTTGAAAACAAGAAAATTTCTTTGAGAAGAGAAAATGAGAATTTACAAAATTTGCAAAGGGAAAATGAATTTTTTAGGAATAGAAATGATAGTTTGCAAGAGAAAGTCAATTGTTTAGAAGTAGATAGAGAAGACTTTCAAAGAGAAATTGACTTTCTAAAACAAAAGTCTTGTATCTCACAAAATCTTAAAAGCTTTAAACTTCAAGAATTAACAAAAGAAAATGAGGATCTTAAGAAAATGAGCATTGAATTAAATGAAATTATTTTTAAAATTTACAAATGGTCAAAAGAATTTGAAAAATTGCTTGGCTCTTAATGAAGTGTTTTTGATAGAGGTGGTATTGGATACAAACCTTATGCCAAACAAAAGCTTCGCAAAAATTATTTCGTGAAACCCTCTCCAAAAGTTAAGGTGAATGCCACATGTATCTATTGCAACATTTTTGGACATTTAAGTCATACTTACACCACCAAGAGAAATACACATGGCATTAACATGATGTGCGCTCCAAAGGCAACCAAAACTAACATTCATGGAACAAAAATGATTTGGTACTAAAATGAAAAATTGATCACTGTTGTAGGTACCATAATCAAGGGATGATGAGTGGTTCCTTGATAAAGATAAAGACAAGTTGAACACTCAAATATTTGCTCAACTCCACAAATGAAAAATGGAAGCATCTTACTCTTGGAGAAAATGAAAAGGAAAGATTTCCTGTGTAAGCAAATTGATATCAAATATCTTGACTTACCTTTTCATTGTTTTATGTGTGATTCTTAACTCAAAGTTTTCAATGCATATATTATGCTTAAATTTGCAAGCATATCTTGTTTGAAATATACATGGAATGAGCAAATTTAGGGAAAACATTTCTTATTTCAATTTATGCCTTGATATATGCTTGATGCTTGTTTGAGTTGCTTAACATGCACTAGATTTCCACTCAATTCATGCATTCATTCATCATGTCAAAATCGCTTTAAAATGAAATTTGATCACCTTATGATTAACATTTTAACTTCATTTAAGCCAAATATCATTTATTTAGAATAAAAAATGGATGGTTTAGGATTAGAAAGTGAAAAAAGCTGCTTTCATATTTTGAGAAATTGGCAGCCGATTTGGAAATATTTCTAGGACTGATTGGGGATGTTTTAGGGGGAAGTAATATATATTTGAAATATGCAAATGTCTAGTTTCTTGATAATTTACAAAATCCATTTTGTACATTACTATAAGAAGCTATAATAGTATTAACCCATATAGGTCAAAATTGTCTGAAAGATGTAGAAGGCCAAAAGTTTGAATGTTTTTGGGTTGAATATTCTAAGTAAAATGGTAAAACTTACATATAGATCCAAAGCATCGAATGTCAGAAGTTCATAGAATTTTATAGTATTAGATTTGGATATCTTTATAGAAAGTTATGACTCTATGAACTAAGACTGCTCAAAAAACTAAATAGAAAGAAGGCAACCAATCATGAAGATTCTGTTGATCAAAAATAAAATTTGGTTGACTTCTAAAAGCATTTTACCTGTCAAAAAACCTACCAATTTGGTTGACCCAAATTCAGAAATGGTCAAATAGAAGGCTTTTTGTCCCCATATTAGAAGTTCATCATGGTAAACAAAAGAGATACTTTAAAAAATGATGAATCATTGGAAAAACAATAAAAGCAAGCTTGCCAACCTAAACCGTCAATAGTCTGATTGATGTGAACAAAGCTATGCAACCATGCATATAAGATGGAAAACTCTTATGTGGCTTAGAAAGACTTAAGGGCAGCGTTCACATAATCTATTAAACTTTCCAAGTGGGTTGAATGCATAACAAGAATTGAAGTGGGTTTTACGAAAAAAAATAAAATATCTCTACGCTACTAAATCCTAATGCCACATAGATAATTTGGGCTTTTGAAGATTCCTTATTTAATGTAGAATTATATTCCTAATTTATTTAGAATTGTTATTTTTATGTTTCTTAATTAGATTAGGATTATAATTTTTTTTCTTTAATTTAGGAATTTTTATTCTTATATAAGTTAGGATTTTCTATTTCTACTTAATTTTTTATTTCTATTTTATTTAGGATTTTTTTATTAACCTATTTATATGGGGCTAACATTGTGTTAAAATTTTGAACATTAGTTCTCAATATTATTTTCAATGAAAAATAAATTATTTCTTTAGTTTTTTTAACAACTTATGAACTCATCAAAAATTATATTCTTGTGACATTCAATAACTAGACTTATCACCTTGATTTTTTAGTGGTTCTTGAGATTCTTGGTGCGGCATCTTCAAACAACTGTAGTTCTTGGTTTTTATCTTGTTAGGTAATAGGTCAAGATTCAACAAACTTGCGTCTTGAAAATCTAAGGGTTCCGTATCGCATTTGATGTCGCGTTTTGTCGTATTGTTGACAAGGTTTATTATCTTGTTGGTTTTGGCTTTTGCCACATTGTTGGCAAGGTTCAATGTCACGTTCGGTATTGAATTTTGTCACGTCATTGGCAAGGTTCACATTACTGATTCTTGAAAATGGTCATTTTAGCATGCATTTTCATTTGCTTGTATTGTGTTTTGAAAAGCATTTAATAGTTTAACTTACTTTTTATTCTTGGATATGCATTCACTGTCTTGATGATTTGTTTTATTGATTAAGGATGCATTTGTTATTTCAGAATTTATATGATGTACAATACATTTGTTGACCTTGAGGTCACACGAATCTGAATTTTGATGATTACAACATACGTCATCCAATCCGAGAAAAGAAAAAAGAAATCAAGTTTAAATTAAAGTCTCAAGATACAAGTGCGGTAACTTTTTATATTTTCATAAATATAGACTTATATGTAATTGTGTATGTTGATTTTATGAAACTTAAGATTTCTTCTAAATTTCTTTTATTAGATTAAAATTTAAAATTTTTAATATCTTCGGTTCAATTAATTTTCAAAAGTTTAAAACCTGAAATTTGGACCAAAGTGTAAAGTTTTCAAACTTTAAAAGTGGACTAAAATGCAATATTTTCAAAACTGCCAGAAAACTGGTTCAGAGAAATTTGGTCTAATAAAACTGGTTCAGACTGGTTTGGTCAATCGAATCAGACCGGTTGGTTAACTGAACTAATGGCAAAATGTAAGGTTTTTGGGTCGATCGGCCAAACCGAACCAATCGGGCAACTGAACTGAACCAGTCAGTCAACCGAATCCTACGAATCGGTCAACTGACTTCCTGCTTTTTAAACACTACTTTTTACCACTTTCTTAATCAATCGAACTAACACTCTTAGTCGACCGACTTGCACAAAAATTTGAATTTTTTGGCATCTAACGGCTAGTTTTCTAAACTATTATAAATTAAGAACTTCAAACTCCTTTTACAAGTTTTGCAAAATCATTTTGGAGTTACATATGTTATAACAACATTAAAAAATATCATCTTGAACTACAAATCATCATATACATGCTAGGATCTCCAAGAGCTTTCATTGTCATCATCTTCAATTGAGAAAATTAATCTTGTAAGTGTACATTTCAATTATATTTCTCTTTTTTGTTGTAAGAAAGTGAAAGAAGAGGGTCTTTCGGTAGGTTAAGAGATTGTGAGTATTTGGGGTGAGTCAAATCTTGTAAAAGTTGTAGAATATTGAACACTAGATTGTAAAATTATAAAGTCTTGTGGAATCAAGGCTTGGTGATAGCAAAAACTTCAAGTGAATCTTGAAGGATGGATGTAGGCGGGTTGTTGCCGATCCACTATAAATTTGTGTATGTATTTCTCTACACTTTAAACTCCTTTACTTGTGTTTGGATTGTTTGAGTTGATTATTTGGGAATTTTATTAGAGATTTTATTAGAAACCCAATTCACCCTCCCTCTTGGGTTGCTTATTATCATTTCAACTGGTATCAGAGATCGATTCTCTTATAAAAGATTAATTATCTTAGAGTAGATCCATGGCAACCCTAGGACATGTAGAAGGTCAATCAACTTTTAGGCCTCCATTTTTTGATGGAAATGGCTATCCTTATTGGAAGGCTAGAATGAGAATTTATTTGCAAGCATGTGACTATGAATTGTGGCAAGTAATTAGTGAAGGACCTAGGATTCCCATGAAGAAAAATGAAAAAAAGAGAAGAGGTTCCTAAGCCTATTCGAGAATGGGATGAAACTGACATAAGAAATGCCACCTTAAATGCAAAAGCTGTAAACAACTTATATTATGGGGTAGATAAGAAAGAGTTCCATAGAATTTCTGGATGTGAGACAACCTATGAAATTTGGCATGCCTTAGAGGTAGTGTATGAGGGTACAAGCCAAGTGAAGGAATCAAAAATTAGTAGACTCACTAGGCAATATGAGTTGTTCAAGATGGAGTCACATGAATCCATCCATACCATGTACACTAAGTTTACGGACATTGTGAATTCCCTCAAGGCTCTCAGCAAAACTTACTCCAATAGTGAGCAAGTCAAAAAAATTTTGAGATCCTTGCCTAAGGAGGGGAGAGCAAAGATGACAGCCATAGAAGAAGCTAAAAAGCTCAACACACTTTCTATTGATGATCTCATTGATTCACTCATGAATTATTGATGAATGTTTAAAAGTGTAGGTTTATCAAGAGAAATATTATGATTTAAACTTAATAATGTCTTTCTATTCCCCACTAATGAAGCATATTCCTTTATATTGAATTGTAAAACATGAATTGAAGTAAATAGTCAGTTTTGCACAGGTTTCGTATAATGAGCGTATCTTTCAATCCAAATAATCAATTGATACGATTCGTTAGCTGAACAAACATAAACTCATCATTTTACAACTTTGTAAACATAAGGTTGGACCAGTTCGAGCAATTAATGGGGCGAAATTGGGCTCCA
Source organism: Azadirachta indica (assembly GCA_022749755.1). Lineage (NCBI taxonomy): Eukaryota > Viridiplantae > Streptophyta > Magnoliopsida > Sapindales > Meliaceae > Azadirachta > Azadirachta indica. The sequence continues at coordinate 19,183,099 of CM040453.1, read as the reverse complement.
ACAGAACTCAAGCGCTTCTTTGAACCAGCCCAACATGCTTCTGTATTTGAGCCGTATCTACCTAAATATGTAATGAACAATTATATGGTTAGGTGATCTAGAAAGCTGAGAAAGGGATCTAAATTATTTGTGTTTTGTACTTTCTCAAATTTTAACTGGTCAATTACCAAAAAGAGCTATCATTCTAGAAGGGCGGTAGACAAATGCAACTTGAACATCTCTGCCTATTTTCAACACAACTCACGGTGTAAAATAGAAATAAGGGTGAGATATGGACCATTAGAAAGATGAGTCATCCACCTACAATTTAAAGAAGGATGCTTTACGAAATTCGGTGGTTTTCATGGTCAAAGATATGTTGGAAATTGGTAGAGCGTGATTAATTGGAAATTGACAAAATTATGTTCACACATGTGGAATGTCTTTTGTTTTACCTATACAAAGGAAGATATCGAAGTGAGGACTGAGATCAGTTTTGTTTCCATTTCTGTTTTCTTTTCATAATTTAAACTTCAATTAAATAATGTATTTCTAATTTCGTAATTAGGGATAAGGGTGAACTTTTGATGATTCTATAGTTTTGTTCTTTGATCCTTTGTTTTGTTCTTCATTGCCAATCTTTTTATTGATTGAGTACTATATTTTGCAAGCGATTTTGAATTGTTAAAAAGCTTGATTTATTGTTAACAAATGGTAGATTGAATGCTTGGATGTTTTCTACATATCAAGAGTAAGACAACTTATAGTTTTTCACCATCAACTAAAAGGTAAGTCTTTTGATTTCTTTGTGCTTAAATGTTTTTTTTCATCCAATTAAGATCACTTCTTTTGATTCTTAATTGTGTTTTTCTTTTAAAAAAAAAAGATCAAGAATAAGTTCTATATAAATCATTAAAATGGATCCCTAATGCCCTAATATATAATAATATTGAATTTAAATTTGACAATAAGCAAATTCATTCTATTTCTTATAATATTTAGACCTTTGAACTTGTGGACTTAATATAACGTATTCCCTGTGGACCGACACTCGGACTTCCGAACTTTATTACTTGAAACAACCTATACTTGAGAGTTACAACCTTTAAGTTGTAGTAGTTATGAAGACAAAATTTTAGATGACTGAGTGGATGAAGATAAGAAGAAGAAAAACATTGCTTTTAAGTCATCAATAATTGAAAGTGATGATGAAGAAGAAGATGGCAATGAAGAGATGATTGCTTTCATGGCAAAGAAGTTCAAAATCTTCCTAAGAAATAAGAAGAATCTTGAAAGAAATCCCTTCAAAGAGTTTATGGGAGAGCATCAAAAAGGTGAGAGGAGTAAGAGAAATCAACTTATTTGTTATGAATGCAACAAACCTGGGCATGTGAAAGCAGACTACCTACTCCTCAAATTCAAGTAAGGGAAGAAAAAGGCAATGTTGGCAACATGGGATGATGATGAAGAAAGCTCATCCGATAATGATTCCTCAAATAAAGTTTGCCAACATGTGTTTCATGGCTCTTAGCAATGAAGAGGTATGTGATTTTGAACCTACTCATTCATATGATGAATTATTAGATACTTTTAAAGAATTACATGAAAACTTTGAAAAAGTGATCTCTACGAAACAAAATTTTAAAAAGAAAATAGACATTTTGTTTAAAGAGATTACTTCTTTGAAAGAAATAAATCCTATTTTTGAAAAAGAGAAGGACGTGTACATAAAAGAAATTGAAAAGCTGAAGAAACAAGCTTTTGACCAAACTAAAACTCTTTTAAAATTTACTAGAGGTCAAAAGAATTTAGAGCTACTTTTTGGCTCCCAAAAATGTGTGTTTGATAAGTGTGGCATTAGCTACAAGCCTTACTCTAAGCAAAAGCTTTACAAAAATTATTTTGTGAAAGCTTCTCCTAAAGTTGAAACAAATGCCACGTGCACATATTGTAATATTTGTGGGCATTTAAATAATAGATGTTCAATCAAGAAGAATGAGTTAAGTTATAACTTGAAATGGGTTTAAAAAAGAACCAATGCTAACATCTAAGGACCCAAGAGATTTTGGGTACTTAAAACCTCAAATTAATTCTTCCTATAGGTATCAAGGAGCAAAAAGTGGTTTCTCGATAGTGGTTGTTCAAGGCACATAACTGGCGATATCTCTCTTTTTTCAAGCTTTACTAAAAAGAAAGATGGAGGACTTGTCACCTTTGGGGACAACGCTAAAGGGAAAATCATCGGCTCTGACAATGTAGGTTGGAAAGGTATCATTTTGATTGAAAATATTTTATTAGTTCATAATTTAAAGCATAATCTTCTTAGTGTGAATCAATTGTACGACAAAGGGTACAAAGTTATTTTTGAGCCCACATCTTGCATAGTTAGAAGTTTATGTGATGATAGTATTGTGTTTGCTGGCATTAGATGTGGAAATGTATATACAATCGAAGTTGATTGCATTTTGAATGGTGATAATTGTTTCTCAACATTGTATGAAAATAGTTGGTTATGGCATAGAAGGTTAGGTCATGTAAGTATGGAATTGATTTCAAAAATTGTCAAAAAGGATCTTGTGAATGGTCTTCCAAAAACTGATTTTGTGAAAGATAAAATTTGTGATGCTTGCCAACTTGGAAAACAAGTTAAAAATCCCTTTAGATCCAAATTACATTTTTTGACTTCAAAACCTTTAGAACTTTTCCACATGGATGTACTTGGACCATCGAGAACCGTTAATCTTGGTGGTAAACATTATGCTTTTGTTATTGTGGATGATTTTTCAAGATTCACTTGGATCTTATTTCTAACAACAAAAGATGAGGCCATTCATGCTTTTGCCAAATTTGTTAAAAGAGTGCAAAATGAGAAAAACACCAATATTGTATGCATACGTAGTGATCATGGTGGTAAATTTGAAAACCATATTTTTGAAAAATTTTGCGATGAACATGGCATTGTACATCAATTTTCATCTCCTAAAACTCCTCAACAAAATGGTGTTGTTGAGAAAAAGAATAGGTCAATTCAAGAGACAGCTAGAACCATGTTGCATGAAAATTCATTATCTCAATACTTTTGGGTTGAAGTCGTTAACACCTCGTGCTATGTTTTAAATCGGGTGTTAATTAGACCTACTCTCAACAAAGCCCTCTATGAGCTTTGGAGAAATAGAAAACCCAATATTAGCTATTTTAAAGTTTTTGGTTCAAAATGTTTTATTTAAACACCAAAGACAACTTGAGTAAATTTGACTCAAAATCAGATATTGGAATCTTTCTTGGCTATTCCTTGACTAGCATAGCCTATAGGGTGTTCAACAAATGGACATTAATTGTTGAAGAGTCAATGCATGTTATCTTTGATGAATCTAACCCTTTCTCTATGAAGAAAGTTGTTGTTGATGTTGATCTTGATAAGGAAATGGAACTTTTGCAACTAGAGAAGTCAAACAAAGCCTTATCTAAATATTCCACTCAACAAGGAGAGGAAATTGCATATAAAGAGGAGCAAATGACAAATATTGAGCATGATCATACCAAAACACTCCCCAAGGAGTAAAGGTTTGCAAAATCTCACCCACATGATTTAATTATTGGTCATCCATCTCATAGCATTAAGATTAGGGCAGCTATTAGGAACATTTGCAACAATTTTGCATTCATATCTCAAATTGAGCCCAAGACTTTTCTTGAAGCTAAAAAGGATGAAAATTGGATAGTGGCCATGCAAGAAGAGCCAAATCAATTTGAGAGAAATAAAGTGTGGAAATTAGTCCTAAGAGCAGAACATCAATCTATCATTGGAACTAAATGGGTATTTAGGAACAAGATGGATGAATGTGGTGTGGTTGTTAGGAACAAGGCTAGATTAGTGGCCAAAGGGTACAATCAAGAAGAAGGGATTGATTTTGATGAGACATTTGCACCCGTAGCTAAACTAAATTCTATTAGGATGTTACTTGCATTTGCACGTTATAAGGAATTCATCTTGTATCAAATGGATGTTAAAAGTGCATTCTTAAATGGTTACATCATGGAGGAAGTTTATGTTGAACAACCTCCTGGTTTTGAAAATTAAAGTTTTCCAAATCATGTGTATAAATTGACTAAAGCCTTATATAGTTTAAAACAAGCTCCCCGAGCTTGGTATGAAAGGCTTAGTAAATTTCTTTTAGAAAATGGCTTTGACATAAGAAAGGTAGATACCACATTGTTCATCAAGTATAAAGGGTATGATTTACTTATTGTTCAAATTTATGTTGATGATATTATATTTGGTGCCACTAACAATTTCTCGTGTGAAGAATTTTCAAATTGTATGAGAAAGGAATTCGAAATGAGTATTTAATCTTCATAAACAACTTCAAGATGGAATCTTCATAAACCAATCTAAGTATATTAAGACTTACTCAATCGATTTGGAATGAGGTTTTCAAAAAGAGCATCAACTCCGATGAGTTCAACACTCAAGCTTGATAAAGATGAAAAAGGAACCGATGTGGACATTAAGAAATATAAAGGTATGATCGAATCCTTATTATATTTGACTGTTAGTAAGCCAGATATCATGTTTAGTGTATGCTTTGAACATTTTCAATCATGTCCCAAGGAGTCTCATTTAGCCGCTGTAAAATGCATTTTCAAATATTTGCATGGCACAATGAATTTAGGCTTATAGTATTTTAGGGGCACGGGCTTTAAATTCATTAGCTATTCTGATGCAGACTTCGCCGGTAGCAAAGTTGATAGGAAAAGCACTAGTGACACGTGTCATCTCCTAGGAAACTCATTAGTTTCATGGTTTAGCAAGCAACAAAACTCAATTCCTATTTCTACTGCCGAGGAAGAATACATTGCTGCTGGCAGTTGCTGTGCACAAACTTTATGGATGCAACACACACTTAAAGACTATGGCATTGTTCTTGATCATTCTCCTATCATATGTGATAACACAAGTGCCATAAATCTATCAAAAAATCCAGTCTGTCACTCTCGAGCAAAACACATTGAGATTAGGCACCATTTTCTTAAAGACCATGCTAAAAAAAGGGACATCTCTATGGAATCAGCTCCTACGGAAAAATAACTAGCGGATATATTCATAAAACCCCTTGGAGAGGATAGATTTACTACTATTAGGCACAAACTTGGGATATTGAAAATCATGAACTAATACATACACTTATTTTGTGATAGATGTGTGAGCTTGAACTTATATGTGATTATCATGCCAATTGAATGCTCAATTTTATACATACAATTTTGTATTATGAATGTCCTGCCATATCTACATTTACCTTGTTCAAATATGTTCAAAATGTTTTAGTTTTGTTGCTCTTGTGTTGATATGTGCTTGATCAATTAACTTTACTTTGCATATTTATTTTATTTTGTTTCATTGCATTTGAATGGCTTAAAATGAAATATAATCAATTCATGATTAATGTTTCAATTTATGCTAACCAAATATAAACATCTAGGACCAAGATTGGTTGGAAAATCACCCTTAGAAAACAAAAAAAAAAACCTAACAACTCGGTCAACCAAACCACTCAGACCGGTTGACCAAACCGGGCAGAAGACTTTCTGCCACTTGCCCGGTTGACCGAACCAACAGGTCCGGTCCACCGAATTGACCATGTCGGTTGACCGAATTCCTAACCATTTTTCACCCTATAAATTAGTCGGTTGACCATCTTCATCACTCATTCTTGACCTCTTCTCCCTCTAAAATCACCATAAACATGCTTTTAAGCTTTCTCTCTCTAAAATATACCTTTTTCTAGCCAAAATTCTTCCAAATTCTTACCAAATTCATCTTTCCAACCTTTCAAAACACATTTCCTTCCATAAATCCATCCCTTATCTTTTCAAAATCAATTTTCCCCAATTTTAAAACCCTAAACCTTCACTATTCATTACCTTTGTTGTTGGGTGTCTAGTTACATCTTCAATGGCTAGTTCACCAAAACAGAGAAAGGGAAAATCTTAAAGGGTAGAAGCAAGTGAAACTAGAGTTAAGGCAAGGTTTGATAATTTCCTATTTGATTATTATGCTTTGTTTAAAAGATTTAAGGATTATTTTGTCTACTAGGCCTATAAATTTGGGTAGAATGATTGATTGTGCATTGTTGGATATGTTTAATCTTAAGGAGTGTTTTGACTATTAACAATAGGACCATCTCTTCACTCTTACAAAGGTTGTTTATCCAAATTTCATAAGACTTTTCTACAACAATATTAAGTATGATGAGCATGTGCCTTATCTTTCCTCTAGAGTGAAGGGAATTGAAATCTATTTAGATTGTGAATCCTTGAGTGAAATCCTTAAGGTTCCTAACCAAGGATTTCGACGTTTTAGCTTTGTGGATGATTTTTATGCTTATGTTGGGAGACCAAAGGAGGATGTTTTTGATATCATTGGTGATGAAGAATTAAAACCGGATGGGGAGTTTACCAGTCAATCTCTTAAGCTCTCTTTAAAGAGCAATATTTTACTCCACCTAATCTCCATTATTGTGCTTCCAAAAGTTGGGCATTTAGCGGATGTTGGTCATATGGATAAGTATCTAATTTATTGTCTTCTTGATCATCGTTATGTCAACTTGAACTCCATTGTCATTCATAATATGGCACGAATTGGTAGGCATCCTAAGACAACTCTTCATTATGGTCAATTTCTTAACCTTATTTTGGAATACTTTGGAATTCCTCTTAACAATGAGGAAACTATGGTAATACCCAAGCATGACATTTTTGATATAAAATCCGTTTGGAAGAATTAGTTATAAAAGGACTAATGATGGGAGATGGGTTAGGAAAGCTTTACCTCAAGAATCCTCTTCTGCACCTCACAATGTTAGAATCAATGATGAGAATGAAGAATCCCACATGGAAACCATATCAATGACATCCATTCAAGGTCAAATTGAAGGGTTAAGAAATGAAATGGATACTAGATTTGGTGGCCTTAAGCATTCCTTTCCCATGGTGCAAGCTAAACAAAATGCCATGCAAGCCGATATTGCTCAAATTGTTCAACATCTTCGCCATCATTCTTTGTCTTCCAGGCCGTCCAATCCATGAAGTTCTAGAGACATGTTATGATTTCATTGCATTATAGTTGTTTTTGTCTTGTTTTCTTTGTTACCTTAATTGCTTTATTTTGTCTTGAACCATTATGTTATTTCTAATCAATTCCATGATGTCATGAACCAATATTACTTTTGTTGTTATATTTTATGCTTGGATTTTATAACTTTCTCTCTTTCCTCTACTTATGTTTATATGTGTTTCATTACATTTATTATTTTTCATGATGCCAAAGAGAGAGAAAATATATTGTTGAGATTACTTATATTGTTTACTAGTCTTTGAGCTCGAATGTGGTGTTGCCCAAATGATTCGGAATGGAGTAGTGGAGAAGTAAAATGAGCAAAACATAGAAGTGCTCTTGTTGTGTTTGTGGTTGTAGTATTTTTTTTTAGGGGGAGATTTTGCTTAAATTCATAAGTGGAGTTTTATATGAAAAAGCAACTCTAAAAGAATTCTTATACGGCTTAATTATTTTGTCATCATAAAAAAAGGGGAGAGTGTTGACCTTGAGGTCACACGAATCCGAATTTTGATGATTACAAACTACGCCGTCCAATCTAAGAAGAGGAAAAGGAAATCAAGTTCAAATTGAAGCTTGAAGATACAAGTGCGGTAACTTTTTATATTTTCATAAATATAGACTTGTATGTAATTGTGTATGTTGATTTTGTGAAGAACAAAATTCCTTCTAAATTTTTTTTAGTGGATTAAAATTTAAAATTTTTAATATCTTCAATTCAACTAATTTTCAAAAGTTTAAAACCTGAAATTTGGACCAAAGTGCAAATTTTCAAACCCTTAAATTGGACTAAAATGCAATGTTTTCAAAACTAGCAGAAACCGGTTCAGAGAAATTTGGTCCAACAAAACTAGTTCAGACCGGTTCGGTCGACCAAACTAGACTAGTATGTTAATCGAGCCGGTGGTAGAATGTAAGGTTTTTAGTGCCCGTTTGGTTTGGCTTTTTCATTAGTAAAAAGGGTTGTTTTAATGATAAAAGTCCTTTTCAAATTTCTTAATATTGTTTGGTTGACAATGAAAAAAAACTTTTGAAAATTAAAATAGTTGTTTTCTTTCTATTGGAAGAAGCTCAAAATTTGGGTTTTTGACGGTAGAACTTTCCTATCTTTTTTAAAGGATAAAATTGTTTAAAATACCCTTACTTTATTTTAAAAATTATACGTAATTTCTTTAAAATAAAATATTAAAAATTTATCTATTAAAGTAATTACTCAAATTTTTCTCAAAAGTCATTTGTGACAACCAAACGATTAATAAATTTTTGTTAAAAATTCTACGAGTAAAAACCCTACTTTAAAAAGTAGGTTATACCAAACGGACTCTTAGCTCAGTCGACCGAACTGAACTAATTGGTCAACTGAACTAAACCAGTCAGTTAACTGAACCTTGCAAATCGGTCAACCGACTTCTTAGTTTTTAAACACTTCTTTTTGCCACCTTCCTGATCGATCGAACTAACACCCTTGGTCGACCGACTTGCACGAAAATTTGAATTTTTTGGTCCTAACGGCTAGTTTTCTAAATTACTATAAATTAGGGACTTCAAACTCGTTTTACAAGTTTTACAAAATCATTTTAAAGCTACATATGATATAACAACATCAAGCAACATCATCTGGAGTTACAAATAATCATATACATGCTAGGATCTCCAAGAGCTTTCATTTTCATCATCTTCAATTGAGGAGATCAATCTTGTAAGTGTACATTTCAATTATATTTCCATTTTTGTTGTAAGAAAGTGGAAGAATAGGGTCTTTTACTACGTTAAGAGATTGTGAGTGTTTGGAGTGAGCCAAACTTATAAGGGTTGTAGAATATTGATCACTAGGTTGTAAAATTGTGAAGTCTTGTGGAATCAAGGCATGGTGATAGTAAATACTTCAAGTAAATCTTGAAGGAGTGGATGTACGCGGGTTGTTGCCGAACCACTATAAATTTGTGTGTTTACTTCTCTACACTTTAAACTCCTTTACTTGTGTTTGAATTGTTTGAGTTGATTGTTTGGGAATTTTATTGGAGATTTTATTAGAAACTCAATTCACCCCCCCTCTTGGGTTGCTTATTATCATTTCAATATTAAGGGGCAGAAATGATGTTGCATTAGAGTGCTTTTCATCAATGCATTATATTGTTTTGAATTATCCATATTGTGTTAAGACTATGAATGGAAGAAAAAAGAGGACATGAGTAAGTGAATGTGGAATAGTGATTGTGTATAGAAGTGCTCTTTCTCTTTCTCTCTCTTGTTGGATGCATTTATTTTTTGATTATAAATGCCATGGATGATTTCTTTGTGCTATTCATTGGATAAGTTTATAAAAGCTTCTTTTTGCCAAAAAGGGAGGAAAGTGCATACATATGAAATTATTGAAAGTAGCAAATTTGGGGGAGAAGAATATGCATACATATCATATTTATATGCCAAAGGAGATAAAATAATTCCACTATTTTCATTTGTTTCTTATAGTGTTATGCACCATCTTGCCTTAAATGCGTTCTTATTTTTGTGTGTTGCATTAATTTCATATGACGAGTGCATTTTGATTTAGGACTAAGTTGTGTTTTCAAAATGTCATTGTTTGCACTCTTGAAACATAGAAGGGGAGAAGTTTTTTCTAGTTTTATCTTTCTTCCATCCTTGCACTTGATTGCATTTGCTCAAAATTTTATAGGGAGCTTTTAACTCTAAATTTTGTTATCAAAAACTGTTATAATGCTTTTATATATTTGATATTTTTTTTGACAATAATAAAAAGTGGAGAATATTAATTAATTGCCTATAACATGCTCATGTACTTAAATGTTGATAAATGCGTTGATTGAGGAAGAACATGATTTTGGATTGCATAATGTATACACAATTCATGAGTTATATTTTTATTAGCAATCAATGGTTTGTCATCATCAAAAAGGGAGAGATTGGTAGCCTTAAGGCTTGTAATTATTATTTTGTTGATAATAAACATTGATTTGAAATACCTTATTTGAATGTTCGTATGCTTAAATGTTTCACTTATGCTATGATTGAGGGGGAGCATGAATTATGAAATGCATAACATATAGTTAATTCATTAGTTATATTATCTTTGGCAATCACTGGTTTGTCATCATAAAAAAAGGGGAACTTCCTAGCCTTAAGGCTTATAATAATTGTTTTGATGATGACAAACCTTGACATTTATTATTAACTAAAATTTTCTTATAATATTTATTATTATATTTATAGCATAAAGAATTGGAATGCAAAATGAAGATTTAAAGAACATCCAAAATTAAGGTATTCAAGAAAAGTAATAATAAAACCCAAGAGAGAATTAAAGACAAGATTTAAAGAATTGACGACATAAACATTAAGTGATTTTCTATCTGTAATGTATCCTTAAAATTGAATATTGATCTACACTTAAAACTTCATAATCTTTTTTTATCAAAATAAATGTTTAATGATTTTTAAAAACTAATATGGCTATATAAATTTTATGTGAACATTTTCAGTATATGAAAATAGCCATAAGTTATTTGGGATCAAAATGCAAGGTTTTGAAACTTGGAATTGGACTAAAATGTAAATTTTTTAAAGTTATGAACAGTACCATGAATAGTTAACAATGCCTAGTCAATCGACTTCTTGGGTTTTCTATTTTCACTTTTTTGTTTTCTCTCCATGGACTGACCCCACCAATCTATTCAACCAGACTACAGGTAGAATGCTTCCCAAATCGACTTGTGCACGTGGTCAATCGACTTGACCTATCCAATTGATTGAACTACTAGAAATTCAATTTTGTCCCCTTTAACAACCAGTAACGTTTAGTTTTCTAACTTTCACTATAAATACTAGGCTAAATTTATTTGGAACAATTTTTTCAAGTTTGACAAACTTAGGAAGTATATTTTATAAGTGCATTACAAATATTTAAGCTTTTATTTGCAAATCAAACATCAAATTCATTACACACTTTAACTTTCATTTGTGACATTTAAAAGAAAGAGTATTTGTGTATTACTAATCATACTCTTTGATCAAGGATATTTTCTTTGTAATTATTGTGAGACTGAGTATAAGGAAAACACACTTGGAGCGAGGTTTGAGTGACACCCTTAAGTCATTAGGTTATAGAGGTTGAAGAGGCATCCGACAAAGTCCTCTTGGTGTAAGGTTTAAATGGCACCCGAAAGTCTACTTCGAGTTATATTTGCTTGCTTTAGATTTGAAGGAACAATTATTAGAATCCTCAAGCATGTTGGTTTAAAGGCGTCGACGTAGGCCGAAGTTTGCCGAACTATATAAAAATTATTGTGTTTGTTCTCTCTCCTTATTCCCTAATTTATTATTTACATTTATATTTGTTATACACATTACTCTCACATACTTGAAGCTTAAATTGTTGGCATTTACATATTAGTGATTAGGATTATGCATTTAATTGGTTGGTGTTGGTTATTAGGTTGCTTTAAATTTGTTAAAATGCTTAAAAACCCAATTCACCCTCTTTTCGTATTGCGGCAGTAGTATTTCATAATTTCACGAGAATTTGGCTTTAAATACAATAAATATAGAATGATGTGATGGAGAAGAGAGAAAAAATGAAAAAGATTAATCTCATTAATATTAATTGGAATAGTTTAATACTCCTTAATTTACTCTGTCTCATTTTTTATATATATTATTATACGTTAATTTTGAAATAAAAATATGTATGTAGACAATATTTAATTATTTTTTTATAATTTATAATATAATTATTGCATATAAATAATATTATGATATGCTAACACTATTAAAAAAATGGGCATTACTAATACCAGGCTCTCGATAGTTTTGAGAAAGTATCAAGGCTGATTGACAAAAGTGGTTTTTTCCTACAAATGATAGAACTGCAATAGAAGTCACTGACACTGAATAATGAGTAGTAGGATTTTTTGAGACCATAGCGACAATTGTTTTGGCCATAACGACATTGTTTTGGCCACAATTTTCATAGCTAAATGAAGTCATTTTGTCATAAATTAAATTTTTTAATTAAATGAAATAGGAAACGACGTCGTTTTATGCTTCCCCATGTATCCCCGCTACCCCCAAAAAAAAGAATAAGAATAACGAAAACCCATTTCCCCTCTTCAATTTTGTTTTCCCACTTAGCCCTAAAATTTTTCCTCAAACTCTCTCCTTAGTATCAAATGACCCAAAATACTAGCATTCTAAATAACCTAAACTCATCTCACATCAACCCATTCCCAGCTCAATCAACCCTATTTACACCTTAAATCAAGTGAAACTACCCATATTATCTTCAGAGAACAAATCTAGCTTCAAATCTGAATGCAAGCTTCTAAAATAGAAACATTTACCTAGGTAAGTCATCAAATGTTAAAATTCTTAAAATATTTTTGTTATTTCTTTATTTTTATTGTGTGTACATTAATTTTAGAAGTTTTTTTCTCAAATTCTAGTGTTTGAGTTTTGTAATATTGATTATGTTTTTACAGTTCACTTGACTCTATTTTCAATCTCTGGTATATTTTCATTCTTAAAACTAATTATGGAGTCAATTTGCAAGAAATCGTTAGGTCGCATACGCTGATTTGGAAGCCAATTTGCAGGCACATGAAATTATTGGGTTATTGGAGTGCCTATATTGATTTTTTTATTCCTTGTGTTGCGATTTTTTATTATCGGAGTGCATGTGTTGAATTTTTTTCTTTTTTGTGTTGTGATTTTTTTTTGTTAGAGTGCATGTACTGATTTTTTTTAATTTTTTGTGTTGCGATTTTTTATTGTGGAAGTGTATATACTGATTTGGAACCTAATTTCTACTTTCATTGACAATGGTTTTATTTTTTCAGTTATTTATTTATTGATTTGGGAGCGAAAAAATTGCTTTTGTTGTTGCTGTTAGGTATATTCTTTTATCTATTCACATTCACTTCATATGTGTTGAATATTACTTTGCATTAGATATTGTTGTAGTAGATGTATTCGATTGTGATTTGGGAACACACAGGAGGTCTCATATAAAGTGGATGTAGTTGGATATATATTAAAGTGATGTTTGCTTCTTGTTTATCTTGATGTGCACATAATTTTTCCTTTAAAATTTAAAACTTTTAAAAATTATATAAATTCTCTTACTGTTAAGTTTTAGCCCTTTTCTTCCTTGAAGTGAAAATTTACAATAGTTCATTGATTAACTTTTTCTGATTCTATGCATAGATATTTATTGTGAAAGTTGTATTTATAAGATTATATGTAGTGCCCTTTTTAGATAAAGTTTCTTAGGTCTTAAAAATTGTACTCTTAAGTATTTTAGAAATGTCTCATTGATAACTCTAGTTTTAATTGAAGCAAAACTTTTTAAGATTTCAAAGAATTACTCAAAATTAATTGCATTTTTATATGTTGAAAATTTACATGTACTATAGGGGCAAGGATGTCAAGGTTAACTTTTTAACTAAATCATTTAATTATTGCATGTCTAAAGAATTAGTTGCTTATCGTGATTGGAATTTGGTGGTTGAGCATCATAATAATAACTTTAAATGATAAATTTGCATTTTAATTACTTAAATATTTATGGTTGTTCTGTATACTCCTACTTATTTCTTTTTCTTTTTTCAATTAATTTTTTAAAATGATATATTCAATTGAGGATAGGAAGTTTAAAACAACTATAACTTTTATACAAGTATAAATCTCCATCAAACCTTATTGGTTTAGGAATCTAATATTATCGAGCTTGAACTTCCTCATCTTGTCGATCCTTTGGCAAAGGTATAGATTAGTTCATTATTGTAGTTGCTTAAATTGTTATTTTGTTGTTAACATACATCTATGATAATTGGTTACTACAACTTACTTCAAAATCTGGATCTCTCGAATCTTTGTAAAGTACAAATTTCTTTTGTTTGCTTTACCATGATTACAAAAACTCCTGGGTAATTCATTGTTGAGTATATATCCCCATATCTTTTGATGTAAGGTGTATTACAAAAAGTCACGTAAGAAGCTAAAACATTTGTTGTAAAGGTGTGAGTTGCATTTTCATAAATTAAAATGTTATGAACTTGATTATTTTCATCTTTTAGATATAATAATTTTTATTTCTCTAACTTCAACAAGTAAAACTACTTTTCACTATGCACTACACAAACTTTGGTCTATTATCGTAAAGTAATGTTCTTATCACATAGGAGTTAAAGTGTAAGGTTTCAAGTTTAACTATTTTTGTTTGATTATTTGTCACTAAAAAACATGACTTCAGAAAAGATTGGCAAATTTTTTTACTACAAGAGTGGTTTTCAAATGACTATTTTTTGAAATCGTGATCTTAATTACCTCTCTAATGATTAGGTGTCCTTATTGCCTTGTGAATCCATAATCATTTAGGTAGTTAACATTGACAACCGAACATTTACTTCAAAGCCTTTGTGAACTCTAAAAATTTAGAATCAAGGAGCTTTTTCTACTTGCTTGGCTATGTTATATCACTACATTCTTTTTCAAATTGTGGTCCTTATGCATAAACACATATTGCATACCACATGTCATTTGGGGAACAAACATAAATCTGGCTCCAATTTTTATACTTGTTAAATCCCTTTGCATTTTTTGACATGGTGGTAGAAATTCGATTTGATTTATTCTTTTATTCACTTTTATAAATTGATTATGTTTTGTTCATTTCATTAATTCTAAATTGTTTGGTTTTATTTAGATATTAAACAACATACCATTTTTTTAATATTAAAGTTAAATCCATATGCATCCAGAGTGTGTAGTTATGTATTTGAAATAATATCATGCACTTATTTCTTCACCCTATGTCATGCCATGATATATCCACTAACATATAGTTTACTATAATTTTAAGAATTTCTTAATTCATTTATTTGTTAACAATGAATATTGTTTTCTTATTTGGTATATTATAGGCTCAAGAACATTTACTTTCATAATTATGTTGACATATTTTTAGTATAATATACATGTATTGCTATTTACTTTCAAATAAATATTGCTTTCTCTCTTGTACCAAACCACTATCAATCATGCTTTGGCCATGGCCATATTTATTTATCAATCTTTATTGTGTTAAAATTTAATTTTCTTAAATGGGCTGCATGTACATTTGAAGAGATGGCTAATATTAAGAGTTTAACCTACAACTACGTTTAACTTACAACTACATGGAAAGATTAAAGGATCGATGCATATCCATGCTAAATATTAAATTTGTTATATTGCAAGGAAAGTTATTAAGTTATTTTGGTGAATCTGATGATTTGGTGCTTGTGTTTGCCCATGATTGAAGGAACATTGTGTAATTGGATGAATGGAAATCCATATACTTGTGCATTATTTCTGTTTTTCCAGTATTGGTCAACACTTCTACTTCTATTTATACTTTTATTATACAGATAATTTTTAATTTGTAGCGACATTTGCATATAGTAGTTAATTTTATTTTTTCACTTAAAATTATTTTTGGACTTAGAATTGAATGGGAGATGGATGTATGAAAGTTATTGAATTGTGACTTAAATTGTAGAAAAGTTTCAACTTTTAATTTATAATATTTTTGTTACAGATCAATTTTTTATTATTATAATGCTAATAGTTTTAATAAATTCGACATTTGAAAAATAAACAAGTGCATTATTATTAGCAACAAAATTGATTTTTATTTTTTTAATATATTAATGTTTTTGGATATAATAGAATCAGAAATCATAGATATATTTTTTTATAGCATTGCATCTTGATACCACAGCCTCAATAGCCACTTAGACATTAGGCACAATAGATACTGATACTTTTGCTGTAATACTCTATTTAGCATCAGGGATTGCTAGTTGGGGCTAATACGTTACCTAAAACTAGCATCAATAAACATATAACTGATAGTAACTTGATGTCAGTAATGGCCTTTTTCTAGTAATGTAATAATATTTTTAATTAGTATTTAATATAAATAAATAAAAAAATTAAGAAGATAAGTGGGAATGGAGAATCTATTCCCTACACAAGGATTCTCCATTCCTCCCTATAAAATTTATTATGGATGAGAAGGGAATGAGGATTAAAATGAAAATGAAATGGGAAATAAGAAAGGTCTCCCTACCCCCACTGCACTTCATTGCCATTATGAATAATACAATGCTAACACATGGTTCATAAACAAAGAAAATATTTTCTTGGCAACATAAAAATGATTCCTGTTTTCTTGCATCTATAATACGCAATGTTTAATTTTTTTAATTCTTTATCTATTATATTTTTAGAGAAAAGCTATCTTTTTAAACTTTTTTCATGTAACACATATTGTTGCATCTTGTCATGTTGTATCATAGTAGACTATAATTTTTTTAAAATTTGTAACTAATTTAAATTACTAAAATTTCATTGAATTGATTTTTACATAACCATTAGTTTGATTTTTTTGTAATTTTTAAATATTTTAATTTATTAATCTTATTTTCATGGTTAATAAATTTTCAAATTGTCTAGACTTTTTTTTTTCTAAAAAACAAGCTTGACATACTATCTATTATGAAAAACTCATGAGGTATTGACTTCACTTGTTTAACACCTTTATATTGTAAAATTTATTAATAATACAATCCTTCAAATTTAATCTAAAAAATGTAATCCAAATGTCATGAGAAGTGAACTGGTATTCATTCGTTGGATAATAAATTCGTACCATTTTCAAAATTAATTATTACACATCTCAATTATCCTATAAATAGATATTATAAGTCATATGAAATGTATTCTCTAAATAAACTTTGTGATATTTAGTATTACTCAACCATCACATGAATTTAAAAGAAAAATAAAATTATAAATAAGATTGTAAGTGAGATTAACTACAATTTTAGCATAGTGACTAATTATTTTAACTACAATTTTAGCTTAGTGACTCTAATTACATACTTTTATCTTGTATTGGCTTTGCTACTTGTAATTTAGGTTGGTTCAAAAATATTGTTAAGGGAGCACGTTTATTAATAAACTAGACAAGTTTGGCCCGTTTATATTAAGATTTGGGGAACACCTAACTTATTCACAGTAATTAAACTTATAACATATTAAAAAGTTTTATATTATTGTTATTCTTGCCTCATAAGTTTCAAGGCTCATTTGAAGTGTAACTCGAGAACTATTTTAAAAACTTAGGATATAATTTAAAATTTAAAATTATAATTTAATATTTAATATTTAATATTTAAAATTTTATTTCATATAATATTTGAAAACTGTTTTTCAATTTAAAAGTAAGAAAATACGTTTGATATAATATCTTAAGAATAAACTTAAGAAATATTTGTTTGGTTGAATATATTTTTATAATAATTTTCTATCAAAATTTTAGCAGTAATTAACAAGTAATTACTCCAAACTATTATTTTTAAATATGCTAACGTAAAATATTGTATAGATTTCTTTTCACTTAATTTTACCATGAAAAAATTATATGAAGCACTATAAATAGATATAAAATATTGCATATACTGTTCCATATTTTTACATATATATATCAATAAATTAAAGAATTATAAAATATTTTGTAACATATAATAAACGTTTTTAAAAGATACCAAAATAATAAATATAAAGAGCAGAAATAATTAATAATAATTTTTTATTAAAAATAATGTCAATAAATATTGTTAATAAAATATTTTAAATTTTAACATTGAAATTATATGGATATTATAAATAAAGACCTTTAAAAATAAAAATGTTTTAAGTTTAAAAAAAATTGTATTTGAATTCGATTTGTATACTGTTAATAAAAAACACAAAAAATGACTTTTTTCTATTTTTCAATTTTACACTAATTTCAAGAATTTCATCCAAAAATTGTTTTTGAATAAAGTTCAGGCAATTTTAGACAAACATGTTTTTTTCTTTTTCTATTGTTCAAAACAAAAAACTCAAAATTGGATACTAAATCAAATGACCCTTAACTTTTCATGTCACATATTTCAACTTTAAAAAGTTACGCATTTTGTATGATAATATTTGTAAATTATCTTTTGAAGTGTGTTGCCATAAGCAACCTGCCTATTAAAGGTGGCAATGGGGCGAGTTGTAGGTGGGAATTGTCATCCTCGAACCTGCCTTATTTGAGGCAAGTTTGGCCCTGAACTCACCACTCCCTCGTTTTGAAAGAAACAGGGTCAAAGCCTACCCAATCTATTTCTAACCCGCTTAACTCGGCCCCAACCCACTCTCAATTGACCTTATTTGACCAATTTTTTTAATATTAATTTAATTTTATCTATTTTAAAACAAATTGTATAATTTTCATAAACATTAATTCTTTATTTGTTAATTCTTCTATAAGAAAATAAAAAGATAAATTCAAAAAATGTAAAATGTAGAGTAATTTGATGTTAAGGAGCGAACAATATGTGAAACATATTTACCTAAAAATTAATTGTTGAAAATAAATTGTGATCACATTTTAATTAGTATGAAGTTTCAGTGCTGAGAATTAGGCTTGCTCTTAATGTTCTTTATTGATTATTTTACTTTTACAGTGGAAATATAGCTGACAACGCTAAAGTTACATAAATATCCTTCTAATATTTATCAAACTTTTCTAATATGCCTTTTGCAATTTCTCTAATTTTTGCTGGGAAGAAGATCCTTGCTACTCCTCTAATGACAATTTTATCTCACAAATGTGCACCAAAAATAAATTAGAAGTGGGGTATGTAGTCCCAAAAAATAATTTGGTGACTTTATAAAACGATTTTAAATTAGTTTCCAAAACTTCCACCAAATCCCACTCTTCTTCATTAGAAAACTTCTTATATTGTGATTCAAGCAACTTTAACCTGAAACATAGCCCTATACTTCAATGCAACAAAAATCATCAGATAGGTCGAGTTCCATCTAGCCATACAATCAAGCACTAACTGTCTAATATATGAAGTATCTAATTTACGAGCAACTTTCAAACTTTTCCCTTCTTTTAACTTTTGTTAACCAATATGTAATGCTATCATGGATTTTACTAATTGTGCTACCAATAGTCGCCATTCCCTCTCAAATAATTAAATTCAAAATATGAGTAGTATATAAAACCCGAAACAATAACTCACCCAAAATAAAATCACGTCTGTCAAACTTCTTTGACAAAAAGTGAATCATGCGATTATTGGTAGAACAATTGTCAACAGTTAAAGCAAATACCTTACAATCTAAATTGAGACCACTAAAGCATTAAACAACGTACTACACATTACATCTTTGGTGTGTAGAGCTTTAAGATACATGACCCTATATTTACAAAAATATTCAATTTTATTAAAATTATTATGAAACATTAATTAAATATATCGTATTTTTACATATGTGAAAAAAAAATTACCTTAAGATCTTTGAGTGTAAGACCCAAGAATCGTCAATAAACTATCTAGTAATAGCCATTTGTGATTCACATGTCCAAATATATATCCATTGCAAGACCAATTCTACTCTTGCTACGCTCAAATAGACTCAAAATTTCAGCCATCTACAATTCATATATCTCTATAACATCATTCTTGATTGTGTTACGGGAACACATTGTTCCATCTCGAATTAAGAGAATTCATTGCTTTTATAAAAAAATTCATGTTGTACACAACTAAAAGGACACTCATACACAATAATAATTTTATAAATCATCTCCCTAGTTATAATAGGATCAAAATTAAAAACTTCCACTCTCACTATTCCTTCTTCATCTTTCTCTACCTTTAACTTATTTGAATGTTCTGTTATTTCCTTTTGTCTTTTCATGACGCAAGACTTCTTCATGTGATCATGCAAATATTTTTTGCTATCTTCAAGTCATTCCATCAATTTCGTCTTACAAAACTTACACACTACTTTTCTCTCCCCATTAACATCAATTCTGTCAATGTGTTCTCAGACGATAGATCTGAAACTTCCTGCAGTACTTGTAGCTGGCGTGTTGTATATAACATTATCACTTTTAGTAATTCTTAATTCAAGTGAATCATCTAATGCCGTTTCTATGAAATAAAAAAGAATAATAATAAATGCTAAATATTAAAAATTAATTTTAACCAATGCAACAAACAATTGAAACAACATTTTCAATGGCTAAAAACAACATTTTAAATAGCATAAAATAGCAACCCCAATAGTAACTTCCCAACAGCATACAAAACAGCAAAAAAATAGCATCTTAAATAGCTGAAAACATCATTTAAAATGGAAGAAAATAGCAGCCACAGCAGCTTCCAGGCAACAAATAGCATTAAAAACAGCAAAAACAGCACGTGAAACAGCAGAAAAATAATCAAATTTTTTACCATTTTTGCTTAGTATAATGCGTCCTGAGATTTGGTTTAATATCAACACTACTCACCAGATTAAAAATTTACTTTGGATACCTAAACTTTTAATTGAGATTAAAAAAATAGTGTTTCATATAAATTATTTTTTAGGAAAAACAAAAACTTGCACAACTCATGAATTCTAACATGCTGATAGAGGAAAAATTATTTTGTGTGTACCTCACATGATCCCACTCTCCCACATCTACCTTCCGAATCAACTAATTTCTCTTTCCTAAGTTTTAACTTTTTTTTATTTTCAAAATTTTTTAAAAAATATATATAGTATGGGTTTTCAATTACTTCTACACTTTGCAGACACTTAATTCCACCACACAAATAAATACACAATTACCAACAAAACCAAGCTTTTTCCCAAGTACATGACTAAAGAAATCGATCACACCATTATGGACCAGTGCATAGGTGACCAAGAAATTCACAACTTATATTTTCTCAATCCCTCCTTGTATACAATTTATTTAGGCTTCGTTAATTTAATTATTGTGTTGTAAAATAAAATAATTTAACTATAAAATAAAAAATTTAAAAATAAATTAATATCATTACTATAAAAAAGGTCTTTCTAGATAGATAACATCTATTAAGAAGGACAATTCATGACAGCAATTTTCTATCAGTGTAAGTGCACTCATTAAATATTGACAATAATAAAAGCAATCACGAGTCGTTATTTCATAACAGAAATTTTATATATCATAATTTTGTGATATATAATTATCACGAATCGATAATAGATTTTATTTATATCACAAATTTATCAAGAATTCTCCATATAATATTATCAAATAATACCGATTTTTTTGACATTCAAGTTTTTGATTTTTTTTGGTCTGTACAGTTTTTTCAATTTTTTCTGTTTTATTAATTTTTCTTTGTATTCTTTTTTTCATTTCCTTTTTTTTTATTTTTTGTTTTTTATTTTTGATTTTTGATTTGTTTTATTTTTTGGTCATTTATTTCATAATTATGTTAATTTTCATTTAAAATTATTATTTACCAATATAAATAAAATAAAAACACAACAAATAATAAAATAAAACTACAATGATATTATTGCCAACAAATATTATAAATATTTTCACATAAAAACCCACATTTGAATCTAACATTAAACAACATTTCAATCTACTCCATCAGCCTGAATAATTGCATCAACATAGTCTTATCTTGAACAAACAAACCCTATACTTCAAAGATAACAAATAACTATGTAATTATTTTACAAACTAAACTCTTATTTTTTACATTTAATATAAACAACCTGCTGACCTATTACAAAAATGCTGCTTGTTCTATTACACATTTTCTTCAACAACTGCTTTGCATAGCAAAGACAACAAATAACAGGAAGTTGCAGCCTCCCGGCAATATACAGCACCAAAAAGTAGCAACAAAACAGCAGAAACAGTAACATACAATAACTACAACACCATAAAACAACAGCATAAAGCAGCAGCGACTCAACATCTCCCAGCACTCTGCTACGTAAATACCATTTTAATTATTTAATACTATTTTAATTTGTTAATTAAAATAAGGAAAATTTTCTGATTCCCCCTCTTTATTTGGTCTAATACCCTAAATTTCCCCTATTGTCTCAGTAATGCCCCGATATCCCATGACGTTAGTTCTGTTTGCATAAAAGGTTAACCTTTTTAGGACAATTACAATTTTACCCTTGGAATGTCATATGTCAACTGCATTTATCACCTGCAAAATTAATTGTCAGTACATCTCTGCTTAGGAATGCAAAAATAGAGTGATATTATGGAAGTGCCCCTATTTTTGCTCATAAAATAATATAATAGTTAATTATATTGTTTTGATTTGGAATATTGCCATTTCAATTAGTAATATCTTATTAAAATACCATTTGACCTGATAAAATTAAAATAACACCTTTATTTATTTTTTATATTAAAAAAAATAATTTATTTTATTTTAAAATATATTTCATATTTACATTTCTTTGTCCATTTTTTTTTTTTTTGTGTTAGTTATCATTTTTTAACCTTATCTTCTTGATAAGAGGATAGAGAAATAATTAAAAAAATATTGTTTTAATTTATTAAAAACACCAATAAATCTATTCTCTTCACCACTATACAAGTCAAATAAGTTCTTATCTTCTTCCAAACCCAGATCTAAGTAGAAAAATGTTTAAAAGGAAATTTAAAGTAGAAATGAAATCTTCTTCTAAAAACAAAGATCCAAAGAAAGAAACCACAGTAGGAAACAACAACAGCTTTTTCTTCGTTGGCAAATTAGAAAAGACAGATTTTTCTAACCCACTTCTATGCTACAACAAACAGCAGCAAATTAAAGAGCTGCATTGAACTAGCAGTCGTTTTATAGGAATGCTGCAGCAATGAACAGCCATAAACAGAAGAATCGAAACAAAAAATTGTAGTAATGCAGCAAGCAACATACTGAAACAACTTGAAACAGCAGCTAAAATTTGCAGAATTAGCAGCAAGGTTGGTCAGTAGTAACAACGACAGAATGCGGAAACATCAACACAGAAGTAACAAAAAAACATAGCAGCAAATCGAATAAGCAAAGATGCAATAAAATAAGTGGAGGAAATATTAGCAGCAGTAGAAATGTAATAAACAGCCAGCAGTCATACCCGTAATAGCCAACAGGAACAAAAATGCACTAGGGGAAGTCGTGGGATCCGCAGCCGGCAACTGATTAATTATCAGCATCACAGCACAGTTGTTGGGTTAGACAATACAAACAATAGCTTCATATTACACAATATTCAGATACAGCCTTGTCTTACATTCAAGATTACCTTACTTATAAGAAATTGACCATTGAATTAAAATTTACTATCCATCTTTTCTTAATTAGCTCAAAGAATTGATCACTAACCAAACAAGCCGTCAAAAATTGAATCAATAAATCAACTAAGCAAGCACACTTGTGAAACATGCAAAGCCAATTGCTATCTCACAAAATTATTGGCAGACAGACAGCTATTTAATTCTTGGATAAACAAGAACTAGTTATGCTTAAAAAAATAATGCCAGAAAACGTGAAAAGTCGAGGAATTTTGGTGCAATCATAAATGACGCTTAATTTGTCTGAGTTTAATTCAACCTTAGAATGGGTATTATCCCCAACTATGCTAATGCTATTGCTAGCTACCTAACATTAAAGTAAGTCGCACAACTACCACCTTTGACAGCCATCCACCCCATGTTTGACAACACCACCGCCACAAGCAATTTAATAACTGTCACTCTTTCATCCCAGCCAATTATGATGCAAATGAAGTTGTGCAACCATGCAAACAAGAGAAGAAACTCATATATAAAACTAGAGACACTCAATTGCAGCATTTATATGATTTGTTAAGCGTGCCGAGTGGACCGATTACAAGAGTTAGAGTTAAGACATCACAAAGTGTCTTAAATGGACTAATTAAAAAGATGTGTGATTCAAATGCAATTCAAGATACACATCTTAAAGAATTAGATTTAGTGAACATTATTCAAGCAATCGGAGTCCAAGAAAATTAATATAGAAATGTTCAAAAATTATAATCCATTTGCGTAATTTTTAAGAATTTTAAAATGATGTAATTACTTACATCATACACGTACCACGTCATTACTTATGTCATATACATATGACGTCATTGCTTATGTTTTCATGTTTGAAATTTGTAATTTTAAAAGTTATAAAGTTTGTATTTAGTTTGTCAAATTGTTAGGTAGGATTATTTGCCTAACCTTGACATTTTCCCTTTGTATTTGCCTATAAAACGACTTTTCATTTTTGAAATGAAACAAGTAATTTTGAGTATTAAATTATTCTTTACAAGTTCTTATTCTTGAACTCTTCAAGTTTAAATTCTTGTGGTGTTCAAAACAAGCAAACTTATCATTTAAATTCTTAAATGCTTTCTTAAGGATTCTTGGTGTGATGTTTGAGTAATCATAGTTTTGGTTTATGTTTAGATATGTATCAAGTTGAGACTCAATAAACTTGCGTCTTGGGGAAATCTTGAAGTTCGTTACTACATTGAGTGTTGGGTTTCATCACGTTATTGGCGAGGTTCATATCATTTGGTATCAGAGCTTTGGTTCCAAGGCAAGTTTAAGTTATCATTTACATCTTTATTGTTCCTTTACTTCTTCAATTAAAATTCTGAAAAAAAAAATAAAAAAAATATTGTGGCCAAATTCCTCCTTGACTGGTCCAAATTTGAATTTTGTGTTTTATTTCTTTCAATTTATTTTGAGTTCATATTTTTATTTCTACTTCTTATAAGAAAAAAGCAAAGCAAGAGAAAAAAAAGGAATTGTTGTTATCCATTATATTTATAATTTCTTATAGTGTTGACCTAATATTCCTTATTATTGATCCAATATTATCATTGCTTGCATTAATTTCTTAAGAATTACTTATTGAACTTGTAATTTGTTTTGGTTGCTTCTCATCTTAATTGCCACTTAAATTTTAATTAAGAGTGTGAGATTGTGAGGACATTTGAGTACTCAAACATGAGAATGAGTGAAAATACGTGAAAGAGTGCTTGTGAGGTTTCTAACTTTGTTTTGCACATTTTAAATATGTCTCACAATCAAGAAGAAAATTCAACCTCGGGGGCCCAACAACCAACCACTCTGAACCTACAATTGCAAGCGTTATTAGGGGAGATGATGGATAGGTGATAAGGGCTGAGTTAGAGCCAATCCATGAGAGGATGGATAGGTTGGAAGAAGAGACATCAAGAGGGCAACATCAAAGCTCTTCCGTTAGACAACCACTTGGGCAAGTGCAACCATAAGTACAATTGGGTAATGTTAAGCTTGATAAGGAGTTAGATGAATCAACAATGAACTGGGGTAGGAATTTGCATGATTATGGGAATAGAGAAGCTAGGTTGGGTAGACCTAAGTTGGATGATGATTTAGTAAGCATTAAGGTGAAAATTCCACTGTTCCAAGGTAGAAATGATCCTGAAGCTTATTTAGAGTGGGAAAAGAGAATAGAGATGGTTTTTGATTGTCACAACTACTCCGAGATCAAAGAGGTAAAACTTTCCGCCATTAAATTTACTAATTATTCTATTATTTAATGGGATCAATTGTTGAAAGATAGGAGAAGAAATCAAGAATGTCCTGTTAAGACATGGGACGAGATGAAGACAATAATGAGAAGACGTTTCATTCCAAGCTATTACCATCGTGAGTTGTTCAATAAATAGTAGCATCTAACTCAAGAATCTAAAAGTGTAGATGAATACTACAAAAAGATGGAGGTTGCTATGATCCGAGCAAATGTAGAGAAGGATAGCAAAGCTATCATGGCTAGGTTCTTACATGGTTTAAATCGTGAGAACACAGACATGGTGGAGATGCAACATTATGTAGAATTAACAGATATGGTACACCAAGCCATCAAAGTTGAGCAACAATTGAAGTAAAGAAATATGGCTAGGAGAGGAGCAAGCATAACTGCTACAAACTCATAAAGATCAACCCCTAAACAGGAGGAATTTTCATTAACAAAGTTTAAGTTCGAAGTCTTTAAAGATGCCAAACAAGTTGTGTCGCAAAAACAAGGTAACATTCAATCCACCACTTCTAAAATCATGACATTAAGTGTTTTAAATGTCAAGGCAGGGGTTATATAGCTAGCCAATGCCCAAATTAAAGGATAATGGTGATTAATACTCAAAGGGAGATTAAGTCAGAAGGAGAAGAAGAAGACAAAATAAAAGACATGCCACCTCTTGAAGATAACTACAAAGGGTACTATGCTGCAGAAGGAGAATTATTAATGACAAGACGAGCTCTTAGCGCACAAGTTAAGGAAGAAGAAAATGATCAGCAGGAGAACTTGTTTCATACTCAGTATTTCGTCAACAACAAAGTTTGCATCGTTATAAATAATGGAGGAAGTTACATCAATGTGACCAGCACCGAATTAGTAGAGAAATTATCGTTACCTACTATGAAACATCCACGACCGTACCGGCTTCAATGGCTAAACAATTGTGGAGAAATTAAGGTAACAAAACAAGTGTTGGTGGCATTTTCTATTGGCAAGTATAACGATGAGGTCCTTTGTGACGTGATACCTATGCACGCATGTTACATCCTATTGGGCAGACCATAGCAGTACAATCCACAAGTCACACACGACCACTTCACCAATAGATACTCTTTTACCATCAAAAGGCATCCTATATCACTTATACCATTGACTCCAAAAAAAGTTCTCGAAGACCAATTAAAGATGCAAAAAGCCAGTGAAAAGAGAAAAGAAAACGAGAAAGGCAAAAATGTGAAAGAAAGTGAGAGAAAAAATGAGAGAGTTGCAACGTTGATTTGTGAGAGAGAGGAAAAATACAATTTCATTGCAAAAAAAGTGAGATCAAGAGAGCTTTATTTTCACAACAGCCTCTTATAGTACTTATGTATAAGGAGGCCTTTTTGTGTACTAACGAGCTTGTCGGATCTTTGTCGAGCAATGTTATATTTCTTTTGCAGAAATTCGAAGATGTCTTTCCTGAAGAGGTACCCCCTGGTTTACCTCAAATTTCAAGAATTGAACATTAAATTGATTTTATATCTAGTGCAACAATTCTGAATCGACCAGCCTATAGAAGTAATCCCAAAGAGATGATGGAATTTCAACAAGAAGTTAACGAGCTAATGGAAAAAAGGTATGTTAAAGAAAGCATGAGTCCTTGTACGGTTCCGGTGCTACTAATGCCTAAGAAAGATGGGACATGGAAAATGTGTGTTGCTTGCCAAGCTGTCAACAATATTATAGTAAAGTATCAACATCCTATTCCTCGATTAAATGATATGTTAGATGAATTGCATAGATCTTGTGTGTTTTCTAAAATTGATCTTAAGAGTGGATACCATCAAATTAGGATGAAAGAAGGGGATGAGTTGAAAACTGCATTTAAAATAAAATATAATTTGTATGAATGGTTAGTTATGCCTTTTGGGTTAACTAATGCACCTAATACTTTCATGAGACTTATGAACCATATTTTGCGTACTTTCATTGGTAAATTCGTAGTAGTCTACTTTGATGATATCTTGATTTATAGCAAAAACTTGAATGATCATATTGAACATTTAAAACTTGTTTTAAAGGTTTTAAGGAAAAAAAGGCTATTTGCTAATTTTAAGAAATATACATTTTGCACGGATAAGTTTGTGTTTCTTGATTGTGTTGTAAGTGCTAAAGGGATTAAGGTCGATGAGGAAAAAGTGAATGCAATTGAAGAATGGCTAATGCCTATTTCGACAAATCAAGTAAGAAACTTTCATGGATTGGCTAGTTTTTATCGGTGCTTTGATCGAGATTTTAGTAGTATAGCTGCACCTTTAACCGAAGTCATCAAGAAGAATGTTCCGTTCAAGTGGGGAAAAGAGCAAGAAAAAGCATTCAAACTCATCAAAGAAAAATTGACTAATGCACCTTTACTTATTTTACCTAACTTTGCTAAAACATTTGAGATTGAGTGTGATGCTTCAGGTACAGGAATCAAAGGTGTACTAATGCAAGAAGGAAGACTGATTGCGTACTTTAGTGAGAAACTAAATGAGGTGGCTTTAAACTATTTCACTTATGACAAAGAATTGTATGCATTGGTTTGAACTCTAGAAACTTGGCAGCATTACCTTTGGTCCAAAGAGTTTGTAATTCATACAAATCATAAATATTTGAAACATTTAAAGATGCAGTACAAATTAAGCAGACGTCATACCAAATAAGAGGAGTTCATTGAGGCATTTTCTTATGTGATCAAATACAAACGAGGTAAAGAAAATAAAGTTGCGGATGCATTATCATGCAAGTACGCTTTACTTTCAACCCTTAATGCTAAATAGCTTGGATTTGAGTATATTAAGGAGTTATATGCAACGGATTCTAATTTTTGTGACTTGTTTAAGAATTGCACTAAGGGAGCATGTGGAAAGTTCTATTTGTATGATGGTTTTCTATTTCGAGAAAATAAATTATGTGTTTTATATTCATTCTTTCGTGAGTTACTTGTTCGAGAAGCATACGGTGGTGGTTTGATGGGTCATTTTGGCATGGCTAAGACTTTAGACATATTGCATGAGCATTTCTTTTGGTCGTAAATGGAACGTGATGTAAAAAGGGTTTGTGCGATATGCATTACTTATAGGCAAGCTAAGTCTAGGTAACAACCACATGAATTGTATACACCACTTCTTATTCGTAGTGCACCTTGGGTCGATATTTCTATAAATTTTGTTTTAAGATTACCTATGACAAAGAGAGGGAGAGAATCAGTTTTTGTGGTTATCGATAGGTTTTCTAAAATGGCACACTTTATTGCATTTCATAAAACTGATGATGCATCACATATAGTTAATTTGTTTTTCACAGAAGTTGTTAGGTTGCATGGAATGCCCAAGACTATTGTCTCAAATCGACGCAAAGTTCTTGAGTTACTTTTGGAAGACATTGTGGAGAAAGTTAAGAACTAAATTACTATTTTCTACTACTTGTCACTCACAAACAGACTGTCAAATTGAAGTAATAAATAGGATATTGTCTACTTTGTTGCGTACTCTCATACAAAAGAATCTGAAAACTTGGGAAGATTCTTGCCCCATGTTGAATTTGCATATAATCATTGCGTTCATTCTACCACTAAGTTTTTATCTTTTAAAATTGTCTATAGTTTTAGTCCACTAACTCATTTAGATTTAACTCCTTTACTTATGAGTGAATGCGTTAATTTATATGGTAAGAAAAAAGCTGATTTCATTAAGCAAATTCATGAGAAAGCAAGGCAACACATAGGACAATGAACGAAACAATATACTAAGCAAGTCAATAAGGGATGCAAAAAGGTTGTCTTTGAACTAAGAGATTGGGTTTGGTTACATATGAGGAAGGAACATTTTTCTGAGCAAAGACATTCTAAACTTCTACCAAGAGGAGATGGCCCATTTCGAGTAGTGAAACGTATCAATGACAATGCTTACAAACTTGAACTACCAAGTGAGTATGGGGTTAGTACAAGCTTTAATGTTTCTGACTTATCTCCTTTTGATGTAGATAGTGATTTAAAGACAAATCCTTTTCAAAAGGGAAGAATAATGCAAACGAAGTTGCACAACCATGTAAACAAAAGGTGAAACGCACACATAAGACTGGAGACACTTAATTACAACATCTACATGATTCGTTAAGCGTGCAAAGTGAACTGATTACAAGAGCTAGAGTTAAGACATTGCAAAGTGCCTTAAATGGACTAATTAAAAAGATGTGTGATTTAAATGCAATTCAAGATACACGTCTTAAAGAATTAGACTCAGTGAACCTCATTCAAGCGATTGAAGTCCAAGAAGACTAATATGAAAATGTTCGAAAATTATAGTCCATTTGTATAATTTTTAAGAATCTTAAAATGATGTAATCACTTACATCATACACGTACAACGTCATTGCTTACGTCATATATATATGACATCATTGCTTACATTTTTATGTTTGAAAGTTATAGTTTTAAAAGTCATAAAGTTTGTATTTAGTTTGTCAAATTGTTAGGTAGGATTGTTGGCCTAACCTTGACATTTTCCCTTTGTATTTGCCTATAAAAAGACTTTTCATTTTTAAAATGAAACAAGCAATTTTGAGTGTTAAATTATTTTTACTAGTTTTTGTTCTTAAACTCTTTAAATTTAAATTCTTGTGGTGTTCAAAACAACGAAACTTATCATCCACATTCTTAAGTGTTTTCTTAAGGATCCTTAGTGTGGCGTTTGAATGCTCATAGTCTTGGTTCATGTCTAAATAGATATCGAGTCAAGGCTCAATAAACTTGCGTCTTGAGAAAATCTTGGAGTTTGTTATTACATTAGGTGTTGGGTTTCATCACATTATTTGCGAGATTTGTATCAAATTCTCACTGCCGATAGCCATATGATCGTTAGAATTGGGAACTAAACCCATGGGCCACTGCTATTATTTTTCATATTTTCCAACTAAACCACCACGAACCATGACAACTTGAGACCACCTCCTTGATCCTTGATGTTAAATGTTCTAGATCCAGCCAACATCAAGTGATTCCGGTAATCTTCATCGAAAATTCAAAATTTTCTTTTTTTCTAAATTTTGATTTTTCTTGTAAAGAAAAAAAAAAGAACAAAATAAAGAATTATTTTTATTGCTATGAAATTGAGAAGTAAAAGAGAGAGAAAGAGGAGATTAAATGGAAGTAAAAATGGTGAGAAAAAGGGAATTGAACGATGTAAGAGGAAGAAGAAGCAGATGGAAGAAAAAATAAATAATTAATTAATTAATTAAATTTTTAATTTATTTTTTGTATATGATTAATAAAATTATATTTTATTATAAGTCAATAAAAGTACGTAATTGTCATCAAAATTTAACACTCCCATTTAATAGAGATAACGTCAAGGCAAACTCAAAATATTAGTGATACAACAGAGAGTATTCGGATAATAGGCCAAACAAGAAAAGAGAAATCGGCAATTTTTCGTTAAAATAATCCCAAATTAAACTTAGTTGAGGAATAAACCAGAAAACAAGAAAGAGTGAGTAAAGGTACTGGCAACTGTGATAGGAGAATTATCATTCCTAAGAAAAATAATCAAATTCAAAACTAAAATAAAGAAAAACAAAATTATGGGTAACTTTCTCAAATTCAAAAGAAAAGGCCGAAAGGGTAGCTTACTAATGCAATATACATATATAAGAGATATTTTCAGCTTACTGCTTTAATTTTAGCGATATCTTATTATAATATAATAAAAACTAAGACACTACAATACAGTTCATAAAAATACCATTTATCTTCACTAACTATTTTTTCATTAATTTCGTTAGTCAGTAGAGGGCGAAAAACATCTTTTTATTTCAATTCTAATAAAATTCTCAGCCATCTACTTTAAATTTGAAGTTATCCCATTGCGATATAATATAACATAAAAAATTTGATTTGTTTATCATAATTTGAACCTTACACATGAGGTTGTTAATAGTAAACTTCTTAGCACTACACCACTTAAACATATTGAATTATTTTTTAAAATTAGCCATATATAATTATACACAAGATATTTATAATGAGAAATTATTTTTATTATTATTATAAAGTCTTAATTAGATTTATTAAATATGCTCTATGTGGTAGGCTACTGGCTGTCTATTTTCTAGATTCTCCTTTCTGTTTTTGTAATTAATTTTCCTAGATTCGCTGGTTTTGTTTCTGCAATTAATTTTGGGGGATTTGTTAGTTTCCTTTCTCTAGATTTGCTAGGTTTTACTACTACAAAATTTCTGCTATGTCTTTGGTTAGGTTGGCCTTTCAATATGCTAGTCCTATAGATTTTTAATAGGGTGGTGTTTGATTTTTGTTCCATTCTTCATTGATTTGGCACTTCCATTCCCTGTACTGATTTGTTTTATTCAGTAATACAATTTTTGTAAACCCAAAAACAAAAATGGTGATTAATTTTGTATTGTTTAATGTTTATTTAAAATTTATAAAATTTAAATTATTTTACAAATAAGTTATTTAAATCATTTAGAAATTTAAATATTTATCTTCAAATTAATTAAATATTTATGTTTAAATTAACTAATATTTATCTTAAAATTGAATAAATATTAATTTATTTTAGATAAATATTTATTTTTAATTTAAATATTTAAATAATATGTTAATACAAAATCAATTATTAATTAGTGCTGTTAGGGGTAATTAATTAGTTTTATATTTAATTTATTATATATTATATTATTTATAACTTATGTTATTTATAAATTATGAAAAATGATATTGATAAAAAATTAAATTTAAATGAATTTATTATTTCAATATTTATAGATATATTAATTTTAAATATAAATTCATTTAAATATAAATTTAGATCAACACAAACAGTTTGTGTGAAGTCTACAGCTTGGGTCCCAACATCTGTCTCCAAGGATATCAAAATAATTGCAGTCAAAAAGTAGTTTTTTAACTTAAATGGAGCCAACAATAGGGGTGTTCAAAGCATTTTTGAAACAGTAGGACAAAAGTGAGTAATTATCTCAAACCTTAAAGGGGTTAAGGGCATTTTCCCAATATGCTTTTATTAGTACTAAAATTTATATTTATTAATACCAATCAAAATACCTTTTTTGTTGTTTAATATACTATTTGTTGTTTAAAAGTAAATGCTCATCTAATTCTTGGAGAAATACGAGCCTTCAGTGGATCTTTCATCACCATCGTAAACTCATGCTTCTCCGATAAGTCAACTTGATCTCCATCCACAGCTTTCCACTCGAAACTCCAAACCAAATTAGCAACAAAATATTCCAAATGAAGCATGGCCAAACCAAGTCCAGGACAAATCCTCCTCCCAACTCCAAATGGCATCATCTTTATTTCCCTGCTTCCTGTTATATCAAATCCTTCAACTCTTCCATTTTCTTCGCTCAGAAATCTCTCTGGCTTGAACGCCATCGGATCCTTCCAAACATTTTTGTCCCAACCCATTTCGGCTATCGCGAAATTTATAGTCGCATTTTTTGGTATCAAGTATCCCTCCAGCTCGAAATCTTCTGTCACAGCGTGTGGCAGCACAAAGTGCCCTGGAGGATGTCGTCTGAGACCTTCTAAGATCACTGCTTTCAGATACGGCATCTTCTGCAACTCTTCTTCTTTCACCTCTTCCTCTCCATCTTCAACAACTCCTTTGATTTCCATGAATAACTTCTCTTGGATGTCAGGGTATTTCACCAAATTCGCCATGATCCACTGCAGCGCTGTGGACGTGGTGTCTGTTCCGGCGTTAAGAAATTCTGAACACAAATTAATGATTTCAGGTTCAGTAAGCTTCCTCTTCTCTTCTGGAAGCTGCAAATCGAACAGAGTATCGACATAACACATCACATACTCGCTATCGTCCTCTTTATCTTTTTTAAACCTCTCTTCCTTTAGCCTCTGTCTTGCCCTTATCAGTGGCATCAATACTTCTTCTTGATCCTTCAGCAGCTGGAAGTATTGCTTCCACTTTTTATGAAGAACAATTTTTGTTAATCTTGGCCAAAAATTTAATATTCTTAATTTGGCCAAACCCAACAACCTGCGGCGCTGAACATTCTCAATTTCTTGGATTTGTTTCTGGTCAAGCTTGTCTCCGAAACACATAAGCACTAGCAAGCAAAACATAGCATACTGCAAATGATCCATCACACTAACAGCATCCCCATTTTTGGACTGCGACTTGAAACGATCCAAGAGAACTTGCAGAACCCACTTGCGGGCATGGTTGTAAGATCTTATACGCGAAGGATGCATGATTTCTGCAGTGAGATTACGACGGAAGGCCCTCCACGTTGGACCATAAAAACTTGAGCCGATGTTATGCAGGTTGCTGCTAGTGATTTGATTGATGGGAGGAGAGAGAGGACGGTTGGCAAAGACCGCGCCGTTCTGTACTAACGCCTTGTAAGCGAGCGAGCGATCGGCGACCAAGATAAGGGTGCTAGAGCCGATACGCAGAGTTACGATAGGGCCAAGCTTGGCGTGAAGGTTTCTGAGGTTTGGTTCGATTTCTGAGGCAGGTGTGAGAAGCCATTGAAGATTGCCAATAACAGGGAAAGCGAAGGGGCCCGGAGAAAGAAGATTCTGGGATTTTTTGTTGCGAAAGAATAGGTCGATGAAAGCTTTGAGGAGGGCAGCAACGGAGATGGTGACAAGGATGATGAACAAGGACTGCATTTCTGAAATCTGCATCTGCAACAAGAGGTTGGAGAAGATTATATAGAAAAAATTGGTCGATAATAACAATGAATGAGCAGCAATTACTCGTACAGGCAATTAATTAATTTTTTATTTTCATGGGGTTTTAATAAGTGCTATTTTTTTTATTTTTTATGTCCAGGATGGCAAGGGCATATATAGTACTAATCTAATACTAATAGGGAGCGAAGTGACTGAGCAACATTGGACTTGGTTTAAGAAATAATAAAGAATTAATGACTGTTTTTTTTAAAATATTACAATATACAATCTACTAGTATTTTATTGAAAATCTATCGAAAATCTCGATAAAATCTTAATATAAGATTGGTAGGATTTTTGCACCCATGCTAAGTGATGTCTAACCGTATAAAAGAGGGAGATTACTACCAACATAATATGTGAGGTGGGAGATTATTCCTGTTGCATCGAAGAAGTGCCTCCTTAGTGAGGAGGCAGCGTCTTCTAGCCACTCAGCTACTGCCTGAGTGGTTAGAATTAATACAATTAATGGCTCTTGATATAAGATAACAACATATTCATGCATTAACTTTTTTGAAACAACAAATCACAATATAATTTGCCTAGTCTATTTCATCTATGGCCATGAAAGATTTGGAAGAGTGAAATGGTAATTTTGAGCTCTAAAAATTGAAAAAGAAAATGGTGCAGTGTATGGGAGATGGTAAAATCTCTTCTAGATTTGGGTCTCGTGAAGATCTACTTCAAATGAAATAAAATTAAGTGATATAATAAAAAATGGGGCGACGAATAAAAAGAAATTAATTCTTATATTATTAACAGGGATGGGGTGGGAACTCTCTCTCTATATATAAAATTAAGTATTATAATATGTTATTTTTAAGATACAATATATATATATATATATGGACAATTATTTTATTAAAAAATTTATAATTTATAATTTTTTTATCCTATGAAATAATTAAATTTATATTTTTTTTATAATATAATATAATATATATATAAATAATACTATAACATATTAATGATATTTTTAGTTAGTATTTAATATAAATAAATACTAAAATGGGAAAATAAATAGGGATTTTATAATTTATAAAATTTTTATCGTATCAAATAGTTAAATTTATATTTTTAATATAATTATTACATATGAATAACATCATAACATATTAATGACAATTTTTTTAATATTTAATATAAATAAATACAAAAATAAAAAAAATAAGTTAAGATAGGTTTTCATTCCCCATAAGAGTGTTTTCAATACACACCTCATTAAATTTTATTCGAAAATGAGATGGATAATGAAGATCAAAATTAAAACAGGATGGAGAATAGAAAAGGCCTCCCAATCCTAACCCCGCCCTCTCACCATCTTTAGAATTTGGTGAGTTTTGGCAAAATATTGTTGGTAATAAATATGTAACTAACATCAATGTGTTTAATAAAGTATAAAATTTAATAATAAGGACTAAAATATTAAAATTGAATAAATAATGTACCATCAAAATTTATGGACAACAATATTATTAAAGCTTCCTGATATTGTAAAAGGTAAATAAAAAATTATTTTAATTCAATAAAATAAAGGGATATTATGCTTTTACCATTTTAACTTTTGAGAAAAAAAGCTACTCTTGGGATTCTAGCTTGTATGAGAAACCCACTGATTCTTAGAAACACGTGAAAATACTCTTCTATTTTAGTGTAAATAGAAAGATATTACCTAAGATAACTATTCATATACCATTTTAGCTCTCACTATTAAAAGACATATAAAATGATCATATTGTCTTGATTTTTATTTTATAACATTCAATAAAATCTTATTCTAACATTTAAATTTTAAATTTATAATAATATTTTAACTTTATTTTTTTCTGTTTAAAATTAATATCAATATTTTTTACAATATTGATTATATATTATTTTTAAAATAAACCATTTAATTAAAATAGTTAACTTTAAAAATTATGTATAATTTATAATATCAAATTTGCTATAAAAAATTGTTAAAAATTATATATTATTTTTTAATTCAATATTTTATTTAAAAAATTAGATATAATTAATACTGTAAAAAAATTGATAACAAATTTGAAAGAAAATAATAATTAAGGGTCAAAATATTATGATAACTTTTAAATTTAAATATTAAACTAAAATTATATTGATTATTATAAATAAAATAAAAAATATTATTATTTTATATGTCTTTTAGTAGTCGAGGGATAAAATAATTAATTTAAAATATAAATAGTTATTT
Source organism: Azadirachta indica (assembly GCA_022749755.1). Taxonomy (NCBI): domain Eukaryota; kingdom Viridiplantae; phylum Streptophyta; class Magnoliopsida; order Sapindales; family Meliaceae; genus Azadirachta; species Azadirachta indica. Next base: position 19,146,575 of record CM040453.1, on the reverse strand, counting down.
CATGAAATATCTTCTTATTTATACTAAAAATAAAGGCATTTTCACATTTTTCTAAAAAGTCAAAGGATTTCTCACATGTATAGAAGTTTAATGGCTAAGTTATTTTTCCTCAAAAAATTAGGGATAAAATATAATATCCGTAAAATAAAAAGATAAGCTGTTATATTTTTGTTACATGTTTTTATATTTTTAATATTTTGTTTTTGTAAAATATAGTTTGAATAGAGTTTATAATATAAAAATATTTTTAAAAAATTATTCTATGCAACTAAATTGACAGTATCGCAATTTTCATTCTATAAAAATCAAAATTATGGTAAAGGCATGCATAATTAGATAGGCAAAAAATAGAAGCAATAATTTTATATTAGGAATTGGATAATTCTTTGCGTTTATTAAATTAGTGTTGGGAGTTTAATTCTAGAATTCACGTAGCTAGCTTTCAATCAGCAGCCCTCGCGAGTCACGAGTTATGGATAGGGATAGATACGAAATCTCGCGTGACGGCAAAATTTCAAGGATACGGAATCTTGCGAGAATCAGCTTTAAATAAAATAAATCTGGAAAAAATTGAAAAGGATTAATCTCAGTAGTACTAACGGGGACGGTTTAATACCCCTCAATCTACTCCTGTCTCATTTTTCATATATATATTATTACATGTCAATTGAGAAATATATAAATATGTATGTAGATAATATTTAATTAATTTTTCTTATAATTTATAATATTATTATTTTATTAAACAGTTAAGTTTATATTTTTAATATAATTATTGTTTATAAATAATATTATAATATATTAATAATATTTTTACTTGATATTTAATATAAATAAATAAAAAAAAAAAAGAAAGAAGATAAGTGAGAATGGATTTTCCATGCCCCACACAGAGATTCTCTATTTCTTTCTATTAAATTTAATTGGAGATGAGAAGAGAATAAGAATCAAAATAAAAACCGACTGGGAAATCAGAAAAGTTTCCCTTCCCCTACTCTATCTCATTGCCATCATGAACACAAGGCTAATACATGGTTAATAGAAAAAGGAAAATGTTTTATTGGTAACAGAAAAATGATTCTTGTTTTCTTGTGTTTATAATAGGCAATGTTTAATTTTTTTTAATTGTTTAATTATTATGGTTTTAGAAGCAAAAAACTATCTTTCTAAACTTTTTTATGTAACATTTATTATTTGTATCTTATCATGTTGTGCCATACCAGACTATAATTTTTTTTTTAAATTTTAACTAATATGAATTAATAAAATTTCATCAATTGATTTTTATATAACTATCATTATGGGTGTTGTCGATTTTTTGTAATTTTTAAATATTTTAATTTATTAATCTCATTTTCATGCCTTCAAGTTGTCTAGACTTTTTTTTTTTTTTTGTCTACAAACAAGCTTGATATGCTATTTGTTATGAAAACTCATGTTGTACTGACTTCACCTGTTTAAGACATGTACATTGTAAAATTTATTACTACTACAATTCTTAAAATTTAATCGAAAAGATGTAATCCAAATGACATGAGAAGTGAAATGGCATTCATTCGTTGGATACTAAATTCATACATTATTACACATCTCAATTATCCAATAAATAGGTACCATAAGTCATATGAAATGTATTCTCTAAATAAATTTTGTGATATTTAGTATTACTCAACCAACTCATGAATTTAAAAGAAAAATAAAATTACAAATAAGATTGTAAGAGTGAGATTAACTACAATTTTAGCCTTGTGACTGTAATTACATATTTTTTTATCTTGTATTGGCTTTGCTACATCTATTAATAAAAAGGTTGGTTGTAAAATATTGTTAAGGGGCCACATTTATTAATAAATCAAACAAGTTTGGCCCATTTATAGCTTTGGCGGCTGGCTAATGCTCCATTTTCAACAACACCTAACATATTCACAGTAATTAAACTTAAAAAAAACGTTTTATATTATGGTTATTCTTCTCTCATCAGTTTAAGGCTTATTTGACATGTAATTTGAGAACTATTTTAAAAAATTAGGATACGAATCAAAATTTTAAATTGTATTTTTAATATTTTTAATATTTAAAAATTTGTTTGATATAATATTTGAAAATTGTTTTTCAATTTTTAAAAGGTAAGAAAACTTGTTTGATATAATATCTTAAAAAATAAACAAAAAAATATTAATTTAATGTCATAAGAAACAAGTTTGGCCTATTTATAGTTAAGATTGTCATCCTCCAACCTACTTCGTTTGGGACAAGTTTGGCTTTGAGCCTGGCCTTTCTTCCATTTTAAAAAGAACTGGGGCCAACATGCCTTCGTCTCTAACTTGTCCAACCCGATCCTAATCTACCCCTATTTAATGCCCAATTTTTTTTCAATATTAACTTAATTTTGTGCATTTTAAACCAAATCCTATAATTTTAAGTACTATTATATTCTTCTTTTAAAAAGTAAAAAGATAAATTCAAAAAATTAAAAATATAAATAATTTGATGTTATATAGTAAATAATATGTGAACAGATGTACTTAAAAGTTAATTATTGAAAATAAATTAGTTTCACATTTTAATTTGTATGAATGTTTTAGTGCTGAGAATTAGGCTTACTCCTAATTCTTTTAATTTGTTGAAAATTAAAACAAAATGCGGAAGGGTACCTTTTCACTTAGAATCTCCAAATAAGTTGTTCTATCATTTTTAGGGTGGTGAAAAATTATATAAGGGAAAATTCACTTTCTTCATAATGCAAGAATCCACTATAATTTTACTCACTCTCTATACTCTGTGTATATGAATTTTGGACTAGTTAACTTATTTGATCTAATGGAACGTAAAAACACTCTATTTATATTGGTAAGGAGACGAGAAAACCTCCTTAAATTAAGATTAAAATTATATAATTTTAATTCTAATCTAACTGAAGACTTTGTCTTTTATTAAAAAATATGTATCTTAACACTTAAGGTAAGACGGATTTTTCAACTCTCTATTTATCTACAATGATTAATTAATTATCCTAAATAATTAATTTAGTTATTTAAATAAATAAAATAATATTTATTATATAAATAAATATTAATCTGTTAATTGATTGGGTTTTTGGGCCAATTGGGTCAACCCATCATGGGCGTCCCATTGGACCTTGCCGAAGTTCAACATAATTTGATTATTTTGCTATCGACGGTGGACGTAGGATTAAATATGGGTTGTAAAATAAAAAAATGTGAAAGTCTATATAAATACTCATAAAAATGGAAGGAAGAAAAAGTTCGATAACCCACCCAAGTTGCAAGAGCAAACACCATTTAAGAACACCATTTAAATTGCTCTCCATCACAAAATGAATTAACAGGTTGCTGCAATGAGTCTGGAAAATAAATGTCTATAAAGATAATTTGAAAGATCAATTTTATTGCTTCAGGCAAAACAAAAATATGATCATGCAAGGAAATTGGTATGGCAGTGGCTTGGTACGGAGAAATTGATTTTCCCTTTTGTCATTTTGATTAAAGCATATACAAGCAAATAAAACGCTGTTAAAATAATTTATTTTCATATTAATGATATTAAAGTTCATAACATTAATATTAATTAAAAAAATAAATCAGCATATCAAGGATAACATCATCAAGAATTCCCACAAAAAAAAAAAAAGAAAAAAATTAATAATTCAAGCTTTCTAATATTTCTTCAGTTTTTCACAACAAAAAACCATCCACAAGTTTCAAATTTTCCATAATTTTTCAACATTTCAAAACAAAGAACACAAATAAATCAAACATTCTATAATATATTTAACTTTCTTCACCATTCTATAAAATCGAAAAAGAAAAAAATTAAAAATCCTATTTAGATCATATCAAAAACAATTCTTGAAAATTAGTTATTATAAACAATCTTGACCTCTTAAAAATCTTCAACATCTCCTTACATGAATGTACTAGTAGTATCTTCAATAGAAGTTAAAATGAGTCTCCTATCTACAATAAAAAATTAAAAATAATAGTTAAAATAAATCAATCGAAACATTAAAAAGACAAATATGAAGATGAAAAATTCTATACCTCCATGTAACTAATTTTAAGTACACATCAAAACTTTTACTGTATTAAGATGTACCTTATTACAATGTGAGCTTATAACTCTACTCGCCGCACCAAAAGCTGACTCACAAGCAACTATAGACACTGAGATTGCTAATATCCCTCAAGCAATCTTAGATATACTTATATTGATTGGCCTTCCGTCAACCCAAAATGTTAAAAGATTCATAATCGGGCAATACTTTATTTTCCAAATATGATTCTAATTCGATCTTTTTATGTTCATTCACATTAGCATCTATAGAAGTTTTTAAAATTCTAGCTAGGCAACCTATGAAGCGGAATGAATTGGGTTTTTAAAGATTTTCAATATTTTAAAGTAATCCAACAACTAATACCAAATTTAACACATAATCCAAATCACCAATATGTGAATGTTAATAAATTAAGCTTTAAGTATGTGAGGTAATGTGTATAACAAATATAAGCATAAACAAAAATAAAGAGTATAGGGAGAGAGATCAAATACAATGGTTTTTACGTAGTTCGGCAAACTTCGGCCTTCAAGCCAACTCGTTTGAGGATTCCGCTAATATTCCTTCAAACCGAGGCAAGCAAATACAACCAAGTGGACTTTCAGGTGCCACATAAACCTTACACCAAGAGAACTTAATCAAGTACCTCTTCAACCTTTACAACCAAGTGACTTAAGGGGGTCACTCAAACCTTACATCAAGTGTATTTCTCTCATACTCATCCTCACAACGATTGCAAAGAAATAACCTTGATAAAAGAAGTCTATCAAAGAAAAATATAAACACTCTGTTCTAAAGAATAATACAAATGAAAAACTAGAGTGTATAGGAATTGGATGTTTGATTTGTAAATAAAAGCTCAAATTTTTTATATTGCACTTCTAAGATATTTAACAATTTTTCCCAAGGGTAAAAAACTTGCTCCAAATGAGTTTATGATAGTATTTATAGTAAAAATTGAAAAACTAGCCGTTATTAGTCATTAGAGGGTCAAAAATTCAAATTTTTGTGCATGTCAGTTTACCAAAGAAGCCTGTTTGGTCAATCAAGTAAAGGTCAGAAACCTCAAAATGAAAAATCAGTTGATTGATCTGTAAGTATCGATTCGCCAATCAACTCGGTTCGATCGACCAAATAGTTCGGTTTAGTCAACCAATCCAAAAACTTTACATTTTACCATCGGTTTGATTGACCAATCAGTCTGGTTCGATCAACTGAACCAGTCTGAACTAGTTCAGCTGGACTAAATTTCTCTAAACTAGTTTTCTTGCAGTTTTAAAAACTATGCATTTTGGTCTATTTTCAAGATTTGAAAAACTTGCATTTTGGTTCGATTTTTAGATTTCAAAAACTTTCATTTTAGCATGTAAAAAAATGACTAATTTTCATATATTCACAATATTTACTTCAAAATGATATAGCCATATGAATTTTGAAAAAGATTTAAAAATTATTTGTTTTAATAAAAAAAATTTGAGCTTTTAAGTACAAATTAATATTTAATTTTGAAAACACATTACAAAATAAAAAATCACCTAATGTGTGTCTCTTCAATTCTTCAAATCTTCTTTTCAAATTACTCTTACGAATTCCAATTTTACTCTTCACGAATGCTTTTATTTTGGATATCCTTTGTGTCTTATCAATTTTATTCCACTTCTTCATACTAGAAGTATAACAATAAATGGTATAAAAAGAATGTGATTAGTTAAGAATATTAATATTTGTTATCATCAAAACAATAGGTTACAAGCTTAAGGCTAGCAATTTTAAGAGGTATTTCCACATGCCTCCCCTGAGGTTTGTGTAAATAACACTTAGATAAAAAATTTGTGGAAATTCACAAGTACCTTCTTTGTACCGTAAAACCGTTAGTGTTAACTGTCAGTTGACCATTAACAAAAGGATAATCTGGTAATATTATATTAATTTTATTTTTTCAAATTTATTTTTAATTTTATTTATCAAAAATTAAATAAATACAACCCTAAAATCTCCTCAAATAAATAAATTCATCCACATTCAATAAAAATTAAAAATTATAACAGTAGACATAAAATTTCTAATGCTTAATGCTCTCATTCTTATAGTATATTAATTCAATCACGAAATTGAGTGTAAATCTGCAAATTATGATGCTTCCTTTTATAAAATGAAAGTTTATGTTGTGTTTGTTTCAAAAAGAAAATTCAATCGTGGAATTAATAAAATTAATTATAGAAATAAAACTTTCACAAACTGATATTAAAAAATTTTCCAGGGTCAGATCTAATGCTCTTGGCTTCATTTTGAACCAAATCTAGATACCAAATCAATTTTTTTCTAGATTCAATGAAGCCAATACACATATTTACAAACAAATTAATTCTTTGTATATATACAATCCCTCAAACTTGTTTCTCATATCTAAACATAAACCAAAAAATAAAACACTCCTAAAAAACTTATCAATCAGTCTCAGATTATATCAAATCCATTACAAGAACTAAAACCAAAAGCCGGGTTTGGTTACCTAGTACAGGAACTAGACAAAGTGGTATGATCCATGATCAATGGCTTCTTGGGAAGCTTTGATAGTAAAATCAACATCTTCTTTATCTTTTTCTACAACTCTTACTGTCACTTCTTCAGTGCTAGGATCAATTGTCTTAAATATTTTCCCTATTATCAAATACAAAATTATTACATCAAAAAAACAACATTAATTGTGAAACCTTACAGAGAGTGAAATCAATTATAAACGGTGAAGAGAATGACAATGGAGTTGATGCACTTGCTAATAATGTTAGGTTGGTCAATAATGGTTGGTGGCTTCAAGTTGTTGTAATGGATGGCAATGATGACACAAGCAGTGGGAGCAAGTGCAGGAGATAATGATGCAAGCAATGGGAGAGAGTGCAAGTGACGATAACATGGTGGTTGGAATGGGTGGTAAAGATGGCGGCTACTATTGTTTAAGAGATAAGGGTTTTTGAGATTAAGAGATTAGGATTAAAAATATATAAGAATTAGGTATTTTGGACTTTTTATTATTTTAGCAGGTTAATTGACAGTCAACACTAGCGGTTTTACTGTACAGAGGAGGTATATGGGAATTTCCACCAACTTTCTATCTAAATGTTATTTTCACAAATTTTAGGGTAAATATGTGAAAATATCCTAAATTTTAAAACCTCGACTTATTTTTAGCTTGTTTCTTAGTAAAAGGCAATGAAGAAAGATAGAAACCTCCACCGCCAAAACTAATTGAGGAAGATTATGAACTTTCTCAATCTGACATAAAGAAGCATTAGAATACAATTAAGGAAAATAAAGTTTTAACAACTTCATTTTGTATCTTGGATCAAATATAGTTGCCAAAGTTAAAGTTTCATAAACATCCTTCCAATATTTATTAAACTTGTCTAACATGCCTTTTGCCATCTCCTTAATTTTCTAAAAATGAAATGCCTGCCATGTCTTCAATGACAATTTATCTCACAAAGGTGCACCAAAAATAAATTAGAAGTAGGGTATGTAATCCCAAAAAATAATTCTATGACTTCACAAAATATTTTCAAATTAATTGTCAAAACTTCAACCAACTCCCACTCTTTCTCATTAGGCAAACATTTTATTGTGACTTGAGCAACCTTAACTTAGAAAACACAGCCCTATGCTCCAATGCAACAGAAATCATGAGATAGGTAAAGTTCTTTCCCGTCACATAATCAAGCACCAATTGCCTAGTATATGAAATATCTAATTTACGAGTAATCTCTTCAAAATTTTCCTTTCTTTTAGCTATTGCTATTAGCAATATTAATAATTGTGCTACTAATATTTGTCATTCCCTCTCTAACAATTAAATTTAAAATATGAGCAATACATTGAACATGAAATAATGACCCACCCAAAATTAAATCACTCTTATCAAACTTATCCAACAAGAATTGAATCATGCGATCATTACTAGAACAATTGTCAACGGTTAAAGCAGATAACTTATGAACCAAATAGAGATCCACCAAAGCATTGAACAAAACACTACACATTATGACTCTAGTGCATGGAGCTTTGAGATACATGAACCTATATTTACAAAAATATTAAATTTAATTAAAATTATTATGAAACATTAATGAAATGCATTGTATTTTACATATATGTAAAGCAATAATTACCTTATGATCTTTTTGTGTAAGACCCAAGAATCGTTAATAAATTATCTAGTAATAGCAATATACCTAATTATGATCCACATGTCACATATCCGTTGTGAGAGCAATTGTACTCTTGCTACATTAAAAAAGACTCAAAACTTTAGCCTTCTTTAATTCATATATCCCCATAACATCATTCTTAATCGTGTTATAGGACACGTTATTCCATCTCAGATTAAGAGAACTATTACTTCTATAAAAGATTCATGCTATACACAGCTAAAAGAGTACTCATGCAGAATAATAATTTTAGAAATCATCTTTCTAGGTACAATAGGATCAAACTTAAAAACCTCCACTTTCGCATTTCCTTCTTTATTTTCTCCGCCTTCAACTTCTTTGAATATTCTGTTATTTCCCTTTATCTTAAGCATGGTGTAAGACTTCTTCATGTGATCATGCAAATGTTTTATCTGATGCCTTTTCTTTTTTCATAATTATGTAACTATTAGTTCAAGTGGATCATCTAATGCCATTTCTCTAAAATAAAAAAGAAAAACAATAAATGTTAAATATTAAAAATTAGTTATTAACCAATGCAACAAGCAATTGAAACAACATTTTAAATGGCTAAAAGTAGCATTTTAAATAGTAGAAAACAACAGCCATAATAGTAGCTTTCAAGAAACAAATAGCATAAAAATAACAGCTAAGATAGTAGCTAAAACAAAAAAAGAATCATCAAAATCTTCATAATTTTTTGTTAATATCGTGTGTCTTGAGATTTGGTTTAATATCAACATTACTCATAGGATTAAAAATTTGCTTTGGATATTTAAATTTTTAATTGAAATTAAAAAAATAGTGTTTCAGATAAATTATTTTTATAGACAAAACAGAAACTTGCACAACTCATGAACTTTGACATGTTGATAGAGCAAAAATTATTTGTGTTCAACCTCACATGATCCCACTCTCCCTCATCTACCTTCCTAATTAATTAATTGCTCCTTCTTTTAAGTCTTAACTTTTCTTTTTCTCTTTCAATTTTTTTAAATAAATATATAAATATATATATAATATTATGGGTTTTCAATTACTTCTCCTACTCTTTGCATGCTCTTAATTCCACCACACACACACACACACGTATACTTACCAACAAAACCAAGTTTTTTCACAAGTACATGACTAAAGAAATCGATCACACCATATTGACCAGTGGGTCGGTGTCCAAGAAATTTACAACTTAAATTTGCTGATTCCTTACTTGCATACAATTTATTTGGGCTTCATTTAATTTAATTATTGTATCGTAAACTAAAATCATTTAAGTATCAAATAAAAATTAGAAAATTAATTAATTAATTATCAAATAAAATGATAGCATTGCAATATTTGTAGCTCTGTCAAAGTGAATATGTATGATACCTAAAAAAACATATATACAATATTGCCTACTCAATTGATTTCACTCTAAATAGAAAGTTGAAAAGGAAAATCAAAATTAGAGAGCATAGTAAATTAATCCATAAGCTATCTAGAATTCTACACTTGAAACCTAACAAATATGTCCAAATCTTAAACCATAAGGTAAAAGCAAAAGGTAGTAAAACCAGCAAAAAATAGTAAGTGATATCTTCATTTTATTACATAATTATGCTTTGTTTATTCATTGTTAAGTTAGCATTGTTCAGTTCGTTTTTGTATGTTTATTTTTCTTTTAAGCATTTTGATCTTATTTTATAGGTATTGAGGTGTTTTGACAAAAATGCATGAAAACGGAGTACAAGCCTGCGTTTATAGGCCTCTCTATCAATCTTGGGCAAAAGAAACAAAAATTTACGTGCTGAGTATAGTATAGTAAAATGATCATAACTTTGTCTACATAACTTAAAATCGTGATCTGTTTATTGAATAGGAAACTAGACATTCAAAAATGATATGTCATTAGTAGTAGCTAAGGTATGCCTACACCATCAAGGCACACGCATATGCTGTAGCCTCTATTTTTTGACTGCCCAAATGAAGGAAGCAACAAAAGGTGAGAGGTAACAAAGGTGGCATGGCCGCACCACCAAAGGCGTATTATTGCCCCATCGCGCTCTTGGCTCATTATGCATCCTTCATGCACTCGTGCCTTCTGGGTTTTTAAATGATGCCTAAACTCAAGTCTGAGATTTAAATGGCCTAATATGGAGCTATCATAGTCTATTTATGTTTTTCTAGGTGGAGCCACCATTATCCAAGTTTAGAAAGCAACTTTCTAGAGAGAGATGAGAAAATTAAAGATTTTTTAGTGAGAGAAAGTGAAGATTCTAATATTCTTAGAGGATTTTCGAAGAGAACTGAAGATTAGTAGATTTGAATCAGCATCTAAACTAGTTTTATTTCTTAAACTCTCTTAATTTGTCTTAATTTTCAATCTTAGAATTATTTTTGATTATCTTTGAACTACGAAATTTATGATGGATTTGTTGTTTGACTTTGATATGTTAGGCTAGAATTTGGTTTTTAGGGTCTTGATGTATAATTTAACCGAATCATATTTTGAGTAATTTTGGAATTTTTTAATGTTAGTTAGTTTCAATCATTTGTATTTTTCCTAACACCTAATGCCTATAATTTGTTGTTTAATGAATTATTTGATTATTCATGAATGAATTAATGCTTAGTAGAGTTAAAATTGTTCACAGGGATTAGGAAAATACAGTTTAGATTACTAAGGATCTCAGAGGATATCAATATCTAGATAATCAAGTTACTATTAAGGATATTAGAAGGCTGAAATGTAAGTGAATCCGTAGTGGTTAATAACGGGTAAAGTTTACTGAATGTGTGATTAATTGAGTCAGATAGAGATATTGGTTGGTTAATTATACAAAGAATCTTATTTGACACTCGAAAGAGTGTGATCACGACAATGCTAACTGCAAGGGCACGAGTCGTGTCATGTAGTAAAATAATAAGTACAAGTATCGTCTCACGAGAATTTAAATTTGAAACCACTATTAAGTATTATAGTCTTGAAGGTTCAATTTTGTCTAAACAATTAGAATTAATTAATTGTAAAAGCAAATAAACTAAAAACTCTATGATTAATTAATAAGAAACATAAATTGTATTAAAGAGTCAATAAAAGAATGAAATATGCAAGGATAAACTACCTAAGGTCTTGATTCACTTATCTCTCACTATATTTCTCCTAATTGGCCGTTATTAATGTGTTTTGATCTAATTCACTAATCACAAAATTAAGACCAACCTTAATACCACTCTGGAGCGTAAATCAAGGTCTTACTTACAACTAATCAAGTTGATATGTCTATCTAACTTAATTAATTATACATTGATTAAGTACAGATTATTGCTTAACACATGGAACTTAATTTACCTCTCGGTTTTTGAAAATCCTGAATATTAATTAGATTATGTAGGTGGTAATTACCTCCTGGTCTCACAACTACCTATATTATGTTTTCTTAGTCCGATAAACAAATTAATCTTTCCCAAGAATTAATTCAACAATCTTCAATTTAACTAATTCATTAATTAACAAATTAGAATATTTAGCAAGGTAAACACAAATGAATCAAACTATACTAACACTAATAATATGCTAATTGATTAAAACATATTTTGGACAAGTTTCAAGACCCTAGATTAAGAAATCTAGCCAACCATCTCAAATATCAACATCAACATTATTATTTATTCCATAATCTTCAAATTCAACGAACAAAGTTTATATGAAGTATAAAACGAGAGTGATAGAGTTTAGAAAACTCGACTAGAGATGAAAGCTTCAATGATCCTGCTTAAAGTCTTCTTCCAAAGGTTTCAACTTGAATCAATCACCTTTTCTCACTATAATCCCTCCTTGTTCTCTGCCTTCTCTTACTCAAAAACTCAACTTTCCATTCATAGTTACTTGATCATGGTGGCTATCTATCCTATAAACATATAAACCTAAAAGATACCCAAATTAGGCCATTGTTTGATGATCTCGTAGCTAAAAATCCCCAAAAATGTCCAGGAGGCGTGGGGAAACTCAAAATCATACAGGGGCGCAGTAGAGGCTTGACATATGACACGACTACACTGGTGCGCCACACTTTCGGCCAATTTGGCCTTCTTTTTCATCGTTATGGTGCAGTCATGCCATGCCAGCAACCTATAATCATTAGCTTTGATTTTCTTGCACTTTCTTCCCTAAAATTTTGCATTTTGGTTCCCGTTTCCTTTTCGACTTTTCCAACATTTTTTTCTTGAGCACATTTCATCTTGAATGACTGTTTGCTATCTTTTTTGTATAAGTCACTAAAAATCATCAAATATTAACAAAACTTAAGGATTTACAAAAAAAATCAAGTTTTGAAGTGACCGATAAGTGCATATTCTACACACTTATCATATACATCTAAACTTGCTTGTTTGCTTGTCCTCAAGCAAATCAAAACAAAAGCAAACAAAAATAACTAATTAAGAGAGCATAGCCAAACACAACAACAAAGAAACAAAATAGACTCACGAGCATATTCTTAGTTAAATCACAATCTAGCCTTATAAATTAAGTAGTTACTTAAATTAAGGAACCTTTAAAATGTTGGCAAATTCATCTAAAAAATCAATTTGAATACCAAATGCCACTTTACTAAAAGATTCCTTTTGCAAGGGTGTGAGCTACCACTTATACTTACTTTTTTTTTCAACTTGGATAAGTTTATACAAACAAATAAGCTTGTTTAAACATTTTAGGGAATTCTATAGGCTTGATTTTGATGTCACTCTCCACTAATGTAGTAGGACATAATATAAAGGATCCTTAGGGCTTCACTAAGTTTGTAATGATGGGTTATGGTTAGAGTAAGAAAAAGGATATTTAAGTGAAGTTTAACACCACCATCTTGGAATTTTATCTTTAATCCTTTTTAATCTTTCCCAATCATCAATTCTTCACAGCTTTCTTTGCTTTCTCACACATCTATTTACAAATCAAAGATGTCTCTTTTTTTTATTGGCAAGTTCAGCCTCATTCTACCTTTTAGTGCAAACTCTCTATGCTTACCAGGCACGAAGTCCGATTACTCAGTAAAGTTTAGCTTGAACTTTTATCTCTCTCTCCTCGCTCTACTTTTTTTAAGTGAGTTCTCTATATTTGCTTAGGCATGAAACCTAGTTACTTAGTAATAGCTTGGCATGAGTTTTCATACTTTACCCATCCTTCCTTATATAAATAAACATTATAATGATAAAAAACTTTAGGATGCTAAACAAGAGATTACTATACTTTATTCTAAGGCTGAATCGATAAGAGGGTGACAATAAAAGAAAGGTGTATTCAAGCTTAATGGGATAAATAAGGATTGATTAATTCTAGGTTAGCTTGAAAGGCTTAAAAGGATTAAAGATAGCCTAAATCATTTCCTTAATTAAGCATCCCTTAGAATTTTGCTACAAGTGACGATCAAACAAGTTCTAGAATTCAATCAAGTCTTACAAGTTTATTTAGTTCACATAAACCTTCTTTAAGTTTCCAAACAATCAAGTATTTGTGGCATTAACAATCAAGATTTTAGGAATGATCAAGTAGAATGAATTTGGCAACAAGTTAAGCACAAAGATGAGGCCGACATCTATCATTTTCAAAAACTTAAGCATTCTTAATCGAAATCATATCGTTGGCCTATCATTTAATTGACTAAGACATGCTCAAAAGACAATTAAAAACAACTCATAGGAAAAGAAGAGATTTGCATGCAAGCTATATTGAAAAAGAACAAGAAACTTTAAAGTAAGCAAACACACAAAGCAAAATAAAACTAACTCACATGAAAGAAAAAAAACTAGGAAACCACAAATTCAAGATCAAGATGTGTGTATGGTAGCTTAAGCAAAAAATTTTGATCAACAAAATATCATAATCACTTCTACAAACATTCCACAAAATATTTCCACAAAAAATCTACAAACATCTCCACAAATATTCCACGACTAAGTTTCCTCCCCCAAACTTAATGTTAACATTGTCCTCTATGTTTGAATTCAAATAAAAACTAAGGGAAAGAAACCATACTCTATAGGGAGATGTGAAATCTCACCTCTTAATTCTCTTTATCACCATTGTGCAATCAAAATGTGTCAACGATTGCAAGGAACTACCCTTTTCTGGTGCCATGAATATTACTTAAGCTTTTTCTTGGATAATTCGTCGAACACTTGGTATGCCCACTTTCTACTACACCTCCTCCTTCACTAAATCAACTCCTTGAACACCTTTTTGAACACTCCAAAATATTGGTTAAGTGTAAGAAAGCCCAAGAAATCTTCAAAAGTTCTCACTCAAGCATTTTATCAAACACTTGGTATGCAAAAATATACAACCCACTTAATTGTCAAGCTCAATCTTCGTTCAATAGCTCAATTAACCTAATCACAATTCCAAACTTTTCTTACACTCCAATAAATGAATTAGTTACCTCAAACTTCAATTTAAAAGCACCACATTGACTTTTCCTAATTAACTCTAGTCACCATATTCCATAATTCACCCAATATTTCAAATAATAAGGAAAAACTTGGAAAACAAGAATGAACTTACTTGAATGTTGTTGATTGGTGAAAGAAATGAGTGAATGTTGGTGAATTTTTATCCAATATGTTTCCAATTAAAGTAATGCCTTAAGGGAAAATTTTTTGAGATTTGGTGTTGGGTTTAATGCTTGGTTGATTGATTAGTGGTTGGATATAATCCAAGGAGGAGAAATTTGTAGAAATTGATTGTTTTTAGAGAGGAAAAAAATCAGAAATGAGAGAGGGAAAGCTTGTGTTTGTGTTTGTGTATGAAATGTGTTTGTGTTTTATACATAAGACAGTAGGGGAAAATTGGCCAAGGGTAGAAAATTGAGAAGCAAAGTGTGTTGATGGTGGGTTTATGTGTTGTGTTGGTTAAAGGGGGGTTTAAATGAAGGCATGCGTAGGCACATGCTGGTGTGTCTCATTTTTGCCACGAGTTCAACAAAGGTAGGACAAGCGCGAGGAAAATAAAGGCGTAAGGCTAGCGTTGTTGCTCAAACATGGCGCGACCACGTGTAAGAACTGCTTAGCTATGCCAAGCTCTCGGCAAAGGTGAGGCATTGAGGGCTTTTTGCACGCAAGGATGGCAAGGCCATACCATGAGCTCCAGCCCAAGGCTTAATGTTTAAAAAAAAAAATACCTCCCCTCACGTCGGACTTGCTAAACAACTGACACGCACAACTAAAACGCATAAAAAAACAGTAAATAAGAAACCAAAACATATAAAGAGAAATCAAAACATCAATTTAAACAAAAATTAAAATTATAAAAAGCTAGGATTGCCTAATACTTGATTTAACTTCCTTAGCTAGACTTGGCCATTTCACTAAATCAAGTGAGATTATGGAACGAAACTTTCACCATATTTTGTCTTCTACTGAAATAAAACTTGAGCTTCTTGCCGTTCCTACTAAATAACGTCCCATCTTCATCTTTCAAATTGGTTTTACCAAGATGTAATACTTTTACAATTTTGAACACAACTGATTTTCTTCATTTTGTTTTGCCTAAAATCAACTTTATTCTTAGATTTAGCACTCGATCATAATGACTTGGTGCAAAATATCTCCTATGAGCCAATCCATCATGCGGTTTCTCTTTCTTCTTCTTGAAAATTTTAGCATCTTAAAAAACATCTTTCCAAGACTCTTCCATCTCATTCCTATCCATATTTACCACATCATTATTGATGACATCTACCCTATGACAAGTGCTTATGTTGTTTGGAGCTTTCTTATCATAATAAATGTTAAACTTGACCTCTTATTCATCAACTTTTAATGTCATCTCGCCGTGTTGTACATTAATCAAAGCTCCTCCAGTAGCTACGAAAGGTCGCCCAAAAGTAATAGGGATTTCTCTGTCTGCCTCTATGTCATGCATCACAAAATCAACTAAGAAGATGAATTTATCTACCTTGACTAATACATCTTCTATAACTCTCCAAGGATAAGTGATGGATCTATCCACCATTTGTAAGGAAATAGTCGTCGGCTTCACTTCACCAAGGCCTAAGTTTTGGAAAACCGAAAGCAGCATCAAATTGATGCTTGCCCTTAAGTCACATAATGCCTTCTCAAAGTTTGATTTTCTAATAGTGCACGAGATAGTGAAACTACCAAATCTTTTTCATTTTAAGCAACTTTTGTTGACTAATAGAGCTATATTCCCCTATTAACTTCACCTTGTTCAAGTGCATTTACAAATGGAATATTGATATGAAGCTTTTTGGATATCTCTAAGAACTTTGAAAATTAAGTATCCAATTTTCTTTTTTAAAATCTTTGAAGGAATGGCAAAGGCGGAATAATAATGGGAGGATTATTCGAAAATGAGATGCTCTAAGCCTTGATGCCTCTTTTGTTGCTTTTGGTTCAACTTTTGTGCCTTTATTTTCACCCTTTTTAGGTTTAGGCTGTTCTAATTCTTTACCACTCCTAAGAGTGATAGCCTTGCATTACACTATTGGGTTGACCTCTGTATCACTTGGAAATTTTCCTCCATTAAGAGACTTGATTAATATAGCTACTTGGCTAACTTGCACTTCCAAGGACTTCACTGTTGCTCTTATATTCACCATATGAATTTCCATGTTGTCCGACCTAATTTCATCTTTGTTGAACTGATTCCTAATCTCTACAAAGAATGTGCTCAAGAGGCTTTTCAAGGACAGCTTCTTTTCGACTATAGGTTGTTGTTGAAATCTCAGTGGTGGTGTGGTAGCATTGCATTACTTGCATTGCTATCAGAAAGATTTTCACGGTTTTGTAGTCCCAGATGGTAATGTGTTGGCACATTGTTACTTGGTTGAAAGTTATAGTTCTGGTTATTGATATATTAACACTATTCTTGCTCAAAATCATCAACATACAAAGAGCTAGCACTCATCATTTTCTCTTGGCTTGAAGATGCCTCTTTGTGTTAAAGGCTTGAATTTGGTTTGATAACGCAGCAACTTATGTCGAACGTAGGACTAACGGGTTAACTTTATGCACCCTTATAACTCTCTTCACCATGGATATTTCATTTGGCCATTGGTAGTTGTTGCATGCCATTTCTTCGAGCAAAGCATAAGCTTCCTTAGTCGACTTAGACAATAAAGCAACACCAGCTGATGCATCTACAATCGTTTGAGTTTGACCATTCAATCCATTGTGGAATAAACATAATTGGAACCAATCTTGGTACCCATGCTAAAGGACACTTCTGGATTAAGTCCTTAAACCTCACTTATGCCTCATAGAGAGGCTCAAAATCAAGCATAAGCTTTCTTAGCCATCTTAGCCTTATTCGTCTTCTTCATAGTATCATAAACTTTCAAGAATATAGCCACATGGATATTGGGGTCTTCATAAGACATGCCTCTATATTAATTTTGCTTAACCATGTTTATCAGTGAGGGTTTAAGCTCAAAATTGTTGACGTTGATTGCTTGTCGGCAATTTCTCGAATAGTTATCATTGACAATCGGCCTAAAGTAGCCTCGAAGAGCTCGTTGTTGTTGTTGTGGCTTTGGTGGTAAGGGATTTTTATCTCTTTCCTCTTTTATGATTGTAACTTGATTCCTCTTTTCTCTTCTTAATTGGCGAAGAGTCTGTTCAATTTTTGGATCAAATGTAACAAATTCAAGGCTATGGGCTCTTTGCATACACCTACAAACTTAAAAAACAGAACAAACACTTAAACAAAAATAAAAGAAAATAAAGGCTTAGAGTAAGATTGAACAATGCTACTATAGTATCAGGAATAATTCAAACTTTTCAATCCCTAGCAATGACGCTAAAAACTTGATCTCAACAACGTTGAGCACAAGGGTGCGAGTAGTATCAAGTAGTAAAATGATAAGTATAAGTATTATTTCACGAGGATTAAAATTTGAAACTACTACTGAATACTATAGCCTTGAAAGTCCAATTTTATCTACGCAATTAGAATTGATTAATTGTAATAGCTAATAAACTAAAAACTTTACAATTAACTAACGAGAAACAAAAATTGAATTAAATAGTAAATAGAAGCATGAAATATGCAAGGATAAACTACTTAGGGTCTTGATTTCACCTATCTCTCACTATGTTTCTCCTAATTGGCTGTTATTAATGTGTTTTAATTTATTATTTTATTTATATTTTAAATATATATTTTATTTAAATTACAATATAATCATAAATATTTATTATACAAATGTTATAAAATAAATAGATTTATAAATCTATATTTTGTTAATAAATTAATATTTAATTATGTCTTATTTGCATTTAATTTTTAGTAATTACAAATATGTAATTTGTTATTATTTAATTTCTACAATTAATTACAATAAAAGTATTTTTTAATATGTTATTAAAATAATATTGTTATTTATTTGTTAATATATTTTATATAAATATATTATATTTTATTAAATTTTAGAAATTTATTAGTTATTTTTAACAATTACTATGTATAGGAATATAATGGCTATTTCATATAAAATTAAGACTTTTAAATATATTTTCAAAACTATTAGAATTTATGAAAATATTTAACCAAATTTTAGGAACCAAAATGACTTTTACCTTTCTAAATCCATCACTCCAATTCAAATTTAAACTTATAAGAGGTCATCTTTAGGAAAAATTAAAAATATTATTTTTTACAAGCACACGTGCAAAACTGAAATATTTTTTCCTTCATTAAAATATTGTTTAATTTGAAACAATAAGATTAATTCCAAGCAAGCATGCGACACGGTTAATTAAAAATATTATTTGATTTGAAAAATTAGGGATGGCAAAATTCCCTATAAGACCCCAAACTCATGGAGATCTACTCCCAACGGGAGAGAATTTAAATAAATTTACGGAAAATGAGGCGAAGAACGGGGAGAAATTAATCCCCAATTTATTAATGAGACAGGAATTGGTTTACCTCTCCCTACCCACCTCCACTCTATTCCCCAATAAAACATAATATAAATATATTATAATTTATAAATAAAATTTAATATATGTAAATATAATTTTATATTATAATTTTTAAAATTATATATTATAATTAAATGTAATTAGTAATAAAAAATTATGGAGTCATGAATTAATATTATAAAAAATAAAATATATAAATAAAAAAAGTAAAAGATTAAAAATTAAAAAGATCATGTATTGTGTTTCCAATAATATATTAATAATATTTTTATTTAAGTTAATTAAATTCTTATATTATTAAAATTAATTTATAAAATAATATAAAATAGAAAATTGATATGAAGATGAGGAACTTGTTCCTCATGCGAAAATTTTTCATTCTCATCTCATTAAATTTAGTGGGGAATAGGATGAAAAATAGGCGTTAAAATAGAAAATAAAGTGGAGAATAGGGCATATCTCCTCATCCCCACCCCAACCCATTGCCATCTTAATGAAAAATACAGTCAAACATTAATTTCAAGATAGCATTAGTCTAATACCGCTAGATTATAAAGTTGAGGTAAACATTAAGATAAAAAGTTTAAGTAAAATTATTTGATAAAATTAACTAATCCTGACGCTGTGATCAGGAAATTTTTTGAAAAGTTTTAAGTATAATAAGGACAATTTCAACTCCCACGTGCCAGAGTGGAAAATTTTGTACTAAGCAGAGGTTTAAACCATGTACCACGTATCTTTCTCTTATAAATTAAATTGAATTTTTTGTTATTTTTATTCAACCAAATTAATTTTTCATTAATTATTCACCATTTCGTAAATCAATGTCCAATATGTTGCACGATTATTATTGCTTTATATCAAATAAAATTCTGTTTTGACAGTTAGCACAACGTAAATAAAATATATCAACAGAGCTGTCAATGTTATATATATGTGTGTGTGTATACATAATTATATAATTGCTACACGTTCTTCATTATTGTTTCTTCATTATTGTTTTTCACTCCAATAATGAATAAAAATGAAGAAGAAAAAGAGATTTTTAAATTATGAAAAATTTTCTTGTAAAAAGGGGTCTTTAACTTAAAAAGCGTAGCCTACAAAATAATTTTATCTCCGTCATAAATAGAGAGGCTTTAAAAGAGCAATAAGTTAGAAGAGGTCTTTGTATTAAAGAAATCATTTTTCAAGTTTCTTTTACTTGGAGAATATGACTGGAGGTATGTATCACATTTTTATATATCTTACATAATGATATAGAGCTATCTTTATACCATACTGTTCAGTAAAATTATTTTGAAAATATATATTATTTAGTATGTGTTACAACATTGGAATATTTTATTATGGTTTCATATGAATTGGTATGATAAGTGGCATGTTGGAAGTAATTTATTATTGTGCTGCCACTATATTCATTTATTCAAATATTTATTTTATTTTGATGCTATATTTTATTAAGTATCAAAGATTAATTGGGATGAATTTAAAATATTGGATGCACTTAGATATATTTTGTGAAATTGTTAATATAAACACCCTGGAGAATTATTTAATAAATTCTCAAAAAATATATATTGTTAGTGTAGGAAATTACCTTACTCGCACTAAGGTTTGACGTGGGATTGGTTGACAGCTAGGAAGGTGGTCTGCACTTGGTCTGCATTTTCAACCTAGCAAGTTGATCTTGAGCCAATTCTAGAGGTGTTTCCAAAAGGTCTTCATTGGTCTGGTAGTATGGCATGTGTTTCCGAGCTTTAACCTAGGTAAAACTATGATTCTTCCTAGAGTCGAGCTAGCTGCGTCATTCCTCGAGCCAAGATACCTTGCAATAGAAACCATGCTCAGACCTTTTGGTGACCTCTCTTTAATGCTTAAATTATTACTTTTATCAAAAAATAAATAAATAAAGGTTCAAATTACCTTACTTTTACATTAGGGGGGAAAGACCAAAGTGGGAAAACTTAAAATGTGACCAACACAATGGAACTTAAGCAAGTAATCAAGGAGGAAAATTGGTGAAGATGGAGAGTAGATGATATTGACCTTGAGGCCATATAAACCCAAATTTTAAAAATTATAAAATAGGCTATCCAATTTGATAAAAGGAAAAGGAAATGTATACTTGTGTATGTAATGGTACATGATGATTTGTGTTAAGCTTAAGATTCTTTCTAAGTTTTTCAAATTGGATCAAAATCCAAGTTTTTTTTAAACCTTGAAGTTGGACCAATTTTAAAAAGTTTGAAATCTAAAATCCGAATCAAATTGCAAGGTTTTCAAATTTTGAAATAGGACCAATTTAAAAAATTTATAATTTAAAATCTCAACCAAATTGAAAGTTTTTTAAATCTTGAAAATGAAATAAAATGTAAAGTTTTCAAAACTGTTAGAAAATTAATTAAAAAAGTATTGGTCCAACAGAACTGGTTTAGACCGATTTGATCAATCGAATCAAACTGATTAGTCAACCAAACCGATGACAAAATGTGGGGGTTTGGTTTAGACATACTTTGAGTGATGCAGTGAGCATGATGCAAATGTGCCAATCAAGGCAAAGACAAAGGCGCAGCCATGCCAAACCTTTATTTGTCGTACGTGACAATGCCTCTTTTGATTTCAATAATGTATTAAACGCTATTTTAGCCGTTTGATCAAACTTAGATGGCTGGATCTTGCTAAAATTGTAAGGTTTTGAGCATTTATTTTTTTTAAGCATTTTAATTCTTTTTTTACAGATGTTGAAATATTTTAACATGAAAATTATGAAAACGGAGCATAAAAATACTTTGCTAACCATCCGTAGAAACCATAAAGTTTTATTCTTAAGGATTAAAATGCAAGCAAATAGGACTAAAATGAAAAAATATCAAAATAGAGACTAAAATTCAAAAGAATCAAAAGAAGAGGGACCGAGTTAAAGTTAGGCTCAACTATTTTAGTGCTCTAGTGCCTCCTAGATTTGGGAATCACATTTTTAAATGAATTTTGGCCTCATGATCATTTTTGGATGGCCAGATTTAGGTATATACTAGGTTTTCATGTTTTTTAAAATAAAGCCACTATAACCACTTTTAGAGAGGGGAATTCTTAAGTTGGAGAGAAGTTAGAGAGAGGAGGAGAGAAATCTAGATTGGAAAAGCTGATATTGGAGAAGATAATGGATGAAAGCGTGGAATCTTAAAGATGAAACTCTCAAATTTTAGTTTTATCTTTTCCCTTATCTTACTTTATCTGGAAATGAACAAAATTAGTGTTTATTGATTATGCTATCATTTGTTAAATTTTTTATTAGTAGATTTCAACTCTTTATCATGATTGGCTAAATCTAATATCTAAGATAATGGTTTAACCAGTTGAAAGCATCTATTTTCTATAGTTATACGATTGTTGATTAATAATAGCATATTGTGTATTTATCATGATTTTAGTGCTTTTATTGGCTATTATTTAATTGAACTATAAACCGATAAATGCTGAGAGGTATTTATTGCATTTAGATCATGTGAAAAATACCATAAATGGCATATTAAATAGACATGTATTAATATGCTTTATGTTGTGTTGTTAGTAATTACTACTGGTTACACTGCATCTTTGTTTAATTAGCATTTATATAGAGATATAGTACATGATTAAGCACAAAATAGTTTCGATTGATTTTAAGAGAGACTGTCGAATAAGGTAGCGTAATTTCACTAGCAATATGGATGATTAACCTAAATACTATAACTCGAAGAACTAGATGCTAGTAAATAGGATTAAACTTTAGCACTGGACATCACATTCATTGAATTCTCTATTTAGTTATTCGTTTATTAATTTCCAGTCGATTTTACATTCTCATTCAATTTATACTCATTTCTTCAAATAAATTTAAGATTGATCACGTTAGTACTTATTAGATTAACATTCCTCTTGGAAATGCTACTTCACTTATCATATACTACTTGTTTGCAATAATGTGCAATTGCATTAATAAGTCACACAACAAGTTTTTGGCTCCGTTGCCACAAAACGTTAAATTCTTTTAATGTTGACTTGTGTTAATTTTAAATTTAATTTGAAGTTTATTTTTTCTTTTGTTTTATTTCAATGTTTCCTTTGATGCATGAGAAAAATAGGAAGCAGCATTTTATTACATTTTGATTCGGAGATTGAGTGAACTTGTCAAAGGAATACATAAGAGAAAAGAGAAGCATTGAGACAACCATAAATTAGTACCATGGAACAACATTTGAGGATAATGTTAGGGCTAAAGACTAGGGAGCCTTGAGAGAGTATGCTATTCCAATAGTTAATGGTGCTTCGACTAGTATTAGAAGACCCGCAATTCAAGCGAACAACTTTGAAATCAAGCTAGCCATTATTTAGATGATTCAGACCTCGGTTCAGTTTAGTGGATTGCCACATAAAGATCCGAATGCTTACGTTGCAAACTTCTTAGAGATTTGTGACACTTCAGACACAACAGTGTGTTAGATGATACAGTGAAGCTGAGGCTATTCCTATTTTCACTAAGGGACAAAGTAAAGAGTTGGTTGGGTTCACTTCCTTCAAGCACTATCAGTACTTGGGATGAATTGGTTCAGAAATTTTTGGCAAAGTTTTTCCCTTCAACGAAAACAGCAAAGTTAATAATGACATCACTACTTTTTCCTAACATGAAATAAAGTCATTATATGATGCTTAGGAAAGGTATAAAGAGATGATGAAGAGATGCCCACACCATAGTTTACCTAAATGGCTTTAAATTCAGACATTTTACAATGGCTTGGGGAGTTCAACTAGAATACTTGTAGACGTAGTAGTAGGAGGTAGATTAATATGAAAAACTGTTGATAAGACTTAGGATTTATTGGAAGAGATGGCGGCCAATGCATACCAATGGCCAACGGAACGCTTGACAGAAAACTCTTGGAGTTCATGAAGTAGATAACTTTACTACACTCACTGCTTAGTTAACTATAATGATTAAGCAACTTGAAGCCATGCCAGCAAATGCCATTCATACTCTATTGATGGTCTATAAGCTATGTAATGGTAGTGATCCTAGCATTGATTGTCAAGTTGGTAAACCATTTGCTCCTTTATCTTTAGAACAAGTTTAGTATGTTGGAAATTATAACCAACAGCAAAACAATCCATTTTCCAACACTTATAACCAATGATGACAGAATCATCATAACTTGTCTTGGAGAAATGATCAAAATGTCATGCAACCATCTTCCAGATTTTAACCTCAAGAGAAGAAGGTGAACTCAAAAAATGCTCTTGTTCAACTCACTATGGACACTTCCAAGTTTATAATGAAGAACAAAACTACATTGCAAAATCAAGTGGCGTTTATTCGCAATCTTGATGTATAAATAGGTCAAATGACAAAGTTTTTGACTGAGAGACAACAAGGTTGCTTACCAAGCAATACAAAGACAAATCAAAAGGAACAAGTGATGGCAATCACAATTTGGAGTGGAAAATAATTGATGGAGCTGAAAAGTAATTTGGAAGAGGCAATGTAAGAAAAGCAAGTTAATGCACCACCTATAAAAGATAAGGATAATGAAGAGCAAGTTGGAAACATCACCAGCACTTTTATGGAAGCAAGTTCTTCAAAGTCAAAACCAGAAGCATTAAGCCCTCCTAAGAAATATGTGTCACCTTTGCTATATATGCCACCAATACCTTTCCTTCAAAGGTTGGTGAAGCCAAAGAAAGATCTTTAAACTGTCATGATAACTTTCTTCATATGCTAAGAAATTAACATCTCTTTCCTATATGCAATTAAATAAATTTCTTCACATGCTAAGTTTCTCAAAAACTTAATGATCAACAAAAGACGATTTAAATAGCATGAGAAGGTAATGTTAAATGAAGAGTGCAACGCAATCTTGCAAAAGAAATTGTCAGCAAAGTTAAAAGATATGGGAAGTTTCACTGTACCTTACACTATTAGAGATTTTTTTTTGAAAAAGCTTTATGTGATTAGGGCGTAAACATAAACTTAATGTCTTTTCCTATTTTTAGAAAATTAGGACTTGGTCAAGCTAAGGCAACAACTGTCTCTCTTCAATTGGTGAATCAATCGATCAAGCATCTAAGGGACAGTTAAAGATGTATTGGTCAAAGTTGGCAAGTTCATATTTCTAGCAAATTTTGTAGTATTGGACATAGAAAAAGACCATGAGATTCCTTTCATTCTTAGTAGGCCTTTTTTAGCTAGTCATGAAGCTTTAATTAATGTTAAATGTGGCGAGTTGACACTAATGGTGAATGATGAAGAAGCTAAGTTAAACATTTTCCATGACATAAAATCTCCAAATGAGCCAAGTACTTGCCACAGGATTGATGTGCTAATAATTGTGTAGTAGATGTTCATAAGATAAGATAAGGGTGTTCCAGAATGATGTATACAAGAATGCCAAAATTTGTAAGGAGACAAAAGAGTGGCATGATAGAATGGTTCTTGGGAGACATTTTGCACAAGGTCATCATGTATTATTGCTTAACTAGAGATTGAAGTTATTTCCAGGCAAACCTAAGTCAAGATGGTTGGGTTTGTTCGTGATTAAGAAACTACTTCTCTTTGGCGTGGTTAAACTAAAAAATAAGAATAGGTATATTTTTTGAGTCAATAGCCAATTGTTAAAGTACTACTATAGAGAAGAGGAAAATAGTGAGTCAAAAATTCCTTATAAAGACTCTATTTGATCAAGGAAGAACTTGATCCTACTAAAGACGTTAAGCTTAGTCTATTTGAGGGGCAATTCAAGGTTTTGGAAAAGTAATGGAGATTGGGGCACTAGCCAAATGATTCAAGATAACATTCCTAAATATTTTCAAAATCCTTTGCAAGGAATCAGTGGCCTTATGATTAGGTCAAAGACAAAGAGGATGAAAAAGGCTTTATAAAGTTTAATCATGGAAGTGCATGAAAAAGAAGCTATTTTACAAGATTTTAAGGCTGTTCTAGAAGTTTCCAAAGTCTTACTAAAGATAATTACTTACCTTTACGTGTAAGAAGAAGAATAGTCCTGTAAATCCTAATGCCACATAGGAAAATTAGGGCCTTAAAGATTCCTTGTTTGGTTTAGATTATTTACTTTGCGTAACATTAGTTTCCTAGTTTGTTTAGGATTGTCATATTTTCTAGTTAGATTAGGATTTTAATTCTCTTTTTTATTTGGGTTTCTATTCTTATTTACGTTAGGATTTCTATTCCTACTTAATTTTGAAATGATGTTTACATGCCTATATAAAGGCTACAATTATATAAAAGAAGGAGGATCACATCATTAATAATATTAAGATATTTTCAGCAAGCATAGCTTTGCCTTCTTGTGTTCTTGGTAGAATACAATATCCTGACTTATCAAAGGAGTAATCAACCTTTGTGGCATCTTCAAGATTGGAATTTTAAGGATTTATTTTCTTAATGATCATCTACAACTTGTTTTTTAGTTCCTGAGGTGTGTATAACAACTGATTCAAGAGTTTTTAGAGCAGGTCATCTAGTGGGTTCTTATCAAAAATAGGAAGATAATATTTTAGATGTGTGGAGTTATTCAAATTAGGTGCTATCTATTCCTTTTCCTTCTCTTTGTAATTTTAATATTTTATTTTGCTTCCAACTTAATATATTCATTGTATGATCTTTAATTTCAAACATTGAGGATAATGTTAGGTTTAAGTTTGGCGATAGAGTTGCTTGAAGTAAAATTTTGTGGTAATTTTTTTTATTTTTGTGGTAATTTTTTAGTTTTCGTGATATTTTTCACTTTTGTTTCCATTTTGAGTCGCTTCCTTGCTTTGTGAGAAGTTTTTGAAAATGGATTAGGCATGGACAATTTAAAGTGATGAGACATTAAGCAAATATCATAATTTTATTCTTGTTCTAACTGATTTCATTTGTTCATGCTAATAATGTATATGCACTTCTTGTCGAAATTGATTGATTTGATGAAGTCACATAATTAAAATATGATTATACTATATAGTAAAGACTCATATGACCCTTTTAATGAGCTTTTGAGCCTTTGTGCATTAATTTGGAGTATTATACAATTATTCTACATCTATTATTGTATCTTTTCATTTTAGTGATCTCTTTATGTTTGTTTTGGCTATTTATCTAGGATTTTCATGTTTTGGATGTAAGATTGATAATATGACATATGAGAAGGGATTCTATGCCTTGTTTGAACTGTGTGAGCCTTTATAGCCAATCGTATGCATGATTCCCTAGTTAACCACTTTGAGTCTCAAGTCAATATCTTTTTCCTTCATGAAACCAATAATCCAAACTCGGTAGCTAAAAATATTATCTTTATCCTTGTTGTAACTTGTGAGCTATCTTGGAATTGTAATGATTTACACTTTAAAATAAGTTTAGGGGTTGTTGCCATTTGCATACTTGTGGTCAAAAGGCTATATTAATTGATGCACACTAAACACCAAAGAAAAAAAAAGCAGTAAAAGGGTATAGAAATGCATACCCTTAATTTTACTAAGTAACCGGGACTCTTGCCTAGCTGAGCAATGAGCACTTGCATCAAAAGGTAAAATAAGACAAACATAAAAAAGAATTATACCTTGAAAAGAAAAGAAAGGTGAAAATGAATGCGTAATGGTGAGATTTGTTATTAAGCAAAATTTGAAAGTGGATGATAAAAGCATATGTTTGAAGTTCTTGAAACTTTGATTTATCTTTGATTCATTCCTTCTTGTAACTATCTTAATCATTAGCCTCATTATAAAATAGAAAAAAAAGTCCTACATTGATCTGATGTGTTGTTTGATTAGTCTGCATCCATTTCCATTAAAATCAAGTTAGTAGTATTCCTTTTATGGGTCGACCATCATCATCATCAAGTTAGTAGTATTCTTTCAACTATATGTGAGCTTTATTCTTCCATTAAAAATCTAAGCATAACGCTTATCACGCATGTTTTTGAGTTTTAACCCAAATTTCGAATGTGCTTTCTTGAGAGTGACCATCTTAGTGAGATTTGGAGTTATGGACTTCTATGCATGCTATATTTTGATAACTTGAAAGATGATATGATAGACAATGATCAATTTATGACTATCACACAATACACATGAGTATATCAAATAAAATCTTGTTAATATTTGGATATTTGGATAATTGAGTTTATATTTTGTTGCATTCTCATTGGCCATGAATCTGTTAAGTAAAGAACTTAATTTGTGTTGTTAAGTCTTAAAATTTTTCTTTTGCTCAATGATGAGCAAATAGTAAGTTCGGGGGTGTTTGATATCTTCATTTTTGTTATATTATTATGCCTAAATTGTTTATTATTAAATAGTATACTTGGCGTTATTTAGCCCATTTTATGCATTTATTTTTCTTTTTGAGCATTTTAATTTTTTTTTTTACAAGTGTTTAAATATCTTAACATGAAAAATCATAAAAACGAAGCATAAAAGTATGTTTACTAGCCATCCTTGAAAACCACAAAATTTTGTTCTTGGGGACCAAAATGCAATCAAATAGGACTAAAATGAAAAAACTATCAAAATAGAGACCAAAATTCAAAAGAATCAAAAGAAGAGGAACCTAATTGAAATTATGCAAATAATTTGCATTTAGAGGTAGTAACCATGGCGTGGCCGCGCCAAGCCAATATTGCCCTTACCATGCACATTTTCAACTCAATGTTTCTATGCTATTGTAGTGCCCCTGCCACTGCCTAGATTTGGGGATGACGTTTTTAGAAGAATTTTGGCCTTAGGGTTATTTTTGGATGGCTAGATTTAAATATATACTAGATTTTCATGTTTTTCAACAGAAAGCCACCAAAGCCATTTTTAGAAAAGGGAATTCTTGAGTGAGAAAGAAGTTAGAGAGAGGAAGAGAGAAATCTAGATTAGAAAAGCTTAAATTGGTGAAGATAATGGATGGAACCATGGAATCTTGAAGATGAAGGCTCTCAAATTTTAGTTTTATCTCTTCCCTTATCTTATTTTGTCTTGAATTAAAATTAGTGTTTATTTATTACATTATCATTTGTTGAATTCTTGATAATTAGATTTGAACTCTTTGTCATGATTGGCTAAATCTAATGTCTAAGGCAACGGTTTGATCAATTCAAAGCATCTATTTTCTACAATTATGCTATTCTTGATTAATAATATCATATTGTGTCTAAGGCAACGGTTTGTCATGATTTTAATGCTTTTAAGTAAGTGGCCATTAATTAATTGAACTATAAATTGATAAATTGATTAATTAATTACTAATCGCATGACAAATACCATAAATGGCATGTTAAACAGACATATATTAATATGGTTTATGTAGTACATTAGTAATTACTATTGATTGTGCTGCATTTTTGTTTAATTAGCATTTACATAGAGGTATTATAAATAATTAAACGCAAAATAATTTCAATTGATCTTGAGAGAGATTGTCGAATAGGATAAAGTCATTTCACTAGCAATATGGGTGATTAATCAAAATAGTATAACTCAAAGAAATATATGCGAGTAAATAGGATTAAATTATAGCCCTAGACATTACGTTCGTTGAATTCTTTGTTTAGTTGTTTGTTTTACATTCTCATTTAATTTATAATCATTTCTTCAAATAAATTCAAGATCAATCACCTTTGTTACTTATTAAATTAACATTTCTTATAGGAACGATACGTCACTTATCATTAGTAAATTACACAAGAGGATTATCTCGAAAGCTCAATAATTTCTTTTTAATTATTAGCCTCATGAAGTTCTAAGGTATAATCTAGTTTGAAGTTATTGTTTTTAGCTATGTTTCAATTGGTCTTTTTCCTTTGTAATAAGCTTTGAAGGAGTGTGCAATATTTTGGTAAGAAATTCTTGGTTGTTTCTGGATTGTTGTTGTTGGCTTCTACTAGTTGTTTTTAAATTGTTGACGATGCTTGCTTTTTGTTGGTTTTTTCTATGGTAAAATTATTGAAAATTTCTAGTTGTGTGCTATTATTGTAGTTTTCTACAGCCATAGTTTATTGCTTCTATTTTTTTTATTTTTGCAGTGCTATATATTTTTCAAAAAATTATATTTTTTTATTTTGAATATTTATTCTTTAAATGACCAGTTTTGGATAGTTATAAGGGATTTTATGTCTCTAAATTCAAGCTTTTAAGAGTTTGATAAGCATTTTTTTGGGATAGATAGCCACCATAACTAGGTAACCATAAATGGAAAGTTAAGTTTTTCAGTAAAAGAAGGCGGAGAACAAAGAGGGACTCTAGAGAGAGAAGGTGATTTATTCAAATTAAAGCCTTTGGAAGAAGACTTTAAGTAGGATCATTGAAGCTTTTATCTCTAGTCTAGTTTTCTAAACTCTATCACTCTCATTTTGTATTTCATCTGAACTGTATTTGTTGAATTTTGAAGATTATGGAATATATAATGATTTTGATGTTGACATTTGAGATGGTTGTCTAGATTTTTTAATCTAAGTCTTGAAGTAACTTGTCCAAATTATGTTTTAATCAACTAACATGTAATTAGTGTTAGTATGATTTGATTCATTTGTGTTTACCTTAATGTTCTAATTTGTCAGTTACTGAATTAGTTAAATTGAAGATAAATGAATTAATTCTTAAAAAAGATTGATTTGTTTATCGGACTAAGAAAATACAATTTAGGTAGTTGTGAGATCAGGAGGTAATCAACACCTAAATAATCTAATTAACATTTAAGATTTGAAACTAGGAGATAAATTGAGTTTTAAGTGTTAAACAACAAGCAGTGCTTAATGAACATATAATTAATTAATTTAGATAGGCATATCAAATTGAGTAGTTGTACATAAGACCTTGATTTATGCTCAAGAGAGGTATTAAGGTCAATTTTAATCTTATAATTAGTGAATTAGACCAAAAAATAATAAAATAAAAATTATAATATATTAATAATTATTATATTAAATATGTCCTATAAAATAATTATAATATTTATTTATTTATTAATATATTTTACATAAATATATTATACGCAATTTAGACATATTGATATTTTTTCTAATTTTCTGTCATTATGTAGTTCCATTAAATTTTTTGTGTAAACCCAAAAGTTTATATTTGTTTTACGAGTCATAAGATTGATATTGAAGTGTGGATTTAATATAAATGTGTATGACATAAATCTTGTATTAAAGTATTTTTATAAGACAAGTGAGATTGATAAGGTTATGAAATTATTTAGTGAAATAAAAAAAATATATTTTATTGTTGGAGAATTTGGAAAAGAGGAGAGTAAGAAAGGCGGCGGTTTTGTATATTAGAATTTGAGATTTGGATAAGTATGATATATGAATAAAAATTAAATTCCTATTTTGAGTAAATATTAAATAAATGTAAATTAAAATTATCAAATTAAATTATCATTAATTAAATTCTTAATTTCAATAAATATTAAATACACATAAACTAAAATTGTTAAATTAAATTGTCATTAATTAAATTTTTAATTTTTAAATAAATATAAGTTAAAATTATTTTTGATTACGTACAAATTAAATTTTTTATACTTTACTTTGAAGCAATTAAGGGCATTATAGTTATATAAATAAAATTGGATGGTCAACTAATAGTTCATGGGAGTAAGTGTGTCTTTCCTTAAATCTTTTATTTAAGTGTTAAAATCTCAAATCTTAGGGGAGGTACGTATTAAAACCCCTTACTTTTAATAGTTTTTAATTTAATATTAAAAATTAATTACTTATACATTATAAATACAATAACATTAAGATTTTTACTTAACTTTTATAATTAAGATATTTAACTTAAAATAAGATATTTTAACTTATTTGTCATGGTGAATTAAAATATAATTGTGCAAAGAAAATAAATTTATCTAACACTAAAACAACGGATGTGACATACTACTTGGTTAGGATGTAATTTTTTAAAAACTTTCAAATGTAATTGCTAATATTCATTTAATTTTCTAACAAAAGTGTATCAACATACTTAGTTAAAGTATATTGCTTTATATACATAATTTTAATAACTTACGTGATACTTGACTCATTAATGCATAATTGTTATATCAATAATAGTATGAAAATTAATAATTACTTAATGTATAACAAAAATTAAAAGCATTACATTCTAACTTTAAATAATATTGTTAATTTGTCATTGATAGTTAAATAAAAATGTTTCATTAGTTATATTTAAATAAAATTTTTATTTTGTGTTAGCTGTAATTAGATTTGAGCATTATAACTTAATTTTCAAAATAAACTATAGAAAATGTTATAAAATAAAATTTCAATTTTTTTGTATATTTAAACTTAAATAAATTAAATGCTATTTATATATTGACAAAATCATGTTTGTGTTAGTTATAATTATACTTGAACATTACAACTTAATTTTTTTTTGAGATTAATGAGTGAGTATTTCACTCACTTATTCATTACTTTTGAGCTTAAATATGTATTCACTAATAATTATAATACGATTTTAGATAATAAAAGTTTACAAAAAAATCTTATTCACAATTGATTTTTATAAAACATTGTGTTCATAAATAGTTTTTACAAGAAATTTAAATTTTTTCTATTTTCTTTTTTGATTTTATTATAAAAATTTTTTAAAAAAGAAAAGAAATAAATACATTACATTATGATTTTAATTTTTTAGTTTTTTATTGTTAGTAAGTTTTTAATTTGAAAATACTTTTTATTAAATAATTTTATTTTAATTAATTGTAATAATTTAACATTCACAATTTAAAATAATTCTATGTAAAATAAATTAACAATATAATATAAAAAAAATTAAAATGTGATATAAATAAATAATGTATTCACAATTTAAATAAAAATATAATTGTTGCTAAATGGTTAAAAATATATTAAACTAAGGTTTTGAGTTTGATTCTCTATAATTATAATTTTTTTATTTAAATTAAACGGGTTAATGGGTCAATCCGATTATCTGAATAATAATAATTATAATTTTTTCATTTAAATTAAATGGATTAACAGGTCAACGCGATTACCTAAATAATAAATAAGTCCATTTGATATGATTATCTGATTATTTAATTTACCATGTCGTGTCACTCGTTTAATAAATGAGTCATATTTGAATTGAAAATTCTTAACATTATTAACTATTTGACACGATACAAATAAGACCTACGAACTCAAATTATCATCCCTAGATGTAGCGAGATAGTTTTGAAAACATAAGGAGTGTTGGGGTATTAATTTAAATTTGAGGGGGGTTCTAGTCATTTTGCCTATCAAAAAAATATTCTTGAAAACAGTACCGGACAATTCGGCAGAAATCCGGCCCAACCCAAATTTCTTGTACGGGACAGAATTAGAAATATGTAAAAAGAGAAGGGCAAAGACAACATAAACAATCAGCTCTATAAATAGCGAGAGCAGCATTTCTTCCTCTGCACTGAAGCGGAATTTGAATTTTGAAATTCTTTTGACGGAGATTGGATATGGCGACAACTTCGTCGAAGAACATGAAGGGTTTCTACCGACAGAAGAAGAAAACTGGAGGCGTTATTAAGAAGACTTCCAACAGAAAGTCGCCAAAAAACGCTGCCACTTTCGGTTCCGATGTTACCCAAGCGTCGGCTCTGATTTCTTATGGATCCCTTGATCTTAAAGGTCTTTTTTCTTTTGCCTTTTCAATTTCCGCTCTCTGTATTCCTTAATTTTATTTTATTATTTTGTATTTAGGGTTTTAATGTGAGTTTCTATGTTTATACATCGTTATTTGTCGGTAAAGTTCGGGGGTTTAGGTTTTAGGTTTGCTGAAGAATGTGTTTTCCCCCCTTTTCAGTATCTTGCTGCATTATGTTCTTTTTCATTTTCTTTTGAATTTGGAAAATTTTCTGTAGTTTGTTTGGAAGTGCTTTGGAGTTTTGACATCACTTAAAGCACTTTCAAGTTCTATTTTGTAATTTTAGGTTGAACTGTTTGTGAAGATGGAAATACCTAACGAGAATGCAGCACCTGGTATTTTGTTTTTGGAAAAATAAAAAAGAAATAAAGAAAGAGTACCTGTTTAAGAAAATTAAAAAAAAAAACTTGAAAATCTGTCTGAATGATTACATTGTAGGCAAAAGCACTGTCTAGAGAAGCACTAGGAAGCACTCCCTTAATCTTTTGGAGCTGAGCATTTGCAAAAAGAAACCAACGAAGAACAAGATGGACACATTGTGTTCATTTCCATGTTATTACCTTTTTTGGAAATGGTATTATCTGGGCAATATTATATTTGTATGTTAGAGATCTTTTAATAAACATTACCCTAGGACTCTAAATTTCAAGGTTTATATGCATAAGAAACTTATAAAATTTAATTCCCTCTCATCTTGGAAAGCTTACAATTTGTTTGGTATAGTATTTTGTTTTCCATGGAAACTAGAGGGAAATTAGAAAAAGAATGAATATTTTACCTTGGTACATTTATGAGTGCTTTACTGGCTCTCTCTATTCTGTGATGGTAACCAAAATGGTGAAAATTTCCAGAGAGCTTCTCTTTTACAAGGAGCCTGTGTTTGGAATGCTGAAATATCTATTTACTATGTTGAAGCTGGTATTCAATGTTCATTCCCGTCTGGAATAATCAGTATTTTGCATTAGACAACATGTGTAATGTGTTCATTTATTTATATTTTCTTGTGGCAGATGATTATGATGAGAAAGAGGATGTCTTGAAGCAGTTTGATATGAATATGGCATATGGACCATGCATAGGGATGAGCAGACTGGCTCGTTGGGAGCGTGCTAATCGTCTAGGCTTAAACCCTCCCAAAGAAATTGAGGTTCTGTTGAAAACTGGGAAGGTTCGAGCAGAGTGTTTGTGGGAAGATCACATTTGAAGCAATCTGCTTTGTACATCAAAATCTAAATGTGTGCTAGTTTCTGCTTTTAAAGGAATGTCCAGCCTCTGGCTGCACTTAAGTCATTGTCAGCTTGTATGATCTGATACTAGTGCCTTTGCTAATCTTAAGTAAGATGCTTTTGCCTGCAACAAATTCCATATTTTCAAGATGTTTGTGGTTGTGATTCAATGTGCTTTTGGAATCAAATTTATTAAAACTTTGAAACCAGCCATTACAATGTATAGTGGTACAAATATGTTAAGAAGACAAAATAATTTCTACATTTTTTATTGTCCACTGATCTGTGGAAGCAATGATATAAAAAATCAATATAAAAAATGAAAATTTTAAGTACCTAACCTACATGATCTGGAGCTTTTGAAATGCTTTTGCAGAAGCTACTACTCTTCCTTCTTGCTTGTTTTAGTCTTGACATCATCAGGGATTAAATATGACCAGTAAAGTGGCAACAGTGTGAAAACCGCTTGTATTAGAAGAGCAAGGGGAAACATAGAAAAATCATCAGCAGTGACCCCAGTGTATGACACAAGTGCAACGCCAAGGTATCCGCTCACTATGAGTGCAAGGGCTATAGCAGACATGACGAATGCCAATAAAGATCCCTCACATCCCGGTGGGCAGACCTTTGCTATGAAAACACTGAATGGCAGAATCTTGAAAAAGAACATAACCTCTAGTAGGCCAGAGAAGACCACGACGTACAATGAGTCTGGCACCCCCAGCTCTCGATAAACCCCTTTCACAAACAAGACATCTGAAAGCATGAAAATTGCCATCATTGCTTGAATAGCTGAAATAAGTCTTCCAGGAGAGATTGACTTTAAGCGACTATTGTAGATGACACCCCATAAAAGCATTCCTGCCTGGCCAACTACTTTAGAGATTCCCAAAACCGATGAGGGAATCTTCAGATGTTGTATTTGGTAAAAGAACATGGTTCCTGTAAGAGCGGGTATTATGGCATAAGATGCTGCAAACCAAGCTAGAGAATAAGCAATCTCAGGTTTTTGCAATGCAGCTGAAAGCTCTGAAAGCTGTTTTTTAATCCCAACATTTGATCTTTTGGGGAGCTTAAGAGAGCTTTCACGAATACTAATGGTTATGAAGAACTGGAGAGTAACAAGAAACCCAAAGAACAGGAACATAGAGCTGGGGGAGAATCTGTCGATGGCAAAACCACCCAATAGGTTCCCAAGGACTCCGCCTGCAGAGCCTGCCATCCAAACAAATGACTGGAGTTCACCTGAAGATGATTTCGTATTCTTAAATGAGGTTGTGGGCTGTTTTTCTGTCTCTGCAACAATGGCATCATTTGCAACCTCAGCTAAGGAGGCGCCAAGATTACTGAGGAGAAGATATAGGGAAATGGTGAAGACTGAGATATTTGATTGTGAAAGGATTGCTATCGCTAGCCATGATACTGCCTGCAAGAAAGCTAGATAAACAGAAAAGGAGATAAGCATAAAACTCCTAAAAGGCAAAAGAAGACAAGCATAAAAATGAAACATTTGGAGAAAAATAAAATGGAAGATGAAACAGCTTAATCAAAATAGTGATCATATGCTATCGAGGTAGCGTCTTATTTCTCACACAACATGTAATATTGAATGAGATAAAAGATAGTAACGAGAAACTAGAATGAAAAAAAGATGGGTGAAGAATCAAATATTAATAAACTTATAAATATGCTGGAAGAGGTGTGATGCTGTCTCTAAATGTGGCCTACAGATCTCAGCAGTTTGTTTTCTGTTTTAGCGCAAAACATCACGATTATAAGCTAAAGTGGCTTCATTCTGTTCTTCATAACCAATAGCTACCGGAACTATCAAAAAGTGTAACCATGGCCCATAATGCTAATTCTTGGCTATTGAAAATTTCTGCATCCAAAATGTGAAAATACGCATAATATTTGATGGTAAAAGATATGTCCTGGAAGCAGTTGGATCTCATTTCCTGTGATTTATTATTGTTCAGAAACGCCGGAAACCTCATGTAGAAGAATCTCAAGAGCATTCAACCTCAAGAACGACAATGGCAACTCAATAGTAGGTATTAACTTTTCTCATCGTAATACTAAAAGAAAGACATCTAACCACTAAATTATGTAACACTTCTGCTTACTAAACATTCCACCTTGTGAAACTCTATCTTTCACACTACTCAATGAGATATAATACCAGTGCTTAAAAAATTTCCAATAAACATGAAAATACATCCCTAAAATTTAGTTAAGCTTGTGCATAATTCCATTTCAGAAACAAGTTATTTGATTTACAACACGCAACTCAATATTTTGTAATAGTAACAATAATCTGGCTCTTCAAAATGTTCCAAGAACTTTCAATTCACAAATGCTGATAGGAGACCAACGCAAGAGCTTCCAAGAAGTATATATTACGACTGTATGATATCATCAACTTAAGAATTCGTGCAATGTTTCCAGGGAAAAATTTTTTAAAGTGCTTTATCATTGGACCATTAAAAATGCGCAAAGTAAAAAAGTTGCTCCTGCACATACTGCACACAAAGCGCTCCACTTTCACAATCTGGTGAGGACCATAAGCGTTGGTTTGCCTAAAATACTCTTTAAACGGTAGCTAATCTTTGCCAACAAAACATCTGTAATATTCCTTTCAGTGGCAGAAAAAACGATTCAAAAATTAAACTTGAAGTTTTTCCGAAATAGCAAGTGCTAGAAGTGCGATAGCATAAAATTCTTACAATAAGATACAATATAATTGTTATATGCATACGTAAATTAAAAGATTGCTCCACAATTGAAAAGCAAACAGAAAGAAGGATAGGAAAGCTGTAAAATTATAATACATAACATAACTAGTTTAGCTTAGAAAAAAGTATAAAGTAAAATTAGCATTCCAAAAATACAAAAACAAAAGAAGTGGGGAAAAAGAGAAAAAGAGAACTGCATCTCTTTGCCCCTTACTTTAGTCAACCGACCTTGAAGGCGTGTTTTGATCAATTTATCCTCCCTTTTTTTTTTTTTTTTTCCATTTTGAAGACAAAAAAAAAAATTCAAGAAAATGATTCCTAAGATAAAATTAATTTTCTGAATTCTAACACTTCTCTTTACCAAAATAAAAAATATATATATTATTTAATTTTTCCAGTTGCATAGAAATACATTTAATCATCTAAAATGGGCTACATTTTTTATTTATTAAAAAAATAAAAAAGAAAGAAACTCTAGAAACCTCATGTACGGACAAAACATTTTCACAGCTAACATAGATCATATTGAATACCAGCAGAGGTAAATCATTTTGTCTAAAAGAGGAATAAAAAGGAAAGAAAAAAAGTGAAATTAAACAGAGAGTTTGATTAGAATGTTTGCATACCACCGATAGCAATGTAAGGCAGGCGGTGCTGGCCGGAGATGTAGACGGCATCAGAAACGACGCCGTAGAGAGGCTTGCCGACCATGGGAAGATTAGCAGAATTCTGCAAGAGCTGGAGAGTCGAGGGGTCCACATTGAGACCGTCTTTTAAGAAAAAGTTAACGGCCAACCAGGGAAAACACCTGAATCCCTGCATCCAGAATCCAAACCCAAGCAAGCTCCGGATCGGATTCGAACTCCGATCCGACGACGACGACACCATTTTCACGAAGAAGAATTCAAAGCGAAACGGACAGCGAGTGAAAGAAATTAAATATGATACAAAGTTGGCATTTTTTTCTCTTCCTTCTATTTTGGTGCAGATGTAGTGAGTGAAGACTCTGGGTTTTGGTGCGGTCGGTTTGTTTTTAAACGGTTTTCCACCGCGGTTATTTTATCGACACGTGTTTTTCATTTTTAATTGATTGGGATAATGAAAGATAGGTTCCCGATGTTTAGCAAAATAACAAATAAACACATACTTTAATAATTTTAACAACAAATAAATCCCCCTGTGCTTAGTCACAGTCATACGGACCTATTGGTTAAAAATAAATAAAATATTTTTATTTATTAAATATTATCAAAATTTAAGAATTTGATTTTCATTTCAGTCTTACGTTATTTAAGTACTGATACTGTACATCAATTTATAATTAATAATTCATTTTAAATACCACATAAATTTTAATTTTAATGATAGTGTAACCGAGATATAAACCTAAATATTTAATATCCTTGTAGTGAATTATCAATTTTACTATTCCAAACCTAAAATATTTAAATACTGTGGTGTAGACTTTATAACGTAAAAGATTACAAATATGACATTTTCTTATCTATAAAATTTACCATATATAATGATAACACTCCATTTACCTTAATATATGAATGTATTTAATTGTTCATTAGATGTCCCTTTTCATTAAAGAAATTGATGAAACACCCTTTTACATTTAACATATTTATATGTGAATTTTGTATACATGCCGTTCAATTAAAGTATTTATTCGGTAATTAAATGAAGAAAGGAAGAGTGTTTCTTGCGTGAATTTTAATGTAAGGGTTTATAATGTGAATTATAATCAAATTATTTGAATTATTTTAATTTTTTATTGATAATTTAAACAAATAGTTACAACAGAGTATAAAAA
Organism: Azadirachta indica; assembly: GCA_022749755.1. Lineage (NCBI taxonomy): Eukaryota > Viridiplantae > Streptophyta > Magnoliopsida > Sapindales > Meliaceae > Azadirachta > Azadirachta indica. The sequence goes on along the minus strand of CM040453.1, from coordinate 19,106,928 downwards.
AAATTAATAATCTCCAACTCCAATAGCATACGAGTAAAGTGGGATATTCTTTTACATTGCATCTGGATCATGGAATATCTTATCCTGTTACAGTTTTACAATAAATAAATTAGTATAAGGTCGATCTTTGAAAACATAAATTTTAGATAAAATATTTCAATCTTCCAAAGGGAGAAGAGGACAATACATTTCATGTTAGATCAAATTAAGAAACTCTTATTAAAAATTGACAGCTTCAGCAAAAGGGAAGGGCAGGGCATCTCCTTTTTGGGTAGAAAACAAACAACTTTGCCGAAAGTGCAAGAAAATGTAAGGGGTAAGGACAGATATGATAATCTGGATTCTCGAGTGGGATTTTCTTGATAAATGTGAGCTCAGATTCTCAAACAACAGCAATCAACACACGTCATTGTCCACCCGCCCGTCTAAAATATGTTATGTGGCAGAAGAAGAGAGTGCCAGAACAATTTGCAATCAATTTGTTACTTGGGTAGGTTACCTTACCCTCGAGGGAAACTCTACATGCTTGGAGTTCAAAAATGTAAATTGCACATCATGATGTGAATAATTAATTGCATACATGGTAGGTACATGGTAAACTGGGGATTCTACCAGATGCTTCAAACTATCAATACTACATAGAACCCATTTAAAAGCGAATTGAATGAGAAAATAGTGATAAGATATAGGTTGCTTGAGAATCTCATGGGATAGTACAAGGTTTTAAGTTCAAATCCCGTTCACAGAGAAATTAATAAAGGGTTTGATTTCTATTCATGGAATATTCGAAAGCTGTATCACCATTCCCTTCAATGGAGTCCTACAACAACTGTCCAGATAAAAAAACGTGAAACTGGTGAGTCAATTTCCATTATTCAAGAAGAAGGACATTGTATGTACTCTTAGAAAGCGGATTCTAATCCTTCCTTTTATCTGACCTTAATGATGGAAGTGTAAACAGAACCAAATTTGAGTGACACAGGTAGTTAAAATGCCTACCAGGAAAACGACATCTAAAGGTATGATCAAAAATTTCATTTTACTTGTCTAATTTTGTAAGTGAATATCCAAAACCAATAAAATTATAATTGAAAAACTACATGGAAACCTGTAATGCACAACAATCATAGCAGGTATTTTTCCACGACAGTCCGGCCAAACTTCTCTTGAACATCCTTTGGAGTTTCAATCTGAGAAAATGAAAACAGTCAGTTGAAATTCAGAGAACAGAAAGATACAGCGTCCATCCATTCATCAAATCAGCAGATTAGGCTACTTACTGCATTCAGAGCCTTGAAAAGAGCCTTAACAGTGTTATGAGGATTCCTCGAGCCAACAACCTAAAAAGAGAGTTCAGATTAAATACTTGGATTATGAGAACCGCCGTACAAACACATTCAGTTGAGCAACTGATTACCTTAGATTTGACATTTTTGAAACCAGCAAGATGCAAAATTGTTTGGACAGTTCTTCCAGCTTTCATACCCCTTGTAGTTGATGCAGGCCATAAATACACCTAGAATAATATGCAAAGTTAAATTAAATTCAAAAGATAGAAGAAAGAAAATGATATGTTAAAATTTTGAAAGGTTTCACCCATGGAGCGGGAGCAGAATTCTTTCAAACCTTGGTTTTCTTGTATGATGTTTGTATTGCATGTGCAATCGTATGCTCCTCGTGTCGTTCCACGTAGTGAAGATTCTGAAAGCATTTCTCATATGCCTGTTTTCATCGTTAATAATGTGAGTGGATGATAAACCAATGCATTACGATAGTCAGGCATACAGAAGACAGAACGTATTTTAGTATTTGCAGTTCCACAGAGGACAGAGTACCCCAGTGTCAGTTGTCATGATATATAGGATGAGAATTATTCACCAGAGTTCAAGGTATAATATCTACCACAAAATTTTAGTATGAGGGGGTAAAAAAAAAAATACCAGGTTGGGAACAGAAAAGAAAACCCCTCTCACATGGAGGAATGCTAACTTTTGAACTTCAGGCATGACTCTAGGTGCTTGTCAAGGAGGCCAAGAAATGTATAATCTTAAAGTGGCCAAAGATGAAACAAGGATTCGGAGAATTGTCAAAACACAAGCATAGAAGAGACCGAAACAAACCAGTTATATACTCACGAAGAAGACCAAAGAAAATGCTTTGCCAAGATGACATTAAATGAGGCAAGACTCGCTAATAATCAGCAATAATAGAATTATCAACATGAAATAATGAAACTTAAAGTTTTTCATCTCTCATAACTAGTTAATTCATTTGAACAATAAATCTATTCAGGTCTATGTACACCACCAAGTGTTAACTTAGAAAGGAGCAACTAATGCCCACAGAAGTTGTTTCCTTCAGATAACATTATCCATCCTAAGCCATTATTCTTGCTTAGAAAGACATTTTTTTCTTTTTCTTTGAAAGCATATGAAGTGTTCTTTATAATCCTCTTACCCAACTTGATAAGGAGAAATCCTTTCGCTACTTCACTATAATTATATAGGCTTATTTGCAAACTCCAACAAACAAAAGAACACTGACCCACCATGAATTAGTCTGAAGTTACATAATCTAACCTCGAAAACATTCAAAAAGTAGGCCACGTCCATGAATAAGTTTTACACAAAATAATTGGGAATAGAAACTAGATACAACTGACATAAACAAAAAAATCTGACGAAGACAAGAAAATCTAAGCAGATATTCTACTTTCTTTTGTTCTCCTTTTTATTTTATTTTATTTATTCATCTTCTTTCCACTTAAAATCTCATCTCTTTTGCCTAAAAGGATAATTTACAACGCATTGTCAATAAAATGGGATATATCAGCTTCCACGGCAAAATAGGCAAATAGGATTTGAGAACTCATTGACCACCAATTAATAAGCAAATACGATTTGATAATAATCACACTCATCAACCACCAATGAATAAGAAACTAAAAGCACCAAGTTACCTTCTGAAGAGCAACAGGGACTGCTGGGCCTTTAGCTTTTGCAAAACCAACGACACCATGATAATTCCCACAAGCTAGCATTGCAGTGTATTTGACAACTTGCCCACCCTAGCACATAAAAGAGGGAAGAGAAAAAATTTAATAACAACTATATAGAGATTACTATAGTATCAATGATTAAGATAAGGTGATAATACCTTTGTAACTTTGCAAGTTCTATTCACATCTATCAATTTAACATCAAAACCCTGGCATCATTTGACAAAAAAGTTAGCAAACAACATAAAACTGATTGAAAGTTGAAAATCAAGTGCGCAAATGCAACAAACAAAAGTATAGGCATCCAAATAAGTTAGAATAAAGGATTAAAGTACACAACAAAGTACACTGAGAGGGCAATTTTACTATGAATAGCAGGCATATGTCCAAAAAGTAAAGCAACAGAAATATTGATAGCTGGAGAATCAGCCTAAATTTTCAAGGAAACTGTTTCATATAATGCAAGAAAAGAGGAGGCTTACTTTCCATGTAGAGATAACTGCTTCATTATAAACACCTTAACTTACTACTCTTCACTCTGTTTTATTTCCTTTTTCAAATCAAATTCACTGAAGGATGCCATAAGGAATAATGCAAGTAGACAAGCAGCATATAATAGAGAATGACATCTAAAGAAGGAAGAAAGACAGAATCATGTGCTGCCTTGAGATTTCAAAGAATTGCCTATCCAAAACCAAATAATACTCAAAGTTCAACACTCAGTTTGAGGAGTCTTATAGCCTGAGATTACATTTCCACATCCCAAAAGTCCATATTCTACATGAAAATTGATTGCGAAACAAACACATAGGCTGCTAAAATCAGAATATCTCTTGATTCTCATCCAAAGAAAATGTCAAACTCAAATAAGAAAAAAAGAATCACTAAATTGAGGTAGAAAATTTTCTTAAAAATTATTTTTTTCTAGGAGTCTTCAAATGCTTCTTGAACTCTGTGATCATCCTCTACCCATCACATCCGATACACCTAAACTTCACCAGATTTGACATTTTCTTCCTTAACAAATATCTTATAGTATAGAATGTACAAGATTTATCCTAGCAACATGAAATTCATATAAGATATTTCATAACTTCAACACTAGAAATCCATCATTCTAAATAAACCAATAGTAAGCCTCGTCAATTTATAATCTCTGTCAAAAAAATACGGTCAAAATGACATAAATTAAAAGTTGCATAATTCTATAAAAACATCAAACAAAGTATATTCTCCTTCAATACAAGGCATGGACCATATCTTTCCTGCTGACTTAGAGAATCAATAGTACAGAATGCAAGAAGTCACAAATGGATTCCAATTATCAAAAACTTCCACTTACAAAATTGGATCAAACATTAAACTGAAAGAAAGCGTATGATGACTCTAAATGGAGAAAAGGATTCTCCAATATCGTAAACCATTTATCAATAACAAAAAATGCATGACTACTCAGCCATCATCTTATGATAATTTTCCACCATAAGTAGCTTAACATTTGTGTCAACTACTACTGGTCACTATATAGGTACTTTATGTTTACTAGTCACCAGTTATTAAAATTTTTCCGAGCCATCATTAAACAAACAGCAGACAAGGAAACCATTCAGCTAGATTAATAAAACAGAGAAAAGAAAGAAAATGCTAAACTTCATGAATACTCCCGCCCAATACTACAACCAAACAGCATTACCCAGTTCTTGTTGGAACAAAAGGAACAGGGAAAAGAAACAAAAGAGATACAATTAGACGTGTTGGTGCATGGACTGCAGGATTAGAAAGTTATTTCACATAAAGAACCAAAAGCAGCATCCATTAGCTTACCAAATCTCTTCAACCGTTTAATCTAAATATATTACAAGATTAATCATTGACCCCAAGTTATCAACAATATTTTGGTTTCAAAAGAAACCTAGCAGAATGATGTGAGAACTTACTTTCCGGTACAGAGGTCGTCTTTTCTTCTCTGTTAAAGCATTTCTCTCCTCTGCAAGGTCTCTGATCTCCTCCTCTAGAAGCTTTCCCTTTTTTCCAAATGTATGATCCAACTCAGCTAGCTTCTCCTCAAGTTTCTTGTCTATGGCATTGAGCTTCTCTAACAGGATATCATCCCTCTCTTTCATATCATCAAACTCCTCTTCATCGTCATCATCATTTCCCCCTTGTATCATTTTCTTCTCTTGCTCAAATCCAGCATTCTCTAGGACATCAACGTTGGGTCCCACCTGCTCATGATGTATTACTCCGTAATTGGCAGGATTATTTGGATCATATGCTTCTTTCCACTCCACTAATCTCATAGCTCTATTAAGCTTCTGTTGAAGAATGAACTTATCTTTTCCTTCTGCTACTTTCAGTCGATTCAGCAACTCACCAATGACCCTGTATTCAGGGCGAAGGGCGAAATGTTTCTGCTCAAACTTGTCAATTTTCTTCATCCACTTGAAAGCGTCATCAAGGGTCTCTGTCAACACATGCAAAAGGAAAATCTCACTTCATCTCATGGATAAACTATTATATAAAAGAATAGTCACAAATCATTTTAAATATGCATTCAATCAAACACAGCATAACATCAACTCTAAAACAAAATGCACAATGTTAAGTTGATATTTTGATTCTTCGAAAGTACACCATGTATTGCTAAAAGAGGACAAATGAAATAATAGTTTTAACAGAGAGTTTCACATTCAAAGCTTGATCCTTATCAACACTTTTCTCAATACTCAAACATTCCACTGCTGGAAATAACTGGAATTTATTTACTAGAGAGCTTAAATGTTGAAGATGAACATCCTTTATGCTTCTGTGAATTTAGTTAACAAAAATTTGAGTTCATATGTTCTAGTTAGCTTTGTTAATATAAGGAAGCTTCCAAATGTCAAAACAAGAATACAGATTAGTAGGTAATTGAATAAGATTAAAATTCTTTCTATACACTTTCTCAAAAACCAGTAAACCATCACCTGACTCTCCCACTAAACAATGCAAACCATAAACCAAACCATTCAACTATATAAGCATAAACACATATACAAACTAACTGCGTTTTAAACAAAAAAATTTATATACCAGCATCAGTGAAGTTCTTGAGCAACTCCTCATGCCTTTTAAACTTCTTTTCAAACACATCAAACCTTTTCCTCATTGCATCTCTTGAAAACCTTTCATCATCGTCGTCACTATCTGAATCCGTAGGTTCTTCGTACAAGTTCAAGTCCCCAGTATACTTCAACTTCTCCTTCTCCAGCTTCTCTATCAATGGCCCAACACCCATGTAATCTTCCTCATCTTCTTGATCAATGTCTTTTGTATCCAATCCTGCCCTTTTCCTCGCCTCTCTTTCTCTCTCCTTTTCGCGCTCCAGCTCCGCCAGGAGGTCTTGAGCTACTCTAGAATACGCAGAACCCGTGGACAAATGTCTTTTTCGGGAAAATGAGAAAATGGGTTTGCTCAGGTAATCTTGTGATGCATTTTGGAAATAAGATTTTGGTGGAAAGGGGTTTGGGAGTGTTTGGTTGGTGGGAAAATGAGGGGAAGTCGAGATTTTCCGGTAAAATAAGATGGGGGATTTAACAGGGTTTTTGAGGGTTTGTTTGAGAAGCAGGCGAGACCATGAAAATGTACGAGATTTGTTGGTCATTTTTATCGGTCGAGATGTTATTGATTCATTGAGTGCACGAGGAAGGAGAACTATGTGGTAAAAAGGGGAAGAAAATAGAGAGAAAATTCAAGAAAATTCTAAACAGACTAGGGTTTTAGACGTGATGAATTTTGGATTGAGGCTCATGGGCCCATATTATCGGCCTCAACCCATGGGCGCCGGCCCAATTTCTTAAAACTTGGAAGATTGATGACAAAGGAGAAACGGTGCTTCTACAGTTTGAGAACTGCTTGTTTACTTCCTCTGTGTCATGTTCTCCTAGTTGAGGGTAACTTACAGTTACAGAGAGAGCCATCGAAGCTCTGTAATAGCCAACCAAAGTCCATTCTTTACGACAACACAAAAGGATTGTCGTATAATACAGCATAGTTATGATAAAGCACTTGAATAAGCGAAGAAAAGCCCTTTTTCCATCTTGTTTTCTCTCAAAATCCCTCACTTTCTCATCAACCAATTGCCCCTACAACCCCCATTGTAAACTCGTACAAAATCCGCCTCTCAAAAGAAGTCCACCTCGTTCTAATGTTTACACAAATGCCATTGCCATCTCCCCATCAAAACCCCATCTATACGCTTATTTCTTCTGCACTCTCATAAAGCTTTATTTAACCTGTGGCAGGTTCACAAAGGCAACGGATACATTCTCTTCAATGCAAAACTTAAATATTGCTCCCACGTTGCCCCTTTGGAATAAGCTTATTTACCATTTCAATGCTTCTGGTTTGGTCTCTCAGGTGTGGGTTGTTTACTCGCACATGGTATCGTGTGGGGCTTTGCCTAATGTTTTCACTATCAATGTGTTGGTACACTCTTTGTGTAAAGTGGGCAACTTGAGTTTTGCTCTGGATTTTCTTAGAAATGTTGATATTGATGTTGATACTGTAACATATAATACTGTCATTTGGGGATTTTGTGAGCAAAGATTAGCTAATCAGGCATTTGGGTTGCTGTCAATAATGGTAAAGAATGGTATTAGTATTGATTCTTTTACTTGTAATATATTAGTTAAGGGATTTTGTAGAATTGGAATGGTTAAGTATGGAGAGTGGGTCATGGATAACTTAGCAAATGGCGGGGTTTGTAGAGATGTTATAGGGTTTAACATATTGATTGATGGCTATTGTAAAAGTGGAGAAATGAGTTATGCCCTCAAATTGATGGAGAGAATGAGGAGAGAGGGTGTTATTCCCGATGTTGTTAGCTATAATACTTTAATTAATGGGTTTTGCAAAAAGGGTGATTTTGTTAAGGCTAAGAGTTTGATTGATGAGGTTCTGGAGTATCAGAGGAAAACTGATGCCGTTAGTTCTAAAATTGAGGCTGTTGAGAATCAAAATGGGAGTGTGGATTTGGAACCAAGTCTCATTACACATACTATACTTATAAGTGCATACTGTAAGCGGCAAGCGCTTGAAGAAGCACTTGCTTTGTACAAGGAAATGGTTGTAAATGGTTTCTTGCCTGATGTAGTTGCTTATAGTTCTATTATAAGCGGTCTTTGCAAGTGTGGGAGGTTGGCTGAAGCAAAAATGCTTTTTAGGGAGATGGAGAAGATGGGTGTGGATCCAAATCATGTTTCTTATGCTACTCTTGTTGATTCTTTATTCAAAGCAGGGAGTGCCACTGAAGCTTTTGCTCTTCAAAGCCAAATGACAGTTCGTGGTATTGCCTTTGATGTGGTTGTGTACACCACTTTGATGGATGGGCTTTATAAGACTGGAAAGCCTGGTGAGGCAGAGGACATGTTCAGGATAATCTTGAAGCACAATTTAGCTCCAAATCATGTCACTTACTCAGCACTTATTGATGGCTGCTGCAAGTTGGCAGACATGACAACTGCAGAATCTATACTACAAGAAATGGAGGAGAAACATGTTGTTCCAAATGTCATTACATATTCCTCCATCATGAATGGTTATATTAGAAAAGGAATGCTTGATGAGGCAGCAAATGTTATGAGGAAGATGGTGAGTCAAAATATCATGCCAAATATTTTCATTTATACGACACTAATTGATGGCTATTTCAAAGCATGTAAACAACAAGTTGCTCTTGATCTCTATAATGAAATGAAACTGGTGGGAATGGAGGAAAATAATTTTATACTTGATATTTTTGTGAATAATTTGAAGAGAGATGGAAAAATGGAGGAAGCCAAGGGATTAGTTATAGATATGGTGTCCAAGGGTGTGGTGCCTGACCGTGTTAACTACACATCTTTAATGGATGGCTTCTTCAAAATCGGAAAGGAGTCAGCTGCTCTGACCATAGCCCAAGAAATGACAGAAAAAAATATTCCATTTGATGCCACTGCATATAATGTCTTAATTAATGGTCTGCTGAAACATGGCAAATATGAAGCACAATCTGTTTATTCTGGAATGAAAGAAATGGGTTTAACTCCAGACCTTGCTACATACAACACCATGATTAAGGCCAGCTGCAAACAGGGGAACTTGGAAGATGCTTTCAAACTTTTGAATGAGATGATGAGTAATGGGATAATGCCAAATTCGATCACTTGCAACATTCTCGTTGGAGGACTTTGTGGAGTTGGTGAGATTGAAAATGCTTTGGATGTTTTGAATAAAATGTTGGCTTGGGGGTTTTGCCCAACCTCAACCAATATTAAGATTCTGCTTAATGCATCTTCAAAGAGTAGAAGGGGTGATGTAATTCTCCAAATGCATGAGCGACTTGTAGTCATGGGAGTTAAATTGAATCTAGTATATTATAATACTCTCATCTCAGTCTTATGTAGGCTAGGGATGACCAGAAAAGCTACTTTGGTATTAGAAGATATGAAAGAGAGAGGAATAATGGTGGATACTATCACCTACAATGCCCTCATACATGGATATGGTGTTAGTAGTCATGTAAACAGGGCTTTAGCTACATATTCTCATATGATCAATGAAGGAGTTTCCCCAAATACTACAACGTATAATCTCCTAATAGGCATTCTTTTGGCTGCTGGCTCGATGAAAGAGGTAGATGATTTATTAGGTGAAATGAAGAAAAGAGGCTTGAAACTGAATGCTTCTACATACGATACTTTGATTTCTAGCCATGCTAAGATTGGAAACAAGAAGGAATCTATACAAATTTATTGTGAAATGATTACCAAAAGCTTTGTTCCCAAAACTAGCACCTATAATGTGCTTATCAGTGATTTTGCCAAGGTGGGAAAGATGCGCCAGGCTAGAGAGCTGATGAATGAGATGCAAGTGAGAGGGAGACAACCTAACTCTTCAACTTATGACATACTAATCTGTGGCTGGTGTGAACTATCTAATCAGCCTGAGCTGGACAGAGCATCAATACTGTCATGCCGAGCAGAGGCAAAAAAATTATTTGCAGAGATGAATGAGAAAGGGTTTGTCCCCTGTGAAAGTACTCTTTCTTGTTTTAGTTCTACCTTTGCTAGACCAGGAAAGAAGGTTGATGCGCAGAGGTTGTTGAGAGGATTGTACAAGACAAAGAACATTTAGATAGACGCATAAAAACAGAATTATGTGAAGCCTTGCTACCAGCTGGCACTTCAAACATATATTTTACGCATAACTGATGGCTCTTAAGTGCTATGCTTACGGTATGCATCCTTACTGCATTCATATTTATGGTGATTGCAGTAATTTATAATATTTGCTATTCACTTTGGCAATTATTACTGAACTTCTTGTGAGCATTTGATTTATCTGTGGAAACAGAAAAAGAAAATTCAAACTCTGGTTTTCATCTTCCTTTTTGTCCCCTTTCGTGACTTGTTTAAACTCTTTGTTTATCCTTTCTTTTTGGCCTTTTTCATGACTTATTTTAATTATGGGCAAGGGACATACTTGCTCTATCTTGTTTAAGTCTTGACTAATCAATTTTTTTTAACTCGTTCTACAAACAGGGCTAGCATGAGCCTCATATTTTTGCCTTTCTTCTTCTGCTATAACTGATGTGATTTTGAAATATTTGTATTTGCTTTTAACTTTATGTAATATGATTCTGTTATCCTTCTGGGGAGATTCTTTCTTTTCCTTTCTTTGTGTGCGTTATATTCTGCATTGAAAGTAATATTAGGTTGCTAATGAATTTCTACTTGCATTTGCCTCTGTGAACTTAGGCTGTAGGAATAATCCATTACAAACAAAAGATCTATGTGAAAGAACATATGCCAATGCTGTTATTTAATGGTTTTCATGGAGATTTCAATTAAATTCTTCTCAAACATTTTTAAGCTTCTACTGGCTTTGTAATTTTAATGATATTATTCTTTATAATAATTTGCAGATCTACACCATTCCTCTCTCTGCATCAATCTCTTATATTCATGGCATCTCCTGTTTGAGTGTCAGGGAATGTGGTGCTGGAAAATGAGTTGCTCTGCTGGTAAAAGTAGCTTATCTAATGGGGGACTTGAGCTATTGCCATAGCTGACCGTGGAATGATTGCAGTGTTTGAGAAGTATGGTCATAAATATGCTCTACTTTCTAGCCTGTATCTTTGAGTAGTTCATCTTCTGCTGTCAGCTCTCTCAGTTGCAAGATTTATTATAAGGCTGTAATTTCACTGGCTCAGGTATCATCTTCTTGGTTTGGGCATCTTTAGTTCTCACAGAAGTCTCCAAGAATGTGCGGGTTTCACTAGGGCAGGCTTTATCTTTCCCATCAAGGATCCAGCTTAAAACAGGTCAGAGATGATAGTCTTTTCATTGGTCAAATTCTTTGCCAGTGTTTTGGTTAAAAGTGCCTGCATGCATCTAGAACATGTATTTATTTCCACTAATCGCACATATACAAGAGAAGTCATACGTTGTTACGGTAAATTCATACTGATACAGATTCTTTGAGGATGAATGAAATAAACAACTATTAGTCATGCACTGTCATTAAAATCGATTACTCTTTACAGGACTTTTTTGAGCTTTGAAAGGCTGGCCATGGGCAGCATCTGCCTTTATCTAAGGATTTACATTCTCAATATAACTGACACTACTATAAACACTTTCTGCTGGCCTTTCTCAAGGGTTTTGCTTACTTGCTGGGCTGGCTGGCTGGCTGGCTGGCTCGTGCACTCAACGAAGAATTCCTTCACCTTAGCTTTGTAAGCTAATCATATCACTGTTGTCATCCATCCCATTAACGTTTCTCTCTCTGCTACATATAGACTCAAATTTATTTATCAATGGCTGCGTATTCTAACCTTGAGCTTCGAACCCCGGGTTTGCTATTAGAAACAAAGCAACTCAACTCAAACCGATTTTACAACAATGGTATTTCCACCTCAACGCTGCATCAATTGAATTCTGTACCATTCTATGTGATATCTCCAGGCAGGTTAATAAGGCCAGGAAAACAAAACTGGCTGGCAAAGGACACCCAAAATTTTAAGGATATATTTGAACTGCATCAATGCGTTTTGTACTTCTCAGTGTCTTTTATTTTAAATAATAAAGTATGGTTCATACCTCCTTGTGTAATTCCTTTAGTGTGCAATATCATCTACTGTAACGAAAAGAAAACTTTTAATAGTAGTACCATGATAGCCTATTTGGGATATTAAAATCTCGCTAATTTCATGTCAAGACGCCAGGATTAGAAAGTAGTCCCAATTTGAGTTCTTTAAACTCTATGGACAAATTCGTTGTGTCCAACAAAATACTTGCACAAAATCTTGTTTGCAACATCACTTGATTATATAAATCCTTGAGAAGGCCATTTAAAATCCCAAGTAAATCCACGCACTTTCATAGCACGCGCGCACACACACATCATTGATGCCCAATCCACAGCAAAGCAGGAAAAAGAACAAAAAGCATAACTAACATGGAACTTAAATACAACTTATATCAGAAAGAAAAAAGTTCACAAAATATTTTTCAAACGAGGAAAAACAACAAAAAGCAAAACTAACATGGAACTTAAATACAACTTATATCAGAAAGAAAAAAGTTCAAAAAATATTTTTCAAACGAGTAAAAACTGGAATTGGACAAATTTTACTACAAGGAGTTATTTCACCAGTAGATGTCCATATAACTTTCAACGCGGCTCCACAAAAAGGGCGTTGAGCTATATAGTCCATCCTCACATTATTACTTTAATGATTACGACATAATTATTCTAATTTTCTCGGCACCGAAAATCAATTTTAATTACCTTATAGCAAGTTATCTAACTGAAAGTTTCATAGTTGGCGAATGAGGTATTGATCTCTGTCAGAAATTCGTATCTTGGCAAGGATGATTTCTTTATTTCATGCTTAAAGATCAGACAACCAGATTGCATGCATATAACTTTAAGTTCACGGCAACATCATACTGATTTTCAAGTTATTCCCCGAAAACCAAGTCTTTCAAAGATCTAAGAGGTGAGCTGTATCCATATACTACAGTGTCTCTCCACAAAGCCAATCCTGTTACACACAGAAACAATTCATTATCTCCTTTATGTTTACATTTTCATCAGCCAAGGATAGGAGTTGATATTTGTGTTTCAGAGCTTATTTATCAGAGCATGTTATTTCCTAGAAGATACTGCACTACAGCAGGAAAAAGGGCGAACCTATCCAGGAAACCAAACCAGCTGTTGCTGCCAAAAAGAATTCCCGGCTGATAACATTGAAACTGGGATCACAATAAAAAGTTTTAGATTAGAATACAGAAGACTAATGGAAACTCAGAATTTTAAAATGAAGATTCAAAAGTTGAAAGTTTCTTACAAGTACAGGCAAACGATATTTCCATAACCATAAAATACAGCTGCCCAAGTAGCACCAGTGAACCTGCAATCATAGTGAAATGTATAAGTTATTAATATTTAGACATTTGTAATTTAGTTCATCGATCATAAAGAAGGCCAGGAATTGTAGGATTTCAGTTTGAAGTTAGGAAGTGATTATGAGGGCTAATTGAAACGCATTCGAGGTTTAGAAAAAAATTGCAGAAACTGCATAATCAAACCATATCACTGATTATCTTATATAACACTAAGAGAAAAAGGGTGGTCCTTGGGGAAACACCATTACCACATCAGATCACGGATAAAGAGTGCACGTGGGATCATAAGTCCATTTCCAATCATTCCAAGTAGCATTGAGACTGCTGATAAGCCTCTGATGTTATCAGGGTTCAGGAAATTTGTCCACTACATAGATAGCAAAAACTTTGATCAGAGAGGCATATAAGATAACTATCCTGTATGAACTGTCAGATTTAGAACTATAGCACACACAAAGATTACCATTTGTGAAACTGGCATCCACATGAAGAGAAGTGTTGCTGTCCATCCAGAAATTGCTCCAACGAACTTGACACCTTTCTTCGAAAGTTTTCCAATTCTTGCCTGCAAATCTTAGCAGTATCAAGTTTAAAAGGTTGCAGAATCCAACTGCTTATATCCAACAACTATAAGAAATAATGACCCAACAAAACTTGGTTCAAACAAACTCAATTTTCTAAGTATCTCAAGGTTTTTTATGACAATAAAATAAGCTTTCCATGTGATTCTTGTCAGCTTGAAGCTAAGCTTTTCATGAGAGATAATCCCTTTTCCTTAGATTTAAAGCTAAAATCACTACTCTCTACATCAAAGGGTTCCTCGTACAAGTATCACCATCAAGAAAATCTAATGATCAATGGCTTTATTTTTTTCTTATACCTTTTCGGTGTTACATCTGCATTACTGTAATCAGCAGCAGAATCATATCCATAAGTAACGTAAATCTTACCATAACAACACCTGCCACACCTGCAGCAAAAGCTATAGTCCCAGGCAAGATACTATTTGGTAAATGAGGTACAAATGTAGACCATATAACCTACAGTCAAATAAAACTAGATCAGCATCTTCAATTCCAGACAGCAAGAAAATAATCCTTAACACTAGATATTTTTAAATGAATATGTCTACAAGTGCAGTTGGGAGAGAGAGAGAGAGAGAGAGAGAGAGAGATTACTTGGGGGAGAGCTGTTAACCCACCAACAGTTATAAAATCTTCCCAGAATTGCCAAATTCCAGCATTTAGCATGTTAAAGTAATATAGGCAGTTTAAAACAAGCCCAGTTGCCACAACTACTGAAGTGACAACATAGTGAGGCAGAGGCATTGCTTCCCCCATTGCAAGCTGTGAAATGACAACATATATTGAAATAACACCCAAGGTTTGAACTAATATTGCTTCTTTCTCCCTCTTCTTTGCAAAATAAGAGAGGAGTGAAAGGTTCCCAAGCAAACCAGTAAGCATGCCCTGTATTCACAACATCCTCATAGATATCAATAATCAAAAGTTTCTATTCAGTCAATGACAACACATATATCTGAAATTTAAAATTGTATATTTCTACAACACAGAACCTAAGATCATTGAAATATTTGTTCATTATAGTGTCACAGTGTTCTCTAAATGCTTAAGCTATTAGCGTTGTAGCAATAAAATTCAGCAACCTCCACTAAAGTGTAGCAAACTATTCCTTGTGATAAAATAAAAGTTTTCGATTCACTAAAGCAGGATAAGAAGCAAAAACATAAACAAAATGGTTAAACCTGTAAAACTTGACATGTTCAATTTTACATTTTTACCCAAGTTCTTTAAGCAGCAAAAGAAATGCTAGCAGGAAAAGAAGGGGATGCCCCCAACAAAAGCAAGAACATGAAAAACAACAATATCAAAAGATTACAAAAATGCTTCAATTTCCTTACCAGCCATGGAACTGCTAAAAGGGCGGTTTTATTTCCTGCTAAAAGATTGCGTGCATTAAGGACAATCTGAGGTAGTTGCAGTAACATAAATGGAATATTTGCTGCTCCTGAGAATTTGGCAGTCAACGAATTCCATTCCTCAAATTCCTTATTGCTCCTAATATTCGCTGATCCCTTGCATAACATTTCCACCAAACATAAATCATAAGTAACATTAATCTGATTCGATATCAAGGTTATTCATAAAATTCAGCTCGATCATAAAGAACTAATCTACTAAAAGCACAAAATATTCAAATTTATTCACTATACCCAGAATTCTGACCAACAAGCCTCAGAATTGATGAATAGATGATAGATCAAATAATTCATTCACCAATGTAGGTTCATTGACAAGCTGCGGCCACTCAAAAGAGAAAGAAATGACTTCTAAAATATGGAAAAAAAAAATTCAAACTAAAAAGAAATCACACTTTGAAAACTTAGTTATGTTAATTTACATTTACAGACTTAATATTACCTTCTGACTTCTATATATTGCAATTCCTCAGCAGCCAAACAGACTAACCAACATGAGAATGAAATGTCATCCAATACACCAGCTGCTACTCACTACAGCTATTGCTAAAATAAGCAGATATGCCCAGAATATTATTTAAATTTATTTTCCTTTCCTTCATCAAATTTTCTCCGCAAACAAACAGATGCTTTTTCAGAACCCAGAAACCAAAATTCGATCTTTCTTACAATCAATAAACAAAAGGAAACAATATTGTTCTACCTTGTGCAGAGGATGAGGCACGTCCGAGTCAACGGCAGGAACAGGACTGATTCGGCGTTGAAGAGAAGCAAGCGTGTAATGACTAATGAACAACACATTGTTAAGATTCCTAACAGGTTTGCACAGAGGCAAGGACTTAAGTGGAAACGACTGAGACGTGGAAGGGCAATCTGGGTACGGAGAAAACCGCTCATTAGAAGCTTTACAAGCTGACAAATGAACCGCTAAAGCCTTGCTAGCCGCCATTGAATCCACAGGAGGTTTCCCGTTTGTGAGCGCATGTGAAGAAGAAGGAAAGGAGTGAAGGAGACAGCAGAAGTAGAAAAGTTCTTCAGTGCAGATTGGGCATAGTGTCAGCGTGCGGATCTACAGGGGACACGTGGCGGGAAGTTTAGACATTCGCGGCTTTGGTACGCGAGATATCTTGGGATGGGAGGCGACTGAGTATACTATAGGCGATATTTATTATTTATTTAAACGTAACATTGAATTGAAGCTGCGGTTGATCGGATCTTGTCTCGCGGTGTTTTGGTTTTATATTTATAGCGCGATTCGGCGTATTTATCGTGTAAGATTTGATTTGATATGATATGATATGATATGATATTTTGGTTGTATAGATACGATACAAATACAATACAATACAAGTGTGTGTATGATACCTATAATTAATTATTTCAAATTATTATTTTCGAGTTTTTGAGCAATATTTTATATTGAGTCCACTTTATTATGTTAATTCAATAAATTTTACAATTTTAAAATTTTTTGGCTTTTATTTTTAAATTTTTTTTTTATCACTCTTTAAATTTTTTCGCTGGAGCATTGTTATAGGATAGGTCGTTGTCATGCTTCAATCATTAGTTCATGGTGATTAAGTACTAGTATTTGTAATTGGAGGAGAATAACCCCATACGTACAAAATCCTATTGCCCCACCGTTACTGTTACAGTTCAAATTAATCTAATGATTTCATACATTGGCATATTAGGAGCTGCTTTGACTTTGTAGTACTTCTATTTGATTTCGAGAATATGATAAATAAAAATATTTAAAAAATTAATTTTTAAAAAATTAATTTTTTACTTATGTATGATTTTAAAACTATAATATCTTACTATAAAATTAAGTTCAAAAATCATTTTATCTACCACTTCTTTTAAAAACAAAACAAACGTGGCATTGTACAAAAAAGAATTATAAACTCAAGAAAAGAAAATTTTCCAGTTTCCTCTCTCAGTTTAATCGAATTGCCTGGTCTGGCTCTTATTTTTAAAAAATACCCCCTTACATCCTTTTGTTAATTGAGAGAGCGATAAAATGCTAGTTTTATAGATAAATCACCATTATAGCCCCCAAACTAATAACGAGGCAACAGATTGAGACCACGATCTAGGGACCTACATTGCAAACGTGGGGCCCATTTGACATTAAGATTTTGGAGTTTGGTAGAAAAATTTAAATAATTTTGAAAATATAAAAAAATTTGTGTCTAACTTGCGATTATTTATATTTCGATTTTGACATGAAATAAAATATTAATTTGATAATTAAATTAGAATTATTCTATTTGATGTAAAATGAAATTTTAATTATAATTTAGTTTCATAATTTTTGTACTTTTTGGTTTATAACTAAATAACTAAATAATAACAATTGAACAACTTTTAAATTGAATAAAATTTAATTAATATATTTTAATTAAGAAGTATTTAAATTAAATAAAACGACAGTAAAAATTAGAAATTAGAAACTAATCAAAATTTGACCATTTTTGGCTTGCAATCATAATAAAAATGCTCTATATAAAGCACACTTCCCTCTCACATAACAGTTCCTCCAATTAATCTTACAACTCAACAAAAAAATATTCTCTCCTTTGTCACCACTCACCGTTACTCAAAATTCTCTCCTCTCATCACCCTTCACCTTCACCCAACATTCTCTCCCTCATCACCACTATCATTATCTACCCCCATCACAACTAAGGAACTTCCTTAATAAACAAACCAACTAAATATAAGATATCATCAGCTTCTTTCAGTTATGTCTTTAAGATCAAATGATGATATGCAAATAAATGGTGAAATGATCAAGTTGAGAAATAGATTATGTGGTTGTGGTAAAAAACCTGGGGGTAAGGATGTCCCAAAGTAAAAAAAAAATCCTAATAAATTGTATTTTTTTATTTGTAGGAGCCATCATATGGGTATTTCAAGTTTTGGAAGCCAACAAAAGAAAATTTTAACAATTATGAATGCACTATGAAGACAAACTGTAGTAGTACAAGAAACATTTTAAATAATGATTATTATAGTGGGGTAACAAGCATTCACTCAGTGTTAATCATTAGTGACAGCAAGCCATAAGCAACATTAAAAAGAAGCTGAACAAAATTATAATAGTGTTGTTAATAATGTTGTTACTGCAATGTATTTATGTATTTAAAGATTAAGACACAAAGATACAGAAGATAATAACATGTCAAAGTAGCAAAGGATTTAACTTTGATGCAAAAGTTGTGTGCATTAAATTTGACAAAGTAACATGTAATAGAATAGAGTAAATTAGCAAATACATGTTTGTAATAAAAAATAAAATAACCACCCAAAATGTGCATACATTGTCTTCAACTATAGTCACCTATAACCAAAATAACCTTGTTGAACATAACTCCCACGCATAGATTATAGCCACCAAGTTTTATAGGAGGTTGCCAAAAAAAAAAAAAAGGTTGTCTATGTATTGATGTGTATTGCAAACTGTAACTATGTAAACGAAAACAATTTTCATGCATAGCTATCCCCATCAACCAACATTGCATAATAATCCAAACACATTTATAAAGAATATTTTCAATTTCACATGAGCTGTACAAAGTATGTATAAGCGTCTAAAGATTACCTTCCAAGAACATGTTAAGTGTTGTTGCCTTTAGCAACATCACCATCATTATTAGTCCATCTCTGTCTTTTGGAAACATTATGACCCAAAACATTTGCATGTTCCCATTTTCCCTTGTCCTTATACAGGTGAAGATAATTTAAAATTAAAATTAAAAATATCATAATAGTATTGTGGCTAATTAAGGGATCAAATCCAAAAGCAAATGCTGCACTTATACTTACTGTAAGGCTTGAAGCAAATCCTCTACTTATACCTACTATAAAGCTTGAAACAGATTCCTCACTTACACCTATTGTTGGGTCTGATGCAAATGATGAAGATGCTCTATTTGTGAAGGATTTTTCTGATGCTCGCAAAGTACATTGAGTAAAGAAAAATATATAAGTTTTAGCATAAAGTAAAACATAGTAATTTAAATATCAAACAAAGCAAATAAACTTCATTTACCTCTTTTGTAGGACAACCCCTCTTATTGTGGCCTAGTTACTCGCAATGGCCACATCTTAAACTATATCTCATTACTTCCGATGGTTGTTCTTATTATTCTATCTTTTTATAGATCTTTGGCCTCCAACTTAGGCTCCTCTTAGAGAGGATTTCAACTGAATCATGTTAGACTTAAGCCAATTTGCATGATCTACTAATGGCTATAATGCATATGAGGAAGTGGACAAGTATGTCTGGTTTATAAGAAAGCTATCTATGTAGTTAGTAGCATTAGTAGTACACTGCCTAATGCAAGCAAAAGCATACTTGCATAGGATTTTGCTGAGCTGGCACCCTTCAAACTCACAATAATTTTGCCCATGGTCTACCACATAATGCTTATCCTTTTCTATAACCTTATCAGCACCTCAAATTTTAAATGGTTTGCTTTAATAACAATCAGCTTTCGAGCAGCCTTTGCAATCTTCCCTATCTTTAACTGCACTTTTGGTGGTAGATCCTATGCATCTACTTTTTCCCTATCTATCAACCACTTTTATGCCAGTTCATCATCAGCCTTGATTGCATTCATTATAATGTTGAAGTCTAGCTAATTAGTTCCTCTTGCTGCTTTCCAGAATTTTTGTCTAAGCTCTTCACCGGAAAATTGTTTTCAAAAAATCGGCATATACATGCCTAGCACAATCTATAATTTTAGCTCCTTTAAAATGTTGAGCACAGGTAACAATTAAGCCTTTATGTCTGTCGGACATTATCCCAAGGCCATTCCATCTAAAAAATCCCTATGTTCCTTTAACAATGTAAAAAATCAAGATAAACTATTTTTATTTTTTGCCTCACACACTACCACTGCCAATAGAAATATCTCGTTGTTCACATCCATAAAAATAGCTGACAATAATATTCCTCTGAATTTGGTCTTCAAATAATAATCGTCTACCCCAATAAATCTTCTATACCCTTCCATGAACCCTCTCTGCAATGCATGATAATTGATGAAGAAACGTTTGAAATAAGCTTTACCAACTACATACTATTGTATTTTGACGTTACACCCTTATTTTGTCCAACAAAACATTTGTATAATCATTCAATAGCTTCTAAGACTACATATAGTCCTCTTTTGTAATATATAAGGCCAGCTTTTTAGCTTTGCACAACCTTTTCCTAGTTGTGGCTGTACCAAACCTCATCCTTAGCAAATTTGCAATAGTTGATATGTTGATGTCAAGTTTGTTTTGATATTGTTAAATAATTTATCGATGACCCACTTGCTAGTAACCTCAAGGTTTTTTACCACCCTCAAACATATATGCACACCTTTTATACTTTGTATCATAAATGATGAATCATTCACCAAATTTGACTCATGAATCCTTCAATTGCATGTATTGCTCACTTCACATATTGCTATCTTATCCTTATCATTTTTTTTCTTATCCATATAAAAACATGCTTGCATAGTAAAATCTTTCAGCAACCTCTAAATGCATCCATTATCTTGAATGTTTGCCTTCCTTCTAAGTTAATATTCCTTTCTCCAAGCCGTATGAATAATCTCTTTCTAATGTCTCTGGCCATATTCACTACAGATGAACTGCATTATTGTCACTGTCTGATAACACAACATCTTCATCATTACTCTTAGCACCTGACATGCCATCTTCATCATCAATTAAATCAACATCAAGGATATAGTTAACATCTTCTTCACCCTCAGACTCAATAATGTCACCTATGTCTTCATCTATCCAATTGATAGAGTCTACACTATTCACATCATTAGTTCATCATAATTTGAGGCTTTTATTATAGTATTTGGAATTAAATATAATGGAATGATGAGAGTTTACAATACCTTGTTATTTTGCTTCTGCTTGTGCATGTTGCCTTATTCATATGATGCAAATAACTTGTCTATAGTATCATACACATCTTCATTCACGTCAGAATCCTTTTCTTCCAATGCCTCTTAAATGTATGCCATTGACTATTGAAGTTTTATTGTATCTGTTGCTGCACTAGGTATTGCTTGTTATTTTGCTTTTGCCTATGCATGTTGCCCTGTTCATATGATGAAAATAACTTGTCTATAGTATCACGCACGTTAAACTCAAAATCTCCTTCTTCCAATGTTGCTTGAATGTATGCCATCGACTGTTAAAAGCTTACTATATTTGTTGCTGCACTAGATATTGCTTATTTTTATGTAGGGCTTATTGGTGGATGTTGAGTATGCATATCTATTACTTGTGAAACATGTTCTTCATATAGAGGGAGCCTAGTTGGTTAAGAGCTACTATATTGCACCGATCTAATGGGTAATAGTTTTATTTCAATCCTTAATTTGTCAAATCCTTTTCCTTTCACCATGTTTACAATTTCAATAAATTCACAATCTGTCTTCAACTCTCTCTTTTCATTAAACCATTAAAGGGTGGCTATTGGCATGAAGTTTTTATCATTAAATTTGTGTCATTTGTGCACTATATCTATTACATCCTTGATAATGGCTAGCAAACTGCATTGATCTAATTTTGCAAACCAATAATTTAATTCCTCGCCACTATATTGCATTGTTAAGTATATCAAATCATCCATGTTGACCTTGTTCACAAGAAAAATGGAACATTAATAAGCATGCAAAATGGACAAGGCTAATTGCCCACTGCATGAATAGTTATTTCATGCAAAACCATTTTTTGCATGGCAATATGGGCCAACTAGTCTTGATACTTATTTAAGCATGCAAATAGGACAAACATGAACCATCTTCTCAGTACAGAATCGAAGCATTGATAGAGACCAAGCCATAATCACTTAGGATAAACATGAATAATGCCAAAACAGCCAATACAATTCATCTCGCATTAATACCCTTCATTAATGGGGTTACCATATTGTACAAACATTCTTTGTATGTTTTCATGCAACTTGTATTAATACCCATTTGTTACCATTACTCACTAAATAAACATGCAAAATGGAATGAATATCACTCATATTCTAATCATAAAACTTAACAATGTCATATTCATTCAAATACCAAGTAAAAGCCAAACCCACGATACAGAACCAAATAAATAGCCATAAAGGGTTATATTTCAAACAAATTCATTTGAGGCAAACAATAAATATTTTATACCCATAAAGAAAAAAAACCCAAAATCCACACAACCTATACCCACAAAACAAAACGAAATGTAGATGGATTGTAAAACAAAAAAATAGGACTAATCAAAAGACATATTACAAAAGAATAATAACAAAAACAAAAACAAACTATATGAATTTTGTTTCTAAAAAACTTACATTGTTTATGCTTTCTGGATTTTCCATTTTGGCCATAATGTTTTCCCACACTACTCTCTATGGTGCACCAATTAAGGTTTCGAATGTAGAATATGCAAAGGATTGATTTTGTGCAAAATAAAGGTTCGTGTTTGCTGATTTCTTTGCCTTCAACTCTTGTTTCATCGCTCTCACTTAGGTGCCAAAGTCATGACCAATATACAAATAATCGAGTAACTAAGGCAAACCTTAGACCTAATTTTCTAATTTTTTTAAACTTTGGGATTTATTTGGATTATATTTGACCAAAAAAAACCCATATGTCAGCCCTTTTTTAGTTTTTAAATTTTTCTTAAGACATTTACCATTTTACCCATAAAACTAGTGTTTTAGTATTATCTCAATTAACAGAAGGATATAATTAGATATTTTTTAAAACTTAATAGGGCAACAAAAAATTTGATTAAACCTGAAGGGCTAAATAGGCAATTTCACTTAAAAAATTTTAGTAAAATATTTCAACATAGCTTTTCCTTTTTTTTTTTGTTTTACCAAACTAACCATGTTCCAATAATTTGTACTCAATTAGCCATACCAATTTATATCCCAAAACACTAATTTTTTCCTTTCTCTTATTTTACATTATAAAACCCCAATTTCTAAATTGGAATGTCTTAAAATCTCAAATCTATAAAACCTTAATAATTTAGAAAAAGGCAACTTTCTTGATAGTGAGAGACCTATTTGGTAGTGGAACTGATCAATGGGAATTTTACGGTCAAAGGTGGCGAGCATTGATGACAAGATCAATTTGCAAATTTTCATTAAGATTTCATCCTTGTTTTGCTATTTTCGAAAATGTTGAGATCTTAGTTAAAATATTGATTTGACATGAATGTAACACTTATTTGGGATGAAATTGCTAATGAAATTAAGTACTATAAAAATGCATGTTTTAGGATGAATTTAGTGATAATTTCATTGAGTAAAGATATTGTTGTGCATGAGTTGAAGATGACTTGGCTAGATTATTTTTGTAATTGTTTGTCAAAATTAAACTCAAGCTCAAAATTATTTTCGGTGCGATGGCTTATACTTGAAATAATTTCATCAATTCTCCAATTTTGTAAAGAATTTGATCAAAGAGTTTTCATTCTAAAATCATACAGGAAATATAAGGATCAACTATCAAAAATGCTCCATGGATTACCTTAGTAGCTATAATGTTGTAGTTGTTTCCTTTTTTTTTTCTTTTTAGAGGGGAGCATGGATGCAATTGATTGTTAGCATGCTACTTTATCTAATAATGGTAGTTTGGGGAACATACATGTCCATAGTAGGAATATGTTTGTGATTCTATACAAATTTAGATTATGGGATAATAGATAATGTCATAGTTATAAGGTCATATTTTCTGACATCAACTTTAATAAATAAAACTTGAGTTGTACCATTCTATACATTTTTTAGTTTTCTCATATAGTTTAAAATCATGTGGTTAACATAAAGAGGATTACATAAAGAAGGAAAACATAAATGTATCAATCTAATTGTTAGGGTCAGTAAAGAACATGACATTAAGGACACAAGGGCTAGGACAGGGAAGCAAAGTCTGACAATAAAAGATGACATCAGGGACATAAGGTCCAGCACAAGGAAATGGAGTCCAATTGTTGTTGTCCACATTAGGGACATAGGGTCACGGACAGGGAAGCAGAGTTCAACGACTAGACATATAGGCCAAGGCGGGGAAGCGAAGTCCAATTGATGAGTGAGTATTTTACTCACGAATTAATTACTTTTGAGCTTATATATTTGTGAAAAAGAACCTTCAGCTCAAGAGTTACTTGATGAATTTGTCAATTTGTATGTAAGGAAGCAAGAAAAGTAGAACTAAGGAGAATTTGGCATAAATTGATGTTAAATATAGGTTACTAAAACGATCATAACTTCGCCTACACAACTTGGAATCGCAATTAATTTGTTGCATTGAAAACTAAACATTTAGGTTTTCTAGTGATATATCATGAGCAGCAAGTATGGCGTCCACACCATTAAGGTGTGCAATCACACAACCTCAAGGCCATTACACCATTTGGGACAATAATGGTGGCGCAGTTATGTCATATATATAGTGTGCCTATGCCTTTTTATGAGTTGAACGATGTCCCAAGGTCATTTTCAACCCTCAGATCAATTTTAAATAGCTAGATTTGGCTAAATTTGAGGGTTTTGTACTTTTTTACTTAGGTAGCCATTTTCAAATATAAAAGGGGAGAAAGACACAATACCAAGGAAGAGAGAAAGAAACTATCTTTGTAAAGAGAAAAATACTTGAAGATCAATAATTTCTTGAAGATTGTTAGATGATTCTTGAAGAATTAGAGTCTTGAAGCGTCTTTCAAACCTAGTTTTTTCTCTTGCTTCATTTTATCTTTTGAAATTTATAATTTGTAATATTGTTTAAGACTATATTTGTATTTATGAATTTTTTGATAATAATTGTTATGAATTATTTTATGTCAGGCTAATTTTATTATTCTAAGGGCCTAATATAGCTTATTTAAACTATGTTTTGACTATATAGTGTTTTGTTAATGTTAATATGATTCAATTCATTTGTGTTCCATTTTTCTTAATGCCTCTAATTTGTTGTATGATAAATTAGTTGATTTTGAATTAATGATTTGATGTTTGAGAAAGATTGAGTGATTTATCGGTTTGAGAAAACACAATCTAGGTTATTGTGAGTCCAAGAGAAGACTAAGCTTAGATAATCACATTAAAACTTAGGACATTATGGGACTGGAGTTCAATTCTTTCGCAGTAAATATGGATGAACTTTAATGTATGTGTAATTAATCAAATTAGATAGGAATATTGGCTTGTGTAATTATCTCATTTAACACTCGGGAGGTGTAATGAGGTTATTTTTAAACCCATGATTAGTGACATGAATTGAAATACATTGACAATAACTAAATAGGAAAAAATGTAGAATAGTGAGTGAACTCAAGACCTTAAAACTATTATCACAAAGATTTTAATTTTTTCTAATTCAATTTGTTATTTGATTATCTTTTGTATTTTTGAATTTTTTTTCTTGAAATTAGTTTGCTATTTACAATAATGCTAATGTATGTGCATTTAATTACAAGCACACAGGTCGTAAAAGAGTGTCGAACCAACGAGAATTGCATTTTCGAATTAAAGTCAAGTGCTATGCCTATAAAAACTTAATTTTATTTAGGCAACCTAATTTCATGAAACAAATTTAGGTATAAAAATATAATCAAATAACAAACTAAATGAAATAAAATGGACATCTCTATGATAATGGTTCTAAGGTCTTAATTTCACTTACTTAACCCCATGTTTTTCCTAATTAGCAATTGTTAATGTGTTTTGATTCAATTCACTAATAATGGGTTATAAAATGATCTCATTCTTTTTCCTAAGTGTCGAATAAAGTCCTATATATAACTAGCCACACTGATATCCCTATCTGACTCGGTTAAATTATATGTTTGTTATGCCCTATTTGTAATTAACTATCAAAGACTTGATCATCTCCCAGTCTCAAAATATTCTAAGTGTTAATTTGATTGTCTAGATGTTGTTTAATTTGATTGTCTAGATGTTGTTCTTCTTTCAGTCTCATAACTACCTAAATTGTGTTACCTTAAACCGATAAACGACTTAATGTAACATGTTTCAAATAAACTATATCAAGTCACTAAAACATGAAATTTAGCCTAATATACAAGAATCCGTAACATAAAGCAAGAAGAAATTTATAAGTGCAAACATTAAACTAAAATAATAACAACAATATATATTTTAAGACAAAATAAAGCAAAGAAGAGGTAAAACTAGAGAAATCAATGCTTTAAATCTACAAATCTTCAAGTATTCACCCAAATTTCTTCAAAAAGTGATAATTTTTTACCTCTTTCTTTTAGAAATCTCTCACTCTTTATGTGTTTCTCTCTTTTTCTCACCACCCTTACTGCCTTACCCCTAATGTTTTGTTGCTTTTGTTTGCCCAAAAAGGCAAAGAGCATGGCGCGGCCCTATACCTTGATGGCATGGGCGAACCACAGTTACTACTCATGACATATTATTTTAAAGTTTTGGATGTTTAGTTGCCAACGCAACAAACAAAACACAATTTTGAGTTGTGTAGACAAAGTTATGGTTATTTTAATACACCATACCAACACGTTCATTTCTGTTACTTTAGCCCAAGATCAATATAGAGGCTTATAGATACACGCTTGTGCTCCGTTTTCATGTCTTTTCATTGAAACACCTCAATACCTACAAAATAAAAACAAAGATGGTTAAAAGAAAAATAAACACTCAAAACAAACTAAACAATTCTAAGTGGTCTACTTAATAAAAGATAAATCAAGCATAATCATGTAATAAAATGAAGATATCATTTGTCTAGATAAAATTAGGTTGCCATAGCCATAATAATTAGCTTTAATTTAAAGATTCAATTTTCGTGGGATAATACTTTTACTTATCATCTTATTACTTGTCTAGAGTCCTATGTACACATAGTAGCATTATCATGAACACCAACTGTTTAGGCTATTTGAGCCATTGGAAATGACCGCAATGAGGAACTTAGGCCACGAAAGGAAAGCGAAGGAGAAGAAAGCAAAGGTGACAAAAGAAAAGTGATAAGGAGTCAGGAGAGGAAAGAGAAAGCAAGGAAATCGAAGACAAAGAAAGAAGAATGAAATTATCCTAAGATAACCCTATTTTGGACCCAATTTATGTAAATAATCACTTTCCAATTTTTTACACCAACCTAACCAAACATTTATTTTTTGATCAGTTTTGCCTTCAATAGCCACCTTTTACGTTTGAGAAAATTTTCAATATTTTATCATCTCTTAACTCTTTTTCTTATATTTTCTCACTTATCTTTTACTCTCATCGATTTAATGTTGCAACAAAAGTCAACATTTGATCTCAAGTTTCAAATCTAAGTATATAAAGTATTGATTGGGTTATTATATGCACCAAATATATTTCGTTTAAATCAATCATACAAACACATTCATAATTTCAAATTTTGATGTAATGTATTTATTGAATATTAATTTATTTATTTATAATGTTAATGTGTTAACAATAATAAAATTTCCAATTTCTTTATTTATATTAATATTATTAATAAACTAGATGCTTTTGAGCACCCTTTTGGATGTGTCAAGCATAATAATTATTGTACGATCTTAACATTTCTAGAACAAAATTCTCAAACTTATCAAAAACTTGACATTTTCTTTGTGTAAAATTTACACAAAGATTTTGATCACAATTTGACTAATGCTAATCAAATTTGCCTCAAATTCTCCACATGTAACACATTTTCAGTTTTGGAAACCCTTCAACATTAAGCATTCCTCTTCTAGTCACTCATCCTTTTTCACCAACTCCAAATGTCATATAGCCATTTGATTTATTATGAATTTAAATGGTTAATTTTCCTTGTCAACGTTAAGGATCAAACCTTAATTTAATCTTGGATGGTTTATGTTAATTTAAGATTTCTAAGACTTAATTTTAGTAATATTTATTTATATTATGGTTAGTGATTAATATTACATGCTTGAATGATTTAGGATTTGCAACCTTGATTATTGCATGTTTAAATGATTTGGGAATAACAACCTTGATTTTGAATATGTAATGTATTGATGCAAACCTAAGGACCACATCAATTCAAAGGTTGAATTACAACCTCTATTATTCAAATTTGGAATACATTGATGCAAGACTTGAAGACCACACCAATCCTTTATTTTGAATGCTTATCATATAAATGATTTGTGATATAATGATAACCATATCAATTTCATTGTTGTTGTAAAGTCTTCTTATTTTTACAACACTTAATGTATTCTTGGCGTGTAACACTCGAATTTAGTACTCACGAAAGTATCACCAAACTAGGGTGCCATGAAAAATTTTCAAACTTCTAAGCCTTACCTCAAAAAATAAAGTTTTGATACCAAGCTTCTAACATTCCTATTTCTAATAAATTTTGGTAGAATTCTCTCTATAATATAGCATATGCCAAACATATAATTCTACAAGTTTTAAATTTTCATTCTAAACACTCCCAATAAAATTCAAACACTAACTGTTTCATTTCATTACTCAATAAAATATAACCAGTACTAAGGTTTCTAATATTCAAATAGTAAACATAAAAGATGCATCAAAACTATATAATAGAAACTCTTGCATCTATAGTTACACAAAGCTCCAACTATAACAAAGTCCTCATCCTGGTGTATCAAATGTCTCTTACTTATCCCGTTTGAAGCATTACCTAAAAATCTGAAAAGTAACGATAAGCTAACGCCTAGTAGCTATTTATATACAAAAACAATAAACAAATTTGCATACATAAAATACTTTCTAATTTCCAATAATAAGCTTAATAAAATATCAAAACAACATTTCAATTTCAATATTCATAAATCTAATAGAAACGCATTTATTCAATCATTAAAAATGCTTTCCATTAATTTATTTATTGTATACCTCTAAGGCATTATTCCCAAGAACCACCACTCCAAAAAATGACCATACGTACTTTAAAGGCATTATTTTTAGGAACCGTCGCCCCATTAAAAGCTATCTTTAGGGGCATTATTTCTAAGGACCGTTGCCCTAATAAAAACATACTTTAGGGGCATTATTCCTAGGGACTGTTGCCTTAAACACCTATGCGATATCACAACAACAACATCACCATCATATTTTCATTTACCAAATTATTTCACAACATTTTCATACAAATATTTCATTTATAAAAATACAATATGTGTTGACACAATTTTCTCACTGTATTTGTAAATATAATATTTATATGAAAATCGTTACTTAAATCCAATACAAAAAAAATTAATTGAATTAACATGTGCAATTTAGCAATTTCATAAACTTTCATAAAAAAAAAAATTAAATGTAATAAAACATTCTACTTTTCAATTTGAAAACTAAAATCTCCTAAATGCATATAAATACCTACCTGATTATCACATAATAATTTATCCTCCTCTACTACTTTTATTCTCCCTTCAAATCTCACCCTAATATCAATTTAACAATTTAACAAATAATGATCCAAACTAAATTATTTAAGAAAATATATTCTTAAACATATCCATATTTAACCATTTAAATTTCTACAACTAATTAATATAATATAATTTACTCAAATTTAAAATTAATATAACAACAACATAAATTCTAATTGGATTATCTTTTCCTTTTTTCCTCCTCCCTATTCTTTCCTCTCTATCATCTTCTTATTCTCCTCCTCCTCTTTTTCTTTATTTGTCTTTTTCTTCTCTTTCCTTTCTTCTTTTGTTCCACTGTCTCTTCTCATTTCCAAGAACTAATTCTGAATCTTAACAAATTAAATGTGAATAGTAATGAATAAATATATATAGAGAGCATCCATCATTGCCTTACTAGGAAAAATCTAAACTTTGTTTATTTTCCTCCCAATCCTTCCACCTAGCCATTTAATAACTAAAAGAGGCAAATTCATCATTTTTTTCCTTTCTTTTTCTTTTCACATAGCATATCTAAAAGCCAAACCAAAAGCTAAAATCCATCTTTCTTCTTTTTCTTATACTTATAATCAAATCTTTACACTTGGCAATACCTAATTCCACCACCAATAATCTTAAACTATTTGTAAAAGCTATTGTATTATTTTTTTTCACTTCACTGACTCAAGCAAAACGAGGGAAAACCATTTTAGACTCTGAACTTCACTTAAACCCTTAGCTTTATCCTTTTCACTTTTCACCTGTAGTAAAATCTTATTACCCAAAAATCTTTTTCTTGTAAAATATAAACATATTCATCTATTCAAAGATAGATATATTCATCTTATAAATTCTCATCTTTTATCTTCTAATATAATATAACAAAAACATATCCATATATACATTCCTATTAATATAAAAATTTAGGGTATGACATGGCATGTTCACAATAGCTCACACTAAGCATTGTTGCATGTTTTAGGATAAATAAGTTATATTTCATACTAAGATTAACTTGTAATTAATGGAAAATTGATGTGTGAAGTCTCTTCATTGCACATAAGAAGACCATCATCGTCTTAAGTTTTATAATTACGTAAATAATCCATGAAAATAAAATTAGTGGTGGATTCTTAAAGTCCTAACACCTTTATTATTAAGCCTTCTTGTGGAATTCATTTATTTTAGGAAAAGTTTTGAATATAACCATTTTTAAAATACAAATTCAAAAACAATCCATGATTGTATTAAATAGGCAGAGTTATGAAGGGGTTTTTTTTGGATAGAAACATAACATATAGACAATTTATGCAGAAGTTGTATGAGTTGCTTGCTATTAATCCTTCAAAATGTATTATGAGGCTGCAAATAATTTATTCAATATGTGTTCAACAACATGTTCAGGCGTAAATGGCCTTGCCTATTACAACTAAATGTAAGTTTCGATTCATGAATGCCAACAGTCATTATATGGCAAGTAAGAAGAATTATTGTATATTGTACATTGCTATTGATCGAGTAGGTAATGCAAAGCATACAAAGCCCCACGTGTTTGAGAATCCAACCACTAGTGGTTAAGATCCTACACACCCATTTATGTCTTCTAGTGGGAGCAATCAAATGAATGATGTGGTTCTTACAATGACAGCACAATACATCTGCAATTTAGGTACACAAGTCAATAATTTGCAGATCATTATTGACCACATAGTCAAAAACCACCAATGCCCCTACATAATCCAACTCGTCTGTTTGATAAGGCGACCAATATTGATGGAGATTATTTCCTTCCCCATAACACTAAAGCAAATGATAATGATTTCTACAGAATTCACATTGGTTACACTGACATTCCCTCCCCTAATGCGAAGATAGAAGAAATATCTCGGATGAAGAAACTAGGTCCAAAAATGGTCATGCAGCTTTTACTCATTGGACTAGCTTACCGGCAACTCCATCATCATCAAATGATGGTGGTCGATGCATGCCTAGAATCCAGTCGTCTATAACTATGCCAAGTGATGCATTCTCTAGTTATAGATCATGTGATGTGTGCTTTGGGAAAATATTTCATACCAAGCAACAACTCTAAGAAAAATTGGGCTTACTAGGATCGAAAAACCACTTCCAGTTCAAGGTTTTAAGATCAACCACAAAGAGGTTTGAGGCAAAATGTATTGTTGCAGAGTGTCAATGGCAGGTGTAGGTATTAAGAACAACAACGATATGTATTTTGAAGTTATTTGAATAAATTTAGTTCATACGTGTCAGCACGAGGAGTTATGGGATAAACATCAACAAGAACCATTCATTTCAATTGAGGATAAGTTTAAAGACACCAGCCAGATTTACACCTCTAGAAATATCAAAGATGACATACAGGGCAATTACGGGGTTTCCTAATCCTACATAAAGTCATGGCAAAGTAAGGAAGAGGCATTAAAGCTTGTCTTAGGGGATCTGGCTGAGTTGAATTTTTAAAGACTTCCACTTTCTGTCATATGTTGGAAGATAAAAATCCTGGGACAGTGATAGCAATTCAAATAGATAACGAAGATCATTTCTTGTACTTCTTTATAGCATTTGTACTAAGTATTTGTGGTTTTTACACTATCTTGATGGTACTTTCTTGAAGGACACTTATCGTGGTACATTGTTTGTGGCCAGAGCAAATGATGGGTATGTTCAAGTACAAGATGCGATCAAAGAAGATAGATAAGTCATTGTAGTGTACTTTAATACTGCTAAGACGACTCGTAGTAAGTTTAATAAATACATGGATAGTATAAGGAGGATGCATCTTGAGGCGACAAACTACCTAAAAAATGATATGGGGTTCAAAAGTAGGCACAGAGCATATTTTCCTTCTCAAAGATATGATATGATGAAAACCAATATTGCTGAGAGTATAAATTCCTTTTTGAGAAATGAATGGTCCCTCCCTTTTGTTGTACTGGTCAAGCCTATAAGATCAGTGATACAAAGATGGTTTTACAAGCATAGAGAGCTAGCAACAGTGAGAGATGCATTTCTAACTAAGGTTGCATAGGCTAAAGTTGACAAAGCACTAGAGAAATTGTGTACCATGGCTGTGTATCCCATGTCTCACTTTAAGTTTGAAGTTAAAGAGCGAAAGACGGTTGAATTAGTCCAACTATAGCAGAGAAAATTTTACCTTTAATAGTTGTCGTGCGCTCATGCTCTCGCCTGTATGCAAACATATTCGCTATGCCCACAATTGAGTTTGCTTACATTACTACACCACTATTGCTCTATTGAACGCATATACTGAGTTTATTTATCCAGTTGGCAATAATGTTGATTGGTTGGTTCTAACAAGGTTTGGCAAATAAAGGTCAACCCTCCTAGGTAGTGTGCTCCTTTTAGTCAACTAATGAAACAACATATTCCATCCATTAGAGAGGATATATGTTAGCGTACATGTTCTCGATGCTATCAAATTGGGCATAATCGCGCTACGTGTAGATATCCAATTTCCTTGCATCTAAATTAGTAAAATCATGGTTATCAATAGTAATATGAAGTTTTAGTTTTAGTTTCTTAGTGACTGTTTTGCTAAGTGATTATTAGACTTTGAGTTTCTAAACAATTTTTTGTGTTCTTTTTCATTTTAATTAAATATCATTTGATTACATAACTTGTATTTATGAATGTTGAAGAAGTTCAAGGAACCAATAAACGTGGAATTAAAAATGTACCTATGAATGTCAAAAGTCCATGCAAGTAAGCAGCTGCAAAATAAGGGCTTTTGGAAAATGGAAAGTAGGTTAGTTTCAAGTGCAATATCGAAACTGTTGTAGTCGCTCGGAAGTCTATATGATGATGTGTCCTCTCATTCTAGAAAATGCAAAAGTGGTCAACTTTCGTGTTTTAACTCGATAGTTGAAAAATCACTTGAAAGCTTGTGCTGTGGGTGGGTTTAATGTGGATTTTAGAAAATGCGAAAGTTGAATACTTTCGCATTTTAACTTGAAAGTTAGGAAATCCCTCGAACGTATGTGTTGTGAGTGAGCTTAATGTGGGTTCTGAAAAAATGCAAAAGTTGACAACTTTCGCATTTTAACTCAAAAGTTGAGAAAAGTATGCACTTGAAAGTTAAGAGTTTACATTAATATGTGAAATTCTTCCCTTTAACATATATATCTGTGTGTGTATATATATATATATATATGTATGTATATATGTATGTATGTACATATATATAATTGGAGTTGAACCTTCACGTACAATTAAAATTTCCCTATGAACCATCATCTTAAATTAAATTCAATGGTTAATAACATTGACATTAGTAATATGATACATTAATTTATACTTATAATTGGCTAATGACTTGGAAATTTTTACTACTATATCCTTATTTGAATTGACATTAAATAATAGTAACATGTAAAATCATTCTATGTATCTTATTTCGTACGTGTAAGAATGATGAAGTAAATAAAAGAGCGATATAATCATATAATAATATAAACATATAATATAAGGTATAACACAAATATGCAACAAAATAATGGTATCATCTAATACCGCTAATCTATATTAACTCATCAGCTCTACAGAGATCCTACACCTAAAATAAGAGCCATCTTTTAGGCTGAAATCAAAGATCCTGCCTATAAATAAATAATATATAAACATGCATATAAAAGCCCCACAATCTCCTAACCTTAATAATGCGAGCAAAGCTGTACAACACGCATACAAGAGGAAGAACTTTCACGTGGGCTTGGAGGGACTCGATATTCACATGATCCGTTAAGTTTTTCAAGTGAGCCAAATTATAAGAGATGGGCTAATTACATGACAAATTTCAAGTAAATTGTAAGAAGAAGAATAAAATAGCTCCGTGTTACTAATTCCTATTGCCGCATAGATAATTTGGGCTTTTGAAGATTCATTGTTCTATATATAATTAGTTTCGTAATTTGTTTAAAATTGTTATTTTTATATTTCTTAATTGGATTAAGATTATAGTTTTTCTCTTTAATTTGAGATTTCTATTTCTACTTAAGTTAGGATTTCTATTCCTACTTAATTTTAGATTTCTATTCTTATTTTATTTAGGATTTATATTAGCCTATATGTATGAGACTAATATTATGTTGGATTTTAGAATATTATTATTTTAATAAATTTATTTTTTAGTTCTTTTAAGAACTTGTGAACTTATCAAGAATTATATTCTTTTGGCGTTTAACAATCAGACTTATCACCTTGATTTGTTGACAAGGTTTAATATCACGTTAGTTTTGAATTTTGTCATATCGTTGGCAAGGTTCAATATCACCTTTGGTATTAGGCTTTGTCAGTCGTTGACGAGGTTCACATCACTCAGCTCTTGATGTAGGACATCAACGACCAGCCGAGCAAAACGAATGGTATAGGAGGTTTTGACAATCTATGCAGATGCTTTAGAAGGCAAACAGACTATCATAGTAAATGAGCGAGTAGCTA
Source organism: Azadirachta indica (assembly GCA_022749755.1). Classification (NCBI taxonomy): domain Eukaryota; kingdom Viridiplantae; phylum Streptophyta; class Magnoliopsida; order Sapindales; family Meliaceae; genus Azadirachta; species Azadirachta indica. Next base: position 19,071,584 of record CM040453.1, on the reverse strand, counting down.
ACACAACAAACACATCGTAGTCGTAATCTCCGTGTTTAATGGGTGGAGGGGATTAAGATGTAAATAGTAATATGCCAGCAATGAAAATATACCTCACAATGAAAATATACCTCACATGCCACCAATGATCTTTGCAAACGAGAACTGAAGGTACACAACATCAACAATAACATTAAAGACAGCTAGCACAAGATATGGTACGAGGAAGACATCATCAATAAAATCATAGTACCAAATTAAAGATTATAAGGAACTTACGTATAAATATGCAGACGAAACTATCCACCGCTGGGACGTTAATTTTGCGCATGCCCGATGCCTATATGTTAGAAGATCCAAATACTCCTCTACGAGCTACCATGTTTGTTAAGGACAAGTTTCTATACTAAGATACAACAACAAAGGATAAACACAATTTATTGATTCTATTACCACTTACGCTGTCCTCTAGCCAGACTAATGACATGAAGACATTACTACTACAGTCCAGTGTCAATGTACAAAGAAGTATCATGATCTACACTCCAAGGATCGCCATCCACCGTAACAATCTATTGTAAATATTGTTGAGTATGAGTCGTCGAAGATCAATCTAATAACTTGGACTACATTGTGGCCACCCTTTCTTTGTCGACGGCCTATAGTTCTTAAATGGGTTGGTATACGGGCTTTACTGATGCTGCCTCTTCTTGTAAACCTGTCTGTACTAGGTTACCTCATTCAAAAGGGGCTACGAGATGATACTTACACTGCCCTAACCTAAGCAATGCCTTCATCTCGTAATAAAATACAAGATTATTAGTGTTCTGAAAAAATCTATAAAAAATGGACAAAGTTTCCCTCGTATTTTGTATAATTCCTACATAGTTATGACATACACACTTCCTAAAGCAACAATTCATCGGCCCAAAGACGCCCTAACCACACCACACCAACAATCCAATGTCCCGTCCACAAACCAATTCCAACAATTAATCACAATTAGAAATTATCATAAACACAAAAAGGGTTCACATAACCCAAACCACATCAACAAACCAAAATAGAACATTAGCCGATTTGATACGCATACGTACTTATGTGTTACGTACCTCGAATGACTACACAAACTAACAAACCTCAGCCATAAATGCACCTAAAACATCCACATGCTTATGAATGTGCTGATCAAGCGCGGTAAAATCAGCCTGTAAAGCACGTATATTGCCGTACATGTCAACATTACCTATAAGAATCCCCTGCATAGTGCTATGTAGGGTATGATGTTGGACTGAAGTGTCATGTCCTTGATCTGGCCCTAAGGGGACCTGATCCTTATCACTAGACCCTCCCCCCGCCCTCTGTGTTGGAACAAAGCTCTGCCTTCTTCATCTGATGCCCTTATCGAGGACATGTACCCTGTAAAACAATGTTCGCACCAATCTAATTTAAAAAATTTCGTAGAGGATCATAAGTCATTATCTAATAATATACCTTCTTTGATAACAGCCCCTTCCATGATGCCGTTAATAATCCTACATTTGAGCCAATTGTAGGTCTAAAAAATGTCCCAAACATGTGTTCCTGAACAACCTCAACTGTCGGGAGGTCAACTTCGTACAAATATCATCGATGACATATAACTTAGATAATGTAGTCACCACCTCCGAGAAATACTCCTCTTCCCTTGTTCGTTGCATCGTCAAGACCGTAACATCCATATTATCCCTTTTTCACAAGAAAAAATTAGTCAGTTGTTACAAATAAACACATACCAATCTATAAAATCACTGAAAAACACAGAAAATCTAAATAGTCTGTTACGCTCGAAAGTGCAAGAAATTATATTCAAATTTACACGCTTGCACTCCATGCTAGAAAGTGCAAGAAAATTTATGCAAAACAAAATTGGCAGAATGAAAACAGATTATCTTAAATAAAATATAAGAAAGACATCCACAATTAATTAATTACGACTAGTTATCTAGCAAAAAGAAAACAAATTATCTTATATAGAATACAACAAATACATATGCTTTAATTAAATATGACCAGTTATCTGGCAAGAAGAAAAAAAATAAATAGATAATCACAGATAAAGATAAGAAAAAAATTAGATGAATAACTCCATTTCAGAGGTCATATTATTACAGGAATTGCATGATCTAGATTATTACAGATCAAACCCCATATAACATATGAATGAAAATTCAATTTAGATAACATTTTCAATAATATAATAGATTAAAACTAGTGGCTGTATAATACAACTATTGTGTTGTATCTGTGCATCGCATTGATTAATACATGCATAAATGAATCAATTCATAAAATAAACTTATATAACTTAATTATATATTTACTAATTAATTAATAATATGTATAAGTGCTTGTCTGGTATTATTTTTTGACCATTTTTATAAATGAAAATAAAAATAAAAAAGTTTTAGATATGATACTTTTAGAGTTAGGAATGTGTTTTAAAACATTTCATAAAATCCGTGTTAATGTAAATTGTGTTTGGTAGAAATAATTTGAAAAATAAACTTTTAACATTTTCATCTACTAATATCATATAATAGGTAATTTTTTGAATATATAACTTACTTTAATTAATCTTAATTTTTTAAATGACAAAAATATTAAGTATAGTTGTATTTTTATTTTAAGAGAATGCTTTAATTTTAAATTTTCGATTATACCAAAAAAAAAGCATTTCTAGATTTATAATATTTAGATTTCATATAACTCTGGTATTTGATAATAAATTGTTCACAGTAATTAAACTATAGTAATACTATTTTTCAAAGAATAAGAAAATATTTTTTATCTGTTTTCTATTTTATGACTATAAACTGTAAAACACATTTTTTTATTTTATAAAAGAAAAATACCAATTTTTCCCTAATTTATTTCAATTTTACCACTTACCTTCCTATTATTTTAAAATTACACTTTACCCCCTTTTCTCAAAATTTGGCTCTTAATCATTAGTAGTTTTTGTCATTAGATATTTCACCCCTAGTTAAACTAATATCTCCCTTTATTTTTTTTTTTTTCATCTAGTTTCTTTCTCCATCTCATGCAAAACAATTTATTTTTTTCTATTTTTTATTTTCATGACTAAGTAAAAGAAAAAGATTTAAAATGAAAAGTAAATAAATACAAAATCAATATAATTTGAAACCTTTTAGTAAAATTCAAACTCAATCGATCAAATCTGCAATCTAATTTTAGGCATTAATTGTAGAAGTTTTAGATTTAAGGTTATATGTTAAGGATTAATTATATGATTTTATAATTATTTTGTTGTGTATTAATTTGAAATGATGGTTGTATTTTGTCATAGATTGTAGATTTGATCGATTGGGTTTGAATTTTGTTAAAAGTTTGTCACGTGCCCAACTGAGCAGCACGTGTGGCACACTCATAAACCCTCATATCGAGGGTTAGCCTCATTAGCGCATTGCATATCTAATTGGTTTCGGCCTGCCTCGACCTCATCAGGAGAATGGCTTTAGTCCCCGACCAATTCGTGTAGGGGTGGTCTCAGTCCCCTCTACATAATAGCTCTTGGGACAAAGGCAACTTTGCACCATGAAACATCAAAATGCTTGAGCTGTCACACCCTAACACACCCAGTTAGTATGCAATCTCTTGTACCGTGACATTCTCCCCCACCGAAAATCGTATACGTGGCCATCTTCAAATATTTCGCTAGTTCAATTGTTAGACCATCGAGCTTCTACCCTGCATACCGCTCCATTTCATCAAGCCCATCTCCCCCGAAAGCTAGGGAGACTCTCCTAAAAAGAACACGATAACATCCAATCGTGCGGGTATGCCATCCTCGGCATAAGGTGGTAGCAGCGCTTAGCATAGATGAGGTGCTACGCAATTGCCTTTTAAACCACTATGCTCATCTTCCCTCAGAAAAACCCCATACCGCAGGACACAACAACATGGTGTGAGCACACCCACATTCGGGGCTACGTGGTGAAAGGTCACACGATAGACATCCTACTTCTCTCGCCCAATCTTACGGGCTAGTATCCTCAGTCATCTCGGTGAATTCCTACAGGAGTCAGAAACGTAGCGAGATTTTGCAGAAATTCTTGTTCTTGCTCTGATACCATTTGTCATGTGCTCAGCAGAGCGGCATATGCGGCACCCTTGTAGACCCCTATATCGAGGATAAGCCTCATTAACGCGTCATATATGTAACTGGTTTCGGCTTGTCTCGGCCTCATCAAGAGAACGACTTCAATCCCCAACTAGTTCAAGCAAGGGTGGTCTAAATCCCTTTTACATAATAACCTTTGAGACCAAAACCGACTTTACACCATAAAACATCAAAGTACTTGAGCTGTCACACCCTAACACATCCAGCCAGTATGTAATCTCTCGTGCCGTGGCATTCTACCCCACTGAAGTATTAGTTTTGTATTTATCTACTTTTTATTTTAAATCATTTTTTGCTTTACTTGATCATGAAAATAAAAAAATAGAAAAAAAAATATAAATTGCCTTGTAAGAGGTAGAGAAAGAAAAGAAATGAAAAGAAAAAATATATATACGGAATTGCTTTGTAGGAGGTAAAGAAAGAAACAAGATAAAAAAGAAAAAAAATAAAGAGCGATATTAGTTTAATTGGGGGTAAACTTGCCAAATGACACAAAGTTCTAATAAGTAAAAGTCAAATTTTAAAGGCAAAGAGGTAAAGTATAATTTTGAAATAATATAGAGGTAAATGATAAAATTAAAATAAATCAGGAGCAAAATTAGTATTTTCTCTTTTGTAAACTGTAAAATACATTTTCCATAACAATAGCTATAAGATGATGTCTCTATACCTCCCTTTTATGTTTATATTTAACATTTATCTTCTGATGATTAAATACCGAAATAATAAATCAACTTCTCTAGTCAAATTTATACCACCAATTAGCCAAAAATTTATGCTGAGCACTGAAAATCTTCTCAACATAGAAACTGGAAACCAACAACACAAAAACATATAGACCATATGGACACTGCTCAACACCAGGAGAAAAATAAGCACCACTTACATAATCATACTCCGCAGAAGGTAATTCTTCTTTGACAGGCATTTTCTTATTCCCTTATTTCAAAGTCATACAAGATATTCAATGAATGGAAGAATATCTACCAACTTTTGACAGGCAGTAGAACAATACAACAGATATAAACGTCTCAAGTCAATATGCAAACTCTAATTGCGCAAAAATTAGCAATATTATCAAAAAATAACACGTCACAGATACAATGATCTTGTGATTAATTTTCATTTCAACGTGACTTCCATTTTTATCCCCCCAAAAAAATTAAAAAATAAAATGAGAATGGCAACATAACCACACTTTGCAATAGGTCATTATTCTTTTACAAACTTTTCCCTTATTAAATAGCATTTCTTATTCTCTCATTTAAATTCCTAAAAAATTTTCATAAGAAAATAGTATTAAAAGAGACAAAAAAAAGTGCAGGGCTTTAGCCTCCATTTTATTCCCTGATTTCAAATTCGTACAGCATATTCAATAAAGGAAAAATATCTACCACTTTTAACAGATAACAATGTGTTACAACTCCTGACTTGTAAATGACTCTAATTGCACAAAAATTTGCAGTGTCATCAAAATTATCATGTCAAAAATGCTGTGATCACGTAATAGTTATCCATCACTATATGACTTCCATTTTCACTAAAAACAAAAATTTGCAGACTTAAACATAAACAAATTTGCAATCTTAACCATATATTTTAAAAGGAAATTTTATAATGAAACAAATTCAAGTATGAACTTCATAATGTAAAGGGAAAAAAAATTATGAAATTTTCATCTTCAAATATATACATGTTCTCTCTTTTATGTTGAGCTACTCACTGCAGTAAAGAAGGAAGCGCTACTGCATAGTAATTTTTATGTTTATATTTAAATTTTGTGTTCTAATGATTAAATACCAAAATAATAATAAATCAACTTTTCAGGTCAAATTTACAGCACCAATCAGCCAAACAATTCATGCTGAGCATTGAAAATTTCCGAAGAGAAACTATCATTAAATCTGAAAACATACTAACAGACGGCCTGCTTAATAAGCTCTTATAAGGTAAACCATTAATTAAAGCAAACATACACTAGAACCATTTCTCTCATATAAAGTACATATTTACCAGAACACTCAATAAATTCAATAGTATGACTCCCTAAGAAGATAAAATCGAGTACAAGCTGTTAGAATTTCATAAATAAGAAGTAATTATTTTTATTAGACCAAAAGGTGCCCAAAAATAGGATCAACCACATACATAACACGTCTATCGTTTATAACTAATAATTATTACATGACATGAAATTCTTGCCATACTTTTGAGTTTGCCATTTACTTAGTTCATGTTGAAACAACATTCTAAGGCGAATATCTTTAATTACATATAAGAACTTGATTCTTACCTCTTAACCTCCTCAAGGAGTTTGCACAAGACCTAAATCCATTCAATTCATCCCTGAAAAGGATATAAATGCATCTAAATGGTTAGATTTGTCTTCATTGCATAATTATGTAATCTTGTTATATCCTTATAAAGTCTTTACAATAGACAAGTTTGGCCCCACGCAAGATGAAAATTGCAGCCCCAGCATTGACCGTCAAAATAGTGTAAACAATTTCTAATTAACAAGTGATTTAATAGATATATATGTAAATACTTAGCTATTCTATAAAACCAAAGAAGAAATTTCAACTTTTTTTATTAAAACGAACTAATTTGTCCTAAACAACTACACAAAATAACAGGAAATCAAGTTAACTAGATTACTTAAACGATAAATCTGACATGATAATAACAAAATAACGTATAGAAATTGGGCAAACAAAGAAGGCTTAAGCTATATTTTTCTTGTCATTTATAGCTAAAAAGTCAACAATGATATCAGCAAAAGCATTGTCGGTTTAATAAGTTTCTCTTTTCACCACAATCGAAAGAAAGAAACCAAAAACTTACATATGCAAAATGCACACTTTCGAGCTACCAAAACTACTCTTTCGAGTGTATCTGCACGAAAATGTAGTGCATCCAAGCCGAACACATTGAATTTTTTCCAATTAAAAATTAAACAATATAGCATTTATTTACCTTTATCTCATTGCCCTTTCAAAGCCAAGAAAGTTTATATGGTTGAGGATGTTGCTCAGTTTTAAGGTGCAATTTCTCCACCATTTCAGTAGATGCTACATTCTTAAAGCTGCCACCATCAATGATGCAAACCTTGCCATTAGAAGTACCTCTTGTGTGAAAAATGTTCTTTCGCAACCAATCTTCTCCTTCAAATGCAATGCTCAAACTTTGCCACATAATAAGGGATTGCCATAATCAGCGTAGACAACATCATCTTCTTCTACATCTTTTGGAACTTCAGAATCAAATTGTGGACCTCCCTCAATTTCTTCATCAGTATCTTTTTTAACAAGTGTGATAATTTTGCGATTAGGACATTCGAAAGCAATATGCCCAACATCTTGACATTTGAAGCATCGTCAAGAATTCGTGCTTGGTTATTGCTTAGAGCTACTTCCCACATCATTCTTGGCAAGAATCTTGGTTGCTGATTTCACATTCGAAGTGTTTTTGGAAATGGAGGTGTTCCCACTATTGGAAGTAATGTTACGGGCTGACAAACGAGTGCCACTGCCTCGTGCTTCTCTTTGTTGCTTCTCCACCTTTAGAACCAATCTATACACATCGTTGTAGCTCCATTAAAGTTGTAGTTACACTATATTTCCAATTTCTGGTCTCAATGCTCCTAAATAACAAGCTATTGTTGGTTCTTCTGACTCAACAATGTCACACTTTAACATAAGTTGATCAAATTCAGCATTATTTTCTTCCATAAATAGATCTTTTTGCTTGAAATTGTGAAATTTCAAGAAAATATCTTGCTGGTAATTATCCGATAAGTATTTTCACTTGAGTTCCCTCTTCATCTTTTTCGAAGTGACAATTTTACCTCTTCCTTCATGTACTCTTTGTCTCTTGAGATTTTTCCACCATAATGATGCATCTTTCTTCAATTTGATGGCAACAAGCTTTACCTTCATATGTTCAGGAACATCCTTGAACTCAAAGATTCGTTCAATGGTGTAAAGCCAATCAACAAATTCTTCCGGCTGTATTTTTCCTTTGAAATCTAGAATATCAACTTTTATATTGAAATCTTTTTCAAAATAAAGTTTCATAATTCTCTTTGGTGTAGAGAAGTGCTACTACCACTTGACAAGCAACTTGGAACATGGTGAAAAGGATTTAACCCCTCTTCTTCTTCTTCACTAAGAGCTTCATGGATAAGTTTTATATGCTGCTGACTTCTCTCTTGAATTTCAAATGCCTCCAACCGTTGTTGAAGTTGTTGGATTTGCCTCCTCATTTCTGCCATTAGAGCATCACGAGGGTCAACTTGTGTGTTTGAAGGACCTTCCTCAGATTGTTTTTTATGACAACGGGTAGCTGTAGAACCTGAAGCTCTAATACCAAATTGATACTGGAAAATATAGGTTTGTGTGGGGATTTAGGTTTTTATTAAGTAAGGGTTGAAATAAGTTCTCTTAGTTCACAAAAAGGGATACAGAAATACCACCCTAAGTTACTGCCAAAAGTTGTAGAATTGAAAAGAATACTTACCACTTTATGAAAATTCTCCACAAGAGATATAGAGTATAGAATATCAAAATTTTATTTAATTCAACTCAAAACAACTTTATTTTAAAACTACATTCTTGAAGCCTTTGTATAGGCTTTTACAAACAAAAAAATTGTCAAATGTTAGGCCAACAACCACTACCTAACATCGACAAACTTATACAAGTATTTAAGACTCTTTCAAAATAAACCAAAACAATTAAGACTTTGAGTTACAACTCAACAAATCCTTCTATTATAAAAAAACAAATTAAATTTAAGTTAAAAAAAATCTTTAAAGTCTGTGCATTCAGATTCTACCTTGAAAATGAACATATTATAAAGAAGTTGTCATAATTTTCTTTAGAAAACTCCATATAATAAACCGTAAAATTCTATAGAAAGTTTACTTCTTCAACTTTCTAGTGGCACCAAGTTTTTCTGAAATATTACTTTAGTGAATACATATTAATTTCGAAATTACTAATCTGATAGTGTCTTCACAATTTAATAAATTAGGGTAATAATTTTGAACTTATTGGCACTTAAGTTCTACTCTTGATATTCAGACACTCTCATGTCAGATCTTGAACTGCTTATATGCATGTTTAGGATTGATTCATGTTTTAAATCTAAGACCTCGATGTAATTTTTGGAATATATTAGTTTGAACCATGACTGTTTGTCTTGATTCTTATCTCTCTAAATATTTTACATGCTCTATAGTCAAAGAAAGCTACCTACATTGTTGTGTAAAGCTATTTATGAGTAATCTAAGCCTATGTACCACCAATATATATAGAGAATGATCTACCATGAGAAACGAGTTGCTCTAATGATAGTGTGAAGCTACTAACAATTGGATGGAGAATATTCGATAACTCTTTGTTATTTGGCCTAATACTCCATTACCTCTCAATTGCTTAACTAATACTCCAACACCCCCATTTTTAATCAAGGAAAATCATATAGTTATGTTTGGCAATTATCAAACAGAGTATAAGAAGCAACTGCCACGACGACCAACAATTAGATATGATTGCTTCTAAATCAAAGGTTTATAATAGTATTTTTCTTTCTAAGAAAAAAAGAATAGTTGTTTTAAATGCGAGCATATCATAGTATAAATTTTATACTACTGAAGGAGATGGGTCAAACAACCTTAAGGCTTAAATATTGTTTTAATCTTGCCATCCAATAGGACCCTAGTGAAACAGCCACGAGGAGACAGTTAAAAAATACTAATAGGTTGACTGAATGAAAAGGACCTTCACCTAATAGATAAAACAGTTATCAAATCCAAATTTGGATGAAACCCCAAAAGAAAAGACCAATCTAAAGTATTAAAGGCTTTCGCAATATCAATTTTAATTACAATCGACATTACCGCCCTTAATCTTCCTATATAACATTTGATAGGTTTTGACACAAGAACAATAGGATCAGATACGCACCTCTTAGGTATAAATCCATGTTGCCGAGGACAGATAATTCTAGCAGTACTCCTTTCAAGGCAATCCAAGACTTTTGGAATTATCTTAAAAATAAAATTAAACAAAGCTGTATGTCGAAATTAGAATGTAGGATCAGCAACGTTAGAACCTCAGGAATAAGAGAGAGAAAATTAGAATTCAAAGTATGAGAAAGTCAACAATTTTGAAAGAATTTTCAACTTAATTTTAGAAACTCTTATGGTATATATTGGTCACAATTTTAAAATCTAACATACCCTCAAAAATTTTCTGTCTTCTTTTTATTGTTAATAATTAATTAGTTGGCAAATTTGAGATCAAATATAGGATACAAAAAGAAGCAAGTAAGTATACTATTTATCATTTTCAGTAGGGTTGGGTCAAAAAACACGAAATCCGGATTATAAATTTTATTATAAAAGTATAATAACTTATAATTATTATAATATAAATCATTTATATAATAAATATATATTAAAATATTATTATATATATAATATAATATTTATATTTAATTATATATAATATATTTAAAATTATTATATTAAATATCATTGCTATTATAATTGTATAAATTTATTTAAATATAATTATATTAATTATAATTTATAAATATTATGTACACTAATTTATTATTGTTGTTGTTATTATTTTATTATTATTATATTTATAAATATAATTAATATTAATATTTAATATATTAAAATAAATATAATAAATAACATATAATTATAATAATTAATATTATTATGTAATATTAGTATTATTTAAAATACTATAAATATTATTAGTAATATTTTAATATCAATTATTAAGTATATAATATATTAATGATTTTAATAGTATTGTTATTATAATATAATTATATATTATTAATAATATGTTAAATTATTAAAATAAAATATTTTATATTAATAATATATTTATATATGTAATGATAATTATATATAATTAAATTAAATATTGATAATTAATAATAATATAAATTTTATAAATTAGTTATACTATAATATTATTATATATTATATTATAATGATTATTATTACTATGTTCTTAATATTATTTATTATATTAATAATTTTTTGAGTCAATTATTTTATATTGTGCACTTGTGATTAGGTCCAAGATCTATGATTGAATAAATTAGGTCCTAAAATGAAGAATTTATTGATTCTTTTGTTGATAAATTAAAAGCTCTTAATTTAGAGAAACCAAAATTAAATAAAGTTAATGTCTTAACTGAAGACAAAGATTTGTTTGACCTCAAAAATTTCTTAAAGAAATTAGAGGGGAAGGGGATAAAAAAGGTAACTTTGAAACCAAAACTTACCCCAACGTTCACTATAAAAGCCTACTATAGACGATCGTCTTCCGTGGATATGCAGTTTGAAGAAAAACCATATGTTTTTGGCATCACAGTATGATGGGAAATATGTAGTGGAATGAAACATAGATGGTTTGGTAGACTATCAAATTATTATGGTTCACAAAAATATGACAATGTTCGCCAACACTTGTGGATGGAATGGCAATTCAGATGATCAAATAACAATTATCATTATTACGTGAGAATCATTCTGTTGCATTTTATTTTAAAAACAGAGGTGTCGAATATTACACCATTTTGAGGCCAAACACAAAACAGACATGAAAAATGACTTCGTTTCTAGACTAACCATATGTCTTGTTGCTCATTATCACACAAAGATCATTTTAATGCATTTTATTTCAAAAACGGAGGAGTAAAAAATGAGATGATTTTTGAAGCCGAAATTATCAAACACAAAATGAACAGGAAAAATGATTTCGATTCGAAATAGGCTACATATCTTAATCTTGTTTTTTTGTCGTATAGACTATCTAATTGTTTTGTTTTTCTGATAGATAATGATCCCACCGACCTTACAGTTATCCTACAAAACCGATGGCAATGATGATTGTTATTTGATCATCTGAATTGCCATTCCATCCACAAGTGTTGGCGAACATTGTCATATTTTTAAGAAGCATAATGATTTGATAGTCTGCCGAACCATCTATGTTCCATTCCACTTTATATTGTGATGCCGAAAACATATGGTTATTTTCTTCAAACTGCATATCTAAGGGAAACGATCGTCTATAGTAGGCTTTTGTGGTGAACGTTGGGGTAAGTTTTGGTTTGAAAGTCACCTTGTTTATCCCTCCCTCTCTAATTTCTTTAAGGAATTTTCGAGGTCAAACAAATTTTTGTGTTCAATTAAGACATTAACTTTATCTAATTTTGGTTTCTCTAAATTAATAATAGAATTTGTGGCATTCTTCTAAGAAAAAATTAGCATCCCCTGGGAAGAAAATTTTACAATATCATCAAAGTCATGATGAATTCATTGATTTAACTGGTAATTCATCATTAGACGGAAAACCAAGGAAAGAGGAACTAATAGCACCTTATTCTACTAAGAAGCGTAAAGTAATATAAATAAACTTGAATTCCAAGACCCATAACTGAATTCTTCTAGGTTTACACATATCTCCCCAGTCTTGTTGGCTTAAGACCTTTAAAATTCTTAAGGTAGTAAATGCTACCTCTCTGTCATTTCTCATTTTATGGTTGATCTCTAAAAAACCATTCTTGATTCTGATCTCTTGATAAAAATCCCTGTTTTTAGGATAAAGATTAGGGCTAAGATGATTATTAAGATAAATAAATACCTGCAACTTCTTCGACTGAAAGATGCAGATGATTATCTTCTAGAACGTAACTCTAAAGGCGCAAATTTCTTCATACGCAGCTCTTTATCTTTAAGCTTTTTCTTTTTCTGTTTGGTTGGAGAATGAGCTGCTTTAAGCTTCTCCACTGATTTTGAGGATGAGTCTTTGCTACGTTTGGGAGCCCTGCAAGAATTCTTTGGCTGGAAAATCTGGCAAGGAATTATTTTCTCCTCTAATAAATTCTATCTCAAAATCAAATACTGATAAGATTGTCTATTCCCTGCAATAGAAGAACTTTAGAGTAAAATACAAGTTATTGAAGTCAAAACTTATGAAGCTGTAGATGGAAGAACAATTTCTACAGTTCATCCCCTGGATACAATTTTATTCTTAAAGAATAACAAAACATTAGCTCCTCTGTTTAAAAGTGTCTCCAAGGCAGAAGAAATTACCGTTACCCATAGAGATTTAAATAATGTAATTGAGCAAAACAATTACACAAATCTCTGTCCACAAAGCATTGGACGATAATTGACAAGGGTAGAAAAAATTACTAAACGGATTGAGACCCTTAAAGTGGAATCTAAGAGACCAAATCCAGCGTCGTCCTCAGCAGTAATGAGTGCCCTGAGGACTCCTTTGTTCATAATTATAGAATTAATTGGCCCCAAAATTCATTTTTTTAAATTATTAAATGGATCACATGTCTTGTTAGTCACAATGACATGAGAATTATTTCGATGCATTTTATATTTAAAAATAGGAGAGTCGAAAATAAAATAATTTTGAGGATAAAATTATTAAACGTAAAACAAACACAAAAAATAATTTCATTTTAAGGCGCATCACAAGTCTTGTTATTCACTATTGCGTGACAATTGTTTCGGCGTGCAAAGGCAAGGGTCCTAGGTAGTCAGCTTTAGGAAAAGAGGCCATGTAGTGACAAAAATGAGTAGAAAGTAGCGGTGGAAACATCATCCTAGATGGTTATTCTCAGAGCCCTTAATCAGGTCTCTCTCTCTCTCTCTCTCTATCTCTTTGGCAAGTCCTTAACTACATCTTCTGTTATTTTGGCCGACACCTTTAAAAAAAAAAGAAAGAAATTATTCTCCTTCAGTCACTATTAAAACATCTTTCGCTTTTAAAAACGCGGGGGAATAATTTCTTAAAAGACTAAAAACTTTTGCAAGGCAGGACGAGTGCACAATTATTAAGGACACGTCTTTTTTTCTTTTGAAAGCTTTGCCTATTTAAGGCAAGCAGTTTCTCAACTTGAACACACCATGTTTGAGTGTGAATTTGTAATCTTTCTGTGAGAGCATGATAAAAAAAAAAAAAAAAAAATTTGTACATTCTTAGATTGGTCTGCTACTTCAGGCTGCCTGTTGTTCATGTAAGATATACTTTCTTAATAAGAAGTTGTGTTTTATATTTTGTTTAGCATATTTTGTCTTTAATTTATTTTGTTTTGTTTAATTCTGTGCAAGTTTATTCAATTATAGATCTCGGGCCTAATTGGTATCAGAGATCTACAATTGAATTAATTTATAATCATAGAATTAATTGATTTTGAGGAAATTTATAATTGAATTAATAAGCTTAAAGCAGCCAGAAGAATTCACTAACAATATAAATATATTATTAATGTAAGTCATTTTTTGCAATCTAAATTAATAACAGAATTTGTCTTTAATTTCTGATAGACATTAACTTTATCTATTTTGGTTTGAAAGTCCTTAATCAGGTCTCTTTCTAAATCAATTATATTAATTTAATATTTATAAATTATATTAAATTATTAAATTATATTAATAATAATATATATAATAAATAATTAAATTAATAATAATAAAATATAAAATTTTTAAATTAGTTTTATTATAATATTATTATATATAGTATATTTATAAACATAATTCATTTATACTGTAATAATTATTATTACTATATTCATAATATTGTTTATTATATTAATAATTTTTTGAGTCAATTATTTTATATTGTGCACTTGTGATTAATATTGAACCTTAAATAAATATAGATGGATATCAAGTTAAAAATGTCATCCCTACTTCTATTTAGCCACATAATTAGGATGTTGATGTATAATTACATTTTGTGATTCGTGTATTATAAAGTCGTAAGTAAGAGATTACCCTTGAACTCATTTTGTGATTTGTATATTATCACTATTATATACCATAACAATATTTTAGTATTAAAATTTAAGCTCTCTCTTATTATTTGATCTAAAACTTCATTCTCTCCTATTATTTTATGAATATCCAATCATCCTCCCGATGTTAGTTTCGTTATTAGAGGATATTACTTTTTTAAGATGATTAAATAATTTGATATATTTACAGTAACTTGTTACTATCAATAAATGCATGTTAGAGATTTTTTTTTTTTTTAAAACATACCGAATAAGCTTTTTGTTTTTGAATAATTTATTGTAAAAAATTACGAAAAATAAAAATAAAAGAAACACTTTAAACATTTTTAATTTATAACTATGATTTATTCTATATTTATTTTCTCTTTCTCTATAATCAAAACTCCAAATTATTTTTCTATTTTCTGTTTCTCCATCACTACTTTTCTCCACATGTATGTCAAATACTCCAACAACAAACCAAACAATCAAACAAAGTTAACCTTCCTCACTGGCAAGGTATCCTCCATGCGAATGTGTAATAATAATAACAATAATAATTTTCTGCTACTGGCAATTATAGTATATTACTTTATGAAATGTAAACTGTAACATAGATCTAGAAGTGAACTGTCATATTTTTACCAAGATTTTGCAAAAGGAAGGTACTTGTTTTGTTCATTGAATTTTTTATGGACTAAGACGCAACAGAATTTTGTGGCCTTTAAATCTAGTTGGAGTTATATTAGCTATACTTATATATTTCTCGTTATTTAAATTTACCTATGCTATCATTTCTTTTCTGTCAGCTGCAACTGAAATTCCTTTTGTCCCTTTCTTGTTATTCTAGCACATGCATATCTTGAATCAAATCTAGCCTCTTTATCATTTTGAATTATATATATATATATATATATTTAAAATATAAATAAAATATGAATGAAAATGAAAAATGAATAAATTTATAATATATTAATAAATATTCATATTATCAATGTGTTATAAAACAATAAGATTATTTATTTAAAGATTTATGATTTATTTTCCTTAAATAACTATTATTATTATATAGGGGTATAATTATTATTTTAGATATATATTTGAAATTATTAGGATTAATAAGAATATTAGGTTAAATATTTGAAATTAAAAATGACTTTATAAAAAAAATGGTAATAATTATTATGTGTTGGAAGAAAATTATCGGTTTATCAAAATGTTTATAAGTTTAATGGTCTATTAATAGTTAATTATAGTCAACTAACATCAAGGAAGGTATATCTTAATTTCTTCTAATTTTTTTATTTACGTGTGAATTTTTTTAAATCTTACAAATTTTTTTGTAAAAAATTGTATAAAATTAAAGTGTTATTTTCAATGTCATGTATCAAATTCAAAAAGTTACGGGACAACGTAACATCCTAATAAAATTTTAACCGCTGTAATGTTGGTATTTCCCTAAAAAAAAATATGAAATTTAAAATAAATAAAAAAATCAGCCGCCGTTGGGAATTGTTTCTGGACTCCAATTACCAGACCAATGATTTCTTGTCCATTAAGCTGCGGTGAACTTTTGTTTTTGTTTTTTCGTTTTTTTAATTTTATCTGGCTTTTCTCTTTTTAACTTCTTTAACTTTATCATTTAGGCCCCTAGACGTTGAACATCTGGATCCTATTTGTCATCTAATTCCCTTGGCTTTTATTATCTAAACCCTTCCATATTTTAAGTTGGGACTTGAGGGAATTATCATTGCCCCAAATTTGATTTTGCCTTTATGCCTTATCCTTTTTTAGATTTTATTATCTTTTTACTCTACCGTCAATTTTTTTCTATCAATTTTTTTAAAAAAATTTAAATTTAAGGATAGTCCGAATTTGAGTTACAAATAGATGAATTTTCGAGTTTATCCTCAAGTAGCAGTCTGAATTCGAGTTATAAATGGATTGACTTGTTGTTAAATTTCTTCTATTAATTTTTCAAAAAATTACAAATTTACCTTTAATGCGTAGTCTGAATTCAGCTTACAAATGGATGGAGAAAATGTACTTGAAAAGTTACAGAGGCGTGATAATTTGAGCGTTGCACCCAAATGGAACTGCATAAATTTCAACCACCAAGTTATGTATATTAATTAAATAATTTCTGCGCATTATAAAATATGTAACATCTCAACATATTAAATTTATATTGCAACACTAAAATTCTAAGTATAATGAGTATATAATTTTGTAATATCAAATTAATAATTATTTTTTATAAAGTTAAAAACTAAAATTTTATTCTATTTAAACTAAAGCAATAATTTTTTAGTAAAGCAATTGAAGAAAATTAATAATCTCATAATTGATTTGTAAAATTAAAAAAAAATTAAAGATGAATTTGTAAACTCAAATCAATTTATAAAAATTACAGAGAAAATTATATTGCGTAGCATTAAATTATTAATCATTTTGTATAAAATTAAACTAATAATTTGTAGTAAAAAATTAAACTAACTAATTATTTTGTAAAATTAAGAAATTAAATAAAAATTTGTAAATTAAAATCGATTTACTAATATTACAAACAAAAAATTTGTAATTTGTAATTAATATTTAAATAAAATATATATTTTTAATTTTACAAATTAATTTGAGCTTATAAATTAATATTTAAATAGAAAATTTAGTTTCAAAAGTTTATAAAAAAATAACTATTAGTTTATTGTGCATGAAAATACTATGCTTTGAGAATATATATTATAATTCATGCATATAATGTTAAGTTTAAACTTGGCCTAATAGTATACAAAAAGGTTCATATTTTAGAGGAAAATATTCTATAATAAATTAGTTAATAACTAAATAACTGAGTTGTAACAAATGATAAAAACCCAAAAATGTGGGTATTACTAAACCCCACTCCTCACAACTAATAGTTATTTTAAGTATACATAAATATGACTTTTCAATTAAGGAAAAGGTACGTCAAGACATAATTTCTTTATGTTTTTCATATTATTTTTATTCATTTATACTTCTCGATTAATTTTTACAAGAAAACGTTATTGACTAAAGTATTGGAGAGTTTTTGTCACGAAACTAATATCTTTGAACAACTTTTCTTTTTTGCAAACATATTGAACAATAGGAAAATTGTTTGTTGGATACTAATATCCAAAATCAATATCAACAATTTGAAATCATATGAAAGTTTTTATTTTTAAAAAAACATAATTCCTAATTATAACTCAAGTCCGATCCAGACTTGATTGGGTTTGGCTCATAATTCGAATTCAAGTGGTTCTTTACAGATAAAACAGTCAATTAATAAGAAAGTTAATATTATTAGAATATGACAAGAAGAAACTAACGTAATAATAAAATCTAAGAGGGAGCAAATATCATTTGGATCTCAAACCTTTTATCATTGAGACTCTTAAAATTTCATACTTTTTTTATAAGTTCTTAAATAACTCCCTAAAATTTCTTATCATTGCTATAGCTCTAATTTTCATCATCAACAACATTGATATCACTTTAATTTGTATGATTGATTTCATTGATAGGACTAGTTTTTCAATCTTATTAATTATATTTGATGTCTACTAGGTATTTAATTGTATATTTTATACTTTACTATCATCTTGTAAAACTTAAAAAGACTCATTTTGTGTTCTCAAGTATTCCAAAATATAGAAAACATATTATTTTTGTAATAACATAGATAGTTCGAAGGGGAATTAACACATACCTCCTTTCAAATTTGAAAACCATACTTAGATAACAGGTTTGGAGAAACCCACACCTCATTTGGATTTTTAGTTGACTATGTAATTTTTGCAAAAAAAACCAAACGCGCAAACTATTTCATACTTATATGTCTCGAAGCATCCTTAAATATTTTCACTAACTATTAGGCGATGATTTTAATATTTAGCCAATTTTACAATATGATAATACTATTTTACATAGTATAAATTCTAAGTTTATTATTGATATTTAAATCATTAAAAAAAATCCATTGCATCCGTGCACTTATTTAATAAAATTATATTATTTATTATTTTTTGTTAATTGGGTGCACACACAAATGAAACCAATATGCTTTTAAATTTAACTTAGAAAAGATTATGGTTGTGATAAATAACAATAGTAAACATGCAAATTCAACTGCATAAATTAATGTGATAGTATTATTTCATTAACATATATCTTATATGATTTTTTTATCTCTAATAAAATTTATTTGAAAATTCCATCCTATCTTGAAATCTTGAATGATCAATGAACAATAATATAATTTTTTTTTTAGCATTAATTATGTAACAGGTGGAAAATGGTTAAGCTGGTGGAATGTCCAAAAATACCCTCAATCCTAACAGTAATCTAACAGTCAACTAATGGTTTAAAAGAAATAAGTATGAATTTCTCCAAACCTATCATTTAAATAGGGGTTTCTCAAAACTTAGATATATGTAATTCATCATAGTTAAAGTTTATAATAAATAATTTTGATGTCTTAAAAATCATCCAATCTTAAAATAAATGGATGTCATTCTCAATCAATTATTACTTTATTTTGAATGAATTTATTGGGAATAGGCTTTGACATATCCAATATTACTCGTGCATTATATCTGCAGTGTTTCATTGATACAAGTTACGTAAAAATTACAATAATAATATTTTGTAACAATAAAAAATTAAATATAAATTTGTGAACACAAATTTATTAATAAAAATTACAAAGAAAAAATATATTTATATAATAACAATGATTTTGTAAAAAATTTATATAAAAATTTAAAAAATAAAAAATTAAATATAAAATTGTGAACTTAAATTATTTAATAAAAGTTACAAAAAACATATTTTTGTAGTTAGACTAATAATAATAATTTTGTAAAAAATTTGTATAAAATTCAAATAATAATATTTTGTAAGATTAAAAAATTAAATATAAATTTACAAATTGAAATTAATTTATAAAATATTATTATAAAGGAAAAACATGCACGACAAAATTATATTTAAAGCGTATATATATAAAATCATTAAATGTTAATCAAGCTTGATGGTATAACCCTGCACTCTCACTTACAGGGCAAAGGTTGCATTAGCTTTCACAAAGCCAGACCTGTTTATTTTGAAATCAAATTCAGATTCAAAGGGTAACATAGTAATTTAGCAAAAAATTCCATTAAAAATAACGGCAAAGGGAGTTTTGGGCCGCAATTGAGCTTAAGCAGATTCTAAAAGGGGATAATGGTAGCTTTTTCCACACACACACACACACATATATATAACCCCAAATTGTGTAAAAATAATATTTTCATATTTTTACCTTTAGAAACTAACATTTGAACTCGGTTTGGTGAATTTTTATATTAGAATTCTATTTGCTTAGTTCTTATTATTTTTGAAATTAAAATTCAAAACTAAAATACATCACTTAGATCTTATTGGACAATTTATTTTTCTTGACATTATTTATTGGAATATAAAATTACTTTTATTATTTAAATAAAAATAAAATTTTGAAAGTAAGAACTAGGAGTACTTCATAAGTAACAATCAAATTGAGTGATGGGAAACATTAGGTATTTTATGAAATTTTCATAAAAAAAGCTAGAAAAAAAAATGCAAAACATACATAAACATATGAAATATAAGAGCTTTTTCCTTTAATTTAATTTAACACTATTTTATAAATCAAGCTAGGTATACAATAGAAGTAATCCTATTTTTTATTTACAAGTAAATTTTATAGTTATCGTGTATTATATTCAAGTGCAACAATTAGAAAAATTAGAAATATTAAAATTGCTATTTGAAAATTAGAAATATTCATATTCCAAAACTCAAATGTCAAGCACATAGACAAGGTTTTCTTTATCGCATATGTTTCAAGCAAATTATATCTCAGTTTAATTCGAGGTATTTGTTACAAGATGATAGAAGAGAAACTTCTATCCTGAATATTCAAACAAAGGATCAAGATACCCCTATATAGTCTTATACTCCAAGATTACTCAAGTAGAGTGAGATATCTATTCCTATAGAATGGTGTATCAATACTCTACAAATCCCTAGAAATGTAGCTCATAGACAAATAATCCAAATCGAAGAAACCTCTAGTGGTCAAATCTTTCTTAGGTTTAACTCTTTTAGGCAACATAGAGAAGTTAGAAATATTTTGTAAATATTAAAATTGATATTTGAAAATATTTGACAATATTGAAAATTGATACTTGAAAATATTAAAATTGATATTTGAAAATATTAAATTGATATTTGAAAATATTAAAATTGATACTTGAAAATACTGACTAATGTTTTATTGATAACTTAAAATTTTTACAATTATTCCATGAATCCAAAATTACCTCTTCTTTATAGAGGAACGAGAATGAATTTATACTTGAATAGGTTTCCTATTGAGTCATGAGAATTTCTACTATTGCAAGAATGATTACAATTGAATACTTTGATATACAATTATTACAATTTTGAATAAAGTAAATGCTTTTTGTCGGTCACGAGTCTTGCTTTTCCTTAAAAGAAGATTTGTGTTGGCTTGACTAAATGCTGGAACATTTTGAAAATGTGTCAAGTGAGTAGAGAATCTTGATTATTGCTGTGGATTCTTATATGTTTATAGCTCAAAAGGATCTTAACTAAGTGGTCTACTGAAAGGGTCATTATTATGTCTTGGTAATGAACCTCTTAAAGATTTTTGAGTATTGTCTTCATTGTCATCATTAATTTGTTGAATAATCTTGTCAAATAATTTTGCATAATATTCTTCTTTCTATTTATTTTTCCTTTGAGTATTTTGAGTCTGTGGAGAAGACGAGTTGGCTTTCTCAACTAGCAGCATCTTTTTGGGTGGTGCAACAAGAATGTCTGGAGTAACCATAGACCCAGATTTCTTAGACTTAAGCCATTAAGAAATTGTTGTTGGAGAAACCTTGGATAAATAATATTTGTCCCACCATTTGATTTTAAATTCTCTGATGAGATTTAAGTGACAATTCGAATAGTATTTTTCTACTGTAAAATTCCAAGAAAGTATCTATGGAATAGCAAAATTTATATGGAAAGTTATTTCTATATAAAAAGGTTGATTAGTTCTAGTTGAGTTCTTAATATACCAGGGAAAGATTCTTGGGTAATTTCTTTTGGATAAATTGATTCATCTAGTCCTAAGTAAAACCACCATTTTTGAAACTATGATGGCATTACACTTGGATAACGGCTATCAAAATGGATAAACCATAAATGATCAAAACTTCTAAGGTAGAACATTTTATACCAAGCTAATTGAAAATCAATATAGTTGAATCCCTTTACTTTATAGGGTACTGAAAATGGAATAGGCAAATATATTAAAATAGCAAGGAAATCTCATAGAGAGATAACCTTTTTGATTGTGCAGGTTAAGTAGGCTATTTCCTTAATATTTTTGGGATTTTGATAAGGGAAAATTTCTATAGAGTTGGTGTCTATCAGGATAAGTTCATAAAATTGTTTAGTTTTAAGGATATTGTCAATAAAATAAAGGCAATCAGGATAAAATAATCTCGTGGTGAGATTTCATAAATCTTTGATATTGGTAGGTCTATCATAAGGGGTAATTTCAATATGTTCAATGGAATTTTTTACTTTGTAATGAGATTTTTGAGTATCTTGCGTAGATGAAGCAACAATTGGTTGAGTAGTTTGTTGGATAGAAGGCCTAGATTGGGTAGAAGTCCTTTGTAAGGCTTGAGTATAAGATAGTGGAAGAAATTTATGAGTAAGAGGGGTTTATACCTGTGCTAATTGGCTTGGTATCTTGGCTAGAAGAGACTTGGTTAGAGATTGTATAGTTTGAAAACTTCATATTCTTTTTCGAACAAATTTTGGATATTTTGATAAGAGAGTGTCTATTTAAGGAGATTTTTCTTGTAGAAGTTCTCAGGTTAGATAATTTGGAAGAGAGCTATTTTCTCTCTTTACATAAACAATTGAAAAATCCAAATTTGCTAAAATTGCTTACTATCTTGCAAAATTTTGTTGAGAAACTAGATTTTTAACATCATTTTCTAAAACATCTTTTGCAGACTTGCAATCAATTCTTAAAAAAAATTGTTTATTGAATAAATCATCTTAAAATTTCATAATACAAAGAAAAATTAATAAAAACTTTTTGTTAATGGTTGAATAATGTTTTTGAGTATCATTCCACACACCAAAATGAAATCTAACTATTTATTCATGAGATGCAGTTTCTAATTTTTGTTTAAGGATGCCATCATAATCTCTGTCTGATGCATTAGTTTCAATTATAAGATTTGCTAAAAGATTTGGAATAATAAGACAAAGAAGGATCTTAATTTTTTGTTTAAGAGTTTGGACTACTTTAGTGTGTTCACTAAACCATGCAACAGATTTTTGAATAATCTATTGTAAAGAGGTTTACACAATTGTCGAAGACTGGGGTAAAAATCAACTACATAATTCAAAGACCCTAAAAATCTTTGTAATTGAGTATAATCCTTGATTTCATCAAGGAATCGTGATGCAAATTTTATAAATCTACTAATGAGTTGAATAGTATTTTTGTGTATCTCGTGACTAAGAAATATAATCTTAGTCTAGAATAATTTGAATTTAGTGGCCGAAACCACTAATCCATTACTTTTGACTATAAGATGTCTTAAGTGTTTAAAATGTTGATCAATGGACTAACTAAAAACTAATACATCATCTATGTAGACTATGGTAAAAATAGTATATGGAGTAAAAATATCATTCATGATATTTTGAAATTCATTATGTAAATTTTTAAGACTGAATAACATCACATTTCATTCATAATGGCCAAATGGGGTTGTAAATGCAGTCTCATACCTATCTTCTTTTACAATCTAGATTTGTCAAAATTCGGATTTCATATCAAACTTGCTAAATATACATGCACTATAAAGTCTATTGAGCAAATCTCTTTTGTTAAGGATTAGATATCCGATGCATTTTAATACTTCGTTTAATGGCTTGTAATTGATGACTAGTCTAAGGACACCTCTTTCTATCTTGAAATTTTTATTGACATAAAATATACTAAAACTCCAAGGGGATTTTGATTTTCTAATAAGACCTTCGGCAAGGAGATCATTAATCTCTTTTTTACAGTGTTCTAATAACTCATTGTTTATTTGAATAGGACCAATTTTAGTAGGAATATTTTTCTCACTAAAGTCTTTTTCATAAGGTAAATT
This sequence comes from Azadirachta indica, assembly GCA_022749755.1. NCBI lineage: Eukaryota > Viridiplantae > Streptophyta > Magnoliopsida > Sapindales > Meliaceae > Azadirachta > Azadirachta indica. The sequence goes on along the minus strand of CM040453.1, from coordinate 19,047,341 downwards.
TACTACATTTTTTAATTAAAAAATGCATTAGATAGATTATAGCAGACATCTTTTATTAAAGTTGCCTGATATTATTGAATTTGTGAATTTAGCTGCTTTGTAAGCAGTGGATGCCATACCCATCTCTTATAATACATTTATTACTTCATATTCAGATCTACCATCTATATTTCACTCATAGATAACATTTCCACTGTAACTCAAAATAACGTATTTACTACGTTCTTTGAACTGGATATCAAGTGGAGTAAGTTTGGGATAATAACTTCTACAGGAAACAAGAGTTTTATTAGATTAAACTCTAGCTATTTCTATAGGCTGGCTAGAATCACTGTTGGATAATTCATCTTCATTTACTAGAACCAAGTAAATTGGCTAATCTTTGATTAATTTAGGCTAAGAGGTCCATTTACTTGGTCCTAGTAATGTTCATATCGTACATGCAACTGGATTATCCAAGAATGATTCTCATTATTGAGTGATACTATCACTCGAAAAATTGATGGCTTGAGTGCTGATATAAAGGTTTGGATGGATGCCCAGTGGATGGAGATTACACAATTCATGGATGCACAGCGAACAAAGATGACCCAATTGATGGCCAAGTGGGAGGATTTGATGCAAAGGTATTCGTCTTATGATAACTTTCAGGGCATTCATAATGAAGACAAGGGGTTTGAATGGGTAGCCCCCGCACCGGCTGATCAGGTAAATATAAATTATGAAACATATAAATTTGTTTTTATGAATATGGTTTAATGTATAAATATTACACCAATTGGTTGATTTGTATTTAGTCATACTACATACACTAAATATATTTTTTTCATATAGGAAATAAGCGGGCATGGACAGTTTATAGAGCATTATACAGATGTTGGTAGTATTCCACTAGGAGATAGGTTGGAGGGGGGGGGGGTGGGGGGCGCGGCCAAAGCGTTTAGTCGGTACGGTCGACCTTATAGATCGGGCCGATACGAACAGAGCCCGTATACGATGTGGCATAGACCTCGATAACGGCCTACTCTACAATATAGACCACATCCGCAGTACAGTCATGGACACGTCATCAAGCTGGTTGCGCCTATTTCGGAGCAAAGATATGCAATGATGTTGCAGTGGATTAAGGGTACCGACATATCTCCTGGTGGCTCCATGGGATTATAGACCATAATACGTGGCTAGAAGACACTGTAAGTTATATTAGCAGTTTTTAGTTTCTTTTCATTTTTTTTTCCTCTATATTTTTTGTTAAACCCTAAAACTATATATGTCCTTTTTTCGCTGACATATTTGTTGTATAACTTAGCATGTTGACGAGTTTTTAGACATGGTCGCACATCGACAACTAGCCATGCCTTGGGCGATCTCTTAAGAGTGGACTATTGGATCCGTGTAGCTCTATGTATGCATTATAATGTGAATATGTTAGATTGTATACACAATTATTGTAATTAATATAAAAAGGTCTCATGTTTTGTTATTTGTGTTGCAGGCCACCCTTGAGGCAATATGGCGGGATGTGGCCAATGGCACTAAAAAGTTAGAATTATGTTTCAACGGCATTGATGTCACGCAGTATGTGGCTAGCGATAATGAGGGCGTGCGTAGAAATTGGGAGATAGTCGATCTTGTTTACATTCCAATTACATGTGGGGGTGATCATTAGGTTGCATGTGCCATAAAATTTTCGAATTGTTACATCACGGTGTATGACTCGTCGCCTTCGTCACACTCATATGCTGCAATGGAAGGCCATATGGGACCTCTGTGCCGACTACTACCTTATCTTATACGCCATGTTGGATATATAGGGCAAGGCCAGAGTTAGGAAACAACATAGAAGCTTTCACATTTGAACGAAAGACATCGGGCGTGCCAAGACAGCATCTAGGGAGTGGTGATTGTGGGGTGTTCACGTGTAAGTTCATTAAGTTGCTTGGATTGGGTTGTTCATTTGACTTTGGCACTGATCACGGTGTCTTATTAAGGTGTAAGATTGCACTAAATTTATTCGTAGGCAAGTTATTATAGGATAATATCAATATGATACATGACAAATATGTGTATATAAAAATATCTATATTTTTACGAAATTAAATTAATCTAAATAGTGTTAATGGAACATTATCAAGTAAAAATATATTCGAATGATTATATCCGGACAAAGAAAATTAATGAGAGACATAGTAATAATAATATATTTCAACAATTTTTAGGATAATACTACCAATTCGCGATAACCAACCAATTACATAATGATAAACGAGCACTCATATTAGGTAACCTTGATTAAAAACACATTACCCTAAAAATTGGACTTAAATAGATATTATAATACTTAAAATGTTCGTATATATGAAATTTTAACGTCGAGATAGTTTGTGTATTATTATGCTGTGGGATTGTTTGTTACTTTTTTTGTGAGGTTGATATTTTAAAGAAATATTCTTTTATTTATATTTTTAAAAAATTTCCTAAAATAGGGGGGTTTATGTAATCAATATAGAGTGTTATGTAGTTTTATCAAGAAATATTTTTTTTAAGGAGAGATTTTATAATTAATTATAGGACTTATATGATATTTTTAAATTAAAATAATTTTCGACTACCTTCAATTTCGGGTACCCAAAAAATATAAGGTACCTGAAATTTGGGGTACCCTCTCGAGTCTCATTTTCAGTTACCTATATTTTTTGAGTACTCAAAATTGAGGATACTCGAAAATAGTACCCTCAATTATTTTTATTATTAAAATAATAATTATTTTATTATTAAACAATTAATAATATAATAATAATAATAACTAATAATAATAAAATAATATAATTAATAATAAGAATTAATAAAAGTAATAGTAATTTATTAATAATATAATATTTTTGGGTTTAGGACCTATATGTAATTAATTATGATATTATAATTAATCATATGACTTGTATGATATTTTTTAATTGAAATAATTTTCGGACACCTTCAATTTTGGGTACCCGAAAAACATAAAGTACTCAAAATTTGGGGTACCTTCTCAGGTCCCATTTTCGGTTAGCTATATTTTTCGAGTACCCGAAATTGAAGGTACTCAAAAATGGTACTCTCAATTATTTTTATTATTAAAATAATAATTATTTTATTATTAAACAATTAATAATAAATTAAAAATATAATAATAACTAAAAATAATAAAATAATATAATTAATAATAATAATTAATAAAAGTAATAGTAATTTATTAAATAATATAATAGTTTTGAGTTTGGGACTTGTATGTAATTAATCTTGATATTGTAATTAATGATATAACTTGTATGATATTTTTAAATTAAAATAATTTTTGGGAAATTTCAATTTCGGATATCCGAAAAACATAAGGTACCTGAAATTTGGGGTACCCTCTCGGGTCCTATTTTCGAGTACCTATATTTTTCGGGTACCCTTAATTATATTATATTATTTTATTATTAATTAATTATTTTTATTTTTAAACAATTAATAATATAGTAATGATAAATTATTAATATAATAATAATAACTAATAATAATAAAATAATATAATTAATAATAATAATTAATAAAAATAATAGTAATTTATTAATAATAATAGTTTGGGTATCCAAATTTCCTTATTACTAATTTTTATATTTCTAATTTTGATATTGTTGTAATTAATGGAATAAATCGTGACACATTAAACTTTTTAGTAAAAAATTATTATAATTCTAAAATATCCATTTTATGATAACAAAAACTAACAACATGATGATAGTATTAATTACAAGTCTTTTAAGCATTAAAATTATTTTAATAATACAACATCAAATTTTCATTTATTATAAGATTACTAATAATCTTGACTTTACAAAAAATAAATAATATTATCATAGTAGTCCAAACGGATTGGATTCCGACACGTCGCACCATTGTGGCCAACTTCCTTGCAGCGTGAGCATGTTTTTTTAACCATGTTTTCACCTGTAGAAGGAATACGTTATTTTCTTGGTCGACCTGTCGGTACTCTCCCTCAAGGCGGCTTAATGATTATATTCTGAACATCATCGAAAATAACCCAATCAAGCTGATTACCTACATGATATATATTCTCTGTGTAGGCCAACACAAGTGCGCCATTCATATAATAGTAGGAGCAAAGGTTGTTATATTGTCCTCTAATAAAACGGGTTGCTGCAAGTGCATATGGGTAAGGTAATTGCATTAGATCAAATAGTCGGCATGTGCAACTTTTTGCGCGTAAATCCACCACATCTTCTTGTCTCACACTGTTCACCTGAAATTCAAAATTGGCTTGAGCCCATCGGGAAAGGGTTTGTAGTTCACATTTTGCAGCTTCTTCCCTCTTATCATAAAACCACCCTTACATTACTGATCAAATTCAATTCAACAATGCTATAATTGGGAGCGTCTATGTATCCATCAATAGTACATTCATATTCTCGGCTATATTGGTAGTCAATGTGTCACATCGTCGCTTTGAAAAATGTGCTCTATCCCCATCAATGAAAACCCACTTCATTCTTTAGGTAGTTTGCCACTGCTAGATGTATACCCTTTTAACTTATCCATCCGATCAGTGAACTCAGCAAATGTATAAGCTTTAGCAGCACTGTAATACCCAGGGAAGAACGTCTCTGACTTTTTCTCCCTCATTCTCAACTTTGCCTTAATGTTTTCATGAATATGATAAGTACAAAAGCTGTGATATGCATCCGAGAAAACTGTAGCTATGCCTTTCTCAATGCTATTTTGTCGATCCGAAACAAAAAATAAATCTAATGTTAGGCCAATTGCTTCACGGAGTTTTGACAAAAATCATTCTCAAGATGCGTTATTCTCAAAATCTCCAATTCCAAATGCCACAGGATATATGTGATTATTTCTGTCGACAGCAGCTGCCAAAAACAAAATTCCCCGATAGGTCTTTTTTAGAAAGGTATCGTCAAGAGCAATTACCAGACAAATGGCTCCATGAAACCCTCGGACAGATGCACCAAAGGCTACGAAGAAGTACAAGAAATGATCCTCGTTGTCTTTTTCAATATGTGTGATTGTTCCTGGGTTTGTCTCTTGTAACACATGATAAAGTTGAGAGAGTACTTTAAATGACTCAACTGAGTCTCCGTTCACTGATCGACGCGCTTCTTCTTTTGCCAACCATGCCTTCCTATAAGATACAAGCACCCCATAATCATTATGTATGTTGTCTCGAATATTTTTTTGTGTATAAATTCTGTTAGGGTCTTGGAATTTGCTCAAGACATGTTCACCAATTAGTTGGCTACTAGCTTGTCGATGGCCATCTTGCATTTGATCACTTCGGCATGTGTGCACAACCACAATTCTTGTTACGCAGAAGTACCCATTAGTTTCGTCATTAATTATAGCACGCATCCGCCATTTACATCCATCTACAACACAGTTTACCTCAAAACGTGTCTTTGTTGGTCGATGAATGATGAACTGAAAACGCCTCCTCAACGCTATAATACTTAAATCATGTCGTAACTCCTTTGTTCTAAAAATCTACCCCACGTAGACATTACCATCTATTGAACTCGACATAGCATCTGGGAACATGATAATTAGAAATTGAATTAACTAAAAGACAAATAGAAATTGAATTAAAAAGTGTTAGTGAATGAATGAAATATGCAAGGATAAAAGTTTTAGGGCCTTGATTCCACTTATTTATCTCTATGTTCTTCCTAATTGGCCATTATTAATGTGTTTTAGTTTAATTCACTAATCACAAGATGAAAATTAACCTTAATACCTCTCCCTAGTGTCAACCAAGGTTTTATGTATAACTAAATAAGTTGATATCTCTATCTAGCTCAATTAATTATATGATCATTAAGCACCAAATTATTCAGCATTTAAAACTCAATTACCTCCTAGTCTCTTAAAATCTTAAGTGTTTGATTAGATTATCTGGGTAGTTGATTTCTCAAGAGTTAATTTATTCATTTTCAATTATCTAATTCATTAAATAAAAAATTAGAAACATTGGGAAAGGTAAACACAAATGAATCAAACCATGATAACACTAATAAAATGCCAATTGATTAAAACATAATTTGGATAAGTTACATCAAGACCCTAAATTAAGATATCTAACCGAACATATCAAATATTAACATCAAAATCATCATATATTCCATAATCTTTAAATTCAACAAATAAAGTTCAAATAAAATACAAAATGAAAATGATAGAGTTTAGGAAACTAGACTAGAGATAAAGGTTTCAATGATTCTCCTTCAAGTCTTCTTCCAAAGCTTTCAACTTAAATCAATCACCCTTCCTTATCCAAATTCCCTCCTTGTTCTTCACCTTCTCTCTCTTCCAAATTCCCTTTTCCTTTCTTGGTTCTGGTGGCCATTCATCCCAAAAGCATAAAAACCTAAAAGACATCTAAATCAATCTATTAAATGATGATCTAACGACCTAAAAACGTCTAGGATTATCCAAGATGTAAATAAGCGCTCAAAATCGCGCGAGGACGCAATGGAAGTTCGATGGGTGGCGTGGCTGCACCATGTTATTGGCTACATAGTGCAGCCATGCCATGTCATAATGTAAGCGTGCCGTACAAGTAGCCCAAAATCTTCAAATTTTGATTTTCTTCCAATTTGAGCCGAGAAAATTTGCATTTTGGTCCTTATTTCCTTCCCATCTTTTCTAACATTTCTTTTTCGAGCCGAATTTATCTTGAATGACCGTTTTCTATTTTTTCTATACAAAGTCACTAAAATTCATCAAATATTAACAAACTTAAAGATTTACAAAATAATTCAAGTTCTAGAGCGACCAATAAGTGCATATTCTACATACTTATCACTTATATATGTGATGATGACTACTTAAAATCACTTTAATTTGACATCAAAAAGATGATTAGAGAAAACTTGATCAAGTCCATCAAAGCAAAGACTACAAGTGGCCGTGCCTTATCACTATTTTATGCTAGAAGGTGGGTGTGAGGATTGACGAAATAAAGTATACATTAGATCTAAAAGCAGCAATTGATCACAATTTTATATCGATATTCACCTATTGGGCCAACTGTGGTTGTAACTTTTTGGGGTTTAGGGTTTATTGTTGATAGAGATATTCAAGTACCACCTCTAGCCCACTACCTTGTCTATAGACAACTAGAGGACCAATGTAAAGCATAACACCTCAATACCTTCTAGCACTTTGTGAAATACTTCATTGAACTCAAAACCTTGATCGGTAGATGCTAATTCCTCTGCCTCTGCCCAAAATCAGGAAGCTAGTCCTTTCTTTTTAACGTAAGAAGGTCCCAATCAATGGACTTTCACTAAATTATAAGAAAGAATAATGGAGCAAAGTCACACTATCTATGCCGCTGAAGCGAGAGTCATTGATATGCAAGAACAACATTTTTGATGCATCAATACCAAGCTAACTTCAACAACATTCTTGAATTATATCATTAAAGCATCAACTACAACATGGGAATTCCACTATTTCTACAAGTCTCAGATAGACCTTGTTAACCAAATGAGAAGCATCCTCCACCACAAGTGACTAATGGCCATCATTGAAATGTGAGATTTAACATCGGTCCCTTAGGTATGATTCTCTTTTCCCTTGAATTTTTTTATTTATGATTAAATATTAAGGATAATGTTTATTGCAAGTTTGGGGGAGGAATTTATTTTTACGGAATGATGTGTTGATCATGTTTAGCTTCATTTGTTTCACACACCAAAAAACTTTTATTTGCTTTTGTGTCCATGTTTATTTTTTTTCTTCTTTTGTTAGTTTTGAATACTTTTCTTTTGTGTAGAATAAATTGTGTTTCGATTTTAAATTTTTAAAGGCCAATGATATGCTTCTAATTATAAATGTGTAGTTTTTTAGAAAATGATAAATATTAACCAGTTTGTGTGCTTGGTTTGTTGTTAAATTTGCTTTACTTTATGATTAGTTACTCATTTAAGCATGTAGTCATGATTACTTGATTTTTTGGAAACCTAGAGAAGGCTTATATGAATAATGTGAGTTGTTAAGGCTTCATTGAATGCTAGAACTTGTTTGATTACCACTTAAGGCGAAATCCTATTGGATAAATCATTAAAAATATGAATTAGGCCATTTTTGGACAATTTGAGCCTTTCAAGCCCACCTAGAACAATTTGACCCTAGTTCAACCCATTGAGCTTAAATCTACTTATTTTTTCTTTGTCACCCACAAATTTAGCCAGCTTTTAAATAAAGTTTGTCCATCTTAGTCCAGCACCCACAAAGAGATAATCAAATTATGGGTAGATAGGTGAAGTTTGAAATGTTAATAGTAAAAAAAAATAAAGAAAAAAACTTATCTTGATGAATAAATGAATAATACCCACACACAAAGAAACAAGTTTGGTGGTGTAAATTTTAATGTTTATAAGGAATAATTTTGGTTGGATAAAAACAGGTAATTAGAGGAAGAAAGTTATGAAGATTAGGTGTTGCTTGGGAAAGAATAAAAGGTTCAACAATGAAGTCCTAGAATGGTTTTTTTGCTTAGGATTGTTTTGTCTATCATCCTACCCCTAGCCCAACATTACAAGCTTAAGAAAGTCCTAAAATCCTTTAATGTTGTGTTTACCTTCATTAGTGGAGAATGGAATGAAAAGCAAGCATATGGAATTCACTTATAAGTCTAACACATCTTAGTTATTCACATAAACCTATACCAGTTGAATGACAGTCGACCATGATTGACTAATCACACACTTATACAAAGGGTCTTAAGTAGAGTGACATTTGATTTTTAAGTTGAAATTTCAAACAAAATGTTAACATTTTGAAATTTTTCTAAGATTATTACATTTCTTAATCTATGAGGCTTGATTTTTAACTAAAAGTATGTGCTCAAAATTTGCATTTCTCACTATAGCTTGTGTGCTACACACACTCTTCTTTGTTTAGTTTCTGTCTTATTATTTTATTTGTTGAAGACAAGCAAACATTTAAGTTTGCGGATATTTGATAAGTGAACCCTTTACTCATGAATTAACGACCTTTGAACCTAAAAATTTACATAAATCCTTAAGTACGTTTAAAATAACACTAGGCAATCCAAGAGGGTGGGTGAGTTGAGTTTTTAATAACAAATTATAACAAATTTGATTTTAACCCAAATAATCACAAATTCAATCCAAACATAAATATGGGAGTTTAAGGGATAGAGAAATGAACACAAGATTTATAGTGGTTCGGTAATAACACAGTCCATATCTACTCCTTCAAGTTCTACTTGAAGATTTTACTAATATTTAGGCCTTAATGTGATTTCATGATCTACTTTCTAAGAATTCTACATGGTTTTGCGTCTTTTTTGCTCAAAGTGTAAACTTTCATAGTTGACGCGTGCGAGTCTGGTTGCAAATGTTTGTGAAATTTCATACCACAACAATATTTTCAATTTCAAACCTATAAGTATGGTTTTGCAAGACTTTTTGATAAAATTTAGGCCTTAGCGAAATTATTTTATATATTATATCCATGATAATTTTTCGTACAGTTAAACAATATTTTTCAATTAGTTAACCTTCAGGTGTGTATGTGCTTGGTTAAACTTAGGGCTTTTAGAGCAGTTTGCTAGATCTATTAGGGGACTAAATGAAAATGTTCAATATGGTCAATTGATATTAACCGAATTAAAATTAGAATTGGATTTTTTAATTGAAATCAGACTGAGGTTTTCTTGATGCTCTTCTTTTTTCATATCCTACCCTAACTCAATTTTCTTTGTTATTATCTTTAGTTGCAATATAGTAAGGACTCAAAACTCTCCTTTCTTTCCTTCATTGTCCAAACTACTAGATATCAATAGTGTTCGCATCATAATAGCCGTCATCTTTGTTTCCTTCTTAGGGATCACAATGTTATGCAACCACGTAACAAGTAGTATAACTATAAAAAGGGTTGTCATACCCACGAGGATTGAGATTTCATGTTAAAAATTAATTACTACAATTATGGCAAATCAACTTTATCTAGGCAATCCAAGTTTGAGAAATGAAATTAACCAAATAGTAAATTAAAATTTGCTAATTAAAAACAAGGATGAGTAAACAAGAAATATAAGTAATAGAGGGATTGTGTGAAATTAATATGAAAATTATCCTAGGGCCTTGACTTCACTTATTGATATTATATTCATCCTAATTGGGAATTGCTAATATTTTCTATTTCAATTCACTAATCATTGGTTATAATTTAACCTGATTACCTCTTCCAAAGTCAAATCAGGTCTTATATTTAACCAACGTAGCCGATATCCCTATTTAACTAGATTGATCAAATGATCTTTTAGCTTTACTAGTTGTTAATGTTTAAAGATCTAATTACCTCCCAGTTTCTTGGTTTCCCTAGAATTAATTTGAATGTTTAGAGATCGATATCCTCTCGAACTATTAAAGTTCGTAAACTATGTTTTCTTTATCTTGGTAAACAAATTAGTCTCTTCCGAGCATTCATTCATTCATGTAATTTCAATTAATTCATTTTCAAACAAATTAGAAGCCTTAGTGCAGGAAAACATAAATGAATAAAACATACTAACACAATGCAGAAGAAATACTAGATATCGTTCTAACGTATGTGTTGACTATTCAAGAATGAAACTCTCAAAAAGAGATAAATAACCCACGAAGGGAAGTAATTGAAAAAAAATATTATTGAATGAAATTGATTCCTAACTAATGAATAACAAGGGCTATTTATACTAACATATATTCTAATCTTAAAAACATTAAGATTTCCCATGAATAAGGAATTTAACTTAAACTAAAATAATAAACTAGACTAAAATAATAAACTAGAATCCTACTTAAACAATAAAATCAAATAAGAATTCTAATTAAAATAACAAATCACAATAATACTAAAACTAAAATTTTTAATTTGTTTTACCCCTATTTTTTGTCCTGCACTAGCTCTCCTCCCCCTTAAAAATAAACTCACCCTCGAGTTTTACTAGAACCAAAACATTATCTAGAGGATGAAACTTGTTTCTTGAATGCCTTCCATACTTTATAGGAGCCAAAACAATCTAAATATTATTCTTGTAGGATTTGTATGTATTATCCTGCCCATTATGTATTATATTCAAATCAAACCGCGAAGTCTTCCAAGCAAGAGATGACAAACATCCATGTCGACAACATTACAAAGAATCGTGTATTTATGAAACTTCCTAATGGAGATAGGAACATAAAATTGCTCAATTACTTCAACCTTCTCAATACTATTAAACCAAGTAATATAATATGGAGAATAATGTTGTGTTGCCAGTTGTAGCCTCTCAACCATGGTTTTAGACCCAAAATTCTCATAACTCATACATCAACAATGACATCATATACCTTTTGGTTGTCTGTACATTTGGTTTGAAAAATGTTTTGTCGTGGGATTCTTTTGTGCAAGGATTAAATGTTAATCATTGCAATATCAAAGACACTCCTTCAACAAGATAAGTCCATTTTACTTGATCATTGTTATCATCCTCAAGATCATAATCAGGATTGTTTTTATCGTTCTTCTCTTCATGAGTTACAAAATTGACTTGTCTCTGATTAGGATTCCTGCATTGGTTTGATGTATGACTAGGTTTCATACAACGCAGACATTTTTTTGCCTCAATAAACTGCATAAGATTATTGGTATTTATTGGTTCTCCCGCTGTCACCTAATTTGTTTGTTGTAATTTTGAGTTAACCTTTGGAAAGTATTTACTAGTGTTATCATCTTCTCATATTCATAATTTTGTTACAGAGTCTAATTGCAGGAAGATGTCAGCACTAAATTTTGTGCTCTTCTTCTTTCAAGTTGTCTCTCCACCTTTGTCGCTAATCGAATTGCATGTTGTAGCTCATGTATTTGTTTGCAGTCATACGCTTTCTTCAATTTTAGCACGTAGTCTATTCAAGAAACGGCCAACTAACTGTTCTTCTATTTTGAATAAATTGTTATGTTCATAAAGTCTCTGAAATTATGTAGCATAATCTTGAACAAACTTAGACCCTTGTCTACAATTGTTGTATTCACGGAATAGGACTTGTTCATAATCAAGAGGTAAAAAAAGTCCTCTCAATTTCTGTCGCATACGACACCACGTCTTAATTTTATCTTTTTCTTGTCGTTGTCAACATAATTGTAAGTTTTCCCATCAAACTAATGCAGCTCCCTTGAAATTGTATGCTATTATCCTAACTCTCTTCGAGTCTTCAATCCTTATTGAGTCGAAGAATAGTTCAACTTCTGCCAACCAATCCAAGAATTCTTCAATGCCCAATTGCCTATTAAAAGTTGGGAGGTCCACTTTCATATGATAATCATTCTGATATGGTCCTATTTGATTTCTTGTTATAGTACATGTCAATACTTTGTCATCAAAAGTATCTTCTTCCGATCTCTACCTAGAGCCACTTCTAAGATCTACAATATTGTTTTCAGTATTATTGGCCAACCTAGTTTTATTTTCCTCACTGCTCCCGTCATCATTAGCCCTTTTGATCTCAATTTTGTTGTTGTTGCTAAAGTGTAGCTCCTTAGTTCTTACTGTATATTCAATAAAATATGTTGCATTTGTTTAAACATCTTCATTGAGCAATCTTCATATTGATTAGTATAAGACGTCCCTACTTGGGTAGCCATATCTTTTTGTTTTTTGGTTTTTTTAGTAGAAAAAAAGATTTATGGGTATAGTTAATGAATGGTTGCAGGTGATGGATTTGGGTCACAAGATTTGAGTGGTTACAAGTTATGAATTTAGGTCACAAGATCAACTCACTTGGTATAGAAGTAGGCTCTAATACCACTTGACACAGTGCAAAAGTGATACTAAATGTCGTTCTAGCGTACGTCTTAAGTATTCAAGAATGAAACTCTCAAAGAGAGATAAACAACCCATGAAGGGAAGTAATTAAAGAAAAATACTATTGAATGAAATTGATTCCGAACTAATGAATAACAAGGCTATTTATACTAATATATATCCTAATTCTAACAGCATAAAGATTCTCCATAAATAAGGAATTTAACTAAAATTAAAATAATAAACTAGAATCCTACTTAAACAATAAAATTAAATAAGAATCCTAATTAAAATAATAAATCACAATAATATTAAAACTAAAATTTCTAATTTATTTTACCCCTACTTTTTTGTTCCTGCTTCACATACTTATATGAACAAATTCTCAATTAATCAAAACATAATCTAAGCAGGTTACATCAAGACCTTAAATTATAGAAATTAGCCGAACATATCAATAAAAAACGTTAGTATCATCTTAAAATTCATCATTCAATAAAATAGAACAAATAATAACAATCCAAATGAAATTCAAGAGAAATTAACAATTCAAGAGATGAAACTAGGTTGATTCAAGCTTCACATCCCCAATTCTTTAAGTGATATATCTTCCAATCTTCTCCAAAGATTTGTTGATTCTTACACTTTTTCTCACCAGAACTATCTCTTTTTTCTCTAACTCTCACTTTACAAACCCTTTTTCTTATTCTTGATATGGTGACTCTCTCTCAAAAAACATAAAAACCTAAAAGAAGTCTAAATCAAGCCATTAGTTGGTGATCCAAAGGTCAAAAATCGTGCAAATTTGTCAACTTTGAATCCAGGTGGAGTGAGGCATTGAAGAGACAGTGTACACAACGTAGGTGTGCCATGGCTTAGTGCAGCTGCACCATGCTTGCTACCTACTTTGCTCTTTTTTGTGTAGAGGAGTAGCGAGCATAGTCCCATTGTGTACCTTGATGGCGCAGCTGTGTCATAGCTATTACCTATGACATTTCAATTTGAAGCTTTGGATGTCTAGTTTCCAACACTATAAACAGATTGTGATTCTAAGTTGTATAAACAATGTTATCGCCGTTTTAGTACACTATACTCAAAACATTGATTTTTGCAGCCTTAGCACAAGATCAATAGAGAGGCTCACGAATTTGTACTTGTGCTCTCTTTCATGTTTTTTCATTGAATACCTCAACACTTACAAAATAAAACTAAAATGCGTAAAAAGAAAAATAAATACTCAAAACGGATTAAACAGTACTAAGTATGCTATTTGATAATGAATAAATCGAGCACAATCATATAGCAAAATGAAGATATCACACAGCGTGTGACAACCTTGTCGCAAACACCACCTCATAAATATGTTTCACAGAAGCAACCGACACTCTCTAAATGTTGAGAGATATTACTTGTGACTCTGAATTAGACAATGAGACTAATCATTTGGGTGATGCTACATCTCAGTCTCTGACATCAATTCATTCAGAACCAACAAAGACCAACTACAGATAAAATCAAAACTGTTGATCAAGACAACCCAAGGCATGTATAAGTACAATTTTCTAATCAATTTTTTACCCACTTTAATCAAGAATTATGTGTATTAATGAGTGATAGGAAGTTTTTGAAAGGCTTATTCAATTGGACCAAGTTCATATTCTAAAGAGGAAGAATCTTATTAGAAGTGCTTCACCTGTTGGCCAATTTATTCCTACTATTGTGCATGAATTTTATACCAACTTGTCTGTAGACATAAACACTATTGATGGAGAATATAGGCACTGGAAAAAGAATCATAGAAGTTCATCTCAAGATTGGAATGAAGGGAAGGAATTGAAAGATAAATGCCCCTTAGAATAAGAAGAGTCAATAAATTGAAAGATACCCATATAGGAGCTTCAAGCTTATGTAAAAGTATCAACCCTTAGAAGATAGTTTACCATCACCTTACCGATGAGTCTGGAGGAGAGACTAGTGAGTTAAGCAACCCCTCTACCTTGAATTAATAACTCACAAAATGAATTGCATCGACATCTTTGCCTATGGTAGAATGCCCATTTCCCATGCCACTAATCAACGAATGCTGAGGAAGGAATAAATCAACTAATGCAACCAATCATAATACAATACACCATCCAAGCAACTACTTAACATCCAAAAAGGCGAAATAATACTAGGAAGTGAGAAATAAACTCCAAGTGAATAACCCAAGCACTACTATCGAACCAACTACCAATAAACTAATCAACAACCAAATGAGACTGAATCCAAACGTGTATATATGCGTAATCGCATGTTTGTTTTTTCTCCTATAACCATAAATTAATACTTTGGCAGCATTGAAGTAAGTAAGAGTGATTTAGTCTCAGTCCCAACAATGTCTCTTGATGCAATTGCTTCCACTTTGATTAGAATTGACACTATTTGGCTAACCGATACAGGATTATAAGCTTCCTCACTGTGTACTTAATATGCTGCCTTGGATTCCATCATTATCTCTAATTGATTACCGATTTTGCATTATACTACACTTTCTCCAACTGGGGACAGTTGTTGGCTACAATTGGACTACATCATCCTTTTAACCTAGGACGTCATATATTTTCTACCATTATCTCACATATAGGTAGTAAAGTCATCATAAATGTGTTACTGTTCCTTTTATTTATCTATAGTTTGTTGATGGACGAATACAACTATTTGAGAAAAATTAGAGAGCTTGTCAGCGATTTCAAAGTTTTTGGGACTATCTAAAAAGATATTGGAGACTCATAGTATTAGCACATCATATAGAGAGCAACTACAATAAGCCTAACCACCATAGACATCTTAGCATGAAGATATAACTTGAACAGACTAGGATTGTTAGGCTTTTCTATGTAACTAGCTACAACACCTTGTTAAAAGCCAAGCTATGATCGTACATCGTTAAGACATAATGCTTTAACGTCTTTTGAGTCTAGAGACCACTGTGCAATATTTGGTTGCTGCCACCAAACATGTTTTCGTTACCCTACTAGTTCTAGTTGTTCCTTTATCTACTTACCTACTTCTGCCCCACCCTACTCTATCTAGTCCTTCTAGCCCCATCATTGTTTGTATTATTGACTTTAGTTTTCCTGTTTATAGATACCTTGTTATTTTTCCTTGAACCTTTTTTTGTTGTTTCTATTCTTAAATTTTGCTTTGGCACTTCTTTGGCAAAAAAAGGGAGTAAAATTACAAAACTTTTTTTGTTTTGCAAATGTGATTTATGTAACGTTGGGTTATTAAAGTCAATGGGAGTTATGCAGTTAGGGAGAGTATTTTGCTTGCTAATTAGCGTCACTAGGTTTTTTTGTTTTTTGTTAAGATTCTTGTTTATGATTTTTTTTTTTGCAAGTTCTTATTTTAGTCATTGAACTATTAATAACCACCATGGATGTGTTTTGCCAAATAATGCCAAAACAAGAGATTGTTAGGACATTTGTTAGCAGTATGTGGCAACTTGAAAAGAGAAGCCCTGCAAAAACAGAAAAGGGAAATTTGTGGAAACAACGAATTTGTGTACGGTAAGAACTATTTCCTTCAAGAATTATGATTTTCTAATGGGAACTAGCAAATGATACATTCCTTATACGATTAGGGTTTTTAGTGATATTTATTTATAAGCTAATATTTGTTTGACATGTTGGAAGGTGAGAGACAGCAAAATATTATATCTTACATTGTTTTTATTAGCTTTTAGTGGATTCTTTTATTCCTTAAGTTTTCTATGGTGAACTTGTTAATGCATTGATATTTGTGTAAAAGTTCTTTGTGATGTACTTAAGGAATTATATATCCTAAGAAGGTCTGAAAATATTTTGTTTATGTTCTTTGGGAGAAGAACGTGAATTTCTGCGAGAGAAAAAAACCATGTAATTCAGCGACATCAAAAGCATAGAGATATTACAAAACAAGACCATCTAAAAAGATTTAACACAACAACGACAACAAAGAGAGAGTTTTTTATTTGTATAAGTCTATTGGTATTTGTAATCATTTGTTTTTTAGCAGATTATTTGCTCTAGGCATGGCCTGTGGATGTAGGATTGAGAAATTTGAACCACGTTAAAATTTGCATGTCTTCATTCTTTATTTTCAAGACTTATTTATATTTACTTGTGAAAATCTTTTATTTAAATCTATTTTAATTGGTTGGTAACTTAAAATTTGGAATTCATCTTACATACAAATCTTTCAAATTTAATAAAGCCAATTGATCTAGAGTTTAAAGATATTTCTAAAGAAATATTGAGAGATTCAAGATATACACTTGACTTTAAGGTAAATAATACATCAATTAATTACTTTTATTCCTTTTAAATATAAATATATATAGCACTAGCCACTAACAAACATATTTTTTATTATCTTAATTTTTAAGATTGTATTGATGCTATTGATAATGTACATATTGGTGTTTCTAGACCTCCTAAAAATCAAGTGCCACATATTGTAGAAAGGGAAACCAACTAAAAATGTAATGGCTACTTGCAATTTTGACATGCAATTTATATTTACAATTGCAGGTTGGGAAAGCAGTGCACATGATGCAAGGATATTTTTATCAACCCTTCATAATCCTGCTTTAAATTTTCCTACACCTCCTAAAAGCTACATAGTATTTTAAAGTTATTCAATTTTCTTACTTTGTTTTAAGGAATATTATGATTGACTACTTTTTATATATGATAGGTAAAGACTATTTAACGGATGCAAGATATATACAAATGAAAGGATACTTAAGACTATGCAAAGGTGAGAAATATCATTTGCCAGATTTTCTTCAAGGGAGCCAACCAATAGGCTATCAAAAGATATTCAATCATGCAAACTGTTCATTTGGAAGTGTTATTAAACGCACTTTTGGTTTATGGAGAAAAGATGGAAGATTATTTGGGAGATGCCCAATTATCCATTTAATAAACAAGTAACGATAGTCATAACTACCATGGCACTACATAACTATATACGACGTCATACTCAACGTGACATTGATGTTGAGAAAATGAATAATGATCTCAAGAGTGTCATTAATAAAGATGTAGAAAGTGAGATCAATAATCAGGTAGAACATCATACTACCAATGGATCTAAAGCCCACGAAATAGAAATCTTGAGAAATGATATTGCTAGATGTTTAATAGAAGCATGATATTACATATCTTTAATCTATTTATATATTTTTTATGGATTTTGTTCTTCATTAAATTTTTGAAATCACATAATTTTTTATAATATGAATAATTATTTTTTTGTTATAAATTACTATATTATATATATATAAACAAATAATATTCAAATTATATGTCTATTTCAGTCATTTATACCATTAAAATATGTTAACAACAAATTTTATCAAATGCTGGTATAGTGCTTTTCAAATTCATAACTTTTGAATATCAAATTTACCAAATACTAAATTAATTCTCTTTAAAATTGATTAATTCTAAAGCACAGTATATGCAAATTATTTTAGAAACCACAACAATCTCAAACTAGTCCATATTTGATTGGAAGATTATAGTATATTTGGCATCAAGACTTTCCCTGTCATTAGATTCTAAATGTTGATTAGCATATTTGATTTTGATGACAAAAAGATTTCTAGTGTCTAAGAAATAATATTGATGTTTGAGTTTTGTATCTAAAGATATGTATGATGAATTACTGCATAAATTTCAATGTTTATGTGGGCTATTTAAGATTTTTAATTAGGAAAATAACACCTTCACTCTTTTAGGATTCAAAGAATGACTTTTAATGGAAAATATGCTAATCTAAGAAGAAGTACTAATGGATGCAAGATGTATTATTATGTCTGTACTTGATAGCTAAAGCATATTTAAGGTAGGGAGAATTGTGATGCGAACCCTACAGTGAAACTTAAGACCCACGCTCAATTTGAAGTTTCAATCGCCAAGAAAGTGCTAAACAGGCCTAAATAAACAAACCTTGACCTAATGTTTACGAAAAACATGAACTAGAGGTATAAAAGAATGATAGGTGACGCCACATTCAAAATATAGATGAGAAGGTGAGTGATAAGTCAGAGTTAGAACGCCATAAGAATATAATTCTTGATAAGTTCACAACTTCTCAAAAGAACCAAAGAAAGAATTCTCTCATTAATAAAAAACAAAAAAGAATATTTTGAGTTCCAACACAATTATAGCCCTATATATATATGCTAAAACTCTAAATTAAGTAGGAAAACTAGAATTTTAATCTAATTAGGTTAGGAAAACTATAGTCCTAATGTAATTAAGAATGATAGATTCTCTTTAACATGAAAATAACAATCTAATATAAACTAGGCAACTAATTTGTTATAAGGTAAATAATATAAACAAACAAGGAATCTTCAAAGCCCTAATTAACCATGTGGCACTAGGATTTAGTAGCGCAAAAAATATTTTATTCTTCTTCATACAGCCCATTTGAATTCTTATTACGCATTCAGCCCAACTCGCTATTTGATGGTCTAATAGTTTAGATAATGCTCACAAAGCCCACAAAGCCTTGTCATGTCTCTACGCCTAATCCTTCAAATCTTGTACCTTGAATTGCACTTGGAGCTCATATCTCCTCAATTAATCCATTTAAGGCAGCCTAAAACTTCTTAGCTCTAGTTCTTGTAATTGGCTTTCCTTGAATGTGAAAAGTGGGTATTTGAAGTTTCATTGGTTCCTTCTTGATGGTTTTTATCATTCCCCTTCTCCTCACAAGGATTCGTCCTCGGGTCATCACTTACATCCAGAAACATTAAAAGTAGCACTCATATTATACTCACTAAGGAGATCCAATTTGTAGACATTGTAATTGATCCTTGCAATCACTTGGAAAGCATTATCTCTCTTTGGAAGCAACTTGAAATATCTTTGTGCAGGAAACCTCTCCTTTCTCATATGCATCCAAACCTAGTCTCCTGGTTCAAATACCACATTTTTACATCCTTTATTATCTTGAGCAATATATAGTTCAATCCTCTTCTCTATATGTTATTGCACCAACAAAGTTTCTAAAAGTACAAGAACTTAGCATCACGATCTGAAACTATGCGCTTTGACACACTATGCAATCTCACAATCTCTTTGAAAAACAAATCAACATTGTTTGTTACACCAAAGTCATGTAAAACAGTTACAATAGCATTAGGCAACGAAGAATTAATCTCATTAATACTAAAATATGCCTCCTTGTACAAAAGTAGAATCATAGGCTAACTTGAAAACAAAGCTCTCTTAACCTCACTCTCTTTTGCATATACATTCACTTTCTACCTCTCTTTTCTCTTAACAACTCTCTCATTATTTTCTTTTTTTTGCTCACTTTTTCATTGTTTTTGTTACCAGCCTCTATATTTTTGTTTTCATTTTTCCACTCAACCACTCTTTCTTTTGTACTCTTATTCTCTTTCTTTTTTTTGTTTATCACTCTCTTGTTTAATTCTCATTTGATCTTTATACACTTGTCTAAGAGTTAATTGTACAAGAGTGATAGGTTTTTCATTTATTACAAAAGAGTATCTATTTGTGTAATTATCAGTTGTCACATGCCTATCATACTACCAAGGTCGCCCTACAAGAATGTGTCCAACACACATAAGTACTACATCACATAGAACCTCATCCTTGTATCTTCTAATAGAGAATGAAAGTAGCATCTGTTTATTCACCTTCATTTCAACACAATTATTCAACCATTGTAGCTTGTATGGCCTAGGATGCTTCAGAGAAGGTAAACTCAATTTCTCAACCAAACTAATGCTAGCTACATTAGTATAATTACCACCATCAATTATGATGCTATATACCTTATTATTGATGTGACACCTTGTATGAAAGATGTTATCTCATTGTACCTTTTCATCCTTTTTTACTTGCATATTAAGGGCTTGCCTCGCAACCATCAATTCACCATCAATAAGAGACTCCACGCCATCACTATCATCCTCCAAAGGTGGCATAAGTTCATCATCTGATTCACTCTCAATCTTAATGTCCTTATTATATATTAGAATTATTGCATACTGATTTGGACATTATGATGCAACATGACATGTTCCCAAGAATTTAAAACATTTAATATCCCTATTTCTAAAGTGTTTAGAATCAAATTTACCTTTTCCATAATCGCTTCTCCCTTTATGGTTTTTGGATGCTTGGTTTTAAGCTTAGAAACAACATTTTCATCTTTGTTCTATTTTGTTTTCCATATGGAAAAGCAACCCAAATTAACTCTTATGGATCCTTTCTTTTTCATTTGTAGCTCCACTTTCATAGCCATATGTTGGGATATCTTCCAACTCAACATAATGCTACAATTCAACCACATTAATAATATCTTAATTCAAACCATGTAAGCATCTGGTCATAGTAGCCTCTTGATCCTCCTCTACATTAGCTCCAATCATGGCTATCTCCATCTCCTTGTGAATCTAGCCAAAGCAGCCTTTCAGTCCTCCTTAACACTAGGTCAAAGCACGGCTATCTCCACCTTTTTATGGTAGTCTTCCACACTCTTGGAACCTTGTGTAAGACTTTACAGCCTATGGTACAAGTCCCTATAATAGTGACTAAGAACAAATCTTCTTCTCATGATGGCTTTCATCCCATAACTGAAATGGCCTCTCATGGTTTCGTCCCCAACTCAAAATAAGCCAATCCCATCAAATAATAACATAATCAGTAAACTCAATGGTGGCTAACTTAAACTTTTTCTCCTCGAAGTACTTATGGCAATCAAATACAAGCTCTACTCTTTTCTCCCACTCAAAATAAGCTTTAGGATCATTTTTACCTTGGAAAAAAAAAAGAACCTTCAATTTGATGCTTTCTAAGTCATGATCTACATGCCTTACTCGTCTATCACCTCTATTGTGCATAACAATAAGGGTATAGTCTTCAAAGTGATCTAGGTCATCACCATTATCTATATCCTTGGTAGCGTGCCTATGATGCCTTCCTACATTAAGAGTTTTCGGTTGCTACCTCATCTGTAAGTTAGCTATTTTAGCATAACAATAAGGGTATAGTCTTCAAAGTGATCTAGGTCATCACCATTATCTGTAAGTTCATCTCTAATTTCACCAAACAACAAGCCCATTCATTCAAATTATTGTCACGTTGCTTTGAGCGTGAATGACTAATCTTCCATTTTCTGTTTAGCTATACCTTTATCTTTGTCTTGTGACATGTTCATAACCTGAAAGGAATGTTAAAAATGACCTCACAACACTCCCTCATGTGTTTTACGCAATTGATGTCACTTAATCTCATGTTTATTCAATCATGTTAGCTTTTACCCTCTAATGAGCTCACAAACTCTTGCCTTTGCCCACTCTTAATTCTTCTTTTCAGTTTTTTTTTAACTAAATAGACAAAATCAAGAAAATACTTGTGACACACTAACTATGACAAACCAGCACACTAAACAAAGAATAAGAGTTAAACATTCAAAGAAAAGGAAAATGCTACTACTTATATAATTTAAAGGTTTGTTTTTAAATAAGGCAAAATATGATCCAAACACAATTTAATGAAAGAAGGAGTATCAACTTGATGAAAATTTAAGGTAGAGAATCAAACTTGAGCAAATTAAATTCAATTTTGAGGAAACTAGCCCAATTTAAATCCTGCGAAACTTAAGGTCCACGCTCAATTTGAAGTTTCAATAGCCTAAGAAAGTGCTAAATAGATTTAGGGTAAACAAACCTTGATCTAATGTTTAAGGAAAATACGAACCAAAGGTATTAAAAAAAAAAAAAAGTAGATGACACCACATTCAAAATATAGATGAGAAGGTGAATGATAAGTGAGAATTAGAATACCACATGAATATAATTCTTGATAAGTTCATAAGCTCCCAAAAGAACCAAAGAAAGAATTCTCTCATCAATTAAAAAAAAAACAATTTTCTGAGTTCTAACACAATTATAGCCCCATTATACAGGCTAATGAAAGTCCTAAATTAAGTAGGAAAACTAGAATTCTAATCTCATTAGATTCGGAAAACTATAATTTTAATCTAATTAAGAATGACAGATTCTCTTTAACATGAACATAACAATCCTAAATAAACTAGGAAACTAATTTTGTCTAAGGTAAATAATCTAAACAAACAAGAAATCTTCAAAACCCTAATTGACCATGTGACATTAGGATTTAGTAGCGTAGGAGCTACTTTATTCTTCTTCATACAACCCACTTGAATTCTTGTTATACATTCAGCCCAACTCTTTATTTGACTATCCAATAGCTTGGATAATGCTCACAAAGCCCTATATTTTTTCTAAGCCCAGCCCTTTATGTCTTGCACCTTGAAGTGCGCTTGGAGCCCATATCTCCTCAATTAATCCATTTAAGGTAGCCTACAACTGCTTGGCTCTATCTCATGTAATTAACCTTCCTTGAATGTGCCCACTTAAAGCTTTATTAGTTCCTTCTTGATGCTTCTCATCAAATTGTAATACTCGAATTCTATTATAGATATGTATATATGAATATATATATATATATGTATGTTACATTATCATACATATTTATAATATTGGGATTCTCTTTTTTTAGAGTACTAATAACGTAAGGAATCATGGGTTTTGAAATTTGCATACATGAGTTTGGGCCCGATTGTTTTTTTGACTTAAATATAAATAATTTGATTAAGATGTTTAAGAGATATTAGTCTTTTAACTTATATCTTAAAACTTGTTTAAAAGGTATGAATGTAATCAAATTAAAAATTTTAACTGAAATCTAAATAAACAAATATCTGAATGAATTGAATATTTTATTTGTCACTAATACTCTTAGTTTATTACTTAACATTTATATATGTCAACAACTTATTAACTTTAGATTTTTCAAGGTATATTTGTCAACATATCAATTTTAGACTTTTTATTTTTATATAAACAAAAAACTTATTCTAACGTTTAAAGTAAAAATAAATAAATAAATAAACATTTCAACTACATTCAAATTTTAGTCAAATTTAGAATTCAGTCATGTTCAAATTTAGGAAAAAAAAAATCTACTAGAAATTTGAGGAATTTCAAGGATGTAATTTTCAGATGTTTTATTGATGTGATTTAAAGTAAAAGATTTTGAGATGTATAATTATTAGGATACTTCAAGTTAAGTAAACTGAATTTTCCTTTGTAAATGAATTGCACATTATATGTGTATTTTTATTATAAAAGCATTTTCGATATGTATTCTTACACTTGCATATGTTTAATGTATCTGATAAAAATGACTTTTATGAATATTTAAGGTACTTTAACAAACGTGTTTTTATTTATGAGTATTGACATGAGACATATACATGAAAAAGTTTCCTGCATCAAAATTAAGAAAATTTTAACGATGATAAGTTTTGAATGTGCTCTAAAGCTTAGTGGACTTTAGCTGTAGAGCTCTTATTTCTATTTAAGTGAATTAAATTTTTTATTTTATTATTATATTTCTATAAACCATAATTAAATTTTCATTTATATATTCTAACTATGAAATTGATATTGCTCACTATTATGCCAAGTCCCTAGTGAGTAATGGCTAGCAAAAAGGAAAGAAATGTTTTCCATAAAGAAAAAAAGAAATGTTTGTGAAAAGAGAAGAAAGGTTTAAAAAATTAAAGGAAAAAAATGTTTTTTTGGAAAAGGAAGACAGTCTTCTATTTGTACATTTCAATTAGCACCCTGTGCAAATACATGATTCATGAATTGCATTATTTGATAAAAATATTTTCATCTTAGAAAAGGTAAAAAAACCAGTTTGCTTGATATAGTTTTTGTAATTCACATAATTAAGAAAGTATGTTTAAGGATATGATTTGAAGTACTTTTACATTGTCAACTTATTTGATTCTTTGAGTGTGGTATGTTTGGCATCAAAACTTTCATTGTCATTAGATTCTAAATTATGTTGATTAGGATATGTTATCTCCCAACTTCTTAATGGATCAGCTTTTCATGAGACTTTGGCTCAACCACTTCTCAATTGGCCTAAATATACCTTAAAAAAAACCTAAAAGATAATAAAGTAGGCCTAAGTATTGCTCCACTAAGACTAGATCCTATAGAAAAATTCCCTTAATTATTTTACTAATCCGTTAAAAGATAAAAGTATAAGCAAATCCTTAATTATATGCAATTAGAATCCCACCAAATTCTTAATTATCTCCAATTATAATTTCACTAAATATTTAATTATCTCTAATTATAATACTATCAAACATTTAATTATCTTCTACTAAAGTTCTAATAGGATTAAGATTCTAAATAATTTAAGGAATTAATACGCATATATAAAAAAAAAAAAAAGAAAAAAAAATGACCTTTTCTCTTCGTACAAAAAATTTACTAATTAATATCAAATGATGAAATATAATATCAATAGAATATTTTATTTTAATGTCAAAAAGATTCCTAGTGTCTAAGAAATATTATTGATTTTTGAGTTTTGTATTTAAAGTAACGTAACGAAGGATTATTGCACAAATTTTAATGTTTTTGTGCTATTCCAGAGATTTTAAAGTTAGGAAAATAATACGTTCACTCTTTTCAGATTCAAAAAATGACTTTTAATATAACATATGCCGATCCAAGACGAAGTAAGAAATGATGCAAGATGTATTTAGCTTGTTCGCAGTTGATTGGTAAGAGACATCAAAGTACAATCACATCAGTCTCCGATCCGGCCAATTTCCAGTGATTTAAATGTCACCTTCAATGTCATTCAACTCAGAAAACTTTGAGCATCCTACTTTGGGCCTCTGATCCTCGTCGCACTACAGCCAATTTCCGTTTAAGCATAGGCATTTTGTTTATTTCACAATTTTTTTTTGTATAATTTGCATTCAAGTCCAAGGAATTTATCATTTGCATCCTCATACTTTATCAATCATTTGCATCCTCATGCATTTTTGCCTTTTAGCGTTTTTGTCTTTTATCTGTCAACCCTATACTTTTTAGGTTTTTTGTCAGTTAGGTCTCTCATAAATTAGAATTATGATCCCATTATTATCCATTTTGCTTAAATTAACCCCTTCGTTTTCCTTTCGGCTTTTTCTTTGTTTTTTCACCCAAGCCTATATAATATGATAATAAAGCTAGACCCTTTAGACAATATATCTTACTTTGCCAACCGTTCCATACTGTTTTTAGAGCTGGATCCTTTGATGATGGTGGCACTCTTGTTCCTTACCTTTTGTTTACATCACCAATCACCCCAAGCTATTATTTGAGGTAGACTCTCCGGCAACGGTGAGAACTTTTGTTTCTTTCCCTCTTACGTCCTAAATTGTCGCTATTGCCCCAAACTGTTGTCTTTCTTATATATGGGTTAGGTATTCTCTTTTTCTTTATCTTGGTTTTCAGCTCCTTGAGGAGCTTGTCTTGTTATGACTTCTATTTCCAGGAGTCTTTATTCCTGGGCTCGTTTTTCCCAAGAGTCACTTGGTTTTGTCTCTTTTGTCTTCTCATTTTAGGTGTCTC
This sequence comes from Azadirachta indica, assembly GCA_022749755.1. Taxonomy (NCBI): domain Eukaryota; kingdom Viridiplantae; phylum Streptophyta; class Magnoliopsida; order Sapindales; family Meliaceae; genus Azadirachta; species Azadirachta indica. The sequence continues at coordinate 19,020,966 of CM040453.1, read as the reverse complement.
AAATATTTCTTAACTGCTTTGGACTTATTTTAGTTTGCAAATTCAAGTTTATTTTGCCACCCTGAGTTTGAGAGGGGGTGTTAAATTATTAGCTTCCTATTCGACTTAGTCTTCTTAAGTATATTTATATTAACATCCTATTCAACTTAACCTTCTTAAGTATATTCATATTAACTTCCTATTCAACTTAATCTTCTTAAGGATATTCATATTAACATTCTATTCAACTTAGTAACTAGTATTTGTTAAGGATTCCTAGATTTATAAGGTTTTATAGTTTATATTAAATTAGAATTTCTAGTTTCGGTTAATTTAGGTGTATTAGTTTAAAATGAATTACTATTTGAGCATATATAAGGGCATTGTTAATGTATATTTGTTAATCATATCATCAATAAATAAAGAAATATTTTTATATTTCTAACATTACTTTTGGAAAGAAAAAATTTTGATTTACTGAATATTTAGACTCTTATCTTTTCCTAATTAGTTTTAGGGTTTGTTTTAGATACTATTATAAATACATTTTTTTTTTTTTTGCTCTTTACTCCTAAGCTTCTTTTTAAACACAACAAACAATATTTTCTTTCTCTTGGAGGTTTGGTTTTCATAGACTTAAAAGCTCAAACTAATGTTTTCGAATTACATTTTGTACCCGTTCATGTTTTGACTTGCATATCTTATTTATTTTGTATTAATTTTAATGTTATTTGCATAGTTATCTGTATGAGTGTCTAATAGGTTGTTATTAGAGTATTCCGTGTGATTTTATATTTAGATTTAAAATTCAAGTGTTAATTAATCTCTCTCACACTATTGGATTGATTGGTAATTAAACTCTATAGTACTTGCTGAGTTTAGAGCATATAAATAATTATAATGAAAGCAAAAACTTAAAAGTTATTTCAAATCATTCAAAGTGTCCAATCATCCTAATCATAACAAAATATAATTTATTTATAAGTATATTTCATTTATCTTAACTATAAAGAACTTATCCCAAGTTCCTAGTTTCTAAGTTCAATTTTTTCACTTAAACGACATCAACAATTTTATCATATTCTAAGTTCCTTCGAATTTCTAAAATAATATACTACACACCTTAGAACTTTTTAAACCTCAAATAATAGAAATTTCAAATTTTAAACAAATCCAAAATTACTTATTTTAGAACCTAAACTTAGCCTTTTGCATTTTGAGTTTTGGGTTCTTTTTCTGACTAACTTAGTTTTTAAGATTTTTATCTCCCAAACTACAAATTGAATTCACCCAAAACTTTTCTAAGCAGTTAAGCACACTTGAAAATATATTGTGTAAAAATTTTATCTTATTTCTGGTTCAAAAAATTTTCAAAACAATTTATTTTCCAATCAATAGAAACTTATCTAAAGTGTTTCAATTTTACGATTCCTTCAATCAAAATTTGTAACTATTTTTGAATATCTAAAAATTACTAAATTTATAGAACAACTACTAAATATATAAACGAACCATCATACCAAATTTTATAATTTTTAAAATCGTTTGACCACTTAAATAATTTTTATTTTGAAATATATTTGCAAAATATGCATATTTCTAAAACAAAAGTATCACTTTTTAAAAATTACATAAATTTGAATTTTAATCCGATTTGAGTGAAACAAAATCTTAAAAGTACTTTATTATGTGAGGATTAAGTGTATAAAAATTTGATACAAAAGTCTAAACAAAGTTTTCATGATAATTATTGATATGCTTTATACTCAACAAACATTGTTAGAGTTTCATAGAACGAATCAATCTGCTAGTTTAAGGGAGATTAGCTAATACTAAAATTCATAAATCTAAATACAAAATCACACATAATACTCCAATAATAGCCTATTAGACATCTATATAGAAAACTGTGCAATCAAAACTAAAACTAGTACAAAAATGAATAAAATATGCAAACCAAAAATATGAATGAGTACAATAATACAAATCAAAAATATTAACTTAAGTTTATGAGTGTGTGACAACCAACAATTAAAAGTAAAGAAAATATGTTTGTTGTTTTTGAAAAACAAGAGCAGGCAGTAGAGAGCAAAGAAAAAATATGTTTTTATAACAAACCCTAAACTAATAAGGAAAAGAAAAAAGTTTAATTATACAATAAATCAAAATTTCTTGTTTTCAATCTTAAAACATGCAAATTTCAAATTTCATAATTTCCTATGTTATTAATATTACCTAATAAATATCCCAATATGATAAATATTTATCGTAATGTATCGTTTGTGTGTGTGTGTATTCATACATACATATTTTCATTTAAAATGGAATGTGGATATTAACAATTCTCTCCACCTTAAAAAAAATTTCATCCTCGAAATTTGATGTGTCCTTATCAATTAAGTACAAACAAACTAATACAGCTTGCATCCATTCGTAATTCTTCTTAAATCAACATATTTTCCACTAAAAGTTATTCTTGGAATCCAAAGAGAGTGAAAGTGGGATTTTCGTAACTTAAGAACCTTGAATAGCACAAAAACATTAAAATCTGCTAAATAATCCTTTATATTACATATCTTTAAATACAAAACTCAAACATAGACAATATTTCTTAGATACTAGAAACCCTTTTGACATCAAATCAAACATCCTAACCAACATTTAGAATCCGATGACAACGGGAGTCTTGATGCCAAATATACCACAATCCTCGAATCAAATTCGTAGACAGTGTGAAAGCACTTCAAATCATATCCTTAAACATACTTTCTTAATTATATGAATCACACAAATTATAGTAAGTAAACTGGATTTTACCTTTTCCAAAATGAAAATATTTTTATCAAATAATGCAATTCATGAATCATATATTTGCACAGGCCCGTGCAAATTGAAATGCACACATAAAAGACTTTCTTCCTTTACAAAAAAAAAAATCTTTACTTTTACTAAACCTTTCTTTTCCTTCGAGAAACATTCATTTTGGCTAGCCATTACTTAGGGGCTTAACATAATAGTGAGGAATGTGAATTTCATAGTTAGAATATATCAATAAAAATTTAATTATGATATATCGAAACATGGTAATAAAATCAAAAATTTAATTCGCTTAAACAAAATCCACTAAGCTTAATTTAAGAAAACATTCAAAACTTATCATCGTTAAAATTTTCTTAATTTTCATGCAAAAATTTATTCATATACATGTCAATGCCATAAATAAAAAACTCGTTTGTTAAAGTACTTTGAATGTTCATAAAAGTTATTTTTATTGAATACGTTAAACACATACAAGTGTAACTATATATAAAGAAAATACTTTTATAATAAAAATACTCGTATAATATGCATATCATTTAAAACAGAAAAATTCTAATTTACTTACGTCGAAGTATTCTAATGATAACACATCTCAACATCTTATAACTTAAAATCACATCAATAAAACATCTAAAAATTACAACATCCAAAGTCCTCAATTTCCTTGCAATAATAATTTCTAAATTTCGACCTCTGTAATATAAAATGAACCTCAAAGCAAAACAAGCCTTAGTCTCTAATTTTTCATAAATTATTCCCCAGACCACATGCTCTAAAATTTTACGGAGACTGTGTAGACATATAAAGCTATTGATTATAAAATTTTCAAAAGTTTATAACATCAAAACCTACCAAAAATAATTTCTGTTTAGAACACATTGAATCTGTAAAATAGTTTTCAGAATTGAGTTTACTTAATTCAAAATTTGATAACAAATCATTCTCACTTAATATGATTATGAAACTTTCCAGAATTAAATTAGACATATATCCAAAATATTATACCAAATTCCATAATTTTTCAAAAAGTATAAATATGTTAAAATAATTTCGCAATCCATGTGATCTGCAGAAACTAGAAAGTTATAGAATACTTGGCTCCATTTTGAAAATTAATTAAAAATTGTTTTCCCTCCCGATTTTAACAAAAACTAATTTTGTAATGTTTTTTTGGATGTCTAGTTTCATATATCAAAATTCTAGATTTAAAATCAAAATATATTATTTTCTATAATTTTCATAATAAGTTTTGTCAATATAAATTTCGGTAAAATTAATTATTGTCTTCTAATATTCTTAAACTTGAATCATGTACTTCTATTCTACTATAATAAACCAATAAACAAATTCACCTCCTAATCTTAAATTTTCCTTTAAGGATCTTCTTCAATCAGGACAAAATCTCGTATCTTAAAAGGGTAGAGCTCAACTATTATATATGTATAACTTGAGCTTCTTTCTTTATGCTAGGAATTATAATACTTATAAAATGCATATTACATATTGAAACCCTATTATAATTCGTTTCAAAACATTAGCAAATTGATGTTCAAAAATAACAAATAATAAGTCCGTAATAATAATATTCTTTAATCAATTCTTAATATTTTTTAAACTTAAATCATGTAACACTATAACTTACATTAACGCAGAATCCAGCAGAAACTAGACACAAAAGAGATTCAAATAAATTAAAAGGAAATTCTTTTAAATAGTGATTTTTTAGGGTGAATTTATCATAATAGCTCCCTTAATCATTGTTTACCAAATTAGCCCATATTTTCTCTTTTGGGCAAAACTGCCCTTCAAGTAGCCATTGTGCCAAAAATTAGGGAAATTTTATCTTTCTCACCGTAAACCTCTGAATTACCAATTCGTATTTTCACCGAAATTTGCAAATCGAGCGAGCATCGATTTCCGGCGTGCACGGCATAGGCGACGAGTCCGATTCGACCGCAGAATAGACGCTGGTGGAGGATTCGAGCAATCGCCCGCGAACGAACGGTATATTTCAATCTTTTTTTTGCGATTTCATCCTCGAACATGTTGAAATCAATGTTTGGGATGGATTTGTTTGACGATTGTCTATGTTTGACTCTTTGCGGAGAATCGAGGCTCGATTTCTTTGTCGAGGGCTTTCATTGCATGGTCGACAAAGAAATCGAGTATGGGTCTTTTGCGATTTTTTACTTTAACACGGTGAAATAACTGGATGAACTGAACATGATGTGTTTGGGGTGGATTATGGGAGATTTGTATGCACTTTGAAGTGTTTTATTCGTCGTTTGTTTGACTCTCGCAGAAAAACCCAAATTTGTATGCATTTGTATGAATTTTGAAGTGGTTCTTTTGTTTGTTGATTGGTCTGCCAGAGAGATTAGCTCCACTCAGCATGTTTCTATTCACGAAGTGCATTGTTTGTATAGCTTAGGGTTAAAATTAATGAAACTACAGTGGAAAAGCTTATATAACTCTCTTTGTTGAGATATTTTCATTGTTTTAACTACATTACTCTTTGTTGAGTAACCTATATTTCCTGTTGCTGAAATCTTATTACTTATTTTTGTGGCTGAATATGGAAGAGCCATATAGCAGAAAAACAGAGAGAGTTAAAAATTAATAATAATAAAAGAGGAATCCAACTCTTGTTCTTTCTCTCATGCATATGCATATGCATATGCTTTCATTTAACACACAATAAAGGAAACAGAAGTTTAGTTACGTATGAAATTTATGATCTTCATTGGATCATAATTAGCAATTTTAAGTCACATTCATATGATTTTGTCCTTAAATATAACGGTATTTACCGTCAATAATATAATATATCCATGTTTTGAACAAAAAGAACAGTTGGCAGTACATTGACGTGAAAGATGTCCATTTGCATTGATGCTAGGTTCTTTCCACCTTGATGCTTTCTTGGAACTCCTACCTGATTAAGTTGAATATTTTTTTTTTAGTTCTTCTATGTGTTTGATTTTCAGCCTTTTCGTTCGCATATGTCTGCATGACATTTGTTTCATATGTTGCCATTTCTTTGTTTTTGATTTAATTTCTGCTTCAGAAGGAAACGAAGAACCAGAGATGGACGAGGATCAGGAGATGGAGAGGTTTGGGATGGATAACGATTTCGAGGGCGGTCAGTGGATAAATGGTGAGTTCTATTACAAGAAGCGCAGGGAGAAGCCTGTGCAAACTAAAGACGACATTTTGTATGGTGTTTTTGCGGACGATTCAGATGACGACGACAGTTACTCTTCCAGGAAGCGGAAAAAAGACCGCGATTTTGGAAGAACAGCTGATTTTACGAAGCCTGTGAACTTCATCTCAACAGGTAAAGTAAATAATTATGTGATTTCTTTATGGCTGTGATAGTGGCAATAGGCATTGGTTGTAGGGAATTTGAATTTTTGAAGTTTAATTACCTAGCTTGGCATACAGTTTAACTTTGGATGAAAAGCGAAAAATTATAAAGAAACAAGAAAATTAGGAAGGATATTAGCTGATGGCGTAAGGCAAAGACAGTTGTCTTTTTACCGTATACGTACTGTATTTTGGATGGAGTCAATAAAATATTGAGACAATGCTAATAATGTAAACTAATACTTTTTTGTGGGTTATTTGTTTTTGCAGGTATTGTGATGCCTGATCAAGAGATTGATAAGAATGTGAAAGAAGAAAACATTGACATGTTTGAGGATGATGTTTATGAAAATAGGTCTGGCTTAGGTCTTGGCTTCGGAGATTCTGCATCCAGTTCAGGATTAGGAGTTGGCACTAATAATTCAAAGAAAAATGAAAATGGGGTTAAAATGAGCGATAGGGAGGATGGTGATGATGATGATAATTTCTTGCCAACTTCATTTGGCAGGAAGATAAAGGAACAGGTGCAAATGAGGGAGAAGGAGAGGGAGAGGTCGAAATTGGAGAAAAAAAGTAAAGGCAGAGAAAGGGGAGAAATTGGTGTTGGGGATGTTGGGAGTTTTGAGAAGCATACAAAGGGAATTGGGATGAAGTTGATGGAGAAAATGGGGTATAAAGGTGGTGGCTTGGGGAAGGATGCACAAGGGATTACAGCACCAATTGAAGCAAGGATGAGGCCGAAGAATATGGGAATGGGATTCAACGATTTTAAGGAGGCAGAGGCAGCAAAGTTGCCAGATCTGGGAAAATTGGAAGAAAAGAACACTGGGGGGCAGCAGCAGCAACCAAAGGGGAGAGCCAAAGAGAGGCTTTGGTCAAGGCAGAAGGTGGTGAAGAAGGAGGTGTATGTTACTGCAGAGGAATTGTTGGCACAGAAACAAGAACAGGGGTTTGAGGTTGTTCAGAAGGTTATTGATATGCGAGGGCCACAGGTTAGGGTTTTGACAAACTTGGAGAATTTGGATGCGGAGGAGAAAGCAAGGGAGAATGATGTTCCAATGCCTGAGCTGCAGCATAATGTGAGGTTGATTGTTGACTTGGCTGAGCTTGATATTCAGAAGATTGATAGAGATTTGAGGAATGAGAAGGAGACTGCATTGAGCTTGCAAAAAGAGAAGGAGAAATTGGAGAATATGGTGATGGAACAGAAGCAGCAGTTGGATAATATGGAGAAAATTGTTAACATTTTGGGCCAAATTGAGGAGGAGAATTCATCAGGGACATTAACATTGGACTCACTTGCAAATTATTTTAGTGATTTACAAAGGAGATTTTCTGACGATTATAAGCTTTGTAACTTGTCATGTATTGCTTGCTCATTTGCTCTGCCTTTGTTTATAAGGATGTTTCAAGGTTGGGACCCTCTTAGAAATCCGTCACATAAACTGGAGGTGGTGTCAATGTGGAAGAGTGTATTGCAAAGCGAGGATAATCATGATATATGGGATGTTTCAACACCTTATACTCAGCTGATATCAGAAGTTGTTTTACCTGCTGTGAGAATATCTGGCATTAATACCTGGGATGCCAGAGACCCCGAGCCTATGCTTAGATTTTTAGAGTCTTGGGAGAAGTTTCTACCTTCTTCCGTTCTTCATACCATATTGGACACTGTAGTTATGCCAAAATTGTCGAGTGCAGTGGACTCATGGGACCCACGTCGGGAAACTGTTCCAATCCATGTTTGGGTGCATCCATGGCTGCCATTGTTGGGGCATAAATTGGAGGGTTTGTATCAGATGATACGCATAAAGTTGAGTAATGTTCTTGATGCTTGGCACCCAAGTGATGTATCTGCTTACACCATACTTTCTCCTTGGAAGACTGTGTTCGATTCAGCAAACTGGGAAGAACTTATGCGTCGATATATAGTTCCAAAATTACAAGTTGCCCTACAAGAGTTCCAAATAAACCCTGCAAACCAGAAGCTTGATCAGTTCTATTGGGTTATGTCATGGGCTTCTGCAATTCCAATTCATCTTATGGTTGATTTGATGGAGAGATTTTTCTTCACCAAGTGGCTGCAGGTTTTGTATCACTGGTTGAGCACTACTCCGGACTTCGAACAGATTGAGAAATGGTATCTGGGTTGGAAAGAGCTTCTTCCACAGGAACTTCTGGCAAATGAAAATATCCGGGCTCAGCTTAATATTGGTCTTGACATGATGTCACGAGCTGCTGAAGGTATTAATGTGACCCAACCTGGTTTGAGGGAGAACCTTAGTTATCTTAGGGTGCGGGAACAGAGGCAGTTTGAAGCTCAGCAGAAGGCAGCAGCACAGGCTCAACAAGCGGCTGCAGCAGGCCAGATGGATGGTATGGATGCGCCACGTCAGATGACTTTGAAAGAAGTCATTGAGGCCTATGCACAGCAGCATGAGTTGCTATTTAAGCCTAAACCCGGCAGGATGCATAATGGTCAGCAGATATATGGCTTTGGTAACATAAGCATATACGTTGACTCCCTGAATCAGATGGTATATGCCCAAAAGGCGGAAGGATGGACTCCTGTAACACTTGACACACTGCTGCAGATGCATCATAATTCTTTTGCAAGGAGACGCTGAATTTAAAGCATGCCTGTTGCAGTTCAGATTAGCGTGTTGCTGACAGCAGCTACGTTTCTAGTGATGTTGGCCGTATGCATTTTGCTTAGAATGCAGCAATAATTGAAAGGTTAGTGTCCCTTGGCCTTCCCGCAGCTGTGATAGCAGGGTTTTTGTTGTAGAAAATGACTTGCCAGTCAATTTTTTTGATATTAACTTATAGCATAATACTTGCAATCTTTTTGGTCCTCTGTATTTCTGTGTTGGCTGATCTTGTAAATACATTGTTCTAGTTCCATATTTTATAATAACTTTCACATGAGCTGGATTGGACCAATTGTTTTTGTCTTATGTTCTCCACTATATGTCAGGGTTCTGTTTTTTCATACCACATAATCAAGTACTTAATGCTTCGTTCTTTTTACTTAAATTTCTTTTTTTCTTTTTTCCATTTTATAGTAAGTATTGCCAACCTTATACCGCTTGCAATGCCTTTAAGCTTCTTAATAAAAATTTTGCTTTTACTAGAAAGAGAAATTATGTATAAGAAAAAATGTAGGCATACATGGAACTATAAAGAACCAGCGGGAAATTACAGAGTCAAGTGGAGAGACTTTTAACGTCCAACTATTTTCTGGAAATTTAGTGTAAATCATGAAGATGACAAGGAGATTTGGAGATTGTAGTTTTGCTTGGATTACGGGATGGGGGTTTCTTTGAACATATTAGGGCATGCAGCCGTGAGAATTTGATGTAAACTTTTTATGATAATATTACAGGCAATCTATTTTACATGCTGAACAAATGCATTGTTGCTCGGGCACTTGTGCTGATGAATAATACTAATGATAGAAACTTTTCCGTAGAGTCAATTTTATGATTTCTCTTCCTCCAATATTATCATCCCAACAGTGGAGTTATGTGTACGTGAGAATTGGAGTTTTAACAAAATTATTTGAATGAATTTTGTGACATACTCAGCAAAATTATAGAAGTTTCATATGCAAGAAATAATCAAATTTATGCAGACTTGGCAAATAGGGCATTTAATGAGTTCTTAAGTACTAAAGCATGGTAAAATTCATTCAGATATGCTAACATTACTGTTTTCATAACCAATTTTCCTAACTTTAAATGAATACAAAAGCTGCCATAGAATGGGTTCATCATTAGGGCAAATACAAAATCAGATTCTCATACAGAGTATTTTACAGACATCCAATACATGAAAATTTTGTACTACAACTTACAAGCTCTTAAATCAGTGTGATTTACTCTTGTTACAGAAAGTTTCTGAATCGTTGGCCGATTACAGGCCTTCTGTAATTATACCTGATTTTGAAAAAATAAATCGAAGATATCAATTTTTCTCTGTATAAATATATACAGTAATTCACTCAATCAACCATGTCTATAATGAAACATACTAAACTAATGTTTCAGAAGCATGGCCTCCATCTTCTTCTTCCTCGCAGCATGTTTTAGTTTCTCTAGTGCCACAAGTCCGACTTGTCTAACTCTTTCCCTGGACAAACCTATACTGAAAAAATAGAACAATAACATTGTTAACTGAACCGCAGATGGAAAGCGAAATGCATAGTCATGCAAGCAGAGGGATCGGAAACAAAGAATAATGTGAGAAATTGGTACGATGATCTGACATTGAATGTTTATGAAAAGCAACCTGAACCCAGTCTCATGCTTCCTTTCCTAAGACTTCAGAGTACATCTCAAATGCGCATGGCATTCTAAGCATTATCATGTATGTTGTTTGATTTGTGCATCATATCTGAGAAATCAGTAACAGTAGTTTTCTGTTACTCACCGTTTACTTATATCCTCCCATGTAAGACATTCCTTATCAAGACCATAGTAAAGACGTATGATATCTCTCTCGCGGTCTCCCAGTGTCACTGTGATGAGCCTGTTTACTTCATCCTGTAAATGAATCATTGGTGATGTCAATTTTCTCTTCACATGTGTCCAACATTAAAATAATTTGTTTACTCAAGCATCCTTTTACCTAAGTGCCCAATCGTCTACTCCATGCCATGGGTTGTTCTCCACACGATTATCTGCAATGTACTGAAACAATAAACCAAAGGTTAAGTACATTCAACAGGGAAGAAACAAGGACATTGTAAACTAAAAAGTTCCTGAGACTAGCAGACTTTGTTTCACACTTACACTATGGTGGGTTTCTCCTGGAAGGCCATTTAAAGAAGGGAATGCTTCCCTATCAAGCGAGAAAACCTTACTGATTGCCTACATTTAGTAACATAGTACAGTGAGTAACAGAGAAAATATGCACCAAATGACTGAGAACTGGAAATAACTCTTTAAACAGTCAGTACCTCAGTTGCATTCCTGACTTTCTTCTGGGACATATTCAAGTATTCAGCGATTCTCTGCCAGTATGGTGGGCGAGAAGCGCGTAAGAAAGAGGACAAAACTATGTTATACAAATTAATAGAATTAGTTTCTTTTGATCACAGGTAAACTAATCAACTTACATCAACTGATGGTGTTACCCCTTTCTCTTCTAGCCTAATCTTCGCATTACGGATTAAACCTAACCTTTCATGCAAATGATTAGGCAATCTTAAAGTTCTTGAATTTTCAACCAATGCTCTAGAAACACCCTGGACCAGATCATAATGCGAACCAACATTAGCATTGAACAATTACATAAATTGGAATTAAACTGAATAATAAATTGAAATATAGTCAAACATCAATTCACAAAATCAATGCTGAGAAATCAGAAATTAGCTTCTTGATAGGAACAAAGACACCATTAAACTGGTAGTAATCATAATGGCCTAGGGAATATGAATGGTTGAGGTCCTTGAGGAATCCCTATGGAATGGCTATCCTCCGAATGCTAGCATTTGGTATCTTTTTAGATTATTTCTAGTTGGCAAAGACCAACATGTACCACATGAGCAGCTCCTTGTTTCAGTCAGGATGAGATTGAACTTGAAGAGTATCAATATGGTCAATAAAAATTTTAATCTATTTGAAGGTAATGATGACTACATAGAATTTTAGTTGGTTTTCAACTATCGCATCTGATTTTTCGTGCAATTAAATTTTTTAGAACTGTGAATGAATATTAGCCTTACCTGGCGTATCCACCAATACACATAAGTTGAAATCTTGAAACCTTTGGAAGAATCAAATTTCTCAATCCCACGCAATAATCCAATCAAGCCACCCTACATGAGAAATATAGAATAAGTCAGAAAATAGAAGATTTTCTCTCAGATACAACAGTTTGGTTAAGATTACATGGGATTCATTTCTTGCATAGAAAATCACCTGAACAAGATCAGCCATGTCAACACCCATGTTATCGTATCTTTGAGCTATAGACATGACCAAACGGACATTGCTCATCACCAGCTTCTCTCTTGCCAAAGAACACTCCATCAATATAGATTGTAACTCAGGGCGAGAAATCCTTAAGGAAGCTGCAAGTTGTTCCACTGATGGCTCACATCCCAACCTCTGTGTCAATCTAAATGACCATAAAAGAAAGTGAAGATCATATCCAATTAATATAATTTATGGAAAAGTAGTTTTTCCCTTAACATGCAAAACTTGAAAGGTAGAAAACCATTCAGAATGGTTATTAACATAGGTAATGGCAAAATATAGGTAAGTAAGACATATAAAGCCCTCTATTCTGCCACCTTTTTGTAAGTAGAACTTTTGAATGGTTTTATCAAAATGAGTATATGTATGTATATATATATATATATATATATATATATATATATAGCACAAATATGGATAAAATAAATTAAGAATTTTAGAGCTTTCACAACTATGCGAATCAAAATCTTTGCATAAGAAATGCCTAAACACTTTGAAAGATGTGATTCATTGCAAGGGGGACAGAACTTGAAATTAATTGATTACCTCAATTTGTGGGCCTCCAAGGAAAGGCCAGTTTTGATTTTCTTTGAGAGGCGCACAACTTCTGCATGGGTGAGCAGTTCTTCACTCACCACACCCTTGACATAGCCCTTTAAACGATTCTGAATCAACTCTGGACTAATCATTGATCTTAGCTGCTTGGAGCCATTGTGATGCACCATTGACTTACTCTGGCTCAGTATTTTCTTTTTGGAATTCATTCTTCTCTGCCGAGCAGAAACTCCAGAACAAGTGACAGGCACTTTTTTGTGAGTTTTCTTACTCGGTGAATCAGTTAAAACTGTCCTCTCAAAAGAAAGATGCCATTGCTTTTCGAGCATAGACTTCTGCAGCAAAAGAAGGGCCTCCACTGAGTAGTCAAGTTCAGAGCTTTCCTCTTCTAAGTCATTAGATGTCTGAAGCCATGGCTCTGCAGAAGCAAAATCAGTATCCACATGCTCTTTGAGAGCCTGAATGGACTGGGTTTGTCGATTGGATGACGGAAAACTTGGACTATAACTTGATGACTTTTTGGCAGCTACCACATTCTTTGTTGAACCAACTTGAGAGTTTGCTGATCCAAGATCATTGATATAAGAGAGCTTTTCCGAGATATCAGAATAGTAAAATGAGGAACTCAAGAGCCTCTTTCCTGCACTAAGTCCTATAACAGCAGCTGTGGCCATCATATGGCTTGTGCTCTTGCAGGCAAAATTAGCAGCACACAACTTCAACAAGCTTTTTGAATCAAAACCATGTCATACAATTCTTCCAGTCACTTGCTTCACTTGCCCGAGTGCAATACTTCTTTATTATTCTAAACCTTCCCAAGAAGACTCTATTATCCTTCTGATATCAAGAAAAAAAAAAATAAAAGAAGGGTCTTTTGAATCTCCCATAAATACGTTGTCAATACAAAATTTACCCAGTTCATCAAAAATCCTATAAAAAGCAAAAGAAACTGGAAATCACAATAAATTTATGTAGAATATCAACTACAAAACAATACCAGAGCTTGAATCACACAAGCAGGAGAGTGGGATCCAACAACCACGCGCACACAACTCATTCTACAGAACAAGTAGTCCATTCTCTAAGAAATATACAAAAAGAAAAACAACAGAGAAATAGGGAAAAAAAAAATCTCAGTTCTCAGTTGGGTTTACTTTTTTAAGTCTCCAAAAACATTCAGGGCTTCCAATTTCAAGCAGAATCCTTTCTATTTTAATTCTTTTTCCTTTTTTCAATCAGATTGACCAAGTGATCACATGAGTGAATTTTGCACTCTAGTTTGTCAGATTTTTTTTTTTCCTGGAAAATTAAGTGACAAATTTCCAGCATGAACACAATTCAAATGTTCAGAATAAACATAATTTTGATTGCCTTCCCATATCAAGCTCAAGAACACAAGAACGATATGCATGGCCAAGAAAACAATGACAAGTGTAACAGAGACCAATCAACAACAGCAAAATCAAATAATTAAAACTAATAAACAAAAAGAATCAAATTTCCATGAAAAGTTTCTCTTACTCTTTCACTCAGACAAGGAATGGCATACCTGAAGAAAACGTTACAAATAACAAGGTGAAGAAGAAGGGTCGTTGATTCCAAAGTGAACAGAATGACAGACAGTTAAAGTTGAAGAAGATGTGTTGGAACTGAACAGGTGAACCTCTTGTTACGAAGCTTTGCAATAACACTGTATGACAATTTTTTTTTTTTTAATATTCTAGTTTGTTTGTTAAATGATATTTTATATTTTTATTTTTATTTTTCTAAGTTTTGAAGAAAATGGATGAAGAAAATCTAGAAATAAGTCCAAAAGCGGTAGAGATATGGAAGGGAGAGATGGCATTGGCCGAAACAGATATTGGGTCCATCCTTGAGTGGTCTGTATTTTGCCATTTCGCCTCTTCCCTCTCTTTCTCCCATCGGCTCTTCTCTTTTTCTATCTTCTTTTTAATGGATCTTTTATTATTTATTTTCATTTCGAGTTAATAGCTAATAACATTTTGGTCCCTAACTTTTAATAATAATACATTTGAGGACAACACTTTTCCATTTATGTTACATAGAGACCTCAAACATTAGTTGGCCATTTCAGCAAAAGTTAGGACGTTTATGACATACACACCAAAATTATATCCTTTTATGACGAAGTACAAAAAAGTAGGGGCTCGAATGTTATTAACTCTTCACACTTTTTAACCTATCGTATTCAATATGAAATTTGGTATATTTGTTGTTAACCACACACCGATCAAGAACAACTAACAATGACTCCTGCATCTGAGCAAAAATCGATGAACCTTTGGGACCCACATTAGACGTCATTGATCATCTACCCATACGGTACACACACGAAATCTTACAACTCTTTACACGTGGAGGCAGAACATCGGACATGATCCAACAATTCCTGGATTCTATCCGCCTCCGATTCATACTATAGAGATAATTTATTTTTCTCATTTTCAACATTCAATTAAATCACTAAAATCAATTTAATGTAATTAGATTGTAATACAATTAACAGTCAAAATACTTAATTTTTTTTTTTTCATAAATGGTTTAAAATTAATACTAAATCTCCTCTAACAACCGACCCTTACCTCTTCAGATTTTCAGAATCAGAAATCAGCAAATAATGAACCTGTTGTTTAAGCAAATTACCCTAACTTAGCACATACGGACAAACACATAGAATATTATGCATCGTCCACAAACTAAATTTAAACAAAAAAAAAAATCAACGGCTAATATCAAGTTTCATCTTTCATGTTAACCACACATAACTAACTAATCATACGATATAGTCTCTGTTAATAAGGTAAACATTAGTTACAGAAACAAGCACACTCTCAGCTGAAAATATGGAAATTGTAATAATAATAAGGGAGAAAGCCTGAAAAGATAACATAGCTAGTATGAGCTCTGTAACAGAACTTTAAGCTATAATCTATTCTAGCTGAAAAGTCTGGGAACAGTAAGAATATCCAGAGACTAATCATCTACAATGGAATGGCCGCATTAGCCATTATCAACCAACAAAAGACCGTAAGACCTGATTTTCTATTTTATAACCTCCATAAGCATATTTGAGCAAGCAATCATTTCTAAGTATATAACCTTCAGGTTTTCTTATATATTGGAGTATAAACAACCTGTTTTGTATACAACAAAACTGACAAATGATTCAGCAAATAGCTCTGGAAATGTACTTAAAGAAGGGTAAAAGGAAAACTGTTCTGTTTGTCGACTTAGCCCAATAAATAAATTTAAAACCAAAATGAAATGAAAAGGGAAAAATATGTTTGATTTACAGCTTCCAATGTCTAAGAGTAAATGAAAAACTATGAGACTTATCAGACACTCCAGCCATCACCTTGAACATGCTACTCCATGGTGGTATTCCTTTCAGCAGCTGCAATATAAATCTCAATCACTGTTAGATTCTTTCAAACAGAATAAGAAGTAAACCGAACAACATGCAAATTAATTTCAGAAAAGGATGCTGTAAGACCATTGAAGCATCATAAACCAAAAGAATCTCAGTTTCATGCAAAACTACCACATGACCGAAAAAAAAACAATAACCATAAATTATATTTATGCAAGCACAAAGAATGAGCATGTTTTGATGAGGCATTGCTTAGCCCACTAGGCATGTGAACTACTACACATTACAATTTTCTTGCCAGCCCCAATACATTATCCCTCATCATAAAATCAAGCTGATTCCAACACATCAGACAATCCTTCCATAATCTTTTCTTCCACGGGATGCTGGTGGAATGTTTGAGACAGCATGATTGACCCGACGTCCTGCAATAGAATGACAAGGTCAAGTGAAATGGTATTAGTTCATTTTATCCCCCATCATCCCCTATTTTTACTCATTTAACTGTAACCAAATATTAATGCCTGTAATAAGAAAGGTAAAAGCAGAAAGTTTTGAGTGACTTGATAGTGTCAAGTCTAAGGAAATACCCCATGGCATGCCATTGTTGAAGGAACTACTTCCAGGAGAACGTGGACCACCAGAGTTAAAACTGGAAGGAGGCTGGACCTTGAATTGATTCCATTCACCACCCTGTAGCGAGGAAGGTCTCATATAATTGTACCGTTGGACAGGTGGCTGTCCTAAACGGCTTGGAGAATTTTGTGCGATATGAGGCATTAAATGAGAAGGCTTTGACATGAAACGGGAATAGCCAGCCTGCGGATCATGAGCTGAGGGAGGGCTGCCCACCTCTACATGTGAAAATGATTGAATAGGGCCACTTTGTCTGTTTCAAAAGAAAAAAAAATTAAAAACAATAAAACCATTATGAGATGAAAACAATGGAAGCATATAACTACAGAAAGCGTTGAATTACCACTTGACCTAAAAGCGTAAGCTTGAAGGTAGGTAAGGGATTAGACAATTGTATTTAACTGGCCTAACATTCCCCCTTGCATACAAGCCCAATTTTATTTAATGGGCTTTATCACATGTATCCAAATAATTATTTTAATCTTTGGTGCTTGCGGGAACACAAGACTGTGAGGTCAAGCTTACACTGATACCATGTTGGATTGCCACTAAAAGCTTAAGTGGCAATTCAATAAAAGGAAACTCACACATTCAACCCCAACCTAAATTCCTATCAGAAAGAATTATCAGGAGAAAAAGAATATAAAAGATAACAAATGCATCAGTTTCACAATCCTTGCACTACTTCACTCCGACCAAGAAATTTTTATGGTCAAATAAGGAAACCCATACACAACCAACAGTTTCACCTTAAATTTTTATTGAATGTTCTATTCACATGATATAGCTGATGATTGTGGTGTCCACATATGTGAGTCATCACAGACTGCATCAGTTATGTGAAGTGTAAACCCATAACTTTGAAGTTGGAAAAGAAAATGCAAACACATTCACGTAAACAATACACATAATTCCCAGAAATGACTACATATATCTACCCAAGGAAATATAAAATCCACCTTTGGATGGGTATATTTGAGCGCGAGCTTGATGTACGGTTGAATCTCCCAATTCCAACTGATGATTCGGCTGAACTAAGATGCATAGCTTTGCTGAACTCTGTGCTTATGGAGCTCTCATCCGTACCATCCTCTTGGAGAAGAAGCTCGTCACTGAACAGGAATAAGTAGAAGCCACATTTAAAGTTAAACAAGCACTTGATTCAGATGATACAAACAGATCCATGGCATGCCTATTCACCATACAACAAGTCTAATAATTCATTTTCCAGCTTGAGAACTTGTCAAACTTATCTAATCTATATTTATATCAAAGGTGGAAGAAAATTACAGACCACAAAACGATTCATAAATTGCAAGACAGAAATTAAGCAAGAATATGCAGATAGTTTGAATGCATTGGAAACAAAGGACAGTTGCTAGTAAATACAGGCACTAGTAGATAAGATAATGGTCAATGCAAAAGTGATTTGTAATTGCTACTGGTACCAGTGGCCTAGGTAAAAATCAACAAAAGCCGGTTGCCAGCTGCTAACAAATAGCCACATACTAGATATTTTCCTCTTGCAGTTTGCTGCACAGGGTCCTTAAACTTGGCCAGTGATTACCCTGAAAAGGGTAAATAAGACCAAAAACTAAAAGATTATGCACTAAGAAACACAACCATCAGAATCCATTTCCTTGAACATAGAATGTATAGGAAAGGTTGCTGTTTGAATGTTTAGCGAACCAACATCTATTTGTTAAATAACATCTGCATATATACATCTAGATCCAATTTGTAACAAAATTCAACTTAGATAATCACAGATTTCAGTTTGAAGGTTCTTGTCTGCTTACCTATAATTGGGATCCCAATCGCCAGGATCTGGCAGCGACAGGCTTGCCTCAAACTTGTCATGAGCAGCTTCTGCACTAGGGGTACCAACTGTTAAGGCGCTTGGCATACTTTGCACGGCAGAAGAAATAGCAGTGATTCCAGAGCCCCCTCGTTGCTGCTTCGAACTAGCAGCATTAGAATTTGGCAGCAGATGTGAGGGTGAACCACCAAATATTTGAGAATTCCAGTCAGCTTGGCCAGAATTGCCACCATCAACAAATTGTCCTTGCCAATGATGAGCCGATGAACTCTCTTGAGATTGAGGGTTTCCTGAATATCCAGAGCTTTTTCTTCTATTGTAATGGGTAGCTGCAGTCATTTTTCCTAAAGGAGAACCATGGCAACTGCTTCTTGCTGGAGAAGTAGGACCATAATGGCCAGGAGAGCCAGCTGAAACTTGACCATAGGAGCTTGGAGGAGTGAATTGTGAGGGACTAGTGCCAAGGGGGAGAGGTACAAACATTCCTGCTGATGGGCTCACGCCAATTCCATTTCCTTGAGAATACTGAATAAACCTCTTTCTTGCATCAGGGCTACTTCCACGGATTGACACACCAGTTTGTGGGTGCATGTTCATTCCTGATGGACCAACAGGTGATAAATACGCAAATGCATTGCCACTATCTCCATAACTCCCATAGCTACTTCCAAGCCCAGTACCATCATTATAGCTACCATAGCTTCCCACACTACCATAACTATTAGCATAACCATAGGGCACCATAGGAAAATGTGGGCTATTATGCATAGAAAATTTGCTTCTGCCAGAAATCTGTATGAAGAGTGAATTACAATCTGCTTATTTCTTATCCTCTTGGATCAAAACATCAACATCAGTAGAGTTATGAACACTTGTATAATGATAATTAATAGTGTATACAACCTCCAGTGACAAAAATAATAGATTATTAAAAGGGCAACTGAGCTCACATTTGGAGAAAGACCAGCAGCAAACCAATGGCCTGCACCTGGGTGATGATCCACCTTAAAATTTTGAGCAACAGGCTGAAAAAAAAAAGAAAAAAAAAATGAGAGAGAAAACCAAAAAAAAGAAGATGGATGATATCGGGGTCAGATATATTTTCTTTGTCTTGTAATAAGAAAGATCTACATCATCTGCACAATATTTATAATTCTAACCCAACACACCACCCCGCCCAAAAGAAAAAAGCAGCACTCCTAATTGGGTCCAATGAAAATATAAGTTTTACAATTTTTAAACTACCAGCTTTGTTATTTGGGTTGCTGGCAGGTTCATATGTAATCCATACAAATTAACGGCAGAGAGTTTCCTGACAATTTACTAAACACATTTTTCTGCTTAAAGCCAAAAAGAACTCTTAATAATCATGTTCAATTGATACACTTAAATTCCAAAACCTAACATCTTTTACCCTTTCTAGTACATTAAGGAAACTATTCATGTTGTATAAACTAATTAGCCCAAACACAATGCAAATATGAGCCTGAGATCCTGGAAACCTCCCCCGCATATTTGGTTTTAAAAATTGAGAATAACAGTGGGAGAGGTTCAGATTGTTCATGTGGTACTTAGGTTATACACAGATTCACTTACCATGCGGGGTGTTTCTGGGGGAGGTGTATAAGGGCATGTGAAAGGTTCTCCTGTCACAAAAGGATGTTTTGAAGCCTGCAGGCAGATCAATTCAAACTCCAGCAGTCATTTAGACAATTATATTGCACAACAAAACAGATCACATTTCAGTGATATATGCAGACAACCGGGAGCATTCAGTTACCTGAAAAGGCGACCACCGTTTTGCAGGATCAAACTCAACAAGTCCCTTCAGGAAATCAACCAAAGCCAATCGTATTTGACTTTCTGTTAAGTTCATTAATGATGTTAAAGACATATCAAAATGTTTTAGTAACACTCAAAAATACGGCTTAATTGCCTGCTATGCTTCAAATATAAAATATTGCAGCCAACCTTTGCTAATATCTTCCATAGATAAGTTCTTTCTATAAGGGTAGTTTGTAACGATTTCCTCAAGGTTCTTATGGTTGAAATATTCTTTCCCAATGAGTGGTTTTTTCAACTCCCTCTGGACAGAAAACCATCAAATGTGACCATTAAGCAAAGAAATACATCAGAAATCTCTAAAAAGACTAATTTACCAGAGATGACAGAAGACCTGTTCATATTAAATTTTCAAATACTTATCAATTTTTCTACAGCCAGAAACTATAATAAAAGTACTTACAGCTTCATATTCTATTTCTGTTAATGCTTGGTATGCACTTCTTCCACCCATGGAAACTTCACCATTCTCAATATTGTGGACACTCCCAACGCACTTGAAGAATTTACTTGTATTTTTTGCCTCCTTTAGCACATAATCAGGGGGCTGGCTTCTACAACATGTCAACCACACAAAAAAAAAATTCAAAAAAATTTGCAAAGAATAAAATTAACAGGGGAACTAGGAAATTATATTTTGACTGTTTGCAATATCTTAAAAATGTATATTAAGAAAAAACAGACAAGAAAATAGTAGCCAAGATAAGCAGAGATTGGTTTCTCATCTATTTTTATTTAATCTAAATAAACTTCATGCCGAACTGGATTCCAAAAAAAAGAGAGAAAAAAGAATGACCCTCAAATCCAAAAACTGAGATGTTCAACCAAATAAAAATTTCAGCCAGCAGCTGTGCAGATTTTAATTCATCAGGGTTGGCTACTCAGCTGCCTCCCACCATTGTGCATGGTTCTAGTTTTCCATTAGATAATTGAACTTTAGTTCATTTGTATCAATACGTTCGTAGTACATATGTATCCTTTCTCTATCAGTATGGGTGTTACAGAAGTTACACATTTCTATATTAAACTACCACTGAACCCTAAAGCTTAAGTTTTATGTAAGAGCTCAACAATCTATTTTCAACTTTTCTATTTGGATGCCTACTCAATTACTTTGCTTCAATCTTCCTTGCAGGTCTCTTAAACTAAATGAAAATAAATTCCAATGATAGATGTAATAAGTAAAAACTTCATTTTTCCTTTCCCAAAAAAAAATGTAAAAACTTCATTTTAGGGTGACTATGCTAGGCCGGCATAGATCATCTACTTCAACAAACAGCATGGGTTTCATCCCCTATAAAGACCAATAATGTAACCTGTTCCATTTCACTAAACATCTCTGGTTGATTTCTTTTTACTTTATTTTAAACTCTCATTAGATATCAAACCTACCCTGCAAGTTTTAGGAAGCATGTTAGCAAGTTTATCTTCCCCAATTTCAGGCTAGAATACATACACATCTCTTGAATTGCTTTAGGGGATTGCAAAGAATGTTAGTCCGAATATCTACTTTCCCCAATTAAAATTGAGGAATTAAAAAATCTGTTCAATAAATACAACTACCAATAATAAATTCATGCCAGAAATTTAAGACTGTTTCCACCACCCGATTCTATATGTTAAAGGCAAAAATAACCATTACTCATGCATTACTGTTATAGCATGGAAAGGAAAAAGCTATCTCTAAGTTATAGCATGATTTTTTTTCCCTTTATTGTTCCAAAAGAAGAAATCAACGACATTTCTCAGCTACAAACAGCTATAATAGCTTGTTTTTCTTCTTTTTTCAAAGCAAGGACATTCATTAATCCAAGATAATGTAAATCAGGAACAACAAAGTGATACATAAAAACATGAGAACACATTCCACAGCTATTTAGAAACACGAAAGGAATAGCCATACCCAAGGATTTCGATCATTCGCCTCAAAAGATCAAATTCTGAAGCTCCCGGGAATAACGGGAGCCCTAGAAACAATTCCGCAACTATGCAACCAAAGGACCACATATCAATAGCTGTAGTATATCTACAAAAGGGTTAAGGTTCAAAACCTCGTGATAGTTGAACAAAAATATGAATACAGAACTTGAGTTTGTGTTAAAATCTCTAGTGCATGAAATGCCATAAAGGACTACACTTGAAGGCTCCAACTAACCTTAACCAGTAGAAAGTATCAGATATGCAGGTCAAACTTTGGGTTCACCACAAATGTGAACAGACTATTCTTTTAATTTTGAACTGAACAAGTAAATGAACTAAAAGAGAAGTGGGGCCGCATTCTGCCATTATTTCAAAAGAAAGAGCTTTCAGTCATTACTTCAAAGAATATCCCATATCTACCTTTGTACTGGATGAACGTTGTTGGAATAAGTCATCCATAACTTGATATTAGTTTGACTCATTTCCAAAATAGTTGAAGAGCAGAAAGTAAATAAAATGTGAGAAGAAAATAATACGAAAACCAATAAAATCACAACATTACAAGCCACAAAAACATACCACAAATGAAAAAGGCAAGAGATCTCAAAGAATAAAACTATAATTTCATTTAAAAGGATACTGATATCCAAGAAGAACTTCTGGAGATCTATAATAACGACTCTGCAACAAGAAGAATATGTAGTGATGACATAATCATGAGCATGATAAAATAAAAACAGAAGCCCAGCAATAACCATACGTGCAAACCTGAATGTAGGAGTATACAGTGCGATCTTCCATGCATGCTGATCCAAAGTCAATTATTTTAATTTCTGCCGGCTTTACGCTTTTATTTTCAAGATAAAAACTCATGTTAAACAGGTAAAGATCCAGTGTGCTGTTTACATCAAACATGCTTTGATAATTTACCTCGTGCACAGAAGAATGTTTTCAGGCTTTAAATCGCAGTGAATTATCCCGGCATCTTTCAACAGAGCCAGTCCACGTAAAATCTGTCAATAACATATTTAGATAGAGAAACAAGTTAACCATCAAAATGAGAATCATTGAATAAAAAAATCATATGTAAAGAACCAAATTTAATTCCACCTAAAATCTCAACCTGTTTGGAGAACAATTGGACAATGCTCAAAGATAACCCCCTAAAATGATTGATCTTGATAAGCTCGTACCTGAGTAAGTATAAAAAGAAAAACACAAAGCTAAAACATTCAAATGTATAAATTAAGGGTACAAGGTCACTAAAGATGCATTTTCATAGCACAGAATCTAAGATGTTAGTTATGTGTAGGTTTTGTTTTGTAACTTACAGATTTGTGTCAAGCAGCTCAAAGCAAATGCATAAGTGACGTTGATGGACAAAGTAATCATAAATACGAACAATATGATGCTTATCCTCAGGATCATACTTCTTATTTAACTGCAAAAGGAAAACAGATGAGCAAACACAAGTTTATCTACTATAATCACTAAGAAGTAAGAAATATACAGCTGAAGTAGAATGTAAGTACCGTTGTCAAAATAGATACTTCAACCAGTGCCTGCTGATAGTATGCAGGTTGATTTTTTATTATCTTCACAGCGACAAAACTATTAGTTTCTGCATCCCAACATTTAGCAACCTGCCCAAAAGTCCCATGGCCAAGAAGATCTTTGACAATATATCTGCAAATGATAAAAACGGAAACATGAATAATGTTTTTGATCTAGAAATCCTAAATTAAATAATATTGCGCCACAAATGATATACGAAGTGGCATGTTGCAACATTCATACATTTACCCAAGGAATGGTGCCTATTCTCATACATAAGTGGAGCAAACAGCAAGTAAATATGAAAAGAAATTTTATTATATAGTGGATAGAACTACAAATGACACTCTTGTGTTGGAGAAAATTAAAATCATTTCACTGCAATAAATGTGCCCATGCTTGGTAAAAACAAAAAATATTAACATGTGAAGGTTCAAAATTACATTGCACAGATACTGGTCATATATCAAGGAAGCTAACAGCTAAATGAATGAAAAGCAACATACACTTCTGGTTGATTGTCCTTCTGCCACATCAAAATTCAAGTTACAACCATGTTTGAGCCAAACTAGCTGTCACCAATCCAGTTGAATAATTGTACGAAGAGAACAAAGACAATTGTCTTCACTACTTCTTATGCCCACTAAAGACACACTTATATACACACACACACACACACACACACAGGAATTTCAATGCTTATAGAATGCAATGCAGTACAAGAAAGGAAACGAAGAAATTCAAGAGCAGTATGTGAATACTAGGAAAACGATGGGTAACAAAACATACCTTCGTTGTGTCTCCGAATTAAGCAAGGCAAAGTTCACAGTGAGAATAAGATCTGAGTTCACATTATCATAACCATCATTGAGGACCCCAACTGATGGGCTGGTCAAATATCGTTTTGGATTTAATTCTTCTGAATACTTAAACTCTGGATTGCATATTTGGTAAGTTTCTACTATATCCTTTGTTAGTCTAGCCACCAACTGCAGAATTAAAAATTAACGTCAGGACAAAGGTTTTGCTACAAACAAAATTAATACCAGAGAGTTCTCTAACCATTATAATAACAAATATAGAAATGAGTTGACAAATATAGAAGGCAGATAAAATGAATTTCTGCAAGAAGACTGCAAAGCAGCAAGTCATTAGGTAGAACAGGTTGAGAATACAGCAACTAAAGGTGAATTAAGTCGATAAATTTGTTAATTATGAATTTCTGCAAGACTACAAAGCAGCAAGTAATAAAGTAGAAAAGGTTGAGAATAAAGCAACTAAAGGTGAATTAACTTAATGCATTTGGTAAAGATCTGTATTTATGCTGCCTTTTTTTTTTTTTTTTTCTTGGTACTTATCATGATCTATATCCACAAAAAAGCAACACGCAACAATTTTTATCCTACAATCCAATACTGTTTCAAATCTTAGACTTAATACAGAAATAATTTTTGAATGATACTATCATCAGATCCGACAGTATCCCCTTCAATAATGATTAAACTAATGCCACATCACATACAATTTCTTTTTTGAGTAATGTCCCCAAAACCAAATATAAAAATGGGTACAAGTACATAGCTAAACCTAACAAACAGGTTTATAGCTTTTCCCATTATTATCATATTTCTAGCAGTACAAGTTAGCAGGCTCCTTATTTGGTCAGGGTATCATGTCTAACAATAACAATATGTAACCTTAATAGACATGAATATGCAAACCTCTAGGGTCCTTGCCAGCATGCCCTGATGCACCTTGTTTCTTCATATCATCATTCAATTCAAAAAGAAGAACGGAAACTTTTTGTATTGACATAATCACTGAATATATCAAAAGCTTTCTTAAGCAATCAATATAGGTCATTGCAGCAACGACAATGCTAAAGATAAAAGTAAGCCAACAGTAAGGTGATTTGTTGAAGACAAAGAAGAACATATGGAGGGGATCACTACTTTCTATACTCCTGTGAACTTTTCCATCTCACTAAAGAATCTCAATTCAAAATTAAAGGAAATGTTTGCTTTAAGAAGGGATTGTAATAGTAGAATCTATGTGATTTGTAGCTCTCTTTCAAAACAAAAGGAGATTGCTCACAAACACACAAAAAGGACCACAACAATAACTTTGTGCTAGTTCCCTAGCCCCTTGGGGGTTTATAAGAAAATTATACCCAACCAAAATGGTGAATCCTACAGCA
The DNA here is from genome assembly GCA_022749755.1 of Azadirachta indica. Lineage (NCBI taxonomy): Eukaryota > Viridiplantae > Streptophyta > Magnoliopsida > Sapindales > Meliaceae > Azadirachta > Azadirachta indica. The sequence goes on along the minus strand of CM040453.1, from coordinate 18,994,903 downwards.
AAGCACAACTCTACTAAAAATGCAGCCATTTATAAAGCTTTCATTCCTTCTTGTTCATCATCAGCACATAAACATGGATCCTCCTATACTGCAGAGAATACAGCTTAAACAACCAGTATTTTTTACAGCATAGATTTCTATGTAGCAATAAGATACTTAGCAGAACATATAACAAAAGCATTCCAAACTTTGTCACTAAATGCAGATAGCCAGCTATCTTATATTCCACTTATTTCACATCCAATACGAATCAAGGACTATGATATTTCAAATTCCCAAAATGCTCATATTTCAAGAAGCAAGCAAAAACCCACAAATATTTTAGCTGCAAATAATCAATCAATCAATCAATCAATCAATCAACCAAAAGCCACAAGAAAAAATCAACAAAATCACTTACAGGCTTCCTAACGACAACACGCAAAGCCTTTGCTTCCTTCTGCGCCAAATATGGCTCAAAAGCCAGCTCCTTAGGCCTCCACGTGGCACCCAATACTTGACCTCCATAGCTAGGGCTGCCCTCATCCATTGACCCGCCGCCAAAAACCCAAAATCAAGCTCCTATCCACAAATTGACCACGCCCACTAGCTCCATTAATCGCAACACAAAATAAAAAGAAGCACTCAAACCCCAAAGATTGATCAATCACCGTTCAATTTCCTGAACTGGTTTTCCTTCCGCTGATGATAAATTGATGATCATATTTTAACAAACCCGCCAACGGATTCCAATCCCATATCTCATTCATTCACATAAAACCCCTCAAACCCATATGAAACTCATCACTCCAACACTCAACAGATCCATCCACGATCAAAACCAATGTCGCACTTATCAAATTCGAGCCAAAAAAAGATTGGATTTTGACCATGCAAATGACAAAATAAAAACTGACCCAGATGACTTGAAGATAATATAAATTAAAATATATAGGCAAATTCGTAGTAACAAAGATGAATCAAATAGATGAAGAAGAGGAAGCGGAAAGAGGTGGAGAGAGAGAGTGAATTTCTTTTTAGTCTGCGAGACAGGCACCGTGTTTCTTTCTCTTCTTTTCTCTGTTACTGTTGTTTTAAGATTTTGTTTTGTAATGGGCACAAAGGCAAAAGCACTGTTGTTTTTAATTTTATTTTATTTTATTATTTGGTACAATGTTTTGTTTTTTATGTTTCTTGCAGTACTTGTTTATTATCACCTGAATTTATTTTTTTTTTTAATTTAGGTAACTTGTAAATTTCAAATTCCATAGATTTTATTTTTGACATTTCAATCTTGATAGGTTTTCACCCTTTCTAGAATACGTTGGGTAGAGTTACTTTTATAAGTTTTTAGACATACGTACAGCCTTTTATCAATCAAATCGTTAAATTTTTAACCAAAAAATATTAATTATGTATCTTTGATAGTAATCGCAATTTTATGTATTATATCAAGAGAAAAATGAGATAAAATTTACAAAATTTTTAATATCTTATAATTTAATCTATAAAAATTTGGACTTTTCTGCTTCTCTCGGAAAAATAAAATGTTTTTTTTTTCTAATTTTCTGTAAATTTTCCTTTATTCCAACAAAATAACATAAAGAAATAAAATAAAAATAAATGTTATATTAATCTAAAGTGAGTTTTATTTTTAATATGTGAGAGATTTTATCGTAAAAGTACACATTTATTCGAGAGGCTTTAGAGTCATAATCAAGCTAAGTGATTAATTATAAAGGTATTTAATATTCAATAGGTTTTATGATTAAATTATGAAACCTACTAAAAATTGAACTTTCATAATTTAAAAGAACTTGTAGGTCTTGAAAATCTATTGCCTTAAAAATAAATGATTTTTTTTTTTTTAAGATATGTGGCTTTAAAAGGATAATTTTCTAGGAATTAATTATGGAAAAAAATTAGTGTTTTTAATAGAAAACACTACAACATTTTCACAAGAAGTATGTGAAGAAAGCATGAAATGGTTTTCTAAAAGAAAAAATTTATTTAAGAATTTTAGTTGAAAATAATATTACTATACGTCAATTTGTCATTACAATTGATATGATAATTGACTCCTATTTTATTATTTACGAGATTATATGTTTAAAGGTGTAATATCATTAAATAAATTGTTGCATATTTTTTAATAAAAAATTTAAGATTACTTATTAACACGATGAAAATTACAAAATGATGAAAAACCTTTTTTTAACACTTTAACTTATTAAAATATATTTGTGAAATATTAAAATATCGGAAGTCATATATGTATTAATCTAGTCTCGTGTATTTTTCTAGTAAGACTCCTCAAATGCATTGATTGTTGTTAGTAAAAGATCTCTTCTTATCTATATATTATAGGGAATCTTTTAACCACAATGGAAATCTCCCTTGAAGGACTATGAGCTTTTAATATTGGTCTTTGACCATGCTAGAATCCTCTTTAGATTTTTTTTTTTTTTTTCTTTTGTAGTATCTCAATCACGTGCTATTCTTTTGTTAAATGAAATTCTCCCTAAATGGACTTTCATCAAAGTTTCTCACAAACTACTTTTTTTAAGTTTATTTGTATTTACTACATCATAATCCATAAATAACTTTTAAAAGCAATTTTAATCTATTTGAACTTAAACATGTTTGAAAAAGCAATACCGTTATATGCAAATTTCAGTAATAATTGGATAAAGGATCCTTTTGAGTTTTTTTTTTTTTAATTGTCCAATCACATGTTACTCTTTTAATAAATGAAACTCTCTTGAAGTAAACCTTAGACCAAAATTTTTAGAAATCGAGTCTTCTTTTAATTTATTCATATCTACTACACTATAGTCATAAATTAAGTCTTAAAAGTGGTTTGAGTCACTTGAAATTAAACATGAAAAAGTGATATAATTATAGAAAACTTAAGCTTAGGCCTAATAGTCAAATTTTAGACATCAACATTATTATATAAGTATCCGTTTGGTTTAATTTTTTTATTAGTTAAAATGGTTTTTTTAATAATAAAAATTTTTTTCAAATTTTTTAATGTTATTTAATTAACAATGGAAAAGGATTTTTGAGAATTAAAAAAATTGTTTTCCTTCTATTAGAAGAATATCAAAATTTGGGCTTTTATTAGTAAAAATTTTTTCAATTTTTTTAAAAGATAAAATTATGTAAAATACCTTTACTTTATTTTAAAAAAATTCTACATTATTTTTTTAAAATAAAGTATTAAAAATTTGTTTATTAAAGTAATTATTTAAATTTTTCTCAAAAGTTATTTGTGATAATTAAACGATTAATAAATTTTTGTTAAAAATTTTACTCATAAAAATTTTACAGATAAAAACTTTATTTTAAAAAATTTTATTTAAAAAGTTATATCAAACGAATGCTAAGAATATAATAAATTTTGATTTCAATAATAAATCAGATGTGGACCTATTTAATACAAGTATAAAAAAAATTATATTTATCGATGAAAATATAAGAATTTAGAGATCTATACATTATTATCCAATTATATAATTAATAATTGTTGATTTCTTTTCGCAGAGCTTCATGTATATACTGAATAGAAAAGAGAGTGCGAGCTCTGGCTTGTCAGCAATAGTGATTGTCCTTAGTCCTTTACTCCTTGGTCCTTACCATTCTTCTTTGGATTACACGTCATTAATTATTATTATTATTATTATCTTTTCATTCTGTCATTTTCTAGTTTTTTTTTATGGACCATACGGGAATTACCCGGCCCAGGCCAAATTACAACAATGCATGTAATTCGGGCCTGGCCCAAGTGAAAAGGATTTTCAATACTTACCAACACGCCATTCATTAGACGCAGAACAGACTATCACAAGAGTTTTAATTCCAAGTCCTAACACTTGTTGGGCTAGAAACTGGGCAGCCCTTTTACTGCCCATTGGCGTAGTTGGGCTAAATTAATGGGCCCCCGAAAATGCCTTTCTTGTAAAAGTGAAAACTAATTGTCATTGCAAGATATTGCTTGGCTTATGGATGCGAGAGGAATTCCTTGACTTCTTTTATTAAACTTTTATACAATTTTATTTTTCATTTATAATTTTTTATTTTTTAAAAATAATTTAGTTAATTTAAGTAGTCTTTTTTTTTATCTGTATAAAACCTGAACATTATTAAAATCTGAATTTGACTAAAATGTAAAAATAATTGATATGTTTGTTTTTTTACCTTAAACGTTTTAATATAAATGTTAAGTCAAGTTGTTTATTTTTATAAAAATAAAAAATTAGAAATTGATATGTTAAATTATTGATATATATAAACGTTAAATAATAAATTAAGGGTTTTATTTACAATTAAAATATTTAATATATTTAGACTTTTTATTAATCAGGTTTAAGTTAAAATTTTTAATTTAATTACATTCAATATATTTTTAACAAGTTTTCAAATCTAAATTAAAAAAAAAATACCTTTTAAACATTACAAACAGGTATTAAAAAGTTGTGACTTAACATATGAACTAAAAGATCAATTTTCCCCTTCTTTTAACATTGGAGAGACCTAAAAAGTTTGATATTAGAATTCTTTTGAAATTTAAATTATGGATTTACATATTTTAAAATTAGAGTTTGATATCACAACTATTGAATTCCCATAAATATAATATATATTAATCCTTGGTATTGTTAATTTAAATTTCCGAATAAACTTGTGATTTAACAGGTGAACTAAAATATCAATGAAATTTTAAGTCTATATATAATTTTAATAATCACTAGGAATATTGTACTTTAACCCCTAAGTTTTAGAGAAAAAGTAACATGCCCTTTAAATTCTTAGTAAGTTCAAATACTTCTTAACTTTTATGAAAATATCAAGATATCCTCTAACACTAATAATTTTACTTTAAATTAACTATTTTACCCTTCAATTATTAAAAATATATATAAATAACTATATTATTTCTTATTTATTTTGTAATTCTAATATTTAAATTTAAAAATATTAAAAATATTTTTACTTTTAATTATTTTTCTCCTTCCAAATTTTGTATCAAATTTTTTGAATTGATAAATTATATGTAATTTTTAAAATAGATT